>OY728132.1:1445893600-1447124982 GCA_963277665.1 Viscum album | reverse complement strand
ATAATATGTCATATTAACCTAGAAAATTATTTTAATTCATAAAAATCTAAAATTACATTTATTTGTATATTTATAATATCAATTATTTTAATATATCATTAATTCGGTATTTACTGCATCACCATTATGTCATAAATAAATTAAATTATTTAATGTCTAAAAATTATAAATAAAATACCATTATGCAGGAAATCTTTTTATCTTTCTAATAAATATTTACAAACAAATTTATCTTATGTATAACCCTATATTAATATTTTTTAGTAATTAAACATTGATTTTAACTCTTTTAACTCTTCTTTGAATTAAATAATAATAAATGTCCTAATCTAATTCAAGTGGACCAAAATGATAATATTTTATTCATAAGGTTGTTTTTGGTCATGATACACTTGTCCAATAGAATTAGGACATGTCTTAGGGTAATATAAATATCATTTTTACCCTTAATTACCCTATTTACTTTTAACAGTGGTAAATAAAAGTAAAAAGTTACTATTCACCAAAAATTATTTTTATTGAACCACATTTTACTCCTTGATATTAACCGTGTCTCTTGGATTTTTGAAATTCCACTCACAGAAGTGGTAAAATTATGTTTTAGGTGAATTTCCAAATTCTTCTAAGAGGTGGGTAAAACACGGTGAAAAGTTCCATAAAATTTTTATATATCTGAAATTATTCTAAACTAACTCTAATGAATTACATTGAACTTATATAGGTATTATGTATCTATTTTGACCTTAAATAAATTTAAATAAAATAAAAATTTATTTAAATAAAAATTATTTTTTAAACTATAAATTAGTGTTTTTTCACTATTCATCATAAATTGAAAGTTTTCAGAAAAATACCAAAAATTCACCCTAAGCTAATTTTGATATTCCGAATCCAAAAATGAAGTTCATTTTGAAAGGTAAAATTTATAAAATTTTAAAAAGTGGGTATTACTATTCATAACGGCTAGTTTGATTGGTTGTGGTGTGTGTTAGAACTCGAAGTTGCGTACAACACACGCTATTGCATTATCAAAGGGAAACATATTGTGGAAGATTGGGGTGTTACATTCTCCCCAACTTCAATAAATTGTGTCCTCGCAATTTTTAAAATTGGGCTTGGGAATATAATGGAAAGTCCCACATTGGAAAAAGATTCAATAAAACTATCACTTTAAAAGAAAGAAAGAGAAGTAAAAAATGTCAACTGAGATAACCTATACTAGGATTCCATGTAGAAAAACATGGACATGGATGATAAACTATGTGTCAAGTTCTGATGGAGAGGGATAAGGAACATGATCAGGAGAAAGTTAACAACAAGAAAACCACAAACTTGTGATGGGACAAATTTTCATTAGTTTCCCAGTAGAAAAAATAAATGGACAGTATTATTTTGTTTTAAGTTAAATTACATAAATATGAGGAATTCAATTCTAAGATTGACTAAGAACATAAATAGATATACATACTTTTTGAGTATAGTTTCATTCTTTAATAAATTCCTACTACTAACTCATTTTTAAACAATGAGTATTCAAGAATACTTGGTCACACTGGAAGAGATAGAATAAACTTCTTATAGAATCACATGATCCATGAATGATAAACTATATATTTACCCTGTCTTTAGAGATTAATCAAAACCAATATGGTTAGTATAAGATCTGATGATCCCCCAACAGGATATTCTATTAGATAAAGAAACACTAATCTTAATTTCTAATATTAAACGAACAATACCCCATAGATAAATGAATACCATTCAATAAAAAATGGTCCTTTAAATTTTTCAATATAATCCAAACTAATATTGAAACACAAAACTTAGAATAATTTTGTTATGTAGTCTTCCACATTAAATTGTATCTCCAAATGACATCAACTACTCTTAAAGTGACATACTTAAAAGTAATTAACATAATCACATATTCTCTATTATAGGTTAATTATTTACATAAATTACACAAATCACTATAAATCCACAATAAAAACATAGATAACAATCCACCATTACTCCTCAAATTAAATCCTATTGTATTCTATTTTCCTTGGGCATATAGTGTTCCCAACAAAGCGAACATCTTCTAAAATAACATTTATCACTTAATCACCAAATAATTTTTCTATACTAAGGGTATTCACTTGATAAGAATTAAGATCCCAAATAAACATATAATTGATCAATAAAATAATTTAACTAAAAATAATTAGTCACACTAACCAGGGACTTCACGTAGTCCAGTGGTAGGTGATAAATCCCTATCACACTTTGGTTGTGTGTTTGATTCCCACAGATTTTTCTGACGCAATGGGATGTCACAAGGTATGCATGTTTTCCTTTTTCAAGAACTATATTTTATAACATTACCAAAATGAGATAAATTCCTCAAAATAACCATAAAATAATTTAACCACAAATGTTATCTCATACCTTTAATTTTCATCACAAAATATAATAACTTGTAATTTCCTCAAACCCAATGATCAGATAAAACCAAATGGTTATTTATAACTATATCCATAAGAGAAAGTACAATTCTTCCTCAAATATCATTCTCATGTGATAAATTGTAGGGTTACTCATATAAAAAAAATTCACCCAATGTAATCTCAACAACAAGGAGCACTAATACCTTTAAAAAAATTTCCATCCATTTATTTTCACATAGGTTCTTCCTTGACCAAGAGGTTATCCTATAGAATAGGGTATTGACTTGGGTGATGCGAAGGTCCCTTACATTTACGACAAATGACCATAATTGGAATCTTTCGACCATTTTTATTTTCTTCCATAGTACTCTTCATTTTTCCTCGGTAATTCTTCACTTTATGTCCTTCCTTCCCACACATAAAGCATTTATTTGTTTCATTGAGACACTTTCCTAGGTGTCTCCTTCCACATTTCCTACATGATTTAAATTGAGGATTCTATTCTCCATGGTCTCCACTGCTAGAGCTCTTATCATTCATCACCTTTCTCTTCTTTATTGAGTCCGGGAATTGGTTAATATATATATTGTTAATCATATTTTTGGAAAATTGGTTTTCCATGAAGACGATATCTTTTACGCCTATCAACATTCCATTTTGTTGCTCATTTCCACCACCGTTCCCACCTTGTACATCATTCTCAAAGTCACTATGACTTCCTTGGAATCCATCCATTGACTAAAACTAGAAAGCAATATATGAGTAACAGTATTCATAAAATCATTTAGATAATATCATGTCACTATATTTTCAATTTGAAACACATTAGGATTAACCAAGGTCATTTACTCTCATAATACTTCAAATCAGTTTGTAATGAAAATGTAAATTATCCTAATTATATCCCCCGGGAGTGTCGTAACCAAGAGTGCAGCAAGGCCCGTTGTCGTGCACCAGTTCTTATTCGAGTCTAGCTCAAAGCAGTATTTTCGGGTTTTACCCCTAGTTACATCTGTGCCAGAGCCCCCTCTACCTGCTCGTATCCAGACAGGGATGTATTGATGGTAAAACTCACAAAATCTATACAATACCAAAATTCTAGTAAGTTATTCTATACTAATCCTCAAAGTCTTTCTTAGGGATATGTGCTCTAATCAGAGTTTATCTAAATCTAGCCTCAAAGGTTTGTACTAAACTTTCTCTGATACCAACTATAATGCCCTGACCCCAGTTACCCAGAGTCCGTGAATTATTACATAACATTTTCATGATCACCAAATATCAAGTCTCGAATGACCGATTAGTTTAGTAGTTCGGGAAACACTAGATATATTCATAAGTCTTACATTACATCATAAAGTAAAAAAAACTACAACAACATCTTGTCTTCATATCCCCTAATACTATCCCTACAGGTAATTCATAAATTACTTCTTCACATCCTGGAAAAAATAAAACATTTAAAGGGGGGATCTCAGATGCTCATTAAGGATAACAATATAGTAGAACCTTTCATAGATAAGCATAAAAATTTAAGGAAATGTATAACTAAAACAAAATCCTTTTAAACTTGAACTTCAGCATAATATGGAAAAGATAGAATGAAATAATTCCATTTAATTATTCACATAGATATTATACTAGTCGAATAACCACATGAAATATCAATAACCACATTCATAATGATGGAATTCATAATGCAAGACTATCAAAACCACATAGTCAAGGCCTCGTGCCAAGACTACAAATAAGATTTTTTTAAGGCCTTGTGCCAAGACACTAGTTTGTCTCATGAGACCTTTTGATGCATCGAGGAGCTATAGAAGGCTCCAGTCGTCACATACTAATTCCAATGCATTCCTCATATGAACAGTTTGAAGCATAACATAAACATTCATATTAAAAATAGCATATGAAATGTCAATACTTTATCCTCAAACCATAAATGGTATAAAAATAGCATATCCACAGTCAAACATAACTCATTCAATACAATAAAGAAGATTTTATTGTAACATATTAACCTTAATCGATAATAATGAAGGATATTGACATATATGAAAATAATCATCAAAACTATTTGAGAGAAATTTCCCCCTTTTTATTGAAAACATTTAAAAGTCACACTATTTGTCAAGAATCCATTTAAAATAGATTTTTGAATCAAAGTGTTCCATACCACTTGGAAACTTTTAAAATGAATTTTTATTTGAAAACATTAATTTCCATATAAATAAATCCTTAAACCCATTTTTAAAACATGGAAATTAATTAGAAAGATTTAGAATAAAAAATCTTTAGAGCGTTTTAAAATGATATTTTAGTTAGAGTTCCTAACAAAAATGGAGACACTTAAATAAAAAAAATTGAGGTAATAAAAACTTTTTAATATCATGAGAATAAAGGGATTCATGATATACTATGTCAAAGTACATTATAACACCATATAAAAGTGATTTGGTGTATAACAACACAGGAGTCTCAATAAAATGTAAATTGAGATAAAATCTCTCATAATGGTCGTATCCTTAGGTTAAGGATAAACCAATGACATAATTATGTGTGACAAAAATAAATAAACTCAATATTATTGGATATCAAGTGTAAAACAATCAAAGGACATTCACACATATTCTTGTAAAAACAACACCAATGAATTAGATGTTTAACTCAATAAATAGAGATTGAGTTAAAATTACTCTTATCAAGTTCATATCGATGACTTGAGAGTTTCTTAAGGGAGAGATGATGTGCATCAAAAGTATATCCACATAAAGGGTAGTGTAAATTATGACATAAGAAAATAAATTGTGATTCCACACATAATCTTGGATTAAAATAATCAATGAATTATTCGTAAAGCCGAATGAGTGGAAATTGAAATTTCAAATTCCCTTATCGATTTGGTAACATACGAAACATACACCCATGAAAGAAGGATCATACAATGATGATTTAAATATCCATAAATTAATGTATATTACACAATGAATACAATCATTGGTAGTACACACACCACATGCAGTAAATAAGTGGTGAACAATGGAAATCTCACGGAATTAAAAGTGATATAAGAAACCCCTTACTTTGTACTTTTTTCTTGGTAGAGGGTAGGTTATCCTCCTGTATAATGTTTAAATTATTTTTATTGAATTATAAAAGAATCATTTTCATTAATATGATATCATATATGATCTTTTAACATTTCTTTGTTAATAATATCTTTGTATTATCGTCATTTCGGGTGTTAACTTACTCATTTTCTTTTATATGTTTTGTTACATAAGTCATGTTTGTTATGGATAGGTTGTATATTATTTGTATAAAGATTTATATTAAGTCCTTAATCATTATTTTTAATCATAAAATGAGAATTAGACTTGTATGGATACGATGGGGAATTAATCTCATTGCGTTCGTGGAGACGATAGTCCGTACGTACGCACGAGCGATAATACCATTCTTTTGATATTAAAATAATATATAATTGGATGGTATATAATATATACAGAATCATTAAAATGTCATATTTATTATTTACATGAATTACACAACATTATTATACCCATCTAAATAATAATTTTTTGAATAACAATTACACCACGACGTGGAGGCGATAAGTTGTACGTACGCACGTATGGTGACATGTCATTCAAAGGATGGATAAAATACTGAATATGGTTGTACCATATTTATAATAACATCACGTTATATATAAGATACTAGATTTATTAATTTATAATGGAAATAACAAAGAAAGAATAAGTTGAAGAAGAAATAAACTTGAACGAGGCTGGTGAAAACGTTATCTCTTCTTTGGGTTATTCTTTTTGATTTGATCAAAAGGGCTCTTTAGGTAGGCTTTCTGATCAAAATAAGGCCTATAGATTGAAGTGAGGGAAGTTAGGAGGATATTTGGACAGAGTTTGGCCGAGACAAAAGGCTTGAGAGGTGTGATGAATTGGTTAGAACTGGTGTCCCTTTATAACGGGGAGGAGGGGCTCTTTAGGAAAAAATTAAAGTATTAATTTATAATAAATTAATATTCGGTTTCTAATGTCTCAAAAGTGAATTATTTACTGTATAAGGTGGGTATGGGTAGAAAAACACCCAACCAATAGATTTTAGACAGTTTGGGTCACTATAGTAACATTATCTTTTAGATTTATCTCTTAGTTAAATTGTTTGGCATTTACCATGTCTCTTTGTTTTTTTATATAAACATAGTTAATAAACTTACTATATACTTCCAAGAGACCCCCAAGTGGTACATTAATTATACACATATTATTATATAATTCCTTTGTCTAGACCTTTGATTTTTAAGAATATGATATCAATTAATAATATAATATTTGTTTTAAAAACTCTTTTATGTCAATTTTGACACTATTCGGTATTTTGTTTTTGATAAATTCATAACAGCATTATTACTTCGAATAAAATTTATATAACCAATAATAATATGTAATATTAACCTAGAAAATTATTTTAATTCCTAAAAATCTAAAATTACATTTATTTGTATATTTATAATATCAATTATTTTAATATTTAATTAATTCGGTATTTACTGCATCACCATTGTGTCATAAATAAATTAAATTATTTAATGTCTAAAAATTATAAATATAATACCATTATGCAGAAAATACTTTTATATTTATAAAAAATATTTACAATCGAATTTATCTTCTGTATAACCCTATATTAAAAAAAATTAGTAATTAAACTTTGATTTTAACTCTTTTAACTCTTCTTTGAATTAAATAATAATAAATGTCCTAATCTAATCCAAGTGGACCTAAATGATAATATTTTATTCCTAAGGTTGTTTTTGGTCGAGATACACTTATCCAATAGAATTAGGACATGTGTTAGGGTAATATAAATATCATTTTTACCATTAATTACCCTATTTACTTTTAACCGTGGTAAATAAAAGTAAAAAATTACTATTCACCAAAAATTATTTTTATCATATTGAACCAAATTTTACTCCTTGATATTAACCGTGTCTCTTGGATTTTCGAAATTTCACTCACAGAAGCGGTAAAATTAAGTTTACGTGAATTTCCAAATTCTCCTAGGAGGTGGGTAAAAGATGGTGAAAAGTTCCATAAAATTTTTATATATTTAAAATTATTCTAAACTAACTCCAATGAATTACATTGAACATATATAGGTATTATGTATCTATTTTTACCTTAATTAAATGTAAATAAAATAAATAATTATTTAAATAAAAATTAGTTTTTAAACTATAACTTAGTGTTTTTTCACTATTCATCAAAAATTGAATGTTTTCAAAAAAATACCAAAAATTCACCCTAAGCTAATTTCAATATTCCGAATCCAAAAATGAAGTCCATTTTGAAAAATAGAATTTATAAAATTACAAAATGTGGGTATTACTATTCATAACGTCTAGTTTGATTAGTTGTGGTGTTTGTTAGAACTCGATGTTGCGTACAACACACGCTACTGTATTATTCAAAGAGAAGCGTACAGTGGAAGCTTGGGGTGTTACATTATCCCCTACAAATAATTTCGTCCTAAAAATTTCTAGAATATTACTGCATAAAAAGACTCAGGTGATTCTTCATCATAAGTTCCTCAGGTTCCCACATTGCCTCTTCTATTTTATGGTTTCTCCATAGAACTTTTACCAGACGAGTCTTCTGGTTTCTCAACACTTGTTATCTTATATCGAGAATCCTGACAGACTCTTCGCAATAAGATAGATCGCGTTCCAGTTGTAATTCCTTGTAAGTTAGTACATGCGTTGGTTCAGGAATGTATTTTCTTAATAGTGATACGTGGAACAAATCATGAACTTTGGAGAGATTTGGCGGCATTTCCAAATGGTAAGCTACAGCCCCAATTTGTTCAATAATTTCGAAAGGTATTATGTACCTGGAACTCAATTTACATTTTTTTACCAAAATGTATAACTCCCTTCCATTGAGATACCTTCAAGAAAACATGATTTCCTACCTGAAATTCCAAATCCTTCCTTCGGTTGTCAGCATTGCTCTTCTGCCTACTTTGAGTTGCTTTGATGTGGTTTGGATTACCTTTACATTTTCCATCGTTTCCTCCACCAGTTATGGGCCTACGAGTTGTCGTTCCCCATTGTCATCCCAACAGGTTGGTTTGTGACATCTCTTTCCATATAACGCTTCTTATGGTTCCATCCAAATACTTGAATGGAGGCTATTGTTATTGGAAAATTCCACCAGAGGTAAATATTGATCCCACATACCCTGAAAGTCAGGTGAGCATGATCTCAACATGTCTTCTAAGGTTTGAATAGTCCGTTCTGATTGTCCATCAGTTTGGTGGTGGTAGGAAGTTCTCAAATGAAGTTCAGTATCCAGGGCTTTCTGAAGACTTTTCCAGAATCATGAATTAAAACATGGATCACGATCAGAAACAATCGATATGGGTACTCCATGAAGTCTCACAACTTCATTAATATATAGTTTTTCTAGACATTCAAGTGGTAAATCTTACCTTATAGCATGAAAATGTGTTGACTTGGTAAGACGATCAACAATGACCCATATTGCATCGTTCATTCTAGGAGTCTTTGGTAGTCCCATGACAAAGTCTATAGTGATATTATCCCATTTCCACTCAGGTACGGGAAGAGGTTGCATGACTCCTCCAGGTTGTTGCCTTCCAGCTTTCACTTATTGACAAACCGTACATCGTGACACAAAATCAGAAATCTCTCTCTTCATGTTGTCCCAAAAAAAATGTTCCTTCAAATCTCTATACATTTTGGTGCTCCCATGGTGTATAGAGAAATTAGAACTATGACCATTGTCCAACAATTCCCTTTTTAGATCAGGTATATTGGGAACACAAAGTCTCTTCCCAAATTTAAAATTTTTATCTTCATACACAAAGTCACTCAATCTCCCATCATTGACAGCTTTAATCCTCTTTTTAAACTCTTCATCATCTGTCTAATAACCTTTTATCCTATCTAGTAAAGATGTCTTAAAAACCATTTGAAAAAAGTATTGATGTTTCACCTTCCATGGTGATTCGTATATCCTTCTTTACTAAATCCATGAAAATAGGATCCCTTTCAACTCTCATCTTGTTCAAAACTCCATGATCCTTTCTACTCAAAGCATCTTTCACCTTATTTGCCTTCCCTGGGTGGTAGTGTATCATGAAATCATAATCCTTGAGTAGTTCCAACCATCACCGTTGCCTCATGTTGAGTTCTTTCTGTGAGAAAATATACTTCAAACTCTTGTGATCAGTATAAATCTCACATTTTTCACCATAGAGATAATGCCTCCATATCTTCAAAGCAAATATTAGCGCAGCTAACTCAAGATCATGAGTAGGATAGTTTTTCTCAAGAATTTTCAGTTGTCTTGATGCATAGGTAATAACTCTATCATTCTACATAAGGACACAACCAAGTCCTTTTTTCGATGCATCACTATAAATAATTAACCCATCATTCCTCGATGGTAGAGTCAATATAGAAGAATTGAATAATCTTCTCTTCAGTTCTTCAAAACATTCTTCACAATCTTTTATCCAAACAAATTTAACCCCTTTACGTTTGAGCTTCGTTAATGGGCTAGCCAATCGGGAAAAATTATGGACGAAACGCTGATAATAACCTACTAAAGCAATAAAAATGCGTACCACAATGATACTCGTTGGTTTTGGACATTCTTGGATAGCCATGGTCTTAGAAGGATAAAAAGATATTCCATCCTTAGAGACAATATGGCCAAGAAAATAGATCTCCTGAAGCTAGAATTCACACTTTCTAAACTTCGCATACAATTCATGTCTTCTAAGAGTTTTCAGGATAAAGTGGAAGTAATTTTCATGGTCTTCATAGATTTTGGAATATAACAAGATATCATCAATAAATACCACTTTAAAATCATTGATATTTTCCTTAAAAACTCTATTCATTAGATCCATGAAAACATAGGGTGCATTAGTCAGCCCAAAAGGCATTACTGTAAACTCGTAATGCCCGTAACTGGTTCAAAATGTTGTCTTCGGAATGTCTTCCTTCTTTTCACACAACTGATGGTATCTAGATCGAAGTTCAATCATTGAAAATTATTTAGCTCCATGAAGTTGGTCAAATAAATCATAAATGCGAGGTAGGGGATACATGTTCTTTATTGTTATAGCATTGATTTCCATGTAGTCGATACATAACCCCATAGATCCATCTTTCTTCTTAATAAAAAGGATAGGGGCTCCCCATTTTGAAAAACTAGGGCGAATAAATCCCTTATTACTCAATTCCTATAGTTGTTTCTTTAGTTCCACTAATTCCATAGTGGCCATTCTATAAGGGGTCTTTGATATGGGCCTTGATCTAGGAATTAAATCAATGTAAAACTCAGTTTCTCATTCTGGAGGATGACCAGGTAAATCTTCTAGAAACATGTCAACATATTCTCTCACAATAGGTACATCCTCTATTTGAACATTACTTTCCAGACCCACAGTTATTTCATTCTCTTCCTCCCCAATAATTTAATTTAGTTGAGCTATTGGGGTTGGATCTAGGTAAGAATCATGTGGTGACGATTCTGCTCTAAAGATAAGGTGTTCTTTATCATCATCATAAAAAATTGTAACCTCCTTATTCTTACAATAATTCTTCGCATCATGGTCATAAATCCAATCCATACCAAGGATTATATCAAACTCAATCATAGGTATGACGATGAGACCACCAGATAAAGAACATTTATGTGCTCTAATGGGGACTCATTCACAAAACTTTGTTGCAATGATACTTCCCTTCTGAGTTTTAACTGAAAACTCCCTTGTTAAATCGAATTGGAAATATCTAATTTTCTTAGAAAACTAGGAGGATATGAAATAATGTGATGATCCATAATCAAATAATGAATTTGCTAAACTTGAGGAAACCATTAAATTACCTGCCACCACATCTTTCGGAGCTTCTACCTCAGCAGTAGTGATAGCATAATCTTGGCCTTGATCCCTTGGCCTTTTATGAGGTAAGTTCTCCTGAAGATTAGGACATTCATTTGCATAATGTCCCATCTCCCTGCAATTGTAGCATTGAACATCGGTAGCTTCTTTCTTCCCCTTGCAATCATGATCTTGGTGGCTCTTTTCACCACATTTGTAATAGACTGACATTCCCTTTAAGAAAGTACCAGGGTGTTTCTTCCCTCATTTGTTGTAGGATGGATATTCAAGTTTTCCCTTCTTCCCCTTATTTCCATTCCCTGAGTGATTAACAGATATCTTCTTCTCTTTATTTTCTTTAAAGTCGTAAGACTTAGATAATTTCTTTTCTGTCTTGATAGCACATGAGACAATATCTTCATATGATGAGAAGGATTGCGAGACTAATTCTCGACGGAGAAATTGTTTTAACCCATAAAATAAATGATCAATCTTACTCCTTGGGTTATGTATATAATCTACCTCATGCCTCCCTAACCATGTAAAGTTAGCCTCATAATTTGCAACATTCTCATCCTCTTTTTCTCTCAGAATCAGAAATTGCCTTTCCATATCTTCTTGATGGTCACGAGGAAAGTATTTTTCTAAGAAAATATCATTAAACTCCCTCCATTACTTATTTTATACTTCATCATCTTCCTTAGTGTTTTGAATCAATGACCACCATTGATCAGCATCTCTAGTGAGGTGGTAAACTACCATGATATATTTTACCCTTTCACTACTCCCCAAGGAATGGAATATTTTTTTCTAAGGAATTTATCCATTGCTCAGCTACTAATGGATTTGTACTCCCATTGAATGTCGGTGGTTGTTGCCTCATGAAGCGATCTAACATTGATCCTCCACGTTGTGGATCTGGTTTCTCCATACATGTAAGGTTATTATTCATAACCTGAGTGAGTTTTCCCAGTATGGTGATTACCTGATCAGCACCAGTTGTGTCACCAGCTCCACCATAATTATCTTGAGTAGGAGGGAAATCCCTACATGGAGTGTGTTCATTGATACAGTTTCCATTTCTTCTACTAGGCTCCATTTCTAAACAATGGAATAAAATAGATTAGTTTCTGAATCAAAATATATAATTCCAAACTTGTAAAACACTTAACATAAATTGAACAGTTTATGGATATAATCCATAATCATAAAAATGTTTTCTTTGAGAAATTATATACTCATAAACACTTCATAGTGGTTTGTAATGAAAATGAGAATTATCCTAAGCATATCCCCTGGGAGTGTTGTAAACTGGAGTGCAGCAAGGACCGTTGTCATGCACCAGTTCCCATTCGAGTCTAGATCAAAGCGGTTTTTTCAGGTTTTACCCCTAGGTACATTTGTGCCAGAGCCGTCTCTACCTTCTTATATCTAGACGGGGATTTATTTCTCAGAAAACTAAAAAAATCTCTACAATTCCAAATTTCTAGGAAGTTCATCTATACTAATCCTTAAAGTCTATCTTAGGGAAATGTGCTCTAATTAGATTTTATCTAAATCTAGTTTCCAAGGTTTGTAAAAAACTTCCCCTAATACCAACTGTAACGCCCCGACCCCAGTTACCCAGAGTCGGTGCATTATAACATAACATTGGCATGCTCACAAAAGATCAAATCTCGAAAGTTCGATTAGTTTAGTAGCCTTGTAAACACTAGATACATTCATAAAGTTTACATTATGTCATAAAGTGAAAACTACAAAAAACATCTCGTCTCCACACTCATATCCCCTTATACTATCCCTGCAGGTCATTCATAAAATACCTCTTCACATCCTGGGAAAAATAAAACATAGAAAGGGGTGAGCTCAAATGCTCAGTAAGGATAACAATACAGCTAAACATTCATAAATATGTATAAACATTTAAGGCAATGTATAACTAAAACAAAATCCTTTTAAACGTGAACTTCAGTATAATATGGAAAAGATAAAATTAAATAATTCCATTTACTTATTCACCTTGATATTCTACTAGTCTAATAATCACATGCAATATCAATAACCACTTTCATAATGATGGAATGCATAATGTCAGACTATCATAACCACATAGTCATGGCCTTGTCTTAATACTACAAATAATATTTTTTCAAGGCCTTGTGCCAAGACACTAGTTTGTCTCATAAGACCTACCTATGCGTCGAAGAGCTATAGCGGGCTCCACCCTTCACTTATTAAGTCCAATGAATTCCTCATATGAATAGGTTTAAACACAACATAAACATTCGTATTAAAAGTAGCATACGAAATGTCAATACTTTCTCCATAAACCATGAATGGTATAAAAATAACACATCCACAGTCAAACATATCACAAGACCTTCAATATAATTTGGAAGTTTTGTATCATAATAAATAAACATTAAATAAGCTTAAAATCCATCAAAGGATGTTAACATAGATGAAATCAAAAATATTTGAGATAAATATCTCTTTTTGAAATCATTTAAAAGTGAAATAACTATAAAAGAAAAAATTTACATTGAAAATATTCTTATAAGCTTGTAAGGTAAGCTTCAACGATTTTATAACGACGTAAAATAGCCGCACCCACCGTATAAGTTAAAAAAGAAATTCTTACCTTAATTCTGTCGAAATGGTTAAAAAGGACCTTGTTTGGAAAATGATAGAAAGATTCCTTTATAAACTTCTTATAAAAAGTCAACAAGGGTATAAATGACTTAACCCATAGTCTGTAAAATTTTAAGAATGGTTTTAAATACATTTTAAAGAAAGATGGATGTGGATGATAAACAGGTCCCATTAGATAATTAAGTATAAAAAACCTTGGATAATGAAGAGATTGTGAAATAAACCCTTACCATGTACTTTTCCTTAGTCGATGGTATGTTAACTTCCTATATAATAGTTAAAACATTGTTATTAAATTATACAAGAACCATATACATAATTATGATATCATATATGATCTTCTAATAATGCTTTGTTATTAATATTTTAGTATTATCGTCGTTTCGGGTGTTAACTTACTCATTTTCTTTTATATGTTTTGTTACATAAGTCATGTTTCTTATGGATAAGTTTTATCTTATTCATATATATAGTGATATAAAGTTCTTAAACATTACTTTTAATCACCAAATGAGAATTATTCTTGAATGGATACGATGGGTAATGAATCTTATCGCGTTCGTGGAGACGGTAGTCTGTACGTACACAGGAGCGAAAATATCATTCTTTTGATGTTAAAATAATATATAATTGGATGGTATATCATATCTATATAATAATTATCTTTTTATATTTATTATTTACATGAATTACTCATCATTATTATACCTATATATAATTGGATCGTATATCATAACTTATGTGTACGCACGTATGGTGACATGTCATTCAAATGATTGATAGAATACTGAATATGGTTGTACTATATTTATAATAACATCACAGTATATAGAATATACTGTAGTAATTTTATTATAATGTAAATAACAAAGAATGAAGAAGTTGAAGAAGAAAGGAACTTGAAAGTGGATGGTGAAAACATTACCTCTTCTTCGGGTTCTTCCTTTTGATTTGATCAAAATGGATCCTTAACATGGCTTTCTGACTAAAAGAAGTACTTTAGGATAAAGTGGGGGAATTTTAGAGGATATTTGGGCTGGGTTTGTTCGATCTAAAAGGCTTTCATGTTGTGAATTAGAGAGAAGGGGGAGTTCCCTTTTATAAGAGGGGTGAGGGGAACCTTTGGAAAAGCTAGAAATATTATTTTATAATAAATTCATATTCAGTTTTTAATGTCTACAAAGATAATTATTTAAAGATTAAGGTAAGTATGGGTCGAAATAATTTCAACCAATAGATTTTAGATAGGTTTCGGTCACTATATTAACCTTATCATTTATATTTAACTCTTAGTTAAATAGTTTGACATTTACCATGTCTCTTTGTATTTTAAAATTATATAGTTAATAAACTTACTATATACCTCCAAGAGACCCCCAATTTGTCCATTAATGACACACCTATTATTATATAATTCCTATGGCCGAACCTTAGATGAATATAATATCAATTAATAATATAATATTTGTTTTAAAAACTCTTTTATGTCAATTTTGACACTATTGGGTATTTTGTTTTTGATAATTCCATAACAGTATTATTACTTCGAAAAAAAATTATATAAACAATTATAATATGTCATATTATCCTATAATATTTGTTTAATTCATAAAAAGTCTCAAATTACATTTATTTTGATATTTATAATATCAATTATTTTAATATTTCATTAATTAGGTAATTACTACATCACCATTGTGTCATAAATAAATTAAATTATTTAATGTCTAAAAATTATAAATAAAATACCATTATATAGGAAATCTTTTTAGCTTTCTATAGAATATTTTTAATACAATTTATATTATGTATAACCCTATATTAAAAAAATTTAGTAATTAAACCTTGATTTTAACTCTTTTAACTCTTCTTTGAATTAAATAATAATAAATGTCCTAATCTAATCCAAGTGGACCTAAATGATAATATTTTTTTCCTAAGGTTTTTTTGGTCAATATAAGCTTTTCTAATAGAATTAGGATATGTTTTTGAGTAATATTATTATCATTTTTACCCTTAATTTCCTTATTTACTTTTAACCATGGTAAATAAAAGTAAAAAGTTTCTATTCATGAAAATTTATTTTTATCTTATTGAACCACATTTTACTCCTTGATATTAACCATGTCTCTTGGATTTTCTAAATTCCACTCAGAGAATCCGTAAAATTATGTTTTATGTGAATTTCTAAATTCTCCTAGGAGGTGGGTAAAAGACGGTGAAAAGTTCAATAAAATTTTTATATATCTAAAATTATTCTAAAATAACTCCAATGAATTAAATTGAACATATATAGGTATTATGTATCTATTTTGACATTAATTAAATTTAAATAAAATAAATAATTATTTAAATAAAAATTTGGTTTTAAAATATAACTCAGTGTTTTTTCACTATTAATCAAAAATTGAATGTTTTCAGAAAAATACCAGAAATTCACCCTAAGAAAATTTTGATATTCAGAATCAAAAAATAAAGTCCATTTTGAAAGATAAAATTTATAAAATTTTAAAATGTGGGTATTTCTATTCATAACGGCTAGTTTGATTGGTTGTGGTGTGTGTTAGAACTCAAAGTTGCGTACAACACACGCTACTGTATTATTCAAAGAGAAGTGTACTATGGAAGCTTGGAGTGTTAAACATGGGGTGTCCTATAAAAATTCAATTTAGCATATTATATCCATGAAAACCCTTAATAAATCAATCAACCTAAGGCATATGATAACAGGGTTCAACTCCTTAACAAGAAATACTTGAATCATGGGTAATCAGCACTTAGGCCTATATAACACAAAGAAAAAAAATTGAAATGAAACAAACCACCTACCTCGACGTTGTATGGGGAACACACTTGAAAGGAATCCCTTGAATATACCTAGAACTTCATAGATCTAAAAAAAGTTCAAAATAATTCAACCATGAATAACTTTAGAGAGAAAGAGAGGATAAATTAGGAAGACATGCTCTAGGGAAAGAGAGAACTCACCGATGGGAACCCAACTCACCTGGCGGCACCTCAATTGAAGCTTGGACATAGAAATGGGAGGTGCTCGAAGATAATTAGTCATACCTCACTCTCATGTATGAGACACGGGAAGAAAAAAGGAGTTCTGTAGATGAGGCATGACCCCAGTCTGATTAATCAAATTTAAAGAAAAGTACACAGCGTGTTCATTTAATGTACATGTAGTGTACTAGTGCCAACTGTGCCCAACTTTAAGCGGACCACACGACTATGTACTCGGCCGTTACATTTCCAGTACATGGTGTATACATAGAAAATTTTCAAATTCTTCATTTTTCATAAAAAAACACTATAAATAAAGATTGATACCTGAAACTAAGATCCGGGTTCTTACAAACTTCCCCCCTTAAAGAAATTTGTCCCCAAATTTCCCTTCCAAGGGTGGTGAAAAAGAAACTTCAAACTACTCTGACCACTGTGATCGTACGTTTGCCTCCCTCTCCCAAGACTCATCCTATACTCAGTTGAGCTTCCATAGAACTCATACAAGAGGAATAGACTGGCCATGGAAAACCTTTGTACTGTGATCCATAATCTATATAGGATGATCCTAGAAGGATTCATCCTTTTCTAACTCAAACTCCTCAGGTTGAAAAATGTGATACAGGTCTAAAACGTAATGACATATCAGAGAAACATAGAAGACGGAGTTCATAGCCTAGTACCTCTGATGTAACTGAAACTGATAAGAAACTATCTTGACTCTCTCCAAAACCTCAAACGACTCAACATATATCAGTGAAAGCTTTCCATGTCTTTTAATCCTCATGTGTCCCAACCTTGGTGTGACATTCTACAAAACATGATCTCTGACCTCGAACTCCAGAGGTCGTCTATATCGATCAGTATACGATTTATGGTGATATTGTGTAGTATCCATCCTCTTCTGAATCAACTCCACCTACTCAGTGGTATCCTAGATAAGAAAAGGTCCCAGTATAGCTACCTCTCCTGCCTCCATCCAACAAAGGGGTGATCAGCATAACCTACCGTACAAAGCCTCAAAAGGTGTCATCTGAATGATCGCCTGAAAACTGTTATTGTAGTAAAACTCAACTAGGGGTATATGTTTCCCCTAAGAACCCCCTAAGTGTAGTACTCATTCTTGAATCATGTCCTCCATCACCTGAATCATGTGCTCGGACTAGCCATCTATCTAGGGATGGTAAACAATACTCAGAAGTACCTTTGTACCTAAGGCCCTGAGTAGTCCCTTCCCAATAATGAGAAGTAAACTGGGAATCCTTATTTGATATGATAGAGTGCGTAACCCCAGGAAAACATATAATCTCTTGGATGTAAAACCTTCCAAATCATCAACACTAATGGTATCTTTTATCATTAAGAAGTAGGAAACCTTTGCGAGTCTGTCAATGACAACCCAAATTGAATCATTCCCTTGAGGTGACCACTAGTGCAGAAAACATTTTTTATGTCGGTTATTTTTTATTTTTTATGTTGGCTTTTGGACGATGTTATTACAGGAGACGTTATAAACATTTTTTTTACATCGGTTATTTTACAACCGACGTAAGAAACAAAAATCTGAAGTGTTTTTCACATCGGTTGATAAAAACCCGACATGGAAAACGCTACAGAGTCATTGTTTATTACATCGATTATTTAATAAACAATGTGGTATATACTGTTTCATGTCAGTTATTATATAACCGACGTCATAAAACACTCCTATGGAGCATTTATCACATCAGTTATGTTCATAACCGACTTGATAAACCTGTCGACTAAGCGGTTTCCAACATCGGTTAAATAATAACCGACATGAAAACAAATATCTACAACATCAGTTATAAAATAACTGACGCAGAAAACTATTCATTCCCATTTATTATGTCCGTTATGAAATAACCGACGTAAAAACCATTTCCCATGCATTTATTACACCGGATTCCAAATAACCGACATTAAAACTAATCCCAATGCATTTTTATGTCGGTTATAAAAAAACCAAAGTAAAAAAAACAAATTTGTTTAAAAAAATATCAAACACTGATATGCCCTGCCAAGAGACCTGAAACAGACCAAAAACATACAAAAAATATACCAGAACCCCCTCCCCCACCACACATGACAGCCCCCACCATCGATCAACCACTGTTATGCCCTACCAAAAGACTTGAAACAGACCAAAAACAAACCAAAAACAGACCAAAACCCGACAAAAAATAGACCAGAACCACCCCACTCCATTGTACAGCCCAGCCCACACCCCTCGACACCCCCCCCCACCCCATTAGACACCCCCAAACCCAAAATAGACCAAAACCCGAACAGATCCCAACCAAAACCAGACAAGAACCCCCCACCCCACTGGACAGCCCCCACCACACCACTGGACAACCCCCCCCCCCCCCCCACATCACTATACTACCCCCCCCCCCACCCCTTGGACAGCCCCCAAACCCCTGGAAACCCCCCCCCCAATCTTGCACACCCCACCCCCTAGAGAGCACTCCCACACCCCTGGACAGACCTCCCACACCCCAAACCCCCTACCCCCACCCACCTGGGCAACCCCCACCCCACTATACAACCCCCACCACACCCCTAGACACCCCCTCCCCAACCATTGGACACCCCCCCCCCCTCCCCTAGAGATCCCCTCACACCCCTGGACACCCCCACCCTCTTGGACACCCCCACCCCCTAGGCAGCACTCCCAGACACCGGGATAACCCTCCCACACCCCCGGAACCCCCCCCCCCCTCTTGGTCACCCCTCCACCCCCAGGACAACACTCCCCTAGACAGCCCTCCCAGGCTCATAAACCCCCCCCCCCCACCCCACTGAACACCCCCAGACCAAAAGAAACAAAACCCGACCAGAACCAGACCAGACCCCACTGGACAACCCCCACCACACCACAGGACACCCCACACGCCCCTGGACTACCCCTACCCTGGATATCCCCCCATATCCATGGACAACCCCCCCCCCCCACCCCACAACCCTCTTGGACACCCACACCATTTGGACAGTATTCCCACACCCCTAGACATCCCTCCCACACCTCTTGAACCCCCCCCCCCCCCCCCCACACACACACACACACCCCTAGACTCCCCCCAGACATCCCCCCACTCTCCTGGACATCCCTCCCACCCACCTTGACACCCTCTCACCTCCCACCCCACTGGAAAAACCCCACCACACCCTCGGACCCCCCCCCCCACTGGACACCCCAAGACTAAAAACAGAACAAAACTAGACCATCCCCCCCCCACCCCACTAGACTTCCCCCACCACACCCTTAGACACCCCCCACACCCATGGACTGCCCCCCCCCCCTAGATAGCCACCCCCCCACCCTCCTGGACACCCCCACCCCCTGGAAAGCACTCTCACACCCCTAGACAGCCCCCCTCAACCCACAGGTCACCCCCACACCCCTGGACACCCCCTGGACAGCCCACCACTCCCTTGGACAGCCCTCCCACCCTCCTAGAAACGCTCACACACCTTGGATTGCCCTCCCCCCATCCCCATAGACACCCTAGACACGCCCACCCCACTGGACTTCCCACCCACACCCCTAGAAACCCCCCTCACCCCATAAGACACCACCACACCCCTAGACATCCCCTGGACAGTCCCCCACTCCCCTGTACAGCCTCCCACCCTCCTAGAAATGCTCTCACCCCCTGGATTGCCCCCCCCCCTCTCATGGACACCTAGGACACCCCCCCCCCCACCGGATAGCCCTCCCACAACCCTAGATACCTCCACCCCATGGGACACCCCCAACACCCTTATAACCCCTCCCCCCTAGACCAGAATCCATACCAGAAAAACCATCATAATTATACAAAAACAAGAAGTAGAGAAAAATTAAACATTCAAATATATAACATTAAAAACATACAATGTCAACTTAAAAAAACTAAATCCGACCTAAAAAACTACCAAATACACAAGTATAATGACAATATTCAAAATTATATTTTTCACTATAAACAACTAAAATTCAATCAAACCTGTAAAATAATTTGACCATTCCACTTGTAAGTTTTTGGCGTCTTTAGCACTATAGGTTTATGGGTCATCAAATAGATACAAATTAAAAGGATAGTAGATAACATGTATAATGAATAGATGAAATGAAATATTATTGAAAAGTTTAAAAGAAAATCTTACTAGGTCAAAGTTCACGACTATTCTAGTTGTTATTATTTCATACATAAATCTTAACATATAATATCTAAAATCGATGATTCCTTGTTGTTCATGAAAATTCTTTTTGAATAAGTGTAAATTCAATATATTATTTTTATGTAATTAATCAAAAAGTATGAGTTATAAATGAATATTTACCTTTACATTTACATATTTGATCTTCACACTCCTTTTCATTGTGTTTTTTCGAAAGTAGACCCATCCTCTATTAGAAAATAATATGAATGAAATAAATTTAAAATTCATTATAATATATAAAACTATTGAGAAATTGAAACTTACTTTTATAACATTTTCTTAAAACTTTCCCACACATCGCCATGGACAGAGCATGTCAAATAATGTGGTTTCTCCCTTTGAAAAAAACACCTAACATCCAATGATCAATTATAAAAGAAAATTTAAGGTTAGTGGTTTTTTATGTTAAAAGATAATGAACTCTTTGAGAGAGATGTGTTTCTTATCTCTCACAAAAAGGCATCATCCAACATTATGTAACTATATTCTATTCAAATCCTTCAGCAATATAAATCATTCTTTGTTCCTCATCCAATGAACATGCTTCAGGGGAAATCAAATGTGGGTCCATGAATCTATATACATCTATCCACTCATTCTTATCACAAATTTTATAAAGATACCAAATACAAAACATACATAAGTATACATTTTTAATAAATATAATGCAGGGAAAAGGTGTTAAGACTTACATGGAAAAAATTGCACCATGTTGATGCCCAAATTATCTCCAGTAACAAGTTCCATGATATCAGTTTTCACAATCCCCATAGTTATTGCACATCCACAAAACATGAGCTTCAATTGGAAACTCATAATGATCTGCCAAAAAATTTGAATATCTTGAAAATCTATCAAGACTACTAGAATCTGTATCTGATGTCATAGCCATTTCTATTTGTTGTTGTCTATACAGTATTTATTTACCTTGGAAGTATTCCTGTAAAAACAAATAGAAAAATATATTAGTTTTCAAATGATAAAAAAAATTAATAGAAAAATAAAATAGAAGATATAATATTCATACCTCTATGGTAATGAGTCACAGATGTATGGATGGCCAAATTAAAAATTGCTTGATATTATGTCCAACTATCATCACCTCATCTGTAGGTAATGGTACTCGAGTTGATCTATCTAAAAAATCCTGTACAGTGACCCTATGATTCTCTACCTCTAATTTTTTATGAAGAATTTTATCTCTTATAGAATATACCAGCCCATATGCAAATATATGATGTTGAGAATCATCAACATACAACTCGCAATAAGTAGGAAGCTGCGACGGAGGATTAGGATAAAAAATGGGTTCTGCAGGGAGAGGTGTTGGAGTGGGAGCTGCTGGCGGAGGTGGAGGATAAATAATGGGGTATGCTGGGGGAGGTGGAGGAGTGGGAGTTGTAGTATGAAATTTTCTTCGCATGTCTCCAAGCATAGACTATACCGATGCTCTAATCTTTTCCTTTGTCATCGCATTAATATTATGAACTTTATCCTCCAAGGATTTTATTTTTTTATAAACACCAACAATGTAAGAATTTGAAGAACGTTGCAATACTTTTCTTACCGATACACCTATCGGATATCCTCATAAACGACTAGGATATTTGGGCTTTCCCAATGCTGCAGATAAAATATCCTAACTCCTAGTAGATGTAAATACCCCTGTGAGCTCTGATCCTCAAGAGAATTCTGTATTAATTAATTGAACATTTCTATAATGATTGAAATTATATGAAGAATATAGTTAACTTAAATAAAAAAAATATATATCTTACATCTCTCTCAGCTACAATTCTTGAATCTTTTGAAACATATTTCCCTTTATTCTCATCCAATCTCTCTTCCTTTTTTTATGTCCAGATGGAGGGGATGGAGGGGCCACCTTTCTAAATCTTGAAGACTGAGCTCTTAGATTTTGTAATTTTTCCACCATAATTTGTTCTTCCAATAATGTATAACCTCCCCGAGATAAACTATGAGGGTATACATTTTTATATTGGATCTCTTGATGATATTTCCTTGTTTTCCAGAAATTAAGAATAATAAATCATTAACAAAACATTAATAAGATCATTTATATAAGAAAGCTTCTAAAATTATACATTTCCCTTACCAAAAATGAATATTTTCTTCTACTTTCAACAAAATTTCTCCATGTGTCTTCATCTATGAAAGGATATATATGATATGTATTTTCATGACTCCTATGACCAAAAATGAAATCAGATGAGAGGGTTTATTTGAAACCCCTCCATCTCCTAGAAGCCATCGATAAAAATTTCTTCATGACTCCTCCGGTGTCAGGAATATCAAATTTCATATGATAAAGAAGAGGTTAAACATATTATATATAATAGAAACATTTAAAGAATAAGAAAACAATAGCAAAATATCTTACCAAAATCGGCTCCCACAACGAAGAGATTGTCACTTTGTCCACACTTCTCCAGTCATTATACAAAATTCTTATTTTCTCTTTCCCAGAGTTGATATAAAACTCTTAAAAAAATCATTTGGACCTCTAGGAATATCATCCTCATCAAACTCAACAAGTATCCTCTGATCATGTGTACGAGCAAGTAATAATTTTGGTAAATGTGTGCACCCACATTTACCAACTGTTGAACTCTTTGTTGTAATGGGAGCACGTGAGGAAGATTAGGGAATATCAATAGGATAATGTGAATGATCCTCCCCAGAGGTATGACCAATATGATCATCTCCAGAATCATGTGGTTGATCAACCGATCGATCTGTCATTATCCTTAAAATAAAAAAACAAACATTAGTTCACAAATACACAAATTCAAATATTACAATACTAACATAAAAAGAAAATAGAAAATTTTACTAAGTTACGTAATAGTAAACATGGTTAATATAGTAATCATCTTAAACAATGGTAAATATGGTAAACTGTGTAAAAATTATAAACCTTGTCAAAAAAATTAACATGGTAAAGTAATTTTCATTGAACAAAAATAATAGATATATAATTTATGTAATGGGAAACAAGATAAAGTAAACTAAAAAAAATTAATACAGACAAAAGATTATACTTATTTGTTTTCATACATGTTTTAATAAAGAAAAAACATACAATATCTAACATTATATGAAAATAATAAATGTAAACAAGATATAGACAAATGTTACCTATAATTTTAGGAATGTACAAATGGATTGTTTTCCCAAATTCCTTCATCATGATCTTTTCTTATGGCATAAACCATGTCTTCAACATGCTCATCATTATGTTCTGTTAATCATTCCATAGAAGTAGGGATCTCACATAAATCATTATCTTTATCATGTTCATCCTCACCAACATATTTTTTTCCCTTGTAAAAAAACAACCCACTGAATATCTGATTGTTCTAATACATAGAAATTTTTTTCATGTGTTTCCATTATAAAATATTCAGTTGTGTCTTCAAATCTATTCAGATTAACAACTGTCATTCCAAATTCATTATGTCTGACACTGTTGTTACCGATAAACCATTTACAGTTAAAAACAGGAACTTTAATTTTAAAGTAATCAACCACCCATATTTATTCAATCACTCAATAATATGCACTTGATGCAGAAATTGGATTTTTGTCCTTAGCACTCGAAAAATGCATTTCTTCTGCAAACAAAAATACACAACTATTCTGAACTGCACTTCTATTTTCCTAAGCTTTCGTATGAAATGTATAGCCATTAATGTCATAACTCGACCATGTTATCACATTTAATCATGGACCACCCACTTCCCATTTTAATGTCTCTGATACATCTGATCTACCATGAAAGGTCTTTTTAAACCAAGACAAAAATGTTTTGTTGTGATCATTCAAAATCCACATTTCTCTCTTCTTTGGAGAACATTATTTCAACTCATTAATATTCAATGTGATATATGGTGGAGCATCGTCTATGTTTTTCAACATGTATAATTATAACTTCTTCATATGTTCAGCTAACAACGATTTCACTGTCAAGCCACGAATCCCCTTTCCCTCATTATTAACTCATTCATAGAAAAATGGTGGCAAACCTATGTGCTACGCCACAACCAAGTAGCTCGTACAAAACTCTATAACCTCCTCATAAATATAATTTAAAATAATTGAGGCATTAGGTCAATATGGATTCTTAACATACCCCTCCAATATTTTCATATACCTTTCAAAAGGATACATCCAACAAAGATATACAAGTCCACAAATCGTTATTTCTCGAACTAGATGATTCATTAAATGCCCCGTTA
Organism: Viscum album; assembly: GCA_963277665.1. Lineage (NCBI taxonomy): Eukaryota > Viridiplantae > Streptophyta > Magnoliopsida > Santalales > Viscaceae > Viscum > Viscum album. The sequence goes on along the minus strand of OY728132.1, from coordinate 1,447,099,460 downwards.
TATCAAAAAAAATTGGAGGAAAATAAATTTCCAATTGAAAAAGTATACAAATTGATTCCTTTTCTAAAATGTTCAAAGCATTACCATCAATCACCTTATTAAAAATTGAATTGAAATAATAACACAACTTTATTTTAGTCTTTTTGACACAGATGGGAAATATTCCATGCAATGCAACTGGTAGAAGTTGTTGCATCATGACATGAAAATCATGAGATTTCATACCTATCAACTTCAAGTCCTTCAATGAGACAACATTTTTACATTTGTAGAATAACCTTGAGGCACTTTGATATCATGAAGACACTAACAAAAGCTAATTTTCTCCCTCTTGGATAATGTATGACAAGTCGGGGGAAGAAATGTGAGTCTTCCATTAGGAGTGGGAGCTAACACCAAATGTAATCCCATTGATAGTAAGTCTAATGTTGCATTCATCCCATATTTTTTCATTCCTTTAATATCTAACAATTTTTCAATCAAACTATCACAGATATTCTTCTCTACATGCAAGACGTCAATGTTATGTTTAAATTCATGATATCTCTAATATGGTAGCTTAGAAAATATTGACCTTTTCTGCCAAATATTTCTATCATTACCATATTTTTATGTCTTTCCCAATGTCACATCAATGTTTTCCACCCTCTCAAAATACAGATTATGGGATAAAGTTTTTGGAGAAATATAAAATTCTTGTGATCCATTGAATACATTTTTTAGTCTTCTATAAGAGTGATTCATAGGAAAAAACTTTTGATGACCCATGTACACTATTTTCTTCCCATGATGAAATTAACAATATGAAGTCTATTTTTCAAAAATTGAACATGCTTTGTCCCCTTTAACACTATATCTCGACAAATTTCCATATGTTTGGAAGTCAGTTATAGTGAACATAAACACATCATGCAGTTGAAAATATTCCATTTTATAAGAATCACACACCCTAATACCATCTTCCCATAAAAGTTTCGAAACATCAATCAATGGTTACAAGAAAACACCAATATCATTGTTAGGTTGCTTCGGACCAGAGATCCTTATACTCAACATGACATATATGCACTTCATAAAAACTTCAGGATAGAGGTTATAAATTACCAATAAAACAATCCATGAACTATGTGTGCTACTGAGGGTTTGGTATCGATTCATTCCATTTGTGCACAACCCTAGTCTGAGATATCTAATTTCATTTCCAAATGTAGGATACTGCTCATCAATTTTCTTCCACTGTGTACAATCAGATGGATGAGGTATTTTTCCATCACACATCTTCTCATCACTATTCCATCTTAACCTTTCTACATCATGTGAATTTTCAAATAAACGTTTCAAATGATGAATTATAAGAAAATTCAAAAATACCTTGGAAGGGATCTTTGTAATCTCTACCTCATCCTGTGATTTTTCTTTCACCTTATACCATGATGTCCCACATTTAGGACACTCTGAAAGAAATTCATATTCCTTCCTATATATCAAAAAGTCATTCGGATAGGAATTGATTTTATTGTATCCCAATCCCATCAGGCATAATATTTTCTTGGCCTTATAATGTGAATCTGGAAGATCGTTATCTTTTGGAAGAATGTCTTTCATCAATTATAGCAACTCTGTAAATCTTTTGTCACTCCATCCATGTTTCGCCTTCAGGTTAATCAATCTTAACACGGCTAAAAAAACTGTAAAATCTTTACAACCAGGATACAATGGTTTTTCATCATCACTATATAGATGTGTAACTATCAGTTCTATCTCAATTTGTTCTGCTACAATATCGTGAATCAATTCTTCAATTCCATCGGAGTTACCATCTGGTGAATCATCATCATCAAAAGATCTGACATTCCATCTAGTCTCACCATGACAAATCCACGGGTTGTAATTCGGATTAAAACCATGACAAATCAGATGATATTTTATATTTCTACTTTAAAACTTCTTCAGAGTCAAACATTTCAGGAATGGACAGAAAAAAATGTCACTTCTTGGAACATTTCATTTAGAAATTTCCAAAAAGGCATCAACATCGTCCTCGTATTCATTACTCATTCTATGTGACGTAATCCAACTTCGACACATTATTAAATATAACAAATATCAAAATTATACATCTTTTTATGATTAGAAAAATATATGTTTATATGAAAAATATCATAATTTGAATGAAAAACTATTTTGAAATATAAAACAATTCTTTGAGTATTTAAAAAAAAGGATTGAAAATGATTTAAAAAGAAAATATAGTAAGATATAACTATTTTAAATTCATATTGGATCCTTTATCCTTAAGGTTCACAAAGAATACATCCTGGTTCAACATGATACCAAATTCACCATTCCATAAAAAAGAAATATGAAGTATAAATATTAAAATATGTATACATTCACTACTGAAAATTACACAGATCCGAATGATTTGAAACCTCTTGAACCCCCCCCCCCCTCTGAATAGCCCCTCACCCCCTAGACATCATCCCCACCCCCATGGACACCACCCCCACCCCCTGTACACCCCTACCCCCTTGGAAAACACCCCCACCCCCTTGGACACCACCCCCCACACCCTTGGACACCACCCCCTGGACAACACCACCCCCTTGGACAGCCCCCCACCCCATCGACACCACCCCCACCCCTTGGAAACCCCCTATACACCACCACCCCCTTGGATAGCCCCCACCCTTCTAGACAGCCCCCACCCCCTGGAAAACCCCCACCCCTCTAGACACCCCCCCCCCTTGGACACCCCCACCCCTCCTAGACACCACCCCCACCCCCACCACCTTGGACACCCCCTGGACACCCCAAACCCTCTAGACAGCCCCCCAAACCCTCTGGACAGACCCCCACCCCCTTGGACACCCCCCCCCCACCCCACCCCACCCATTTTGGCACCACATGGACACCCCCACCCCCTTGGACACCCCTAGACACCACCACCCCCTTAGATATACCCCCACCACCATAACACCACCCCCACCCCCTTGGACACCCCCTGAACACCACCACCCCCTTGGATAGCCCCCCACCCCTATGGACAGCCCCCACCACTGGAAATCCCCCACCCCTCTAGACACCCCCCACCCCACCCACCCACCCCCTTGGACACCCCCACCACTCATAGATACCCCCCCCCCACCCCTGCCCCCTTGGACACCCCCAACCCTCTGGACAGCCTCCCCCCCCCGGACAGCACCCCAAACCCACTGGATAGGCCCCCACCCCCTTGGATACCCCCCCCCCCACCCCCTTGGACACCCCCAACCCCCTTGGACCCCCCCCACACACACACACACACCTGGACTGCCCCCCCCCCCCCCCACCTCCATGGACACCTTGGACACCCCCCAACCCTCTGGAAAGCCCCACAAACCCTCTGGATAGCCCCCCACCCACTCTGAACAACCCCCGCCCCCTGGATAGCCACCAACCCTCGAGACATCCCCCACCCCCTGGACACCCCCGACCCCCTTGGACAGCCCACTCACCTCCCTGGACACCCCCCTAGACACCCCTATCCCCTTGGGTAGACACTTAGCCCCCTCACACCCTGGACCCCCCCCCCCAACCCCCTACCCCCATGGACACCCCCAACCCCCTTGGACAGCCCCCACACCCCCCTAGACTCCACCCCTACCCCCTTTAACATCCCCTACACCCCCTTGGACACCCCCAACCCCCTTGGACTGCCCCCGCACCCCCTAGACACCACCCCCCCACCCCTTTTGACACTCCCTGAATACCCCCATCCCACTGGAAAACCCACCCAAACACCCTGGCCATGCCCACTACTTGCATAGCCCCCCCCCCACCCCCTTGGAAACCCCCTGTACGCGCGCACACACATGATAGAAACACAAAAATCATAAAATTTCATGATATCAATTACATAGGTTTATCTTACCAAAAAATAATTTATCATGGTTTAAATGAACACTATGAAACTTACCATGATAGCATGAAAAAAGAAAAATAACGTCTCAAAAATTTAGTTTAGGGCATCGCGGAAAATAAAACTGAAAATGAGTCCTTTGAGGTTTACTTGAGTGTTGTGAGTAGACCTGATATATCTGATGATAATAAATATGAATAATGATGTTGGAAAAATGAGGCTGGAGGGCATGACTTCGAAGAATCGTTTCTAGGTTTCTTGTGCGAGAGAGACGAGTCGCAGGTCGCCCGATCGAAGAAAATATAATGACTAAATATGGGGTGAGATAAACCATTTAAAAGATTTATCACATCATTAATTTAATAACCGATGTGTTAAACTATTTTATTAATGTTTATAACTTCGGTTATTTAATAACCGGCGTAGAAAAAAATTTATCACATCGTTTATAAAATAACTGACGTGATAAATGTGGCTTTATCACATCGATTCTTTTGATAACTAACGTGATAAATTGCTAAGGTTAGATTTATCACGTTAGTTTTTTTTATAACCGATGTGATAAAGCACCGATCTTTCCTTTATCACATTGGTTATTTTATAACTGACGTGATAAAGTGCACCAGATTCGATTTTCACATCGGTTATAAAATAACTGACGTCAAAACACTAATCTTCGTATATTTTACATTAGTTATAAAATAACTAACTTAAAAAATGGATCTTGATCGATATATCAGGTTGGTTATAAAATAACCGACGTGATATATCGATTATTAAATATTTTCACGTCGGTTATATAGAACCAGCGTGAAAAATGACGATGTGTTAAACATTTTCTCCACTAGTGGACCTTGGTAAACCTGTCATGCAATCCATTCCGACATCATTCCACTACCACTAAAGAAGAGTTAACTGTTATAAAAACATTATTGGTCACTGATGCTCCGCATTCACTTTATGACAGGTAGAAAATATCATAACAAAGCTTGCAACATCCCTCTTCATACATGGCCACCAATATAGACAGTGTAAATATCGATACATCTTGGGGACACTAGGATGAACTGCCCAAGATGAGGAATGAAATCCTGCATCATCTCCTCACATATATCTACTGACATTCATATGCATCCATGAAAGTGCAAGATCTCATCCTCACCTAAGGTCTACCTAGGAGTAGGGTCTTTTCCTGATACACTCTCTCGTAGGACTAGGCCATCAGAATCTGAGAGTAACCTCATTCGCACCCGATCCAATAGATTAGAGGTAATAACTATAGAAGAAATAAACATTTGCCCCTATCTATCATGCATCTCCAAGTGCATCTCAAAGAACATAACCATAAGCTTCCACTCACTACTAGCCTTCAGAACTTCATGTACCTAATTCCTCTTTCTTAACTCATCATCCATTGTGTTGCCTTTCCCAGGTGTGTAGGCAAGCTCAAGGTTAAAATACTGAAGGTACTCAACCCACCTTCACTGTCTCAAATTAAAATCATGATTTTTAAAGATATACTTGGGAATTTTATGGTTAGTGAACACCACAAAAAGATATCCAAAAATGTAATGTCTCCAATAGTGTAAATCTTGAAAAACTGCAGCTTTCTTGAGATCATGCATTGGGTAATTCCTCTCATGTGGCCTCAACTACTGAGACTCGTATGTGACGACTCCTTCCCTCTGCATAAATAATTCTCCCATCTTAATACCTGATGCATCACAGTTACTAGTGTAACTCTTTCTCAGCTCAGGAAAAACAAGTATCGGGGCTAAATTCAACCGCCCTTTCAACTCCAGAAATGACGACTCACAAAAATATTTCCACAAGTACTTCACACCCTTCTAAATCAGGCCCGTCAATGGCACTGCTAAGTATGAAAATTCATGTAAAAAATTATTGTAGTAACCATCCATCCTTAGAAAACTCCATACCTCAAATATGTTCATTGGATTCTCCCAATAAACTATTGCTCCCAATTTATCTATATCTACCAATACTTATGTTTCTAAGATAACATTAACCCATAAATAAATATAATTAATCCAAAAGTGGAATTTTGATATCTTAGTATATAATTGATGCTCTCTTAGTGTACTCAAAAAAATCTCAAGGTGGGTGGCATGGTCAGGTAGAGTGTGAGAGTACACCAATATGTCTTTCGGGAAGACAACCACAAAATAATCTAAGAAAGTATGAAACACCCGGTTCATCAGTGCCATGAAAAATGTTGGTGCATTCATGACTCTGAACGGCATGACCACATACTCGTATAGACCTTACCTTTACCAAAAGGATGTTAGAGGTATATCTGGTGGTCTAACACGCAACTGATGAAAACCAGATCTCAAGTCAATCTTCAAGAATACCCAGGATCCTTGAAGATGATCAAAGAGATCATCAATCCTTGGTAAGGTATATCGGTTCTTATCCATCAACTCATTTAGCTTCTGATAATACACACAATGTCTGAGGATATAGTTTTCCTTCATTGCAAAAAGGACATGAAAACCCCAAGGAGAAGTACTGGTTCAGATGAAACCATTTTTCCGTAACTCCTCTAACTACTTTTGGTGCTCATGTAACTCTGGTGTAGCCATCCTATAAAGAGTAATGGACACTGATTCCACTCTTCGCACAACATCAAAATATAAATATACCTCTCTCTCTATAGGTAATCGTGAAAATTCTTTTGGAAAGACATTCATGAAGTAATCCAGCACTGGAGGAAGTCTATATGTGAAGTTCCCTAGTCATCTAGATATAAACTAGCAATCTGGTTTGTAAATCCTCCTTACCCATGATGCTCTATTCCAGCTTTCCTCACCTCAACATCCCATTTTCCCTTTTGTAGAAAAGGCCCACCCTCTGGTGACATGAAACTCACCCTACGGTGATAGCATTAAAAAAAGATTGGAAAGAGACTAACTAGTCCATTCCAAGAATGATGTCGAAGGCTATCATTTCCAAGATATAGTGGTCCCATAAAAAGTGAAACCCACCAACCTCAAGAGTTCACTCCATGCACTAATGTACACTAGCTATCCTAATACCTAATGGAGTGTCTAGGGTCATAATATCCTCCGAAGTAAATATACAAAGCCCAAGGCTATCCAAAATAGCACCACATATAAAACTATTATAATCCCTTGTATAAAAATTGAATAAACTAAAACTGGGGAAACTAGAATCATACCTCTAACTGTCGAGGGAATAGGATCTGGCTCTAGTTGGGTATACTCCACTAGAAAAGTCTGACCTGTACCGCATCCTTGTGACCTTGCCTGAATACCCTGAGTTGATCCACCTTACTATCACTGAAAGCCTACTGACTGGAAACCACGACCATGACCTCATCCTCATACTAAACGGCCAGATGAACTCTAGTTCCCAGGAAGATGAGAAACTGGTGTTCTTTTTCCTAAACATGGAGTCATAATATAGCCCCTATCACCATCTTATGGTGAGAAAAACTTGAAAAAATGCTAAATATGGCCCATATTTCTACATGATCATCACTCCACTATGTATCTCAAGATCTGAGGTCTCATATTCCCACTCTTACAACACTGGTATCATACCACCTGGATACCTAATGGAGTATCCCATCTACTCAGATCTCTACACATAGACTCCCTATGGTGATTTCTACTATCCATCGGAGGAGTAACAAATCTGAATGGAAAACCACACAGTATCACAGTTCCAGACTCCCTTAGATTTCACTCGATGATTAGTGCTTGGTTGACTATTAAAGATATGTAAGTCAAGATAAATATGTTCACTTGGTATTGGGTTTCATGTTTGAGGCCATCCTCAAACATCCTGGCAAAAAGCAGCTCACCACACCCCAGAATGGGACTGAAGTGTTTCAGCTTTGTTAATTGAGAAGAATACCCCATGACTAAAAGAGTACCCTATTCTAGACCCATGAACTCTTCGGCTCAATCACCCCTCAAGGTCTCTGGGTATGAACAGCCATAGAAGGTCTGATGGAACTCATCTCAAGCCATAACTCATTGGAATACCACATGTGATATCACATCTCACCATCTATTGTCATAATATAGAAGCATGTAGGTTGCAAGCTTCACCCTCCTCTCAAGAGGTGTCTTGATGTGCTCGAAGATAGATAGAATGGATTCTAACCATGACTCTATATCCTGAGTTCCTCCATCTCCTAAGAAAGTGGGAGGATGTTGTTGCTGAAAAACCCTCATCAACTCTACCATAGATGGGGTAGGATGTGGTGATCCCGGGGTGGTATGCATAAACCTCATTAATCTTTATTGTAACTTTGCATCTGCACTTATGTTCATTATCAAATCTGGTTCCAAAACTAGCATGAAGGGAGGATCTGTTGGTAGTCCATGATATACCATTTCTGGTGTCTAATCATTACCATGTATCTGGCATACAATCAGAGGACATCTCCATGGCATGACACTGCAATGTCAAGCACACACCTTAGTTCAAGATTATCAATAACTAAAACATAGAAGTTAAATAAAGTAATTAGATAAGAAAACATTCACATTTTTTAAAATAAAGTTACATTGCATGTATACCTTCCAAACAAAGTGTTCCCTTAGGTTTCAACATGGGTGTGTACCTCTTTCAAACCTGATTGTGTAACACCCCTGCACATGGCGTGTTCATTCTCAGACACGGCGTGTACTTGAAGTTTTCCTCCTTCCCAGGTTTATTTACATGGCCAAACCAAAAGGTTCTCTCCTGGGTAACATTACACAGTGTAATTACCCTAAACAGTGTTTGTACCACTTAAGTTCCAACCACCTATGTCATTAGTCACATGGTCGGAGACACGGTCAACTCTACACGGTGTGTAAGATCAGGACATGGTGTGTACACATTAAGTTTTTTATCCACATGTGTTGTTAATCACAAAGCCAGATACAAGGTTTCTTCAGCACGGCGTGTACTCCCAGCACACTGTGTGTCCTATCCAAGTTTTCCAACCTTGTGTCTCTACACACATAGTCATCCACACGGTTAAAGACTATATAGCATGTACATATAGTACATGGAAGGTACCTAAGAGAAGTTTTTTCTTCCAGAATAGAAGAACACATGTCGTGTGTTCACAATACTACAAACTGTTTTCTCTGGGTTTCTAGATAGTAGACCTCTTAAAATTCTTCGAAACCCTAAAAAACATAATTTTATTTCCAAGGAATGAAAAATTCCAACCCAAGGGAGCTCATACTCCCATCAATCAACGTTTTTCATCCTTATTCATATCATAACATGATAAAATTCAACTAAAGATCATACATGATCTACCAAATTATAATCCAAGAGGGCCCATAACAACTCAGGGGCCAAAGTTTGGTATCACTCCAAAATTAGACTTTACATATTCCAATAACATATCAAAATAGTAGGTATTCTACCATGACATCTATCAAAACAACTTGCATATCTAGCACAACATCTATCTGAATAGCATGCAATCAGTAATGCACCATAAAGGGCATGACAAGAATGTATGACATATGATCCCTATCAAGTGCATATATGATGTATCAGATGGAATACCCTCATCTTACTGGGATTTAATAGAAATATATTGTCAATAATATAAATGATATCATCATAATACAAGTGAATCACCCAACAATGAAATCAAATCAACTGTAATAATTAAAAAACCAGAAAACTGCAATTTTTTAGGTTACATGGGTTTTTCATGTACACAGGTTAGCTACTCTCGGGTACATCTTATTACCAACTACCTATTCCTTCCCATTCCTATATATATGCTCCAAAATGTAAGACAAAGCAGAAAAGAAACCTCTTTTGATACAACATTGTAACATCCCAAATTGGGGTTCCACCTAAAGGTATCTCGTACCCGGTTGGTCACATGACCCTCAGTGCATTTCCCTAAATTTCAGATGCATCTGACTAGTAGTGAGGATCTTGTTTGTGATAGTGGGAAAACTATGCCCTCATTGGAGGAGTAACATAGTGTAAACAAAATAAACAATAGTGGAAGCTGTATTACTATACAACAGATGTAAATAGTGGAAAACTGATAGTATAAACAACTAGAACATATATAAACAAATGATGTATGTCACACATCACTAGGAAAGTATCCAAACAATTCACAATTCTATAAATAAAATAATGAAACCAATGTATATAAAATAGTAAACTCTAACAGCATTGTAAGCCTTAGCTTGGTCTCATGCTCTCCAACTCCAACGGAAATCTAGTATCTAAAGAAGAAGTTCGCTTTCCCTTATTAATACCAGAATTATATAATCTATTTGGGCCAAAAAGCATGACCCAAATATGGTGTGAAACAAATCCCAGCAAGAAAACACTAAAAGATCTATGCCTAAATATCATTGAAAATATATAATAGGTAATATGTAGAAATGAAGCAATAAACTAAAAATTACTCAAACGAAAACAATCCAACATTTTTCAATTACATTCATTGACATTTATTAATTATTCAAACCATTGAATAAAGAGATCATAGGATCTATCCTACTCTCTATAACCCCTATATAACAGAAAAAATATATGTCTCATAAGAACATCTAACAATCAAGTAAGACTGAGTCTAAGCTTTCTCTTTGGCTTAGAAGACTCATCATAATCAGCATTCGAAATATTCCATTGACCCTCTGGGTGGATCACATAGTGTAACCCCTGTGATTAAGTATTCAAACAAAAATTAAGACTCTCTGAAGAATCACTCAATGTCAATTCCCCATGTGGTATTTTTAACAAATAACTACAGACACTTTGAGAAAGAACTCAACGTCCATTCCCCCAGAGGTCATGTAATGGTATACTATAGACACTCTAAGGTAGAACTCATTGTCAATCCACCTATGGTCTCTTAACGTAAATATAATAGACACTCTATGGAAGCCATCAACATCAATTCTCCCTATGGTCTAACTACACCAGGACCTCACACCCATGTGTAATATAATCGTCCACAAACGGTATTCAGCATCCCAAGTAAAATCAACTACTACAAGGCTAAGTAGCTAAAATGCATAACACAGGAATTTATCAAGAAACAATTATGCTATAATTCCAACCTAACAAGAAAAGAAGGAAAATAAGGTATGCCTTATAGAAAACCTAGACCAAATGGTAATAGACATTCAAACAAAAAAACACACCCACAGGGTGTCCCCTAAACATGAAATTTAGAAAAATATATCAATGAAAACCCTTAATCTATCAATTAACCAAAGGAAGATGATGAGAGGGTTCAACTACTTAACAAGAAATACCCAAATCATGGGTAATAAGCACTTTGTCATAAATAACTCAAATATAAACTCCAAAAGGAAACAAACCACCTTCCACGACATTGTATAATGAACACTCTTGAACGTCAGCCCTTGAATAGGGCATAAATTTTGTAGCTATACAAAAAAGTTAAAATCATTTAACCTTGAATAAATTGAGAGAGAGGGGAAATCGGGAAGAGATTATCTAGGGAAAGTGATAATTCATCGGTGGGAACCCAACCGACATGACAACACCTAAATCAGAGCTCAGAAAGAGAAATGGTAGGCACTCGAAGATAATCGGTCATACGTCTCTCTCATGTACAAGACACGGGAATAATAATGGAGTTCGAGAGATGAGATGTGACCCTGGTCTGATTAATCAAATAAAAATAAAAGTACATTGTGTGTTCATTTAATATACACATTGTGTACTAACCTCAACCAGGTCCACTTTAGGCAGTCAACATAGTCATGTACTTGACTGTTACATATCCAGTACCCAACTACCCACAACAACCAGGTACACGGCATGTACTATAGATTACATGGTGTGTACATAGAAAATTTTCAAATTCATCCGTTTTTATAGAAAACACCTGAAATCAAAATCTGTAACTGAAACAAAGATTTAGGTTCTTATAGTATTCATTGATAATATACTCATTTACTCACCAACATAAAATCAGTATATCATATTCCTTAATATAGTCTTCAGTATGCATTATGCGCATTGATTTTACACCAAGCTATTTAAGTGTTAGTAGAGGATTTGGTAGTAAATGTTCATATGAAATGTGGCATATGAGATGGATATATCCATTGAAGTAGATATATTTTAGTTTTTCATCTCTTGGACATGTCCTAGGTTAATGTCCTAGAATAGGATATTTCTAGGTTTTCTTGGATATTATTGCTAGTTTAACTGGGACTTTTCCTGACTATCATCTCCCATTATAGTATTGATAATGAAAATAGTAATGTTATAGTATATTAACCACTGTGATGAAGAAAATTTTAAAATAAATATTATGTTGACTAAAGCTCCAATTATAATACTACTCAATCAAGGGATTGGATACATCATATATTATAATTCTTCAGGAATTGGTTTGGGATAAGTACTGATATAGGGGAAGAAGTAGTATCGTATGGGTCAAGTCAAATGTGACCCCATGACTGGAACATTCCTACTCAAAACATGAATATTGAAGCCATATGTGTATCTTTAATAGATATAATGAAGATCACTAATTGGTTGGAATGAGGCAAGTGATTTAATAGTTGTGAGGCCTTGTTTGGTTCAGGAGACCTTTGAGAGATTTATTCTAATTCATAAGAGAATGAGCACAACTCAGATCAAGAAGAGATCATATAACAACTATATGATGAGACCCTTGGAGTTTGATATGATAAATTGGGTTTTCTTGAGAGTTAATCCATAGTTATGGAACAAAAAATTAAGGAAGAAAAAAAGGATTGGTAAATGTTTTTTATACCCTTTTATATCACTAAGTGGGTTGGGATAGTTGAATACCATTTGGATATTCCTTATCACTACTGATGTATGAAAAACATGTTTCATGTTTCATTTCTTCGGAGGAACATTCTTGATCATGTACATGTCATCAACTCTGACGATGGAAATTTGTAGCCTCGTGGATCATATGAGGAGTATAAGGTGAGGATTATATACTAGATCAATAATGTTTCATGAGATAAGCTTGTGCCACTTGTTCAAATTTGGTTAAAGCATGGATGGATATAGAAGGAGACATGGGAGTAAGAGTCTGATGCTCAATTTCAATGTAAATAGTTATTTAGGAAAGATTGCTAAAGTAACTTCTTATAGATGTGAAGTATATAGAGGGAGATAATTATAATATTCTCACTTTTAAAATGACACAAAAACCATATTTTTTAAAATTATTGTGTATTTTTCTATGAAATATTTTTTACATAAATATAACTTTATAATAATTTTAATGGATTTATGTAAGGGTAAAATACATGAAAATGTAACATCTTTACTTTTATATTAAAATTATTTAGACTTTTTAAATTAATATTTTCAGAGTTTACGTGTTTCAAGCATGCAATTCTAGGTCTCATAGAGCCTCATTGTTAATATTATAATTATATTAAATATATTATACAATGGGATTAAATTTCATTTAAATAATGTAATATATCTTTCACGGTGTCTCGGAAGGGAGACAAGAGACCTCAATTAAATAAAGATTGTGGATTTTACCCTAGATGTGATGTAACAGTTGTGTTTTTTGGGTGGTTGGTTAAATTTCACACTGATGTGTAAGGTTAATTATTTATTTACCCTTTTATTTTTATTTTTATTTCCTTTTTATTTTATCATTCTTCTCTATTATTCCTCTACAAATTACAAAACACATATCTTATGCAAACTTCAATCCAAATCATCAGAATCACTCAATCTTTCCCTATCAGAAAAAATCAATGTCATAATGTGGTGAAATAAAAAACTATAAATTCAATTTTCAATTGACGTGAAAATTAAATCAGGGTTTCTATTTTTTTGTAAATTCTAAATGAATAGAATATTTGGGGATCAAAAATAGTTAAGCCAATTAGCCTTTATTTTTTGTTAATTCAGTTGAGTTCAAGAGACATTGAGACTCCGTTGATAAATATTAGGAATCTTCCTTCAATATGTTTGATTATCATCTCCAGATCCATGGTCTCAATCCCTCTTATCCTCTATACTCTATGGGTTTACCTACGAGTTTATAGGATTGTATTAATTTATTTGTTTTTACTTTATTTCCAAATTCTTAAATTCTACCAAGTTTTAGGATGGGATCTTTCCTCAATATTATCAAAATATAATTTATATAAAATATCAAAAGATAATTTTTTAGAAATTTTCAAAATCTAATTATAAATATTTATAAAATGATAATTAAACAAAATTTTATTAGAATATTTTATACAAAATATAAAAAAATAAGTAAGATTATAAAAGGATAACTGTCAAAATTTATCAAAAGATAATTACATCAAATTTTCAAAGGATGATTTATAAATAAAATCATCAAAAGGTAATTAAAAAAATTATCCAAGGATAATTGAAATGAATTTTAAAGTGATAAAGATATTAAATTATCAAAATATAATTTATAAAAATTTATCAAAGTATAATTATGAAAATTATCTAGAATAATTATATAATTTTATCAAATAATAAGTATAATGGACTACCATATATGATCCCAGATTAATTTATAGAGATATATATTATCAAATATGGTTTTATAATTATTCTTGTGGTGAATATTGTTAGTGTTTTCATTGGTATAAAATGATTTTTTTTTAATTATCCATGAGAGGGAATATTTCATCTCATGTTATATTTTATTTATTTATGAAATAAAATAACAATTTTTGGATCAAGGAACCCTTGAAAAAACTCAAGAATTGACGTGTTGATAACTATGATAATAATTCCCAGGATGCGGTATTCTTTATTGTAGAGGTTTCTAATCCAAATTTTGAACTAAACAGGGTGATTTTCCCTTGGTATTTACTTCATTGACTTTGAGGTAGGAAGTTCCTTACCTCTTAGGTATTTTTTTCACATGTTTCTTTGTTATAATTTATATATAGGAATAATTGATAATCAAGCTTAACTTTTATCGCAGGTGGGTGTGGGAGTGTGTGGCTTTTGACACCAAATATGATATTTTATTCCATGAGTATTCTTAAATATATTGTTTCCATGTTTGACTATGATCACATTTAGTTATGTGTTGCTACTATATTCCCATGATGATGTGTTATGCCTAACATATATTCTTTACCTTGTATCTATGTTTCCATTACATAGAAGTTTATCTTGGTACATAAGATATGTGGAACAACACGTGTTGTTTATCACTTAGAGGGGGGTGCACACAGATTACGAAAATAATTATGATGGACCAAAGTATGAGGTAGGGGTAGTATAGTTCTATGGAATGACTTGAGGTAGCGTGTTAGGGGAATAATGGTGTGTGGGATTAACATGAGGCTTAGAGGGAGTATGATGGTCTGGAGGCCTGACCCAAGTCTGAGATAGGATATGATGGTCTAAGGGACTGATCTGAATTGATTCCATGAGATCGTTGTGAGTTAGAATTTCCAAATTTGTGGTTATTCCTTGATCATTTAAGGAATTCCAATATTTTCGTTTTCTCATGGACTGAAATAGGTACAAGTGAAGAATTCTTGTTGCTTGGTTAGTGCACAACCACTCAGTTTTTGATAGTATGTTTTTATGATTGTTACCCATATAATATATTAATTCTCTACAGTTGTTATAAATGACCACAATTTATAGACGATGAATTTTTGGTATGATAATGAGTCCTGTAATCACACCATACTTGGGTATTTTAGTATTTGTACAGATTTTATGACATGAGATCCAGTGGAGGGAAAGGGCCTTGTGGTGGATGGATGAGTAAAGTAGTTCTAAGTAACTAAAAGACCAAGATGTATTCTAGAGGACCCATATTTCATTTATTTAATTACCTGCAGTTATTAATATGTTTTTCCTACAATTTTGGGATCCCATTTATCTTTATGAAATTTTTTCCATCTTAATATTTTTACATGTACTTTTATAATTTATATATTACATTGTTTATTATTATTTGTTCCATGACATTATATTGATTGTATAGTCTCCTCACTGATGGACTTAGACACCCACTGGTAGTTGGGAACCTCTTTCATATAGGTAGAAGCACATGAGGTCATGGGAGTTGTGATTTTAGTCAAGTTGTTACATAATAAGTATTTTTTCTTCCCTTAATACCAAACCAAGAAGGCTTAAGGTGTAATACAAATATGGTTTCCAAAATAAGAGGTAATTATATTTACTAAAATACTTTATGTTCCTTTCTTCCTTAAACTCCACAAAATATTTTATAACAATCCTAATGTGATGAAATAAGTATCATTTCTATACTGAGAATTTTTATGTTAATTTTAAAACCATAATCTACCTCTTTTAAATTATATGATAAATGTAAACATCGTTCATGTGTACATGTGGACCACCTCCTCCATGAAGTAATGTGATCCATTTTCCATGATTATCATACATGGTTATTCATATGAATGCATTTAATGAATATATATTATATATATAATATTATTATGATTTTATAAATATATATTATTATTTCACTTTCTTTCATTCCATTATTTGGAAAATGAAAACATTACTCTTGTATACATACATAATACCATCTCCACGAGGTGATGTAATTCATTTTTCATCACAGAATTAATTGAAGGATTATGAAAGTGTATATAATGAATAAATTTTATACATATAAAATTATTAATATTATGCTGATTATGAAACCATGAACAAGATACAAGGACCAAAACCATCAAACTAAAACATTCCTAGGATATAGAGTAGTTAACACCCTAAAAGATGATTTAAATAAAGAATTGTTGATAACCTGATAATTAAAAACTATAAGGAATAATATGTTTCACTATAATCATGAAAAATGTTCTCTTATAGATTTTTAATATATATAAATTTATTATACAGTATCTTAAGATCATGTTTGAAGAAATTTATGACATGAGTTAAGGTATTGTGTGGTAATCTATTTTTTAATCAGTATTTTTTATGCTTTAATATCTTTTGGGTGAATTATAGGCCATTTATAAATTAAACCTCATATATTTTCTTCTCAAATATTTATTTTCAGTGTTTCCAGGTTTTCTTTTCATTATCCCTTATATGGTACTTAAAATGACTCAGAAAATGTTTTAAAGAACAGCCAACCTTATTTCATCTTTGGTTAGAGAATGTTTTCATCCATGTCCATATTATTAAAATTATTTTATCATTGTACTAAATATTATTAAAAAATTTAATATTAATTTTTATATACATTTAATTTTTTAAAAACTAATGAAAATGTATCTAGATAAATTTATTTTTTCATATGAATCACTTATGAATTTTTACAAAACTCTAAAATAAATGACCTCTTTTAACACATATAGTATGAACAACATTTCCCACTTCCACAATAATTCTTTTCTTTGAATATGAAATTAAAATATTTCATGGTTAATTTCAATGAAACTATTTTTCCCAAAATTCTTTGAATATTTATTTAAAAAAAATTCAAAAGAAAAGGTCGGTTTTCATGTTTCTAAAGAAGGATTTGGATGTTATTTTAATGCTATTTTCCTTCTATGTATATATTATTTAATTTATTATTCACTATGTTTGTGTACTTATGATAGAATCCACATTATTTCTCTTGATGGATTATGATGATGATGTTTTAAGGATGATTACATGAAACCCGTTTCTTTAATATGACTTAATTATGCTATAATGAAATGATGGTTGTTTTTATGATCTTGTGACACACATATGTTTTGTTTTAATTTTTTTATGGGTACACCCATAATTATATATATCTCCACTAAATATTTATATATCACGAGATAATATGTAATAATATGGGGAGAAAACCCATTATATGAATGGAAATATGAAGGGGAGTAAACTCATTTTAATAATGAAAAGAAGTTGGTAAGTTAACTGGTTAAATTATATGACTTTTTTGATGATGTTATGATTTTATTAGTAGTGATAATTCTCTACTAAAATTATTTTCTATGATTTTTATTGTGAAATAATTCCTAAGACATGTTTTTATACTAATGATATTATCACATGTATCAAGATTGAGTAATGATGATTCCTCACTTTTATGAATCATGCCTTTTGAAATACTATGGTTTGTGACATAACTCATGATTTATGATTTTTGAATAATTGGGTATGAAATTATTAAAATTTAATCATTTTATTAGACCCTATTATTATCATATTATTTCATATGATCATCAAATTATATCCCTCATGCTTACCCTTACTGAGCATATGAACTCACTCTTTCTTAATATTTCGTGTTCCATAGGTTATGAAGAAATTTTTATATTGGATATGTATATAAATGGATATTTATAAGAATAAATATTTGGTATTTATTTAAGATCCTTCATAGAAGTAGTTGATTATGTTTATATTCTTAAAATGAACTATACCTTTATAGTTCTGGGGCATGAATTATTATGTAATATATTATTTTTTCATATAAAATGGTGAAATATGTTATTATGATTTTATTAGTTCACATTATTTGGTATCTAGTAAAGTTTAGTTATTTTTTGAGATTAGATAATGAATAATATTAGAAAATAACTAATGAAAACCTATGATGAACTAGAAGTGTTATTGGGTGAAACTTAAAAGTGTTATACATTAATAATAATGTTTCATAATATAGG
The DNA here is from genome assembly GCA_963277665.1 of Viscum album. Classification (NCBI taxonomy): domain Eukaryota; kingdom Viridiplantae; phylum Streptophyta; class Magnoliopsida; order Santalales; family Viscaceae; genus Viscum; species Viscum album. The sequence goes on along the minus strand of OY728132.1, from coordinate 1,447,080,917 downwards.
ATATACCAGGAATTATTTCCCTATTTATATGATTTCTCACTCGGATTGTTATAATTTTATGCTTACACTTTGCTTTTTGGTTTTATTCAAGGGCTCTAACCAAGAGGAATCATGTTATCAATGAATGTGGAATAAAATTAAAAAAATATTCTTGAAAAAACAAATGGAATGGGATATGGAATGAAAAATATTTTTCTTATGCTCAAAAAACCCTCTCAATCCCTGAATCAAATTGATCACCCAAATTAGTAATATATGTACCAATATACCATTTATTATTTCATGAGAAAACATACACCTTATTTTAGTGGGTCCTTTAACCCACTAGTGAAAATAATGTATTTATAAAATGAGAAATATAATTTCTATTCTCTAGTGCTCAGAGCTTTAAAATGTTTTCTTAAGGGGTGTATCATTTATAAGGTGAATTTGATCGGTGGTGAAATATTATTAAGAATATGAAGAAGGAGGAGTAAATTGATTCTAGTGAATAAGATAATTTTAATATAATATTTGTCATTAATTAATTTACCCAAAATATTCACATAAAAATAAAGGAATTCCATGAGCTTAAGTGAATGGATGAAGAATCTATTGGTACCTATGATGAAAACATTATAAGGCTAGTGAGTTATTATTCTGGTCTTATCATCAACCTAGAAATAAAAGTTGATCAGTTCTTTGTTGGCTTAAAACCAAGTCACTAATGGTTTTTTCCATAAAGAACTTTAATATCTTGGAAGAAATCATTCTATATGAAGTTAATGTAGAAATAGAGATTCGATATTCCCATTATTCTAATGTATTTGATAAGTAGATAAAGGTAGAATTTCATGGAAATTGTAATAATAAAACACATGTAAAAAAGAAAATGAATCATCATTTATTAAATAGGTATAGAAGAATGCATTGGGGGAGTTGTATTAAGGGAACTGGAAAATGTTTTTTAAGTGTTGAAAAAATTTCCTCAATAATATGAATTCATAAGAGATATAAATAATTAATCCAATTAAATGAATGTGGTTAGAGATCAATCAAATGAATCACCCACAATTTAATGATAAAACAATAAGGTTTATAGTAATTATGTTAACTAGTTCACAAATTGAATGATTAATGATGATTATTATTGTCAATAACCTCTTAAGGCCTTATTTTTTTATTGATTTTTGATAACCCCACTTTCATGGGATAATGTGGAACCCTTACAAGTCCCGTAGGCTCGAATATTACACGACAGTAGGCTTAGGATATTACATGACCCTAAGGTCTTAGGAAATTCAACTAGACTATCTACAAGGAACTGCCCCTCCCTAGTATCTACATCATGATAGTTGCTCTTCACCATCGCATGGTTGTCTGGATCAGCTTCCTTTGCAAGATCACTATCAAAAACAAGTATCCTCTACACAATATTGATGAATTGTTTGATCAGCTGTGAGGAGATCAATACTTTTATAAGATTTACCATTGATAGGGATATCATCAATTGAGGGTTTAAAATCGGTAATATAAATTAAAACATCAAACTGAGTTATATTCATTAAATTTTTTAATTATGTTTTTTGAACTGTTTAATTCCTCTAATATCTTCATGGATCTAAATAATAGAGTATGTAGATATTACTATGATCAATTTTTGGATGTTTTATAGATAATATTCTTATATATTCTAAGAGAAAGGAATTCCTGAAGATAATTTGATAATTGTGTAAAATATGAAAATATAGGAAAAATTTTCTCCAAATTTAACAATTGTGAATTTTGGTTATGGGAAGTATCATTATTGGGTAACATGATTATAAGTGATGGTATACTGATGTATCATGAAAATAAAGAAGTTATTGAATAATGTCTTACACAAACCACGGTGAAAAAATCCATAGTTTTCATGGGATGGAAGGATATTATTGATCATTTTTGAGAAATTTCACATTACTATCAAATCCATTAATTATATGGATATAGAAGGGGTCCAATACACTTTAGACAGATGAATTTAAGTAAAATTTCAAGGAACTAAAGAGAGGTTTAGTTACTATAACTATGCTTACACTAACTTACTGTATAGAAGGTTTTGTGATATATATTGATTCATTAAGAAAAGGACTAGGAATTTTTCTCATGTAGAATTATAGGGTAGTAGGTCAAAGCTCACTCCAATTGATGGTTCAAAATAAAAATTACTCAACAAATGATTTAGAACTGGAATTGGTAATTTTTTAGTTAATTATGGGAAGGAATTACATTTATAGTGAAATTTGGGACATATTTATTTATCCAAAAATATTGAATTATTGATTTAGACATAAATATTTGAATATCCACCAAATATGATTGTCAAAACTAATTAACATTTCTCAATACATTACCATCATGGGAAGATGAACAAGTTCATTGATTCTCTACATCAAAAGGACCATGATATTTTTTCATGAGAATTATTGAAGGGGATAAAATTCTTATGGATTTGTAGTGTATGGAACTTGAAGCACTAAGGAAGGTACAAACATCCTATCTTTCTTAGTATAATTTTCAACTATTAATTTATGTCATGATTAAATAGGAAAAAAATGAGGAACTAGAGATATAGTGGAATGTAATGATTATTTCAATGTTCATCCATGACCATTATAGAATAATAAAATTCATGAAATGGGCATGTTCCCCATCAAAAAAAGAATTTAGGAAAGATTTTTTGGTTGAATCTCATATTTCATCATTCTCTATTCATTCTGGATGTAAAAATATGTATAAAGATCTTAAATATAATTTATAGTGGGAAAAAATAAAGGGATATGTTATGAAATATATATCAAGGTGTCATGTATGTGATGGAATAATTGTTGACAGACAAAAGTCTAAGAGGATATTATAATCTTTACCTATACCTGAGTGGAAAAAGGAAAACATGACCATGGATTTTATCTTAGAACTCCCCAAGACATATAATGGGAATAATTTTATTTTAGTTGTAGTCAATCACCATATGAAATCAGTATATTTTATTTTTATTATATATGACTTAACTCTTGATCATATTTTTAGGATATATATTGAATAAGTCTTAAGGTTTCACAAAGTACCACTATCAATTGTATCTGATTGAGATACGAGGTTTACCTTGAACTTATCAAGAAGTCTTTAGAAATCATTTAATTAAGAGATAATATTTAGCACATCTTATCATCCTTAGGAAAATGGTCCGTCTAAGAATCAAACCCTATAAGATATGTTTAGAGCATTCTTTATGGATTTGAAAGGAATTTGGGATCAACACCTTCTTGTGGTCAAATATTCATACAATAAAAACTTTAACACAAGAATTAATATCGCCCTTTATAAATACCTAGATATAAATAAGTGAAATACTCTAACATGCTGGTATAAATTGGCCAAAAAATATATTGGTATTTGATTGAGATCAAGAAATGGAAAGGAATGTAAGATCAATTTAGTGACACAACAGGTCATCTTTGAGTTCAATAAAAATATATTTTTACAATTATCAGTGAGATTTACTGTTCAAAATAGGTGATAAATTGTTTCTATAGATATCTCCTTGGATAAAAGATATGATATTTAGAAATAAGGGAAATATAAGCCCCATATATATTTTTTCCTATGAGATTATTTATCGTATTGGGATCATAGCGTGTATGTTAGTGCTTCCTTTAAACCTTGCCCAATTTCAAATTGTTATCCATGTATCTCTTTTGAGAAATTGTATACCAAATTCATCATATATAATAAACTCATATGTCATATGATTGGTGCATATAAATCTTGTATCATAATGATAAAGTGATATAGAACATGACTACTCACCTTTTTTAGGTTATATAGTGGAATTATAAATTCATTGAAGAAACTTTGGAACCTAAGGATGTGATGAGGAGGAGGAATCCATATTTTTTATCAATTTTATAGAATCTTGAGTGTGAAATTATAAAAATGGTGTAGAATTTAACACCATAATATTTTATAATATATTTCAATTTAATAGATAAATGTGTTTGATTAATTGTGAAGAAAGCAACCCTAAATTTATTGGAATAAATCTTCTACATAGTAAAATTAATAAATATATAGTATTTAAAAGAATACAATTTTCAGAAATAATTTTTAATTCACATAGTAAATATTATTGATCATAAATAATTATTTTGAAATATTTATTTATGATAATTTGTTTTCAAGAATTAATTATATAAAAATTAATTCAAATTATTAAACATTTGAAAAATTATTTTTTACACTTTTATAAAATTAATTTATTGGTTATCAATTGGTTAGAAATGAAAATAAAACCATTTAAAGGTTAAAGGATATATTTTTATGAAAACTATGTTTTATTAGTATAACGTGTTTTTTTTTATGAATAAAATTTATAACTATTGAGGAATAATTTTATTGAAATTTTTTCAGAACATATTTAATAAAATATTTTCACTTTCCTCTAATGAAATTCACTAGGAAACAAATTCAATTAAATCCAATTTTATGCTTAAAAATTCATTTTTATATAATTGGTTTTCATTTCAAAAATTTATACCCACCCTTATTTTATCATCTAATTTTGTTTACCAAGGCTAATAAATTACTTGAATATGAATTTATTATATTTTATTGATTTAATTATTTTTAAGAGTTTCTCCCACAACACTTATAAAAGGCACCCCATACCTTCACTTATTCACACACATGGAGAACTATTGTTTGTCCAATCCCTACCCAAATATCTTCTTAACTTCCCTACTCACATTTTTGAGATTTTGGTCCTCCCCTAATACCAAACTTGGGAGGTTTTAGGTGTAATCAAATGAAATATTTCCAATGAAAATGCAATTGTATTTAGAGATCTACTTCGAGTTCCATTCTTCCTTAACCTTCCTAAAATATTATATAACATTATTAATAGGATTAAATTAGAATCATTAATATTATTAAATTTTGTTATTTTATGGATACATCCATTTTATTCCTCCTTTTTATCTTAAGATAAAGGATAATTTTGTTCATGTGCATATGTGGACTACCATATCCACGAAGAGATTTGAATCATTATTCATGTCTTTCGTACATGGATGGTTATTTGGAATGATTTAATAAATATTTATTATATTTAGGAAATTTTTTGATTCTATATATATATATATATATATATTATATTTTACCTTTATTTCTTTCCACTCATTAGAAAATGAAAATGGGACTCGTGTGCTTGTATGGACTATTGTTCCTACAAGTTGATGTGATTAATTTTTCATCACCACCTTATTTGAATGATTTGAAAACTATATATAATTAATAAATATTATAATTATAAAATATTTAATATTATGGAAATTATGAAACCATGAAAAATGTTCAAGGACTGAAACTTTCAAACAAAAACATGCATGAAAAACAGAACAGTTAACACCCCGAATATTTATTTTAATGGAGGATTATTAATAAATTGGTGATTGGATAATATAATTTAATGATATATTATAAGATAAGTATTAATATGGTTCAATTATATATTTAATATAAATATAAATTTATAATATTGTATCTGAAGAGAATGTATGATTAATGTTAGACATCAAGGTAAGGGTTTTTGTTGTAATCTCATTTTTAATCAGGAATGTTTATTCTTGAATCTCCATTTGAAGAATTGTATGTTATTTATCACTTAAACCCCATCTATTTTATTATACTATATATATTTTTGTTGTTTTTATTTTTTATTTTCATTATCCACTCAAAGTTAATTAAAAATCTTGGAATCTTTTTATAATATAAGAAAACATTTCTTCCTCTTTGGTTAATGAAAGCTTTATTCCATGTCTATGTTCTTAAAATTATTTTCTAGATGTTTTTAACTATTACTAAATTTTATAAAAAACTTACTTTTCCCTTGATTTTAATTTCGTCATTTATAATTAAAATGAATCATTTTAAATGTTTAACATATGATTGACTTTTATTTTTATACTAAATTGTAAAAATTATGTTCTATGATAACATATACAACATGAAAAACTTTTCCCATAATTATGATTGTTCTTTTCATTGAATATTTAATTAAAATCTTCTATGATTATTTTCAAAAAAATGATTTTTATGAGCATTTTGAGAATTTTTTTTTTGAAATATTTAAAAAGGTATTTTTTCTCTTGTATTCAAAGAAAGGTTTGAATGTTATTTTAAAGGTATTTTATATATATGTCAACATTTTTTGATATGGTATTCACTAAATATATTCACTTATATCTTCTACTACTTTCTTTCCATGGATAGATTATAAATATTATTTTTTAAGGATGATTTCAAGAAACCCTTTATTTCAAGTAGTTAACTATGCTTTGACGTATGATGAACGTTTTCATGGTCTTATAGAATAAATATGTATGGTTTTTATTATGCGAGGGGTGTTCTAGGAATTTTATATCACTAAAATGAAGTGGGTAATTATTGATATCTCATGAGATAATATGAAATATTATGGGGATTAAACCCATTAAAAGAATAAAAATAGGATGTGATGTTAATCCAATCCATTATGGGGCTTTGTCCACTATGTGATGATGGTTTTGTTAGTAATACTTGACATATGAAATGATTTTCTATAATTATTATTGTTTCATAATTTAAAAGAAATTTTATTATTATTATAATATTCTATAATGGATCATGATTGATTAATAGTGATTTATCACTAAAATTAATAATGTATTTGGAAATGTTATGGCTTTATTCAATAACTCATGATTTATGATCTAAAACTGATTGGGTATAAACATCATAAGTTATGATAAGGATATCATAACCCTATACTTATCTTATGATTTAATTTTATCATTAATTTATATCTCTATTTGCTACCCTTACTGAGCACCTAACCTTGCCATTTCTTATATTTTCATATTCTCTAGGATATGTAGAAATTTTTTTGTAGGATATATGGAAGAAGCATGATTTGAGAGAAGAAATTTTTGGAGAAGTTGAATATATTTCATGGAATAAGTTGATTATATATCTAGTACTCAAGTAAAGTAAACCATTACAGTTCTAAGAATTAATTATAATATAATATATTCTTTTAATCTAGAATGAATAAATATTTATGTAATTTTTTCTCGAGTTACATCATCCACCATACCCCAATCGAGAACACAAGACTAACTATTATCCCAATGGAACATGAACTAATCATGTAAATTAGGTAGTAAAGTGTTAAAATTATTAGTTGGTAACCACACTCCACACTATACATAAATTTTTTAAAATAAATATTTTTCATGATAGTTTAAAAATATAACTATAACAATAATTATTTCCTTTAATGAAAAAATCATAAGAAAACTTCATTAAATCTAAGGTTATTACAATGTAAAAAATCAAATTTTAATATCTTGTTTTTAAATAAATTAAAAAAACCCATAGGGGTTAAATCTAAAGCTTTGTGAAAAAAGAAAAATACCTTCTTTACAATTTTCTATTAAAGAAGCTATATTTATGAACCGCTTGTGAAGGAATGGGATTGGGAATAATAATAAAACCCGTATAAGAGTTATGATAATATTAAAAACACATATTACAATAAATAAAAAATAACTTTAAATATAATCCACTAATATTAATGAAATAAAAATAATAAAATAAATGATTATAATGTCTACTAAATAAAAGAAAGATGATAGAATGAAAAGATAAATAGACACCACAGATGAAAAAGGAAATGTAGTCAATCATAAATTGTAGTAGCATTACTCAAAAAAATAAATGATTAATTTATAACATAGGGAAACCCCTAAAGAAACTCTATCAAGGAACTAAAATATCCGCAAATAATCAGTGGTAAAAATTTATTTCGAGCTATAACCAGCCATATCCCTTCACCTACATGATTTATTGAGGAGAACTATTTTAGGTCAAAGGGGTAATAACACCCATATCATAATATTATTTAGATAGTTTTGTATCATATTTAAACATATAATTAGGGAGTAATAAATTACTAGTAGTTACTTAATCCTATTCCTCCCATCCTACACACCAGAGGTACCCATTATCATTCGGATGGAGGTACTATATGTCAAATAAGTAATCAAAAAAGATTAATATCAATGAAATATATATAACACAAATGAGGCATGTCACATCCTAGTGTAACATTTAGGTAATTTTATTATTTTTATTTCATCATTCATTTTGGATCAGTATTTTAATTTTTTGGGAATTTTTTGGAAAAAAAAATTGAGTTTTATGGACATACCCATAGTGTTTACATAGTTAGACCAAATCTTGTGTAATTACCATGAAACTATAATGTGTGTTCTAGTTTTAGATATTGTATTTTCACATGTTAACATAACTATATAACCAACCATGAGAAAAAACCATGTACATTATCTAGTGTATCAAAATAGAAAAATGGTTGGTTTATGGTTTTCTAAACTGTGCGGCCAAAACATGTGACATTAATTAATTAATCTAAAAATTTATTTTAAAACCTAAAACACCTCTTATTGACCTCATTTTTCCTCCTACAACTTTAAAAATAAACCCTATGGATTCCTCTTGGATATTTTGGATATCCCAATGCATTCATTGATCAATTATTATGGATATAGATTCATTGTTTATGGGAGACTGAAGGTAATAGTGTTTTCTTCATTGTTCTTCATTTTCATTCTATATCTCTTCTCTATTTCTTGAAAGTAACCATAGATAATGAATATTATAGTAATATTTATGGTTTTTTTCATTATCTAATGGGTTTTCTTATATATATTGGGAAAAGGAAAGGTAAATACTGTATCTACCTAGATCATTATGTTCTTCATGAATTTTCTTCATAAGCAGTTTTCCTTGTCACCATTGACCTATAGTTTTTTGAATCTCCGTTTCTTAATATCGATATCATGATTTAGGGTCTTCTATTATTATATAAGAGCCATATCTTACTCTATGTCTTGTGAATCTCATTTTTTGTTGGAAATTTTGTTTGTTTCATATAGTTGGTTTCATAAAATCCTTTATTTTATGAACCATGCTTGCTTACTCACTCTAAAATGATTTTAATGATTTTTTACTAGAATGATTTTGGATTCATAAAATCTCGTAGTTTTTTAGTATTTGGTGAAATAGATTTTCCATTTGGTATTTATGATTAAAAATATATTTCAAGTCATGGTTTATTGTGAATTGATTAGTTTGATATTTGATGTGAGATGTTCAATTGAAATTATTGGACTATGAAATGAAAGACTCTCAATGTGGGTATATTTTTTAATTGAAAGCCTCTATGCATGGTTAATGTTTTTAATTTTAGGCCTCTTTGTGTGGGCTACAGCACATGAGAACCCATGGTACATAGAAGGGGGTAAATGTGAGGAAAAACTCTCAGACAATTTTCAGCTACCTAAAATAGAATTTCTATATAACTATTAAAAAATTTATTATGATAGGGAGTTCACTTATATGGGTGTTTCCCTCATCCCTAAACACATGTTCTAGAGATACGTGTGAACTTAGTCTTTTGATCATTGAGGTGTTAGGATCTTATCTAACTCGAACATAATCAACCCTGTGACTAGTTTCTTTAGTTCTTTAAGAATTGGTTATTTATAAATTATATTAGAAATTATTTGATGAAATTTTATTTAACAGGAAAATTATTTAATTATTTATATATGATTTATAAAGTATTATAAAAATGGTTAGTTTCTATTTTTTATTGAATAGTATGTAAAATGGCAATACATGCATTTATTTTCTTTACATGAACATAATTGGTTTATTAATTAAATATTGTTTATTAAAATATTGGTGTGATACTAATGGACTTATTTTCCCACACCTTTTACATGCCTTTACGTTTTTGTAGATATGGTTTTGTCTTGTGTGGTTATCCATGTTTGAAATGTTTTGGATTTTAGAAGTGGAATGGTGGGATATTTTCCATCATCTCACATAGTGATGGGATATTTTTACTATCAGTTACTTTAGTATACTTGTTTTGGTTTGGAATTTTTTTTTCCTTTTAATATTTTTTTATTTTTTATGAAGGTTTATTGGAATGTTAAGATTCATTTATCTATATCATATGTTTATTGTTTTATTTATTGTGCTAAAATAATCCCCAAAGGTACTTCTTCATGTGAGGCACTTTTCATCTAACCGTGGTCCATATTAGGTGTCTGGTTCAAGGACAACCAAGGTTGAGTCCTCAAATGTTGGTATCAAAGGGAGGTTTCATGTTCATGGAATTATTGTATGGGTATGTTTTGGTCATTAATTGGTAGGATTTTCCAAACTTAATATGTAGTTTATAAGGTATTTTATGTCCATCTATCATTGTAACATGAATTAAGTTACCACTGGATGTTAGGAAACATGTCTATAATGTTTAATTTTGATCTAATATTTTTTCTTTATTAATGATCTTTTGATTCAACTTGAGACTGGTCACTTATCTAATGGTCTCTCTTATTTCTTTGAAGTAATACCAACCCCCCCCCCCAATCACCCTTGAGTTTCTTGTAATGGGTTTTTAGATGATTTTCCATGAGTAAACCCACTAAACAATCAAAATATTGCTTAATTTTTAGTGAGATAAGTCTTTTCCATAGACCAAGGAGTTATCCATACCTTGGATCAAGTTAGGGAAGTGAAACTAAGGAGAAGAGGAGACAAAGATTGATCTAGAGAGATTCCCTACTAGAAATCACTTTCATTTCATGGAATAATTTCTCCCCATGAATTTATGAATTGGTTGGAAAATATTTAATGGGTATTTTTATTTAATGAAATTCCATACTCTATTACGGATAAATGTGATACATTTAAGAGTGAAGGACCAAGAATGAGATAGTGGGACATGATCATTCATTAAAAACAACATGAATGTTTTGATTGGAAAAATATTAAGTTATTATTTTAAAAAAAATCCCTAAATTGATGATTGTAGATAAAAAAATGAAGTTTCTCAATTTGAAAAAAGGTGATCATACTGGGATATATTATTCCAAATTTTTGTTGAGTTAGTTTATTTTTTCCTTAAGGTGGTATTTAATGTTAATTAAAAGAGTTAAAGTTTCAATATGGATTTTTTTAGATATTTGTTCTTATATTTATGTGTGGAAGGATATCTTGTAGGATAAATGGGTTGATAGATCACAAATTTAAGAGATTTACCATGCAATACGATCACGATTGTTTGGAATTCCTCTTTCACATAGTGGTAGTTTCAGTAGATACTATAGAAATAAAATAAAATGGAATGAGTCTCTTAATGGTGGTAGGAGAGGCTCCTAATAGTGGATTTATACCCAACCATAAATGTTATATAGTCATGGTCATTTGACTTTATATTACAGTTTAAAGTCATTACACATGAGATATACTTTTCTCACACCTCATAAAATGTTTAACTCATGTGGAGGTCGAGGTCGTCTAAAAAAGTATTTTTGGATCTCTCCTTTATTTGTTATGAATTAGGTTCATTGGAAACCAAGTATAAGTGATATATTATAATGCAAAAAGGACTGTATATAACATCATGTTATCTTTATTGGGTATTTTTCCCTTTATCTAAGTTCGTTTCTGGTTTTAAAAACCTTTTATGTGATTTTTTTGAGTTTACAAAAGACTGCAGAACAGTTACATGTTGTGTACCTGAAGTACACATCATGTTCTTGGTGATGGTTTCATGTCATGGATTGGGAGATCATGCTGTGAATGGGGAGATCATTTTGTGAGCTTGTGCAGGCCGTGTAACAGAGTTACATGTCATGTAGGGGTTAAATAGCGGATTTCTAATGTAAGGAAACAGGTTTTTTGGTGTATTTATCTAGTGTGGACTATATTCCATGACCAAGGGGTATTCATGGTGACTTGGCCCACGCCCAGGTTAAAGTCATGTTTTTGGTAGTTTCACTCTGTCTATTCTATCTATACATCGTTGATCTTAACCCTAGGGTACTCCTTAGAAATTTTCATAGGTGCCCAACCTTCTGGATTGATCTGATCATCTTTGGATCTTCATTGTGTCTATGTTGTGTCGCTAAGGTTAAGTGTTCTCCTAGATTCTTCCTTGTGATTGATCGTGAAAGATCCCAGGCCTTTGGTTATTAGATCTGCTGATCCATATAGGATGTTTCTTTTTGTCCTCTTCTAGATTTGATGTGAGATCTTGTCTCTATTCCCATTCCGTGGATAGTTGTGGTGAAGTAGACATTCATTCTTGAGGTATGTGGGCTTTCTTCTATCTACTAACCCATTTACTTAAATTTTGAATCAATCCATTAAGGTGTGGGTTTGATTCTAGGGCCTTCATTGACAATGTTATTGGGTTTTATTTCTTTTGGATTATATTGTGGGTGTGTGTGACCCAAACATTGAGGTAGGTGGTTCCATATCTAGCTTATGATAATGAACCTTCTTGTTTTCCATTACAAATTTCTTTATAAAATGATTAATGAAACTGGAATCAGTGTTGTGTGTAGAAAATGGATTTTGAAATAAAATGGTTTTCCCCTGGATTTTGATAAGTGGGTTATAAATGGTTTTGGATGGTTTTCAAGACATTGAAATGGGTTTGTGAAAATGATTGCATGGATTACCTTGGGTACATAGGTGGAAAGTTTAGCTAGACTTCATTGTCCATTTATTTGTGATTATCAAGGAGGATTGTTGTGGATATTACCTCTATTTAAAAGGCCTATTGTTCTAGGGGACCGATATTGACATTTTGGGGGGTTTACTCTTGGGCTTCTTCCTAGGCCCGTTGTTCTAGGATCAGATTTGTGCACTGGATTCTTATGATACAAGTAGTCTACTGCCTAGACCTATATTATTCGTTGGTGTTGTGATACATGTGCTTTTGTTTTGTATTTCTTGGATTTCTGATTTATCCTTGATATTCATGTTTATTCTTGTGGGAAAATGTCATATAAAATATGATTTGAAACTGATATACATGTTTTTTTAGAACTATGGAATAAGGGAATGTTTACCATGTTTTATATAAAACTTCTTTGTGGATTATCATGCCATGTTTTAAATTTTAAATAAGTATATAGAAATTTTTATATAGAGACTTTAAATAGAACACCTAGTTGGTATCCTAATGAGCATATTAGCTCACACCCTATGCACTGATTCAGTGGTGCATTGACCTTTGTGTTTTTTCTAGTGAAGGAATAGGAAAGGCGTCGAAGTGAGGTGGTGAGGTTCATGTCACATAGGATGGGTAGTTGGTGGGGAGATGGTTGGAGTTCATCCCTTCCATCATTGGAGTAGATGTTTGGTTTCACATCCCTTATAGTCAGACATGTCATTTGGAGTTTTTAGCTACTATTTCAGTTATTCTATTTCCCAATTTTCCTTATAGTTATGGCACATATATTTATTAGTGTTTTGTTGTCTCTTCTTTTCACTATATATATGTTGTGTGGTCATTTAGGTTGGGAAAACACATTACCTCTGTTTTTTTATTCGATGCCCGAGTGATTATCACTAGCCTATTGGGATCATGAATTCCCTTCATGTATGTGATGGATTAGGTTAGGTTCCAGGTTTTTGGGCAACTCAGGTTAGTTCATTATAGTTTTTTATCAGAGGAGTTTTTTTCTTAAGAATATTTTTCTTGGGACTTCTGTTAGACTGGAGATAGGATTGTCAGGGCTTGGGAGGTATAATGCGATAATTTTCTGGCCTGCTCTTGTCATAACGAGACAAAATTTACCAAAAGATGTTGAGGAATGTGTCTCTTGTGGTGGTTTTTTATTTTAAAAATCTATGTTTCTACTTATTGGTTTTCTTGTTCGAACTGATATTTGTTATGTGTATGATCATTCTTATGTTTCAGTTTGTAGTAGTATGCCTCCAAGACGTCTTCCAAAGGTTCCTCAGGAAGGTCCAGTGGATGATTCTCAAGGAAATCCACCTAAGTAACATAATCTCATCGAGACAATCGTACGGGCAGTCTGGGCTATCGATCATAATGTTCCACAACTTTAGAATGCAATGGATGAGGTATATCCATGATTTGGATGGGAAAGAGATCGATCGCAAGAGTTATTTAGAGAGAAACTGATGTCCTTTAAAGAGAAAACTGAACCTCAATAGGTTTAGTATTTCATGGACAGGATCTATCAAATATTTGACTTTATGGAGAAACCTTAGAATATCAAGGTGTAGTGCACAGAGTTTAGACTCGAGGGTTTTGGCAAGTATTTTTGGGACTCTATAGTCCATGTAGATAGACATGTGGGATTGGATTGGAATGGTTTCAAAACCCTATTATTTCAGTAGTTTTATCTAGAGTCTCTGATGTTGAAATAATATCTGGAGTTCCTATCATTGTTGTAAGGAGAGCATTCAATGTCAGGCTACACCAAATGGCTTGCTGAGATTTTCCATTTTTCTCTAGACATGGTAAGGAATGACATGTTGATGACGCAGAAGTACCTGTAGGGTTTGAGACCAGATATTAGATCACATGTGTTATGTTGAATCTTTCTACCTATGCAAAGATAGTAGATAGAGCACTGGTGGTAGAGATATACAAGGCAGGAAAGTTTGCTTTATCACCTCTTCTCTTCCATCTAGTGATAGATTCATTAGCAAGAATGGGATGAAGAAGAAGTGGTAGGATCTTTGCAGGAGTGGTGTAGGTGGGTATCTGTAGTGATCCTTCTCTGCACCGTTTGTTGTAGTTGGCAGTCTTCCTCTGACATGTTACCAGTGTGGCAAGGGTGGTCACACCAGAAGTTCTTATCATATTCCTGTGAAGAAGTGAAATAGATTTGGATGTGTTGTTCATCTATAGAATTTCTTCCAGGCTATGAATATGCCTCATTATGGTCAGGGTTCGTTGGCTCCAAAGGATATTTTTGTTCAGTGAGAATATTTAAGGACTATAGGGCTCCAGCCAAAGGCCTCAGAAGTATAGAATTTGCACATAGTAGATGAGTGTCCAATGGAAGTCGATGGAGTTTTGGAAACAGTTAGATATACACTCTTTATTGCAGCTTCATTAGGTGCTTATTTGTTTAATATTGGTGGCTCCCACTCATTCATATCTGTATTTTTTTAGATATGCTTAAACCTCCAATAGAACTTATTCCCTTTATAATGGAGTTAGAAAGACCACTTGGAAAGAGTAAAGAGTAGGGGTTCTAGTGTTCTTCGTGTTCATTCATGATATCATACACAGATTTGGTCTTGGATGTTCTTGTTATTGATCTGGATCTGTTGGACATCATTATCGGTATGGATTGTCTTGTCCCTCATCAAGTTGAGGTTTATTGTTTTCATCGGTGTGTTTCATTTTGTGATGCTGAGGGAAACACTCGTGTGTTTCAGTGAAAGTGGGACATGAGTTCAGGTCATGCAAGACTGTCCTACCTAGAGCTCAGGATTTTATTGGTGGTTGTTGTGTTTGAGCCTGACGATGTTTCATCTGTTTAGGGTCTTATTGTTGTTTTTCAAGTCATTGAAGGCATTTTCCTAGATTACTTATTATGTCTTCCTCCATAGAGATAGGTAGATATCATGATTGAATTGGTTCCAGGCACGCAGCCAATATCGATCCCTTATTACCGTATGGAACTAGCGATGTTGGAAGAATTCAAGATTCAATTGATGGACCTATTAGATAAGTTTTTTGATCACCCTAGTGTTATTCCTTAGGCATCCCTTATGCTCTTTTCCAAGAAAGTGTATGGTTCACTTTGATTATGTGTGTAATATCAAAAGTTAAACCAAGTAATAGATAAGAAAAAATATAATTTGCCTCGAGTGGATGATTTTTTTAATCGGTTGATGGGAGAAATATTGTTTTCAATGATCGATCTTCGATAAGGTTATCATAAACTCAGATTTTGTGAGTCTGATATTCCAAAGATGAATCTCATGAGAAGGTCGGAAAATTATAAATATATAGTGATGCCTTTAGGTCTAACTAACACTACAAAAGTTTTTATGGCCTTACTGAATCCGTTACTCCACCAATATCTTGACACTTTTATGGTAGTGTCTGTGGATGATATTTCAGTTTATTCAAAGTCCAACTGTGAGCATGAGAACAATATGCGTTTAGTTATGGAGATTCTAATAAATCAACTCCTATATGAAAAGATTTAAAATGTCATTTTTGGATTCACGAAGTGAAATTATTAGGTCACAGAATATTTAATCATGGCTTATTAGATGATCTAGAGAAGGTAATTGTTGTTGTTTCCTAGATGGAACCACAAAATGTCTTAGAGATATGAAGCTTCTTTGGTAGTTTTTTGTATACTACCAATGGTTTTTTAAGGATTTATCTAATCTAGAATAACATTTTACTATGTTACCTAGAAGCCAATGAAATTATTAGGGGATACAAAGTGTTGTTGTTCTTTTGATGAACTGAAACTACTTTTGATATCGGCACATATTCTGATCTTAACTAATCTAGGTAAGGGGTATGTGGTGTTCTATGATGCATTCGGTGCTGTTTTGGGATACGTGCTATCATATGGTAGCTGATAGATCTCTTAAACTCTAAATACATGAGAATAACTACCCCACTCATGATTTAGAGCTTGTTGAGATGATGCATGCCCTTAAATGATGGTAGAACTATCGCTTTGGGGAGAAGTTCATAGTATACTATAATAATAAGAGTAAGAGTTATATATCTTCCAAGAAAGACAAGAATCTTAGACAAAGATGATGGATAGAATACCTTCAGATGTTTGACATCGACATCGCCAACACTCTGGGGAAAGGGAATGTAGTTTCAGACACTCTAAGTAGGAAGGTACCATCACATGTTTTTCTTTAGTCGAAGGAAGAGTGGAATATTATGGGTCTTTTCACTCAGTTGTGCATGGATTCTCAAAAGGATGTCTTGGGTATGGTTCTGAAAAGTGTTCAGTTTTCATCATCTCTCCTAGAGTCTATCTTTTAAATTCCACAACAATACGATGAGTTTCAAGAGATTTGGGAATATCTTAATCATGGGGAGGTAGTTCTTGGTTGGTCTCTTTCTTTAAATGGCATACATCACTTCAGAAAGTGAGTTGTCATCTTCGAATTGGTGAGAAGTTCCATTTTTTTATTTTCATAGATCTTCATTGGCCATTCATATAAGATTTACAAAGATGTATTATGACATTATAAGATTGTTCTGGTGTCCATGAATAAAGAGTGACATTTCATATTATGTGTCTCGATGTTACACCTACCAATGGATAATGGAAAAGTACTTAACGCCCCCTAGTTTACTTCAGCCTCTTCCAGTGCTAGTTTAGAAGTGGGAAAAGGTTTCCATTTATTTTTTTGTGGGGTTTCCCCGAACTCCTTAGGGAAAATTCTATCTGGGTGTTTATTGATTAGTTGGTGAAGTTTTCTCATTTTATTTCCATTAAAGACACAACTAAAGCTGAAGATCTAGGTAATATGTATGTGCAGGAGATCTTGAGGTCACATGGGAGTCCTTATGACATTTTTTTAAATAGGTATCCTATGTTAACCTCATGTTTTTGGAAGATTCTTCCAGAGGAAATGGGTACTTAGGTCAAGTTGAGCACATCTTACCATCCACATACAGATGGCCAGATAGAGCATGAAATTCAGATCCAAAATGATATACATCATGCCTATGTCTTGGATTTTGGTGGATCATGGGATAGCCATTTGGGACTAGTTAACTCTATTTACAAAACAGTTACCAGTGGTCGATCAAAATGGATCCTTTTGAGGCATTGTATGGTCGCACGTGCAGATCACCTCTTTATTGGGAAGAGGTGGGAGAAGTAGCTTTGGTTGGACCAAGTCTAGATTAGGAGACTTGATCAAAGATTCAGAAGGAATGAGGACCTCTGGTTACATCTCAGAGTTGACACAAAACATATGCATATCAGTAGCATTGTCCTTTGTATTTTTCCCTAGGCGACTAGGTTTTCATGAATGTTTCTCCTCGTTTGGGTCATCGTTGACTTAGAAAACACGTAATGTTGACTCCAAGATATGTTTTCCTATTTGAGATCACTAAACATATTAGAAACATTTCTTGTAGGTTATAATTTCCATCTCATTTTATAGGAATTCATGATGTTTTCCACATATCACAGCTCAGAAAGTATCACCTGGATCCTACTCATGTTCTATGTTAGGAAGAAATTGAGTTACAAAAAAAATCTTCTATTGTAGAGAAACCAGTCTAGATCATTGACTCTCATAAAAAATTCTTATAAGGGAAGTCAATTATTTTGGTCATAGTTTTATGGAAACAAGTATTGCATTCTCATGAGACATGGGAACACGAGTCATTGATGAGGGAGCAATGTCATCATCTCTTTCTAGTGGATACATCATCCACATGATGTCCTGGGGATAGAAATTATGTATGGTGGGGAGTTTGTAACATCTCTTTACCATGATTGGGTATGTTTTCCCTTTTTATAAGTTCCTTTCTGGTTATAAAATATGTTTAGTTTATTTTTATGGGTTTACTATAGACTGCAGAATAGTTACACACCATGTACCTGATGTACTCATCATGTACTTGGTGCCAGCTACATGTCGTGGATTGGGAAATCATTTCATGAATGGGGAGATCACTTTGTAAGCTGGTACACGCCGTTTACCTGGTTTAAACATCTTCTATGGGTTAAATATTGGATTTTTAACTCAGGGCGATAGGTTTTTCTGCGTACTTATTCAGTGTGTCCTACATGCCATGACTAGGGGGTACACATCATGATGCAACCTACACCGAGGTTAAAGTTACATGTTTTGTAGTTTCTCTTAGTCTATTCTTTCCAGAAATCATTGGTCTCAACCCTAGGCTACTCCAGGGATATTTTTATAGGTTCCCCTCCTTTTGTATTGATCATATCAGCTTTGGATCTTTATTGCATCTATGGTGCGTCTCTTCAGGTAAGTATTCTCTCTGATTCATCCTTGAGATTTATCATGATAGAAACCTAGCCTTGTGTTATCTGGTCTGCTGATCCATATTGGATGTTTTTTATAGTCCTATTATAAATTTGTTGTTTGTCTTGAACGTCGTTCCTTAGCTAGTTGTGGTAAAGCAGACATTTTTTCTTGAGGTATATGGGTTTTCTTCTATCCGCAAACCCCTTTTAATCTATTTTGAATCAATCCATTATGGTTTGGGTCTGATTATAGGGCCTTCATTGACATTGTTGTTGGGTTTCATTGCTTTTTTATTCCATTGTGGGTGTGTGTGATCCAAACATTGAGGTAGGTGGCTCCTTTTCTATACTATGATAATGATCCTTCTTATTTTGCATTGAAAATTGATTTTTAAATTGATTTATGAAATCAGAATTATTATTTTGTGTGGGACAAGGGTTTAGAAAAAAGAATAGTTTTTCCCTGGATTTTGATAAATGGGTTATAAATGGTTTTGAATAGTTTTCAAGACATTGAAATGGGTTTACTAAAAAGAGAACATGGGTTAACTTGGGTACATAGGTGGAAATTTTAGCTTGAGGTCATCATCTATTTATTTTTTATTATCAAGGGGGTTTATCTAGGGGTTTACCTCTATTTACTAGGTTTATTCTTAAGGGGGACCGATATTGACATTTTTGGGGGTTTAATCATGGGGTATTCCTCTACTTCCAAAGATCGTTGTTCTAGTATCAGATTTTTGCACTTGATTATTATGGTATGAGTAGTCTGATGTCTGGACCTGTAGTATTCCTTGATACTATGATACTTGTGATTTTGTTTTTTATTTCTTGTCTTTCTTAGTTATCATTGATAAATATGTTTATTCTTGTTGAAAATTTTTATGGAAAATAATATTTGAATGTGGTATACCAGATTTTAGTTAGAACTGTGGAAGAAAGGAATGTTTACCATGTTTCCTATGAAACTACTTTTCTAGTTATAATTCCATGTTTAAAATTTCCAATAAGAATGTAAGAAATGGCAAACATAGACTTTCTATGGAACACCTGGGTGGGATCTTATTGATCCTATTAGCTCACACCCTATTCACTGCTTTGGTGGTGTGTAGACCTATGTTTTTCTTCCAGTGAAGGGAAAGTCAAGGCTCCATAGTGAGGCGGTGAGGTTCATGTCAGCTGGGATGGGTAGCTGGTAGTGATATGGTTGGATTTCTTCCATCCCATCATCAGAGTACCTATTTGGTTTCGAGTTTCCTATAGTCAGACTTTTTGTTTGGAGTTTTTAGCTACTATTTCTATTATTCCATTTCCATAGTTTTCTTTATAGTTATGGAATATATATTTATTAGTCTTCCATTGTCTCTTATTTTCTTTATATATATATTTTTTGGTCCTTAAGGTTGGGTGAAATCATTCCCTCTATTTTTTATTCTATGCTCGGGAGCTTGTTGCCAGCCCATGGGGATCGAAAACACCCTTCGAGGATGTGACAGATCAGGTCGGGTGTTGGGTTTCAGGGTAGCCTTGGTCAATTTATTAAACTATATGGTTTCAGTATTAGTCCTCTGGAATGAGGTAGTTTCACATAGTGGGAGAGTCTCTAGTGAAATTTGATATAGGCCCTTCAATAGTGATTAGTTCTATCTTTATTACTTCATCGTTTACAACAGTGATATTAGATACTGGTTCCTCTCATTATTTTATGTCAACCAATTTTGAGAATATTTTAAAATATTCAATGTAACACATGTCATATTTAATGGGTTTGAAAAGATTCTCTCCAAAATAAGGAGAATGGTTTTTGATGCCCCTCATGTCACCTCTCTATATCTAAAGTTTATCTAGATTTGGATTTTCTAGTTATCAATTTTGATCTCATTGACATCATTATAGGGATATATTGGTTGGTGGACCATAATGATAAAAAAATATATATTTTTTAAGTTACTTTTTCTACCTCTGATGGAATCTTTTGGGTATTTCAAAGAGAATCAGATTTGATGTCTAGTTGAGTAGTACCTCTTTAACCAGAACACAGGGTATTAATATCTTCATTGAGAGCTTAACATGGACATGAATCCTTAGGTGGTGACTTTCTACCAGTGTTAAGAAAATTTCTCTAGTTATTCCGAGATTATTATTTTAGTCTTCCACTAGTTAAAGATGTGGAATTATCAATTGATTTGGCTCTTGGAACTCATTCAATATATTTACCTTCCTATTTTATGGCACCAAATTAATTGAAGTAGGTAAAGATTCCATTTTAATATTTGAAATATAAAGGATTTATTCACCATATTATGTCACAATGGTTATCCCCAATTAATTTTTCTACGAAATATTATGGATCTCTTCAATTATGTTTTGATAAAAAAAAACAGGTAATGATTAAGAATAAGTAACCTTTCCTCACATCAATGTTTTGTTATCCTAATTAAAGGGAACAAATAGGTTCTCAAAAATCATCCTTCTGTTTTGGATATCATTAGAGTAGAATTAATGAGTCAGATATTCCAAACACCACCTTCAGGATCAAATATGTATACTTTTAATATCATATGATTCATTTTATCTTGACTAATTATCCTATAATTTTTCATGGCCCTAATGAATAATATTTTCTAAAGGTATATTGATTTCATTACCATGGTATTTTTGGATGATATTATATTTTACATGTGAATTGAAAGCAGCATGAGACTCACCTGAATTCCATTTTAGGAATCTTGAGGGATCACTAACTTTATAATAAGGTATCAAAATGTCATTTTGGGATTTGATAAGTTAAGTTCCTAGTACATATGGTTATAGAACATGGTATCTTAGTTGATCCTAAAAAGGTGAAAGTCATATTTTTATAGGTGTTTCAAGGAATTACATTGATATTTAAAGATTCTTTGGTTTTTTGGGATATCATTAGCTACATAAAGATGAGAATAATTACCCTAACATTGATTTAGAACCTGCAGAAATTATTTAATCTTTAAAGAGTTAGTGACATTACCTCTATGAGGAAAGTCTCACTATTTATTCATAACATAAGAGTTTAAGATACATATTCTCTCATATGGGGATAAAATTAAGAAGAGGAAATGGGTGGAGTATCTTCAGTCATTCTACTTTGACATCATTATACCCCATGAAAGGGGAACGTTGTTGTTGTTTCTTTAAGTAGAATGTTTCATTTTCAATATTTTATGGAATTGAAAAATGAATGGAATTTAATGGGGATATTATCTTGGACAGACCTATATATGATTTAGAAATATAAAGGTATTATTATATATATTTATAAACTCACATAATATCTTCTCAAGTTTATTTTTTGAGAGAAACTATGGGGGGGAAAAGGTTATGGGTATCATGAACTATTTCTATGGTGGGCAGTCCATTATTGAGTAAACTATCTCCATTTAGAGAATTATTTGTCTCATGAACCTATATTTCATTTCATTTTCTATGAGTACGGTGGTAGTGGAAGGTTTTCATTATTCTAATTTGATTGTTCATTTTCATACAGTAAAGATGTACTATGCCATTGAGCATTAGATCTGGTGGACATGTTTGAAACATGAAGTGGTTTATTTTCTATCTTGTTGTAATACGTGTCAGTAGATTATATCTAAACACAAAAATCTTTAAACTTTAATTCATCCTCTCTCAGTTCCTTTTTATAAAATAGATTATGTGTCTGGATTTCATCATTGGATTAACATAGACACCCTAATGGAAAAATTTCATATGACTAGTGATTGATTGACATACCAAATTAGAACATTTCATTCTGATTAGAGACCCCATGAAGGTTGAATATTTAGTAATAGTGTACATTAAAAATATCATGAGGTTGAGTAGGGTGTTATATACTATTATTTTAGATAGTGACCCTAGTTTATCTCTTAGTTTTTTAAAGGCCACTAGGAGATGATGGCTTGTCAAGTTAATATGATAATGGATTACAGTCCTCAGAGGGAGGTACAAATAGAGTGATCAATTTATATCTTGGAGGATATGTTTTGTACTCCTATAATTTACTTTGGAGGTTATTGGGATATCTGTTTCATACTGGTTAAGATTATATATAAAAATAGTTATTAATCTGCAATCATAAATGATCCCTTTGAGGATTTTAATGATCAACCATATAAATTAACACTTTGTTTGTCTAAGGTGGTCGAGACTTCTCTTTGTGACCAATAGATATTAAAAATATTTCGATGAATATTTAGATGTTTCTTTAATGACTGGTGATAAATAAAACTTGGTATAAATCTTATTAATAACATCGTTATCATCCTATTTAATTTTTAATAAGAGATCTGGTGTTCTTGAAAGTTTCTCCTTGGTTGGGTCACCATTAGCATGGGAAAGTGTGGGAAGTTAGAGGTAAAAAATGTGGGACCTATTAAGATTATTGAGTAGATTAGAAAGTTTTGTTAGTAGTTAGATTTATCATATCAGTTGACTTCTATCCATTATTGTTTTCCATTAGTCTCTACTTAATAAGAATCATCATGATACCTCTCATATTTTAAAGTGGGAAGATATTGTTTTGGAACTCAATATGTTGTTAGAGATATAAAAGGTACTGATAGTTTTATTAATTTTAAGATGAGCACTTTCCCAAGAGGGAAAGCCTCCTTTATTAGAAAAAAATATTGTCAAACTTACAGAAGTCGAAAGAAAGGAAGTTTACATTGGTACCTCTGAATAGAAGGGAGGAGGTCATCAGGGATCACATCACACCATAAGAAGTCAATGCCATTGACGTCCTTATTTTCAAGACCATCTGCCACATAATTCGCCTCCCTATAGAAATGAGTGATGAAATAGTTCATGGATAAAAGAAGATCCAAGCATTTGGTCCACCGATTAGTAAGATTCCAAGATAGGTGAGAAGAACCATTCCTAATGGCGAGAAAAATAGTGGTGGAATCGCATTCAAGTCAGATATTGTTCCAACCATGATGAGAATCTTACTCCACCACTGACATAATACCGATCATTTCAGCTTCAAGAGATGAAACAAGGCCACAAGAACCATATAAACAGCCAAGGACATCCCCCTTGTGATCTCTGAAAATGGCACCATATCCAGAGGGACTAGGATTACCTCCCGAGGCTCCATCGGAATTGAATTTAATCCATCCCACAAAGGGGGGATGCCAAAAGACCTCAAACATACCAAGGGGGGAAAGTTCTACCCCTAACACCAATCCTATTGACAGTAGTGAAATCATGAATTGAGTTTGAGGAGTAGTGCTTCAAAGGCGGCCTGGAGTCCCGAACAACAGCAAGGATAACGGAAATAGCAGCTTCCGTAGTGAAATGAAAACTGTCATGGAGAACATTATTTCCTGTGGACCATAATAATTGAATAAGTTCCTCTACAGTAACCTGAAACAAACTCTTGAGAATGGTTGAGAGCGCAAGCCCCTGCAAACTCATTATAAAATCACGAATTGAAAAAACCCATGGGAGGCTCACTTCAAAAATATCTGCAACGGCTTTCCACATTGAATAAGTTATGGCACATATTAGGAAGATATGATTGATGTTATCTCTGTGTTGATGACAAAGAGAACATCAGGAACCCAGCGAGATTCCATATGCTTGAAGAAAACGGTCCATGGGAAACTTCCCATGCACCAATCTCCATACAAGAATGGAACATGATGGCCTGATAAAATTCATATTCATGTTTCCAAGCCACTTCATGTCAGGAGAGTTTCAATTAGAGTGCCTATAAAACAGTTTGTATGTGAGGACCCCATTGACAGAAGGTTACCAAGCCCAAAAATCATCTCTGGATGAGAAAACATATTTCTCCACAATGTAAACAATGTGATCTGGTAGGTTCTCCATACTGCATAGCTGGGCCTTTATAGAAGTGTCCAGATTCAGATTAGTTTCCTCTCCCACAAGATAATTAATAAGGGGGTGCCTGTCCAATTCCCTTTCCAAAATGGGAGAGAAGAGTCCCTGGAAATAAGCCATCTGGAGTGAGAATAAATAGATGCAATGACAGACTTAAAACCAGGCCACACCGAGAAGTAGAAGTAATTGCAGTTTCTTGTCTTAAGTTTATGCAAAAATCTAGCCCGGAGAAACCCAAGAGATTCATAATTACTATTCATGATCTTCCACAAATAAGAGGCCTGCAAAGAGTCATTAATGTGTCCAATATTCTTAATGTCTAATCCCCCAAGTCATAAGACTTGCAGCAAGAGTTCCAGGAAACAGTAGAAATCTTTCTTTCCATCATGATACTGCTCCAGAAAAAGTTCTTAATTGAGATATTGATTCTTTAGATGATAGAACTAGTCCATTTATAAACCATAAAGGATTAAACCAACTTGGAAGTAATAACTGATTTCACCAAACAACCACGGCCAGCCATGGATAGGGACTTTCCCTTCCAGGAAGAGAGTTGCCTTCGGATATTGCTAATAATGGCAGAAATGTAGTAGGCCTTCGGCCAAAACAAAGGAACCCCAAGATAGATAAAGGGAAGAGATCCCTCACGAATTCCCAAAGCCCTGATAATGTCCAGCTTCCTATTGCTAGAGATATTTCTTCCAAAGTATACAAAAGATTTCCCCCAACTGATAGTTGATTATCAAGAAAATATTATGTATGGGAAATCTATTTAAATATATTAAGTGTTTTGAAACCATGGAATGAATTCTTTTGAGTTGTGGTAATGATAATTGATGTTGCGGTAGTAATGGCCTTGGGTTTTCTTTGATTAGACTTCTTTAACTTGACTTATTGGGGATAGGAAGTGGTATTATGGGAATATGTTTTCACATCCCAATGTAACTTTATGGTTAATTTATTCAGTTTTTACCTTAATTCATTATATATCTTCTTTGGGTAGTTTTGACAGTGTTTTCTGCAAAACAATTTGGAGTTTTATGGGCATGTGCATGGTTTACGCATGGTTAGAACAAACCATGAAGAATTCCCAAAAAAATTGAAACAAATGGTAATTAGGGATAGTGGTGGTTCATATTTTTGGTGAATAGTTATCCAAATCATGTGACCAAACCATGATAATTCTCTAGTGTATAAAAACAAGTTCATGGTTTACCAAACTATGTGGCTAAATTGTGCCACATGAATTAATTAATCTAAAAATTTACATTAAAACCTAAAATACCACTAATTTAAATAATTATTCTTCCAATGGATTTATACATTGAACCTCTGGATTCATCTTATATATTTTTTAGATCTCATCCCTTCAAGTGATTGATTATGATAGATATTGATGTGTCGGATCTAGGACACTGAAGGTAAGAGTGTGTTATTCATTATTCTCTATCTCTTTTCTAGATATCCTCTTTATTTATTGAAATAAACCACATGTTGGAATTTTATAGATAGATATATGGTTTATTTAATTATATAAGTGGTTTCATTATAGATGTTTTATGAGAAAGAATGGTAGTGGCCAAATAAATATAAATTTTTGTGTGATTATTTAGGGGCTGTCTTGGTATGGAATTTTCTTATCTCTATTGATCTTGATTTTTTTGAATCTAGGTTTCTTAATATGGGTTTCATGGTTTAGATTATTCTTTTACTATTTATTATACCTTTATCTCTCTCATTTTCTTGTGGATCCCATTTTATTTTGGAAAATTCCAAGTGTTTGAGGATGGCGGTTTCATGTAAAGCCTTCATTTAATAAACCATACTTTGTTACTAATTTTAAATTAATTTATAAAATTTTCAAATGGTGTCACTTATGATTATCCAAATGGTAATGTTTTGTATTATTTTTTAAAATTTATTTACAATTTGGTATTTATTATAAAATATAGATTTCTAGAATTTTTTATTCTGAATTAAGTAGTTTCATTATTGATGTATGGTATTCCCTTGAAATGATTTGAATTGTGAAATGAAAGCCTCAATGTTTGTGATATTTGTGAAATTAAAATTCTTTAAATGTGGGTTTTTTATGAAATTGATAGCCTCTATATATTGGCTATGGAACTTGGGAACCTAGGGTACTTATAAGGTAGACATATTTGGGACAATCACAGTAGTATAGTTTTCTTCTAACTAGTAGAGACTTATGATAAAACTCTTGAAAGTGTATTTATGGTAGGGGTACTCTTATATATGTGTTTCCCTTATAAATATACATGTGTTCTAGGGATACATGAACACATACTCAATTTATCACTGAGTTTTTAGGATCCTAGATAACCCATACAAAATCTAAATAAGGACAAGTTTCAATTTTTCTTTTTTTATAATTTGTAATTAATAAATGGTTTGAGGAATAGTTTGATCAAAGGTTATGTAAAAGGAAAATGTTTTACTTATTTATCTATTATTTATAAACTATGATAAAGATATTGGTTTTCCTTGTTTTATTGAAAACTGTATGTCAGGGCCCTAACCCAAGTAGCCCAGAGTCGGCGGTAACTTTATTACATCGGAACGAGACATAATGAATTGCATACTAACAGACCAAATAGTTTAGTAGTTTTGGAAAAATATATACATAATTGAATCACATATTAGAATTTAAAACATAAAATAAAACATAGAATTTTCCATGAATACACCGTTAATCCCTTTATCATATTCCTATATATCAATCATAATAGACTTTCTAGAATCATGGGGAAAGGATACATAAGAATGTTGTCAGCTCTATTCTCAATAACGGTATGTTTATAATGTAACCAATCATAAATAAAAAATTAATAATCAACATAGAAAGTTAAATAACTAAAATAAATGACATTCAATAAATTATTTCATCAAAATATGGTAGGAATAAATGATGGTAAAATAATTCCATTTAAATAATGAAATTATATTGAAACTTATCTATAGATATTCTAACTAATCAAATAATCACATGGAACATCAATAAATAATATCATAATGAGGGGATGTATAATTTTGAACATCATAACCATATCATTGAGGTTTTATTCCAAGAAATCATTCATAAATGTGTAAGCTTTCAGTCAAATAACTAAGATAGTTTGTCTCATGAAACCTACCAATTCATCAAGGGGATATAGTAGGCCCCACCAATCACTTACAAAGTCTAATGAACTCGTAACATTAAAAGGTAAAAATATAAAAAAATAAACAATCATACTGAAAAAGTATAATATGAAATGTTAATTATTTCCCCAATCAATAAACCTAATCATAAAACATTCAAGGTAATATGGAAAATGGTATCAGAATAGTACATACCTAGTTAAAAAGATCATTAACATCTAATGAAATAATAAGGATGGTATTTTTATAAAATATTTTCAATTCAGTATATATGAAATGAGTATTTTTAGTGATTAATAGAAATACCATATAAATATCATTAAAAACATTCTCTAGGAAAATCTGATTTTCACTTAGAAAATCAATCTTATAAAACTAATATTTAAAAAACTATTGTAAAACCCATTTATTTAAAAATAAATTTCAAAACATATAAATTATGCTTTAAAACATTTAATTTTCATGATGGAAGAAACTTTTTTCATGTTGTACTCATTGAATCAAATACTCCATCCACATTTTTAGAGAAAAGTAAAAAAAGTACCATTTTCGAAAAATCCCTAGTGGATTACTTTTAAATTTTTTGGAAAAATACAAAAATGGATAGAAATTAAAATAATAAATAATTTTAAGAAAGCTATAAAATTCTTGAAAACAATTTTATAAAACCTGAATTTGAGAGAAAAAAGTATTTTCCACCGAATAAAGAAATAAAATCAAATTATATTTAAAACGATTTCTCAATCATTTCAACAACCAAAGAGAGTGTAAAGGTAATATTACATTAAAAGTTCAATAATAACAATAGAAAATAAGAATATATTAGGTTTAAGATAAAAATACTAAACAATTTTCCCAAGGGAGACTTGAACATAAATAATTACGAAAAAAGATGAGATTGTGAAATAAACCAATACCACTACGGAAAATTTTAAATTATAAGCCTTATGAATGAAATAACTTCAATTAAAACATTAAATAACTTGAATATAAATTTATTCATGATAAAACCTATCAAAGGGGATATATATAAACTAAATAAAGAAATAAGTGTGGAATATTCCGTATATCTCATGAAAGTAAAAATGTGATGTGATACCCTTAACTCAGGTCTGATTTCCTTTGTACATGTTCTTAACTCTTATATAATAAATATAGAAATTTTAAAAAGATATTAAATAATAATACTCATATATTTCATACCACGTATTATTTAATTATGGTCTTTTATGACCCATTTATTAACATTTCATTGTTAAAATCACTGTATTGGGTGATAAATTATAACGCCTCGACCCTAGAATCACAGAGTTGGTGCATTACTTATTACATTGAAAAATAAATTTTCTCTTTATTGTATTATTTTAATAAGATAATTTTATGGGACATTGATTAATTTTTCAAGGTGTTATAAAATGAGTTATACTTTTAAAGTTGTTTTTTTGGAATAAATTAAGATTTTATTAAAAAATTAAATTAAAAATATTTAAAAATGTATTTTCAAAAAATGGATTTCATTTTTAAATTATACGTGTTGAAAAAAATTTAGTGTGAATTTTTGGGATTTTTCTAAAATACATGATTTTTTCGTGAATATTAAACATACAGTTTTGAGTTTTTGGTAGTTTAATGACATCGTAATGATGTAATAATTAATATAAAATGTTGGTAGACTTGTGTAAATTAAAATTTGATGTGAGGTTTCCTAAGTAGATAATACCATGGGCAAATACCATGGAAAGGCCCATGGTTTTTCAAAACCAACTAATGGGGTGTCCCTATAAATTAATAAAAAACTCTATCTCATTTACTATAAATACCCACTCATTCCATAATTTTCATTCATTAAAAACTCAACAACCTTGAAGCTCTAGTACTTCTACCACCCTAGTAATCCTCCCAAGGTGTCCTCAAGGACCCAAGGTGCCAACCTTCAGGTCTTATGAGTTACTCCATAAGGTAAAAGATTTCTCAACTTCTCTTTTCACATCCAGGTTCTATTTTTAGTGACAGAGATATAAATTATCTTATAATGACTTTTCTTATTTACCAAGAGTTTGAATCATTAGATAAAAGTAAATGACAAACACAGTGATTAACAAGGCAATTTTGTGCATAATGAACTGGTTTTGTTATTATTATCTTATATTATGAGTGTATAAGGATTAAAAAACATTACATAAGTTGAAATACATATATTCTGATTTGATTCAACCAAAAAAATGGTTTCATGACCAGAATTTAATATTGGAATAAAAATTGAGAACTCATCATCCTTGAATGTGATAAATTAACACATCTCAGATGGTGTTTACATTTTTAGTATAAGAGGAGGGGGAAAAGAGATGATGATGAAATATTCCATTAGGATAATAAAATTCCAGTTCATGTAAGGTACTAGAATTATCATATCATTTTGGATGATGGGAGATGAAAAAAATAAAGGGACTCTAAATAAAAGAAATGTAGAGAAATACCTTATGAAAATTCGGAAGCCTAATGGCATTGCTTAATATTTCCTAAAATATTTTGATGATAGAAAAAGTGTATCCCATAATTCATACATAATCTAGACAATAAGTGGAATATGTAATGACATATCCCAGAATAAACCAATTTGAATAAGAATATAATAACATAATAGGAGTGCTTGAAAAGGAGAGAGATTTTGAGACGAAAATTCTGTAGCATGACGGCTATGCAACATGGTTTTAGAAAACATTAAAAAGAGAGGAGACAGGGGTCACCCATTCATACAAGTTTCATAAAATAGTATAGGGATATAAAAATACATAAATAATAACATTGTATGAAAACTTGAAATACATACCATATAAAATAGGATATGGATGAGAAAAGAGAAGTTGAGAATTCTCTTACCATGTAGAGTAACACCGACGACTTGAAAGTTGGGACCTTGGGGGCTTGAGGACACCTTGGGAGGACAATTAGGGAGGTAAAACTACTTGATATTCTAAGATTTTTAGTTTGGAATGAATTAAAATGATGTAATGAATAGGTATTTCTAGTAAATTAGAGGGAGTTTTTTATTAATTTAAAGGGACACCTCATTAGTGGTTTTTGAAAAATCATGGGCTTAACCATGGTATTTTCCCATGATATTAGACACTTGGGATACCTCACATAATATTTTACTGTGCACAAGTCGACTAGAATTTTATATTAATTATTACATAATTATGATGTCATTAAACATACTGAAAACTCAAAACTTTATTTTTACTATTCATGAAAAATTCTAGTATTTTAGAAAAATCCAAAAAAATCACCATAACCATTTTTCAATGTGTATAATTAAAAACTTAAAATACATTTTTGGAAAATAATTTTATAAATATTTTTAATTTTATTTTTAAATAAAATCATAATTTATTCCAAAAAAACAACTTTAAAACAATAACTCATTTTATAACACCATGAAAAATTAAGAAAGGTCCCATAAAGTTATCATATAACTATAATAAAATAAAGTGAAAATTTATGATTACATTTTATGAAAATATGTTTCTATTTTGAATTATTAAATTATTCATAAAATTGAATTTAAAATATTTACGACATACAAAAATACCAATACTTATACTATGATCATTTTTTCACTTATAAGATACACTCATGGGTGAATTTTATATATTTTTGACAATTTACAATTCATTAATAGTCATTATTATTCATAATGTTATGTTACTATTCATAAGGGTATTTTACTTTTCCTCAAAAAATAATTTTGTCTTGTCAGACTCTAAATATCATACCGAACGCAATCGTGTATATCAGTTATTCAAAATTTAAATTATAGAAGTTGAAAAATTATATTTCGTGGTTAGGTTATAATAAATTGTTGTTTTTTAGATAATTAGTGTTTCGTACATTCTATATTAAATTTATTTGTGAAATCTTGGTGTGTTATATAATTGATTCATTTTTCATGTATATTTTTGTTCAATAATTCCAGTAATTTTACATTGTTCATATTTAATTCATATCTAGAATGTTAAAAATGATATAAATACCATATGAAATCATTAAATAAGTATTAATTATATTCCATAAGCTTTATAAATTGGAAAATGAGTTACACCATTCATAGAGATGGTAGGTCATATATACGCATGAATATTGTATCTATTTTTACAAAATATGAAATTTAAGAATGGTGAATAATATTTCAACTTTATAAAACCTTTATTTTATCAAATATGTAATTTATTTTCATAAATTATTTCCTTATTACTGTAAATTTTAAAATAAAATGAAATACATTTCACATCTCTACGTATAGGTGGTTGTCCACACTTACACATGAGGAACATTATTATTTTCCATCATATTGGGATGAAAGAAGGTATATTTGATATTATAATTCCAAAAATTATATAATTTAATAAATTTTGTAAACATATTTTAATTCTATCATTATATCCATCTGTGAGAGTTGATGATGTAAAATTAACTACATCGGTTCATGGGATGGTAGTCCACTGTACACCAGATCGATATTTTTATTTTCCATTTAATGGAACAGGAGATGGATATAGGTTTTTCCATTGACATAAAAACATATTAATATATAATATATAATGTTGTTATTATTTTTTTATAGTTTTAGATAATTTTTTGATTTCAAAAAAACTAAATAAATAAAAACAAATGGATAGGAACTTTACCTCTTTATCAGACAACCTATTTAGGTTTATACATAAAGACTTCCTAAATTGGATTTTTTATCAAAAAATGGCCTCTAAGAAGTGTGAGGAATTTAAGGATTATATCTTGTTAAGATTTTATAAACAAAAATTCTTTTTTATTGTGAAGTTTAGAGCATAGGTGCTATCCTTTAATAAGTGTAGGAGAGGACAAACATGGAATTTTTGAAAGGAAAAAAGGGATAATGATATTTTTAATAAGCAAAAATGCACAAAATAATTCATTATCGAACCATGGATGATCTATGTTTAAAATATGTCAATAAAATAGGAATTTTACATGTTTCATTTTTATTTTATCAATTAAAAGTTTAATTTACCCCCCCCCCCCCTCGGTAAATATGTTTTAAACTAAAACATGGTAATTAATTTTTAATATTTTTTCTATTGAATATGATAAAAAATAAAGTTGAAATTATTATATAATAATAATTAATGTGATTTAAAAAAAATTATCCATTTTTTTAAATCCATTTAACATATATGGTGGGTATTAATTTAAATTTAATCCCAATGACGTGATGAAAAAACAGTTTTCCAAATGAAAATTTCTAAAAGTATAAAAAGATTATATATTAAAATTGAAAACATAGTTGATTAAATTGAATTAAAATGGATTAATTATAAAACCACTGAACTAATGTAACTTTTAAAACAATTCTACATCAAAATAAAAAATTTAAATTATTTAAACTAAAAGTAAATTTTGAATAAAAACCTGTATTTTCCGATAGTCATCCAAAAATAAATTTTTTCTGAAAATTATAACAAATTCACTCTAAGATAAAATTAAAATTGTGATCTCAAAATTTATTTTTATTTTTTAAATGAATACTATAAAAGTGGTAAAAATTAATGGAAAATGTGATAAAATCATTTATTACCAACAGAACACTTTTCAAAGAAATATTTCTTTTTCATTCAAATGATTTTAATTTTTATTTATACTCAATTGATAATTAATAAATTTATTTACTATATACATTCTATAATTATGATAGTCCTATCCATATCGACCAATTAAACATCTAGTGTATAATGGTATACTATATTAAAGTTCATTTAGACTCAGGGTTGCGTAATCCACAATCTGATGAAGAGATTCAATTTATTTAGAAAGAAGTATGCCCAAATGTACCAGGGTGTTATATTCTAATATAAGCATGATGTTTCATGCCACATATGATATGAAACACTTTGTTTTTCTTTTTGATTCATGGGATTGTACACTTCATTTCATGCCTTTATTTTCTATAAATGAGAAAAAAATGATTGTTTATTAAATACTAAATATGAAACACATTTTAGTATCCTACAGGGATTGTTTTTCTTACACCCTGCATATACCTTTGGGTGTGTGTAAATATTATTTTATATAAAAAGTGTAAAATAATGGTGCCTCATGGATGAAATGGGTATATGTGTTAGTGATTTTTGGGATTTTGGTAGATACATGGTGGGTTTTTTCCCTCATATCATATATATTTGGTTTGTTGTTGTTCTCTGCTAATTTAGTTTTCTTATTTTGGTTTGTAACTTATTTTTCCTTTTAATATTTGTTTTACATTTTTTGAATTTTTTTTAAATTGTTTTCATTATTTTATATATTTTATATGTTGATCATTGGGTTTATTATGGGAAACATAATTCCCATTGTTAGTTCTTGATGCCTAAATTCTTATCACCAGCATGTGGGACATAGAAATTGCCTTTGGGCCTTTCTACATGCTAGATCAGGTGTTTGATTTAAGGATGACCTGGGTTGGGTCATTAAAAATATACATCATAACATATCCATTCCTCTAAAAATCCCTCACATAAATACCCCCTTTTATATTAAATTAAGAATAAAAAATAGAAATATATCTATTTTCCTGGATAATTATTTACACATATAACATCAACAACAATATCAATTTAATTTTAAAAAAATTAAATCAAGGTATTCACTTTAAGAATTGTTTACATCAATAAAATACATTGATTAAAATATCTACCAAGTATTTGAAAATACATTTTGAAACCTAAATTTTAAATTAATTTATTCGAAACGAAATCATATAATAATAATTGAAAATACAGTTATAACATTCCATTCTATTATAAACTCCACATTAATTCATTTCAATAAAAAAAATATAAACTAATATCAATAAAGTATCACAAACACCCCAAAAATCATAAATCCTTTTAAATAGACCAATCCCACCATTCATTATAAACCATCCCCTAAAAACATCAGTTTCCACTTATAAAATAAATTTAATTTTTTTTAATAAATACATAGTTTGCGTAGAAATAATTTTGAGACTCACTAACTGGAAACTACTTTTATAATAACTTTGAAGCAGAAGAAGAAACTACTAAATTTTGTTGAGGATAATGATATTTCAAAATTATTAAGAACATAAAATGTGGTTTAAAGGTAAATAATAGATTATGGTTATATATATATAATGTTATCATATGAGCCATAGACCTCAAATATGATGAACTTGAAACTTGGGTGTTGTTCCACAAATAAGAGGTGATTCTAATTGAAGAATAAACAAAAATAAATTCAATATCTTACAACTATAACATGTAAATAAAGATTAATTAATTATAGAAAAGATACATTGATTCTTATGAAATAATCATAGGGGTTACCTTCCACTTATCAAGATCAATCCAATTTCACCAATGGTGTAACAATATGATCAAAATAGAAATAGAAACTAATGATATAAGATAACAGAAATTTATAAGGAGATATAGAATAGATAAGGGTGAGATAAGGGTACATTTATACCTTTCCACATGTGTCGGGTTCTATGAGAAAACCCAGTAGTTCTCTTCCATTAGTTTCTCATTTTTTAGGTATTCATTATTTTATTCATTTACAAAATTTTATTAATTTTTATTTTGTATCTTCTTATGTATTATACAATGCATTGCCTATATTCCTCCCATATTTTTTTATTTTTTCTTTTTGGATTTAATTTAATATTTTTTTTATTTCTTTTTTATCGTTTTCTATGTTCCACACCCTTTCCTCGAAACACCTTAACATTGTCTCCCATTTTTACAAAACCAATTAGATTTTCACATAATAATATTAACAATGAAAATGAAAATAATATTACATCATTATAATTTTTATTACTGATTTAATAATAATTATTAAAACCTAGTGTGTATATATATATATTAATGAGTTAAATTTTTATTTATTTATTTATTTTAAATATAAATAAAAAATGTAACACTACCATTATTATTATACATTCCACTACCATTCAAAAACAAAAATACATAAATTATAAATTTAAATAATTTATATATATTGTAATGTTTTAGTGAAAATACATTTTCTCAGACTTTCACTGACCTGTAATGATGAAGTTCATTACATGCATTCATGATTGTTCATTTTTATTTATAAAGTTTTTCCACGTTTTATTATTATTTAATAAAATAATATGGTTTTATCAATTTGAATATTTCTAATACAAAGAAGATGTTTTTAATGGGTATTCATGTTTTTCAATTAAAAAAAGGTTTTACATTCATTTTATATCCCTTATTGGTCTTTATATTCTCATTCCCTGTTTTAAATTTATTTTAAAGGGTCTATGAGTGATTAGGGACAACAAATAAGTAAAATTTTAGTTATATAGATTTACCTTGAAAATTGAATGTGTATCACTTTAAAAAACTTATCTTGTGAAGAAAATATACACAATGTAGAAGTATGGGTTTTATAATAAAATGGGATACCAAATTCTCTAAAACTCTAATCATAAAAGGTCATGGGAGTATAAGTAATACAATTATCCTTATAAATCTAGTAATTTTAGAGTGGTTATATATAAGGTTTTATAGTCTGTCTCGAAGTAGGGTTTACATAAATTTAGTGATTGGGATATTAATTATTGAGGATAATATTTATGGATTTCATCACAGGTTGATATGTTTAAGGGTGATCATAAATTCAAAGGCTTAAATATTCTTTTTAGGTCATATTTCTTTAAATTTTAAGGTATATATTGATATTTTGGGTGATGCTTATTCATTTTTAGGATGAATATATAATTAAGGTTATAATGACCTACACTTTTAAAAAAAAATCCCTTTTTGATTAACAAATACCTTATTACAAAATGTAGATATAAGAAAAACTAGGCACTACATTGGTTATTTTGGACCACGAAGTGCATAAGAGTTTCATTTGTTGTCAGTATGGATTGAAGTGCAAAAGAGTTGCATTTGTTGTCGATGATAATTCAATATGTGAATGAAAGTTATTGATAAAGAAGTTGGTGAAGCCTTAGATAATTGTTGTTTATTCAAAGCATTAAATGCTACACTTGATCAATTCTCTAAGAGGAAAACTTTGATGATTATTGAACTGGTCTTAAGTTCCAAGACTTGTATCAAGGTGATACAATGTCACAACACTTGAAGAATCACTTTCAATATTCAATTGCATAAGGAAATAAGTGACATCTATCAATAGTCACTAAGTGGGCGAAGTGATGGAGGCCATGCATTATGTTTTAATGCATAAAGAATGAAGACACGATCCATGAATCATCCATGATTGGATTAAAAGAATTTATTGAAGATTTTTGGGATTTATGATCTAAAAGTAAAGGAATTAATGATTTTTGAAGATGAAGAAGTGTGGAGAATTTGATTTGAATGAAGAATTATGGTTTGGAATTTTAAGGATAAATTAATACTTGGTTACTTAATTTTTATATTAAGTACTAAACTGGTCCTTTACCAAAAAATAAGCCATCCATAGAGGGCCTTCCGAGGTCCACACCACAAGAACTTGCCGGACCTGAGGGTCCACCGCGCTTGAGGGAAGCCCTCAAGGCCAGCCACACATGAGGTAGTGTGTACGAGGCGTGTGTAAGCCTGCATAGCACACACAGTGATCAACCCATGTGCACACTAGGATGCATAGTGGGTGCTAGATGTGTTCCCGGAGAAGCAGAGTGGGCGATAAGAGCGTCCCACAGGGGGAATGCGGTACGGGGCAATACCGTGGAGGGAGATGGGAGAATTATGGTGAAAGTAAGTCGCAACTTATAATTTAAATAAGGAGCTCTCCTGTCTCCATTTCGATGTGGGGTGGTGTTTTAAGAATGCAAAACTTATCCTAGCCATCCATCTAATCTTGTGCCAGATCACAATCGTATGATCCATCCCGCGACCTACGTTTTAATCTCTATCGTCCATCTATCTACACCACGTGGTGTTTAAACTATGGTCATCTGATCTCTCCATTGATGTTGTATTCAACCTCCAGACACCCGAGCTTCACCCGCGAACCAGTATTTGAGTTGAGCATCAATCTCATCACTCCGGCCACCATTGAAGCTCAAGGTAAGTGAAAAATGATCATTCGTATGAACCAAACACATGCATGCATTAGAATTTGCATGCATGTTATAGAAATGAGGAATTCACAAACCCCAAAGCAATTAAAGGTGTGAGTCCACATCAGAAGCTCGATGTGTTCAGAAATAATCTTCACATGCATTCTTAAACACATGAACATGATGTTATCGCATGAGGATAATACTCACATCAAAAAAAGGATCCCATATTTTAAAACAAAAGGAAACAACAGATATTTGAGGGACATCTCATCCATGTTTGAAATATTAAATGCCTATGATATAATACGTTAAAAGCATCGATTCACTTAGCCTATCTCAAAGGATTCGAAAGAGAATAAAGGATTCATCCACTTCCGATAAAAGTAGGAGTCCCTTGACTCTTTTTGTTGTCAAAAATATTAAGAAAAGTCTCTTGTTTCTCTGAGAAACAGATCACTTCATGAAAGGTTCTACGTATCCCTGCTACATGAAGGAGAACCATGCAACTCTTATGCGAAGAAGTTCTCGTCATCCACTATATGAAGTGATGAACCATGAAAACTATGGTTTATGAAAGAGGATATCCACACCCTCTATGTGAAACTAACCCAAAGCCTGTGACAGGTTCTTTGAACCCTTGACATGCTTTGTGTTTGAATAATAAACTGCAGACATACAATCGGTGCCCTTGCACCCCTATTGTGCACTTGCGAAGATAGAACTAAGAAAACCCATAGTTCGGTGAAGGAGGTTCGCACTCTTGGTGCCTAGAAGACCCATTCTCCGTGGTTTTAACAAAGAAGATGAACTGTTCCCTCTTGTTTTTCATTAAGAAGGAGAACATGAGGCCTTGTGTATTCACAAAGAGGAACCCATACATGAGGTCGATGCTTTGAAAACCTTTTTGAGAAGAAAACCCCCCACATAAACCATCAACATACCCATTCAGATTTTTTATGCTTTAATTGGAGAAAAAGGAGGGTGCATGCATCGTAGGGAAAA
The DNA here is from genome assembly GCA_963277665.1 of Viscum album. Lineage (NCBI taxonomy): Eukaryota > Viridiplantae > Streptophyta > Magnoliopsida > Santalales > Viscaceae > Viscum > Viscum album. The sequence continues at coordinate 1,447,041,848 of OY728132.1, read as the reverse complement.
TGTGCATGAAAACATAAGAACAAATTGTTTGTGCACATGTGAAGGAGGAATAAGTAAAAAAATAAAAACACACTCTTTGAACTCAAATTAAAGAGATCATGTGTGTGTCTACTATGACCCAAAATAAGAAGAGAAATATTAAGTGAGAGAAAGAAAGAGGACGTGTGTGTGCTCAAAATAATACACCCATTGGGTTTTTTACCAAAACAATAGAAGAAATATATTGGGCATTCATTCATGCATGCTCATAAAAATTTAAAGAAATAATCAAAAGTGTGTGTGCATATTGAGAGAAGAAGAAAATATAGTTCATTTTTAAAATCAAGATACTTATACATGTAATCATGCATGAACACATGCATGAGTATCAATTCATATGATTCCAAGTGAGCTGATATTTAGAGTTTAAATAATCACATAAGTGTATGTGATTCTTTCCAAGAAAACAAGGATAAGTTTTAGTGAATTATACAATTGCACTAAATAGGAAGAATTTGAGATATCCATGCAATCCATGCATGAATTTAATAAGAATTGAGACTGAATCCATACTAAATTAAAGAAGATCTTTTTTCTGAGTGTTCAGTAATTGAGAATCCAAGAAGAGAGACATTGTTGATATTGTGAAAGATTATTATTGCATATTATATTCTGGAAGAAGTTGTGTACACCATTGGCACACATCTTAGTGAGGCCAGGTATTCATCAGAAGAAGAAATAATTTCCTAAGAATTGTTGAGACTGAAAACTGATCATCTCAAGTGATCAAAAATATTGAGCAAGTCCAACAGACCTTATCAAAGGTTGTTAAAGATACTTGAACATATTCATAGGAAAGTGTGATTCAGCAAGCCTATGTGAAGAGATCATAAGATCATCTATAGTGAATCAAATAATAACTTAAAGAAAGAAGTTGCTCGTGTGACTCGAGAGTTAGAAGAACCCTGTGAAATTCAGGGAGGAGAAGAAGACTTCGGTGAGACTCTAAAGTAGGCATGTGGGACTCTAGTATCACTGTGTGAAGTAGTATAAAGAACCTCTTTTGGGACATAGGAGACATATATTCTGACTCTGTATCGACCATTGTAATTACTAACTGAATTATAGTAGATAATTTGTGTTGGGGAGAACAACCAACACAGTAAGTAGTAGTTTTTTGAACTGAATCGTGTAAATACTTCTGTTTAGTGAATTTACATTTACAAAATCATTCAAGGTAAGGATGATAGACACAAGAAGAGTGGATCAAGGCTTTAAACTTCCATAGAGGTTTAATTGAAAAAAATCAATTAGTAAAACATTTAAATGGATTACTGAATCACCCCCTCACCCGCTCAGTTATTCACACTGGTCTAGCCACTTCAATTTGTATAAAAGTGAAGGTATCCTCTAAAATGTCCAAGGCAGTCTCTATGAAGTGCATATTTGAGGATATGATTGAACAACCTCAAATGGAGATACCACCCAAGACTCAGAAGAATAGAAAGAAGAAATATGCAAGGAATATGAATAAGAAGCTTAATATTACTTGGGAGACAACTTCTACTGAATGTAATTTAAAAGGTAAAACATGTGATAATACTTATTATTCTTCTGATGAAGCATGAGCAAGTTGTGATGATGATAGATAAATTAGTTATCTTCATACTACACTAAAATATCATCGTAAGAAGGTACCTATAGAAATGGAAAGAAACATTATTGCAAGAATTAGTGCTCTTCAGGATGAAAAAGTATAGCTATAAGAAGAATCTCATGCCATGGAATAAGCATTGGATAAAATGTTTTTCATGTCCAACACTCTCAAAAAACTATTTAAGGCCAAGGAAGAAACAATTTCTCTTTTCAAAGAAAGATGTGCTCAAGTTACTGAAAAATTTCCAGGATTTATTTGTGAGAAATAATTCATTGAGATTGTATTTGTAGAAGCTTTCCATGCATTTGAAAAGTTGCACAAAGATTACATGGTTGTCAAACAAGCTAAACTAGAAGAAAAATCCAACAAGAAAAGGGATCTTTACATCTCTTTGCAAAAATTAAGAAATGTTAATGAAAAACAAATAACAATGTTGGAGGATACTTGGGGAAGTAAACTAAGATCAGTTGAGGATGAGAAAAACTCTCTCAACATGAAATGTATTGAATTAGAGGTGATATTGAAAAACCAGAAATCACCCCAAGATGAAACTTTCCAATTAGATGAAAGAAGAGATGTTTCCACTCAATTTTGAATTGAGGAATATGATTCCCAAAGGAATATCATATCATCCTCTAATCCAAGGGAAACATCCTCCATGAACAAGGTATCCCATAAACCAGTTATTTATTTTTCTACTAATGCATTTTCATCTGTAAGTACAGGGTTAAAACCAAAATATAAGAAGATGTGGATTAATAAAAATAGTGATACATCCAAAAAAACATCAAGGGTGGATACATGAATGATTTATAATAGAAACTCCTAGAAGGATGATCCAAAGAAATAAAGACAATTTCAAAAACAAAAATTCACTAAATCAAGACAGGCTAATACTACAAGTAAAAGAATGATATTTTTTGGCTATTGTTGGTGTTCTTGGATGTTTGGGCATCATGCCAATGATTTCTGGAATAATATTTCAGCATATGAAAATTATAGAAGGCCTATATTCACGAAAAATATATGTGCAAAAATGAAGCACCCTAAAAAGAAAAATCAGAATACAGAGATGAAAAAGAATTTTTCTACTAAGAACATATTTGAATATCTTGAAGACTTCTGTGATAATTCAAAAAGTAGTATTCATGGTCATGATAAGTTCTGGTTTAGTCCTACTATGCCTCAGGCATATTTTTATAAGAATCATAGACCAAAAAAGGCAGTAGAAAGAAAAAGGAGTTGAAAAGTCTTCCATTGGGAATATACAAAACAATGAAGTCAAGAAAATAGTGAAAGAAAATATTCCCAATAAGAAGTTCAAACTAGATTCCAAGAAAGTCATCTCGACCAAGAAACGGTGTTTCTAATGTGTAAAAAAATTTCATACCATGGATCACTATAAACAAGCCATGGAAATAAATGTAAGAAATCTTAAAATAAAAAGAGAATCAATCCAGAAGAAATGGGGGTTGACTGAAGACATTCCTAAAGATAATTTAATAATTTTCCTAAAAATGGTAACTTGATGAAAATAAAGAATCCATGTGGAAGATCTAAATTAGAAAATGGTAAGGAGTGTTTAGTTATCTGGGCTAATCATTTTCAAATCTCTAAAGAACTATAAAAAGTTTAAGATGAAATATTAGCCAAATCTAAGACAAAGGGAAAACAGGTCATTCCACATGAAAGAGAATTCGAATTTCATGAGAGGTTGTCGACACATGATAACCCATGTGTCTCACAACTATTGTGTGGAAGTTTCAAGAAGTCTGGACATCATAAAAACAAATGTTTAACTATTTTACTAGGAAAATTGGAGAAAATTTGACAACATGCACCAAAAGCTACTTCACTACTGACAGAATTGAAGAAAAACAATCCACACACGTTGAAGGTGAATGGAAGTAAAGAATCCATGCTGACAATTCCAAATAAAAATTCCAAAAGGAGAGGAGACATCAGCATGAAGAGTACCAGACACTTTAGAGATGCAAGGAACAGAATTATTGTTTTGAGAGAAAATTCTAAGCCCTAGTGCTTCAATTAAGATTCTCACAAGTATTCTATCTTATTCCCTTATACTTTTTTTATACATGTGTGCTTACTTTGCAGGGAATTTAAGTAGATGTTCATTCTTAAAATAATAGTTGAATGAGAAAAGTGGAGAACTACAAGTTTAACACATTATTCATGATTTGGTAATTACTTGAAGTGATCCATATTGGAATATTATCAATATTCATATCTTCCTTCTTATTTGATGATATTCTCCAGCAAGGAAATTCAAAAGTAGTGCACCCCTTGAGGGTGAGAAACTATGATAGATATTATATCAAGGATTATGTCATGAAAAATCGTGAAATTAATATCATCTCAGGAAACTAAAACTTAGGTATTCCAATCACGCTTTCATCCCTTGGTCTTAATTTCATTTATCATAACAATTAAGGGGGGTTCATTATTGATGAAAATATGGGATGAAAGGGGGAGATTTATCTTTTCACTTGAACTTTTTAATATTTTTGGTTAAGTATGTGTAGGATTTAGCATTTAATTGATAAATATATTTTTTACCCCTTAAATAAGAGTTGATACATTCTAAGAATTATTTCACATATATGGTTGTTTATAGACAGCACTGAAAGCCTTGGTCGTATCTCTCTTGTTTCCTACACCGGGTTAGCCCAAGTAGACATAGAGTTCATTAACTAAAGGATCTTGGATAATTTAACCATGTGACATCATCCCTCTCTTAGAAAAACTCCAGAATATATTATTCAAAGGGAAGAGGACATGATTTTGAAGAGACCCCACTAACACCTTTTCATTTGGTTTCCAATTAGGGGGAAAAGGTTTGGCACACATATTGACCCATACAAAGTTTTCTTTAGTGATATTGACAAAAAAATACAAAGGGGGAGATATAAGAGTTGAATTTTTTTTCAATATGGATTGATGTGAAAAATAGTTTCATTTTTGGTCAATGAGAAGTAAATATTTTAATGAAAGGTATTGAGAAATAAGTTGGTGAAGCCTTGGATAATTGTTGTTGATTGAAATAATTGAATGATACACTTGATCAATTCCCTAAGAGGACAAATATGAAGATTTTTGAACTGGTCTTAAGTTCCAAGACTTGTATCAAGGTGATACAATGTTACATCACCTGAAGAAGCACATGCAATACTCAATTTCATAATGAAAGAAGTGACATCTACCAATAGTCACTAAATGGATGAACTGATGGAGGCCATACATTATGTTTTAATGCATGAGGAATGAATTCATGATCCATGAATCATCACTAAATGGATTAAAAGAATGTATTGAAGATGTTTGGGATTTATGATCTAAAAATAAAGGAATGGATGATGTTTGAAGATGAAGAAGAGTGGTGAATTGGATTGGAATGAAGAAGTATGGTTTATCATTTTAAGGAGAAATTAATACTTGGTTACATAGTAATTATACTATGTAATTAGACTGGTACATTTCTAAAAAATGAGCCAACCAGGGAGTGCCAGCCGAAGACCTCACCTCAAGCACTTGGGGGATCTGAGGGTCAATCGTGCTTGAGGGAAGCCCTCAAGGTCAAACTTGCATGAGGCAGGGTGTAGAGGCCCAATGTAAACCTGCATAGCATGCACATTGATCAACCTGTGCACACACTAGGATGAATAGTGGGCACTAGATGCACACCCATAGTAGTAGAGTGGGTTCTAAGAGCGCACCCACCGGGAAAACACAGTATGGGGCGGTACCGTGGAGGGAGAGGGGAGAATTTTGGTAAAAGGATCGTGTGGCTTGTTATTTAAAGAGGGCACTCCCATGTCTCGGTTTAAATATGGGACAGAGTTTTAAAAATGTGGAACTTATCCTATCCATCCATCTAATCCCACGCCCAATCACAGGCGAATGATCCATCCCACAACCTACGTTCTAATGTCCACCACCCATATATTTACGTTGCGCGGTGTTTAAACATTTGTTGTATGATATCTCTACTGAGGTTATCTCCAACATCTGGATGACCAAGATCCACCCACAAACCAGTATTCAAGATGAGCATCGATCTCATCACTCTAGCCACCTTTGAATCTCAAGCTAAGTGAAAAATGATTTTTCGGACGAACCAAACACATGAAAGAATTAAAATTTGCATGCATGCGATTGAAATGAGTAATTCACGAAGGTCAAAGCAACTGAAGGTGTGAGGCCACGTCAGAAGCATGACGTGTTCGAAAAGAAGCTTCTTATATGTTCTTAAACACATTTATGTGATGTTCTCATGTGAGGATAATACTCACAAAGAAAGAAGAAGCCCACATTTTGAAACAAAAGGAAATAACCAAGATTTGTGGGATATCTCATCTGCGTTGGAAATATTCAATGAAAAAGATCTCATATGTTCAAAGCATTGATTCAATTGGAATATCTTATGAGATTCGAATGAAAACGAATGAGTCATCCATGGCCTATAAAAGGAGGATTCCCTTGACTCATTCTATTGTTGAAAATATTAAGGGAATGCTCTTGTTTCTCCAAGAAATAGAGCACTGCGTGAAAGGTTCTGTGTTGCCCTGCTACGTGAAGGAGAACCACACAAATCTTACGCAAAAGAGTACCACACATCCCCTGCACGAAGAGAAGAACCATGAACCCCCTGTTTAACGAAAGAGGTGATAGTCACCCTCTGTTCGAAGCTACCAACAAGTGCCCAACAGGTTCTTCGAACCCTCGTCGTGCTCTGTGCGCGAAGAAGAAACCGCAGACATACAATCGGTTCCTTTGCATCCTTGTTGCGCTCTTGTGAAGATAGAACTAATAAAATCCTTAGTTTGGTGAAGTATGTCTGCACTCTTGGTGTGTATAAGACTCATGATCCCTAGTTTGTTTGATGAAAAATAACTATGCCATCTTGTTTTACATGAAGAAGGAGAACCTGAGGCCTTATGTTTTCACAAATAGAAACACATGTATGTGGTTGAATCTTTGACAACCTTTTTGAAAATAAAACCTCACACATAAACCATCCACATAACCATTTGAGTTTGGTGTTCTTTACTTGATGAAAAAGAAGGGTGTATGCATGGTAGAGTTAATGTGCATGAAAACATAAGAAGAAAATGTATGTGCACATGTGGACGAAAAAAGTAAAAAAGAAATACACACCCTTTGATCTCTAAATAAAAAAGAATAAGTGTGTGTTTTCTAAGGCCCAAAAGAAGAAGAGAAATATTAAGTGATAAAAATAAAGAGGATGTGTGTCCATGTGCTCAAAAGAATACACCATTTGGGGTTTTTAAAAAACTAGAAAAAAGATATTGTGCATGCTTTCATGCATGCACATGCACACGTAAAAAAAATAATCAAAATTGTGTGTGCGTATTAAGAGAAGAAGAAAAGATAGTTCATGTTCAAAATCAAGAAACATATGCTTGCAATCATGCATGAATACATGCATGAGTATCAATTTAAATGATGCCAAGTGAGCTGATCTTCAGTGTTTGAATAATCACATAAGTGTATGTGATTCTTTCCCAGAAAACAAGCGGAATTTTTATTGCATTCTGCTATTGCACTAAATAAGAATAATCTGAGCTACCGATGCAATCCATGCATGAAGTGAATGAGAACTGAGACTGAAGCCAGACTAAATTAAAGAATCTCTTTTATCTGAGTGTTCAATAATTGAGATTCCTAGAAGAGAGACAGTACTGATATTGTGCAAGATCATTCTTGTATATTTTGTTCTTGAAGAAGTTGTGTGCACCTTTGGCAGACATCTCATTGAGGCCAAGTCTTCATTAGAAGAATAAAAAATTTCCTGAGCATTTTTTGAGACTAAGAACTGATCAAATTAGGTGATCAGAAATATTTATCAAGGCCAACAGACCTTGTCAAAGTTCATTGAATATCCTTGAACAAATTTATAGGAAAGTGTGATACATCAATCTTGTGTGAAGAGATCATAAGATCATCTATAGTGAATCAAATAAGAACTTAAAGAAGGAAGTTTCTCGTATGAATCGAGAGCTAGAATAAATCTGTGAGAATTAGGGAGGAGAAGAGGACTTCAGTGAGACTCTGAAGGAGGCTAGTGGGACTTTGGTAACATTGTGTGAAGCAGTATAAAGCACCTCTTATGGGACTCAGGAGAGATATAGTGTGACTTTGTATTGACCATTGTAATTACTAACTGAATTATAGTAGAGAATCTGTGTTGGGGAGAATAACCAACACAAAAAGGAGTAGGTCTTTGAATAGAACCTTGTAAATCCTTGTGTTCAGTGCCTTTACATTTACAACATCATTTGAGGTAAGGTTGAGAGACACAAGAAGAGTGGATCGAGGCTTTAACTAGCAATATATGATTAATTTAAAATAATCAATTAGTAAAAATATTTAAAGGGATCATTGATTCACCCCCTCCCCCTCTAAGTGATTCACATAGATCTGGGCACTTCAGAACATTATAAAATATATCATGTCAAATTTAAAATACTATTAGGATTCATAATAATTGATAATATAGTTGTTTTACAGTGATCTTTATGATTAATATATATTAAGGGTTATGATAAAGTCTAATTGGCATAGACAGAATAAGATATTATTGTGGCCAGTAGGATCATACCCTATGAAGTCCATTTATCAGAGATTACAAGGGATATTGAATCATAGGGATTTTCTATATTCCAAGCCTAGGATGAGATCCAAAAATTTATGTTTGAATGAATCCAATTATGAGATAAGTTTAATATTAACAAGATCATGGGCCAAACCATGTTCGTTGAACCACCCTAAAGAAGAACCACCATAAAAAACATTAGCCTTGGGTGTACACTAGTGTAATAAGGGGTTATGTATCTTGACCTTAGTAGTGTAAATTTAAATATTTTATTTGTAAAAAAATGATTATATATTTCCCTTTTCAATATTAATTTATATAAAAAATTATATATGAGTTCAAGAAAATTATATTTTGATATAATGAAACCAAATTTGTATTATTTTTAAAATATATAGTGCTAATTAAATCACACATTTTGATAAATTCCATAATTTTAAAATAAAAATTAGTTTCTAATAATATTTTTAATACAAAATATTTTTTTATATAAATGATAATATAATTTAATGAAGTCCAACATAAAATTTATTTGGGTCAGAATTTTTTTATTGTTAAAAACCCTATAATGTTTTCAATTAATGTAAATTTTTATTTAAAGAGGTAAATTCTTATATTTGTAAAGTTATATTGGTAAAATAAATTTTATTTTGAAAATTAGTTTGTCTAAATTATCCAATGGTGTATTTTATATAATTTTCTTAGATATTCAAATTTTAGGGTACAAATTAAGCACAGTATAAATATATGGTATGTATTATGACATCATAATATACTGAAATATATTTAATAAATCCTATAAAAGGAATACATGTTCCAATTTTATAAACCATTAATGAATCTTCTAAACCAATATTATATTTTTGTGATTCTAAAATCAATTTTTCAGGAACATGACTTTCGTCCACATCGTTAATGGTATTGTTTTAATATCTTAGGTTCTTATAATTAAGAAATATTTAAAACCACTCCTATTTGGAATTAACCATGATAAAGTACCATGGGATGGTTTGTGTTTTTCATTATTTTATTATATAGAGTCTAAAACATATGTTTAAAAATTATTATATAATTCCCCTCTCTTTTCCTATAAATAAACACACAACTTATCACTCTTGTTCATTAAAACCCCATTAAGCATGAATGTTTTCTCTCATTTCCAACTTATATCCCCCCCAAGTTGTTCTCAATCTCTAAATAAGATCCTCTTGTGATTTTAGAATCACCCACTCATGGTAAGGGATTCTCTCCTCTTTTTTATTATAGTATTTTCTATATATTGTGCCTTTTGATTTCCAAATTTTCCTCTTGTAGTATTTTTTACACATCCCATTACTCTATTTATGATTCCAACATAATGAGAGACTACATTTGTTTCTTCTTAAACCCTTCCATGAACCTTTATGTACACCTATTATTCTGAAAAAAGTATCCAAATATTTTTCATGCTAAAATTTTGTCTTGTCAATAACCATTCCCATTTATACTCAAGGGTATTCATCTAGATGCACATATCCTTCATTGATTTGGGATATCCAAGTATATAATCCACAATCAATAATTATGGGGTTAAAATTGATAAAACTAATTCTTATTTTTGATGATCTATGAGGAACACAAATGCATGTATTTGATTTGAATGTGACAGATCAGCTCCAAATTATATAGCCCTCCAACGCAATGGGTAATATTTTTATATCATGGGATACCATGTATGGTGCATGAGAGGTTATCCAAAGAACACTATATTATTATGTCTCGAGAGTTATCCTTTACTTATGATTATGATGTCATATTTTATATTGTTTTCACATTCTTATGTTTCCTTGATTTTATTATCTTATATCATTCTTTAATGTTTGTATTTATGATTATCACCCTTTTATATGACCTTGATATACCTATTCACACATATTTATTAAATTTCATCATGTTATGATTTTATTATTTCCCTACTGGACTTTACATCTCCCTCCTTTCTTTTTTACATCCCAGGTGATCCAATTTAGTATTAGAAGATCAATATATTTTAAGGGAATGTTATAGAGTTTTACATTTTTTTATCCCTCATTATAGTTAATGTATTTTGTATTTAATTACTCAAATATACTAGGCATATCAATCTTAAAGGATTGTATTATTTGTATATTTATGTAATAAAATATGAAATAAGTTATATAGAAGATATGGGTTCTCATAGTTAGTGTTAGAGGAAAGGTTTAGTTATTTAGGAGGATTAGTACTTGAAAACCTTTGTCAAAGCCTTAGGGATAAAACAAAACATTCAAAAACATCCTGAAATTTTTGTAAATTATAAAGTGGTTTCCATGAAATAAAATCCATGTATAGATACTACAAGTAGATGTGTCTATGAAATAGTTTTAACTTTTGTAACACCCCCATGAATTTAAAATAAATATATGTTTGATAATATATAAAACATGAAACACAGAGCTTAAACGAACCACATAATATTATTATTTAAATATAACCATTATCACATAGCCATTTAATTGGGAGCTATTAATATTATTAAATAAATTATAAAATATATATAAAAAGAAACTACAAAATACAAATTCATTTTTTAATTTTTACAAAATTAAAATTCAATTATTAGTAAAGTTGTTTTCCTATTCACAAATATGTTTTATTCAAAAATAATTTTTACTTATTTTTGTGAGAAAATATTATAATTATATTTGGAATATCTATAAATTTATTTTAGGAATATAATATAATTTTTTAAATCATCAAATCAAAATAACATTTTACTGAATTTTGTGTATTTTTTTGAAAAGATTCAATTTTCAATAAATACTAAAAAATACATATTTTGGTAAAAAATTCATTTTCTTTTCAAGAATAATTAATTTTACTCATTGAATATGATATAAAATTAACATAATTGTTTTTTATTATATATAATCAAATTATGTTCATCTGAATCATCAGTATAACTTATTTTGGTGTGATTGGTTTTTTTGGATTTAACCGATTTTTCTAAAACATGTTTTCCATTGCATTTTATGAATTTATTTCAAATGTAATTTCTTCCACTTATATAAAATGAATTTTTAAAAATGTATTAAATATTTTTAATCATTGGTAACAAATTTAATAATAGGTACCTAATTATTTTTTTGACATTGTGAATAGTAACTTTTGTAATTTTATTACCACAGTAAAGTGTAAATCAGGTTATAAAAGTTAAAAATAAAATGATAAGAAATAAATAATTACACTAATATTTTTTCTTATATTCATTTTATGAGTATATATCATCCATAATAATCCAAAATTTGAATATTTGGACTTTTCATTTGGCCATGATTTTGACCCTTTATATTATTTTATATAAAGAAAAGTCAAAAAATTTATTGTATTTATTATATTATCTCTAAATTTTTTACACAAGAATAAATAGTGTCTATGATAATTTAAAGATAATAATTTTAAATATAAATAATTTTCTATCATGGTGATTTATTCTTATTTTTTAGTGAATAAATAATTACCTTAAACACTTATACAGCTTTGACACGGAATTTTTTCAATTAGTATAAAATAAAAAAAATGGTGTTAAAAATACTAAAGATTGTATATTTTCAATGAATTAATGTTTCCCGTGAATTTGATAGATCTATATGACATTTTAAGAAATTTTTAAATAATTATATTCGATTTACCCTTTTGTATTAATGTATTTAAACTCAAGTTAAAGAAATAGTGTTAAAAATGAAATTAATGATATTTTATAATAAAAAATATTTTATTAACTTATTTAAAATTAAAAAATAAATGATTCATAAAAATTAATAATATATTGATTTAAAAATCAAAAATGGTCCATTAATGGGTCATTTTTATTTTATAATGACATTATTAACCCTTCAGCGTAGAAAACTTTAATATTGCAATAATTCTCAAAAGGGTAAACAAGGGGTTAAAAAGAAAATATAAGGAATAAATAAAAACTATAACTCGTCCAAATTCTATTCTATGAGATTATATTAACTTTTGATCATCCTAAATTGTAATTATATAAATTTAGATCCATTTTTATAAGAAAAATAGTTCATATTAATTTAATAATTTAATAAATACCAAGAATTTTTGACCCCTCTCTTATAAAAGGATACCTCTTCTCATAATTATTCGCACCACATTGAGACATATATCTAGACCAAACCATATCCATTTTAATTATAAAAAAAATTAATCTTTTTTTGGTTTCTTTCTTCCCAAAGTACCAACCCAAGGATTCTTATGATAGGATCTCAAGGAGGTCTCCAACATAAGATGTAATTGTCTTACCCAACCTCTTTCAATTTATTTATTCTTATACCTCATATAAATATAATGTAATTATCATAAAATAATAACTTATTTATCCTAAATATATTTAATTTTCATTATGATTATGAAATAATCATTATCTTACCACTTTCCAATCAAATGGGAAGTGAAATCATTTCTTGTGCATACGTATAACTTACCATCTCCACAAAGAGAGAAAATTCATTTTTCATCACCATATTTCTTGGATGTTTTTTATTATGAATTTTATTTTTATATTTTAAAATTATAAATTAATAATAATTATATAATAATAATATCAAACCTCACTTATTACCTTCTAATCTTTTGGAAAACGATAATGTTGCACATGCTTATGTGAGGACTACCACCTCCACGAAGTGATTTAATTTGTTTTTCATTTAAATTGTAATTAAATGTTAAAAATATTTATTTATTTAATATATATGATATAATAATTATTATTTAAATTTGAACTATTTTTTATCTTCCTTCCCTTCTATTCGTCAGAAAATAGAAATAGTATCCATGTGTACGTATGAGCTACCGTCTCTATAATAGGTGTAATAAATTTTTTTTCTCTAAATTATATGGATGAATATAAATAAATGTATAATTAATTATATTATATTAATATAATTATTAAAGTTATTTTGATTATTTAACAATGGTAAAATTTAAGTGATCAAATATATCAAACCAAAACATACATGAAAGATGGAGCAGTATTTACCTGGAATAATGATTTTAACAAAGAATTGTTAATAAACAGAAAACAAAAGATTATAAGTAAATAATATATGGTATTATATATATGATTATGGTTCATAAATATGTATGATAAATATATATTTATTATAATAATGGTGCAGATACATACAAAGTAAGTCGAACCCACTAAAAAGGTTTCTCGTATCACTTTTACTTTAATGAGACATATTCCATATTCACAACATGTTTATTTTTTTCTGTGTATATGCTATCAAATTGATATCTATATTAATGGTATTTAAAGTTTCATTTGAATTTATATCATTCAAGTTGGTTATGAGTCAAAATTTACTAATGTGGTTATGGTTTATTTCACAATCTCATCATTATTCAGGATTGTTATGTTTATGTCGCTATTAGAATAATTATATGATATTTCTACCCTAAACCCAATATATTTTATTATTCTATGTTTATTCATGAAATATTAAAATAATATTACCATTTACCCTCTTTTTTACTTATTATTATTGAGGAAATGTTTTAAGAAAATGTAAATTTATTTCTCTCTTTGGTCAAAAATCCTTTTTCTTTCATATCCATCTTTTTTTAAAATACTATCAAGAATGTTTTCAAGATTCTCCAAATGATTTATTAAATACATTATTACCCATGTTTTATTTTTTATTAAAATGGTTTGAAATAAATTTTCAATGTTTTTTTGAAAAATATACTTGTTTACCTTTTAAAGTATTGCGAAATGAATGTTTTTTTAACTTATAAGGCATGAACATAATTTCTTGGAATCATGAACTTTTTTTTGAAGCTTAATTTATAATTATCCATGTTTCATTTCAAATATATTTTTTTGTAATATTATAAAGAAATTCAGTTTTAAAAAGTATTTTTAGAATTGAAAAGGGTATTTTCATCAATATTGTTTTTAATTATATTTCAATGGTATTTATATTCATCAAAAAAACAACCATTGTTTTACTTATGCTCCACTGGGTATTTTTTGAAGTGATACCATATTTATTATTTCACTTGTTGATTTATGATCAATATGACTTGCAATTATTATTTTTATGAAATTATCTATATTAATCTGTATAGTTTATGATTATGTTTACTAATTGGGGAAGGTATCAAAATTATGTATGCTAGTTTTTCAATAAAAATATTTGTTTTGATTATGTTTCACCACTTTTATATGGGGAATAAATTATAATTAGTAATTGATGGGTGCATCCCTTTATAACCCCTTGATACACCAGTAGGTCTCATGATACAAAATATATTGGATTTTGGCCGAGGGATTTCCCATTTATATAGATTTATTGGTTCAAGGCCTCGATAGTATTTTCATATGTCTTATAACAATTCCTCGAATGTACATTTCAGATGTTTGAAATTATGCATTCCATCATTATAAAATTAGATATTTATGAAAATGTGATTATTTTATTTCTTATGATATCCATGGATAATTTTTTAGATCATGATATTATTTTATACAGAATGATTTGATCATCATTTATTCTTTCCATATTATTCATTACTTATTTAACTTATATTGTAGGAATACCCTTAATGTTAATATGAGGTCACCCATCTATTTTGTATCCTTTTAACAGTATATGAATAAGTATACAATGATTGAAATGTAGGGTTATTTTTAAAGGATATATTGTGTACTCAACAATAATTATATGTTGTATTTATATATTTTCAAGTGTTATGTGAAATTAATGTATGTATCTAGTTTTCCAAGACTACTAAAATTTTTGGTTCTTTGGGATGTGATTTATTTTATCTATTTCCATTTTCATAATGTAACCACCAATTATAGGCTACTTGGTTCAGGGTCTTTATTGTTTGTATTATAGGAGATTTAGTAGAAAACATTGGAACTAGATTTAGAAAGTATAGATTATGGACCATAACCATGTGGTTGACTTTGACGATAATTCTAAGTATAGGAAGACAACCTAAACTTTTTTGTAAGGTAGATATTATGTCATTTCCCACTATTATTATTGTTTATCATGCTATTATTTTATATTTTAGGAAATAGATGGAACCTGTAAGAATCATGTTAATGATGAATGTGTAGGACAATGTGGTAATTATGAGCAACCAAATTGGATGATAACTAGAGTGAAATATGTTGTGATTATGCCTAACCAGTTATCATGATATATGAGAAAAACCATACACTTTAACCAAATAATAGATGGATATATTTTGTTGAGATGTTGGTTGGTGGATGCCATGGAGCAATGAAAGATTAATTTCATTCATGTCCAAAATATTCAAAGTGACACCTCATAGAATGTCTCAAAGGAATGGGAAAATGTTTTATATATGTAAAATAATGGCATAGATCAACAAATTTTATAGTAAAAATGAATATTTATATGTAGGGATATTAATTTCATCCCAATGTACCATTAATAGTTTAATGATTTATCTATAGTTAATATGTTCATTTTTCAAGTCAATGAACTAATCCAAGGGTTAACTCAATGTCCACAGAAGTACATATGTTATACCAATCCCTGAAGTATAAGGATTGACATTTTTATGTATTGGGATTTTAGAATTATATTATAGAATTATAATATCAATGATATTATGGATATAACAATCATGAATGTTATAAAGATTATATTGAAGTGGTTTTTCTTTAAGGATTCGATAGAATATGTTAAATGGTTTTGATAAACAAGATAAGTAATTTAGTGGTAATGTGATATTTTTTTAAAATAAATGAATAAGGGAAGGGTAAAACATAATATATTCATGATTTTTAGTTAATTTTCATTCAATAAGTAAAAATGAATGTTTTGTTTTGACCTTGAATTGGTTAGTGATTTGATGAAAAACTAATTTAGGCCATCTTTAGGGATGTTTACTGCATTTTTGGATTCATAGAAATAGATTGTGATTTTATTTGAGGAATAAAGGGTGAATTATAATCAGGAATAATATATCATTTTAATGTGGATTTATGGTGATTTAGGTTATTTACGTAAATGATTAGCATATTTTTCAGAGTATAATGTTAGGGAAAAAATTATGTTCAATATGACTTTATTATTGATTAATGTTGATTAGATATATATGTTAAATTAATATTCCAAGAATATGAGATCAAATCTTTATTATTTTTTCGGATTAAAACTTTTTTGAATTTTTTGAAAAAATTTAATGTTATTTATTTATCAAATAGTATATGTTAAAATTTTGGTATTACTGTAGAGGATTTGGTGATTAATTTTTTATTTCTTCATATAAAGGTTTATTCATTTTTAAAATTCTGTTACAAAGTACTACTAATTTTTTTTTGGTTAATGTATATAGAAATTATAAATATATTATTATAATTTTTTGGATTATGTAATCTTTTATAAGGTTATTTAAGTTCTTTTTGGAAAAATCATCGTGAATTTTTAATCCTTGGATTAATAGATGAAGTGAAAATTGATCGAAACACAAAAAAATGATATTATATTTACAGAATAGAAATATATCAAGATAGTTAATTTTATTGAGTGATTTATCTTGATAGTAAAATAACCCCTTGACTTTAAGAAAAGTCACTTGAAATAAAAACATTGTCTGTTTACTTTTCTTATCGAGAAATAATTGATCTTTTAACCCATCACAATTTTACAATTTTGTGATGGATAACTTTCACATGAACATGTTCTTTATAAATATCCAATAATATATGGGTGTTAGTTTTCTCTTTCATTCCCATTTTTCACTTCTCATGGATTTTTTCATATATAGAAACATAGTTTTCTAGTGACAGTCACACTTCTCTTTCCCTCTTTTTAAAATGAAGTTTTATTAACCCCTTTTACGATGTGGGTCTTCCATAAAAAAATATCAAATTTCAAAACCATAACTACCAATAATTAGGTCAAATTATGAGGATATAATTTATTTAATGGTTATAATGTAAAACCCCAACCTTTTAAAAAACATTATGGTCGATATAATATACAACATTAACCATCGAGCTTAAATGAACCACAAAATATTATTATTTAAATAGGACTATTGTAACCATGTCTTTGAATTGGTGGTTATGAATATTATTAAAAAAATTATGAAATATATATACATAGTTCCAACTCAATAAAAATTTATTTACTAATTCATAGGAAATAATTTCTCAATTATCAGTACAATTATTTTATGCTTTATAAATGATGTTTATTGATTTTTGTGATAAGATATTATAATTAAATTTTAAAATTAATTAAATTTTATTTTATAAAATTAATATAATTTTTTTAATCATTGTATAAAAATTATATTTGGCTGAAATTTAAATTTTTTTATTAAAATAAGTATTTTTCATCGAATAGTGAAAATACCGATTTTTGTAAAAAAAATCATTATCTTTTCACTAAAAATAATCATTATGATTTTAAATTGATATCAATGTAAAACAATTATTATTTAATTTTATATAATAAATTTATCTTCATTTGAATCATAATTATTCTAAATTTATTAATGAGTACATTTCTAGGATTAAGAATACATTTTTCTAGAAACTATTTTTCATTGCTTTTTACGAATTTAAAACCAAATTAACTTCTTACACTTCAATAAACTGAATCTATTAAAATTTATTCCATGTTTTAATTATTGGGTCTAAATAATTAAAATATTTCCCTTTTATTTTTGAACATTATGAATAGAAACTTTAATAATTGTGTTACCACAACAAAGGGTAAATAGTGTAATTAAGGTTAAAAATAAAATGATAAGACCTTTAAAATTATGATAAAATGTACCATAATGTTATTACATCATTATAACTCAACTATATTTATCTAAAAGTTTAATATATTTCCTTTTCCATTTTTCCATGATTTTAACCCATTATATTTTTATATATATAAAAAGTCAAAAAAATATCATTCTTCTTATTTTATTATATTTTAATTTTTTACATTGGAATAAAAAAAGGATATGATCAGTTATAAATAGATATTTCAAATAAAAAATATTTTTTCATTGTGGTAATTTATTTTTAATTTTTACGAAATAAATAATAACATTAACTTCTTACACAACACTGAGAAGGAATTTCTTTAATTAAAAGGAAATTAAACTAAATGATATTGAAAAATAAAAATAATAATATAATATGAATTAATTAATGTTTCCCAAAAAATATATAGATATATATGAAATTTCTAGTATGTATTAAAGGTATATATTTGAATTACCACTTTTTCTTGATGTATTTAAATTCAAATTAAATGAATAGTTTTAAAAATGACATTAAGGATATTTTATAATAAATAATAATTTATTAAGTGATTTAAAATTCATGAAAAACATATATTCATCCAAATGAATAATTTATGGTTTTATACATCAAAAATGGTCTTTTATGACTTATTTTCATTTTATATTCACATTATTAACTCTGAAAGGGTAAAAAACTTTATTATTGTTGTAATTGTCAAATGGGTTTATGAGGGGATAAAACAAAAAGATAAGGATTAAAACACAAGTAAAACATGTAAATATATATTTTATAATATTAATTCAACTCAAACTCATACTCTATTTTAATTA
Source organism: Viscum album (assembly GCA_963277665.1). NCBI lineage: Eukaryota > Viridiplantae > Streptophyta > Magnoliopsida > Santalales > Viscaceae > Viscum > Viscum album. The sequence goes on along the minus strand of OY728132.1, from coordinate 1,447,022,937 downwards.
TAGAAATTTTGATCCATTTGAACATCAAAAATAATTTATATTAATTTAATGCTTTAAGAAGTTCCAAGAATGACCCTCTCTTTTCTTTTAAATAGACACAGCTTCTGCCAATTCTTCAAACCAAATTGTTCCATCTATCTCAACCAAAACCTACTCATTACTCTTATAAACATCCTTATCCATGTTTTAGGTTTTAGTTTTCCTAAAATTCCAACCCTAAATTCCTTAGTAAGGGATCTAAATTAGGTCTCTTGAAGGAGTGGTAATTGTCATACCCAGGCTATTTAAATTTATTTCTTATTCTATCTCCTATTAATCTATGGTAATTATGATAAAATAATTAATTTAAAATCCCAAATATACTTAAATTTTATTATTATTATTATTATTAAATGTAAATTTTCTATCCTTTTTCATCAATTGGGAAGTGAAAGTGTCGTTTGTGCTTATGTACGGCTTACTGGCTCCACACAGCGATACAATTAATTTTCCAACACCATATTTCATGGATAGTTATTCTGATGGATTTTAGGTTTATATATGTAAATTATTACCTAGTTATACTTTTGTAATAATAATATCACATCTACATTCTTACTATCCAATCCATTGTAAAATGATAATGTCACCTGTGTGTAAGTGTGGACTACCACCTCCCTGAAGTGATGTAATTTTTTTTAATTTATGTTTTACTATAATGGTAATAAGGATAGATTTCACGAATAAATATGATATAAATATGATATAATAATTATTCTATTAATTTTAATTATTATTTACCTTTCTTACATTCCATTAGACGAACAATTAAAATAGTGTTTATGCGTGTGTATGGCCTACCATCTAAATGAACGATATAATTTATTTTATTATATTTAGATTTTTTGGATTTATATAAACACGCAATGAATATATATGATATTAAAATAATTTTTATCATTATAAAAGTGAGTTAACCAAGAACAAATATATAGGACTGCAACTACCAAACCAAAACAAAATTGGAAAACAAAGAAATTATTACCTGGAAAAGTAATTTTAATAATGAATTTTTAATAAAATAGAGATAAAAGAATATAAATAAATAATAAATTATATGATATATATGATTATTATTATATTTTTATAATAAGACTATATTTATTATAAACTAGTTTCAGATACATGTGAAGGAATTCAAACTTGTGGTAAGGGTTTCACATCTCACTTTAACTTTCATGAGACATATGCCATATTCAAAAATTATTATTTTGTTTTTTGTATATAATAGCCATTTGATATTTGATATTAATAATATATTTATATTCATGGTATTTAAATTTATATTTTATTATATTTCATTCATGGGGGTTATGATTCAAAAGTTACTAAAGCAATGCTGATTTGTTTTACAATATCATCATTATTCTAGAGTTTTATGTTTAAGTTTCCATTGGAGTAATTATTTGATATTTCTTCATTAAAATCAATATATTTTCTTATCCTATTATTATCCATTAAATAATAAAGTTATATTACCATTTTCTACTCTTTGTTAATTAAAATTATTGGGAATTGTTTTTTAAGAAAATATAGTTTTATTTATCTCTTCAGTAAAAAATAATTTTTCCTCCATATCAATATTTTCAAAAATATCAAAAATATTTTAAATATTATGAAAATTATTTATTAAATTCATTTTTAGCCATGTTTCAATTATTACAACAATGTTTTAAAGGAATCTTATTTTCCTTTTTGGAATGATTTACTTGTAAACCATTTTCACTTGTGTGAAATGAACATTTTCTTAAATTATACGACATGAATAGAATTCCACACCATCAGGAATCATCAGTTCTATAAAAATTACTTTACATGTTTCCATGTTTTTTTAAATAAATTTTTTACCCTAACATTCTGGAAAGTTTTAATTTTCAAAAGTTTTTTTCAAAGTGAGAATTTTATTTTCCTTAAGAATGTTTTTAATAAATTCTTTATGGTATTTCTATTCATCAATAACAACAACCCTTATTTTATTTATGCTGCAATGAAGATGTGTTGAAATGAAACCATCCATATTATTTAACCATATGTTTTATGATCAATTTGATAAAGAATGTACTATTTTTATACCATTATCCATATTACTAATGGTGGTTTCTGATTATGACTATTTATTTGTGAAGGTATTAACATTCTGTATCCTTGTTTTTTAATATGAATAGTAAATTGATTATATTTTACTTATTCATATAATGAAGGAATTGTAAATAGTATATTATGGTCGAGGCTCTCTATATCCCCTCTATACATCAGTAGGTCTCATGAGACAATCTAGATTGGGTTTTATCCATAGTCATACCCATTTAATTAAGTGTATTGGAACAAGGCCTTGATTGTATTTTCATATTACTTAGAACAAGGCATTAATGGTATATTTTAGATTTCTAGAATTATTCATTCCATAATTATGAAATCATTTATTGATTCACATGTGATTATTTTATTTGTTATGATATCCATGGATAAGTTTATATATAATGAGGTTATTTATATGGATTTATTTGATCGTCATTTATTCCTGTTATATTATTCATTCCTTATTTATCTTCCAATAAATACATACCCTTACTATTTGTTTAAGCTCACCCCTTTCTTATTTTTCCATTCCCTATGATATCAGGAAGTGTATTATAATTAATATATTGGGTTATTCTAAATAGAGTTATCATGTACTCAAAGATAATACTATATTGTATTTAAATATTTTCAAATGTTATGTGAAATTTAATTATGTATCAATATTTCAAATAATACTAAAAGATTCGGTGCTTCTAGATGTGATTCCTTGTATCTAGTGCTAATATGATAAAGTAACCACTAACTTTAGGCTGCTAGGGATGTGGTATTTACACCAAGAGTTGATAAACTTAAAGAAAGGGGATTATGTATTAACTCAATCATCACCTAGTGAATGGAAAAGAGGTAGTGTTTCACACCTAGTTGGAAACTCTTGGGGATATTATTTGGTAAATTCACTTGATATTTTTGAACCATTATGAAGGGAAAAAATTACAATAAAATTTTATTTTATGAAATATACAATTGATAACATAGATTAAAAGATCAAAATTCAGTGGTTATGGAATTTATGTCATTTATGATTTATCCCATAAATGTTAATAGTTTTATTTTTATGTGTGTAATATTCCAAAACTTATCATCCCTAATTTTTTCATCAAATTTAGTCAACGACTAAAAATAGTAGGAACTAAGTTAACAACCAATGTGATGGGTAAAGTTATGATTGTCCAAATGGCATGCCCTATAGTTGATAACTTCATGTCAATACTTAAACAATTTACTTAATATTTGAATAGAAACATGAATAGGAGTAATCGTACACCTCATAAGAAAGGGAATATTTAAATTGGCACCTTTAAGTAATATAGGCCTTAAAATTTCAATGGATATTACCATCCTTTAAATATATAAGAATGGATTAACTTCATTGAAAATATATTATCCAACCCTTAAATATTAGAGCAATATAATGTCTTCTTTTTTTTTATCATATAGAGGGATAAGTCAATAAATGGTGTATATTTATCAAATATATAAAACCCAAGGAAGATATTGAAGCGATGGAATGGAAAGAATTCTGGAAAAAAAATTGATAAATATTTTCATCACACTCTTATACCTAAATGGAAGAAATTTACCTTATCCTCATGTAAAAGGATGAAAAAAATCATTAAAGTGTATAAGGATAACTTCAAAAAACTTAAAAAATATAATGCTAGATTTATCATTTCCCTTAAAATTAAAGTTGAGCGATTATTTAGTTGGATAAAGCAGAATATAAATAAATAATTGGTGATTTAAGACATTAAGAGCTATGAGGAAATTTTTTTATGTACCCTCAAATTAAAAATATAGATTAGTGAATCTCAAGGGGATCACGGGTATGGAGATAAGAATCGGTGAATGGAGTATAATTTTTGGGATGAAATGGAGAAATCTTGTGCTAGAAATAAATTATAACACCCCACATATCAAATGTGTTAGAATAAGAATCCAATAAATTTCTTAAAGTGGATAATAAAATTATTTTTTTTTTATAATGATAGGAACCTTGCTAAAAAATATCAATAGGAGTAACCCACCAATATAATGGAATAAAGGAATTATATAGTCTTCCCTTAGCCTGTTTTTAATGTTTCATCTATAATGAATAAGGATACTATTTGAATCGATACACCAAGCTAAGGGTTTTCAATGATAAACAATGAAAAAAACCTCCAAGGCCTAGAGACAAAGAAAAAGATTATGCCATAACTGCATCTAGGATGGATCCTAGTAATGGTATGGTGATAAATATAGTAGTTATTTATTAAAGGATATAAAACGTATTATTTGGTCATGTTTTCGTGAATTATATCGTACACTCAAGTTTAGTAAATCTATTCAAACACCACCTCAACTCATGGAATTAAAGTTATCAATAAAAATGTAAAGTGGAGCAATTATCACATCCCAAGTATATAACTTCTACCCTATCCATATTTTTTGGAAGAATTCCCAATAAAACCTTGTGATACTCCCTTTATAAAAATTTATACAATTCTAGGTATGGATTCTTTTTTATTAAAAAGGGGAAAAATAATTGTTAGGATATGGAAATTACGATATATATCAATAATTTCCCTCTGATTATATGTAATTATAAGGAGGAGGATCAATCCCCTTTGGAATCATCATCTCAAGAATGTATATTGTTTCTTTATGATAAATAATATAAATATAAAATGATTGAGACTAGATAAAATATCATCCTTAATGACATGCACATTGTAAGAGAATTTTCTAACATTTATCTTGAAGAGTTTCATTGTATTCCTCCTAACCGATTGGTTGAGTTGTTAGTTGAACTTATTCTAAGATCATTTCCAATATCCAAGACTCCATATAGATTTTCCATAGTTGAACATGACAGGATTAAGAAAAAACCACAAGATAATATTTATAAAGGGTTTAAAAACCAAAGTGATTTATCATGGGGTTTGTTGATCCTTTTCGTCAATAATAAAAATGGGACAATATTCCACTACATTGATTATCATGAGATCAACATGATCAAGAAAACTAAAATGTATCATATTCTATGGATTGGACCTGTTCAATCTGCTATATGGATCCTAGTAGTTCTATAAGGTGGATCTTCGATTGCATTAATATCAAGAAAAGGTGAATAAGGATGATATTCCCAAAACCATATTATGTAATGGTATTAGCACTATGAGATAATATAGTTTCCATTTTGATTCACTAATGATCTAACTATCTTTATAGACCTAATGAAAAGAGTCCTTAGAGATTAACATGATAATTATTTGATATTTTATTACAGATTACAATATTATCTTCTTAGAAATAAATAAGGAACTTGAGAAGAATTTGAATGTTGTTTCGAATACCCAGTAAAAGAAATGTTATATGAAAACTAAAAAAAATACAACTTTTGGATGGATCAAGTAACGGTATCAGGGTATATTATTAGAGGTATCAGGGTGTATAGTATAAGTATATGGGTTGGGGATTTATATTTTCTCACTTTAGATCGATAAAAAAATGTCATCATTGGTGAAGCACTACTCGGTACGAAGGCCCATGGATCCCACGTGAAGGTTTTAACCACAAAAATTAAATAAAAAATTACTTCATTTGATATATAATCATGCGAGACATTCACTCATCACCAAATATCATTTCTCAAAGAAACCAAAGTAGGTTTACTCTAGATCATCCACATTCTATTTGAAATTCTTTGATAGAATCACTCATCAAATCACGAGTGCTAGTGTAGATATCTAAATATTCTTTCGACATCCCAATGATCACTGCTACATAGATCCGTCAATTCATGAAGTTAAAATTTGATCAAATAATTGTATTGGGAGATTCCCTATAAAAAATTTAGGAGAGATGAGAGATAGTCTCTCATCTATAATTCAATTAATATTCTATTTCATGACAATCCCTTCTTCTTTTATATAGCGAGTTACCTAGAAATGGGTCCATGACCTCGAAATATTAATTACCCACTAAATAAAGCATAAAAAGTATCTTATTAATATTTTACTAAATTATAAATATCATTTATATTTTTATCACTAATATGTAATATAATAAATATATTATGTCATAAAATTGATCAATTAACTCTCCTTGATATTCTCTCAAATATCAAACCTTGAAAATTAGAATAATATTTGTTCATATAATATTTTACATGTATTTACTTAAATAATTATAAATATTTTTAATAAATAATTTCAATTCCAATTATTCTAAAATAAATATTAAGATTTTATTTATTTTATAGTGATTCTATATTCTCATAAAATTCATGGACCCTCATAGTGGGGCCCACCATTTCATATACTCATATTCATCATAATTTTCCATAATTTTGAATATCTGTAGTGTGTCACCCTCTAGGATCTTATCTTAATAGAAGAGAATATTATTCATAAACTAAAAGTGGTGTTTAGAAACCCATCAAGGACCCTGAAGAGATAAGTAAAATTAGTAGCAACGAAAACCTTTCCTATGAAAGTATGTTGTCTAATATAATCTCTTTGTCCAGTGATATGACATAAAATAAATTTCACACTTCATGTCATCATGCATTTAATTAATTATTCTTTATTTGACTAACTATATGGAGATAACATCTTCTATTATCTCCATGGAATTAATGAAGTTACTACCATCCATATCAAGTGTGCCTATGATATCACTTCCTTTCAAGAGCGAAGAAATATATCTTGATTATTTGATCAATATCATGCCACCAACGATTCACCCAATGAAAGATACCTTGCTAGGAATTTATTTCTATACTTTTCCCTTTCATCAATATACATGATCAAAGTGTATAAACTAATAGTAATCCCAATTTAGGAGACCATTACATGTGTTTGAAGATAAAAACATCAAATAAATCCTTAACCAAGTGGTCTTCCTATTGGTGGGTTAGTCCTCACAATCTCAACTACTCGAGATCACCATGTGAAAACTTCGTGAGAAGAAGTATCAATTCTCATCATCACCCAAAAAAATGATCATATTAAATTATTTTTGTTTATACACTATGATGTATCTACACCACAAGACATATGATTAAGATTAATTTCATAATGACTTGAGGTTCTCGATATATATTGGGAATGTCTATAACAATTTTATATGAAAAATAATCTATGAAAATTACGATGTAAGTTGTAGATATAAAAATATCAACACTATTATGGTCAGCATAAATCAAGAATATCTCATTATATTCATAAAATGGTAATATAAAATTGAAATTCATGTTAGGTCTAGGGAACCCATGATTACAACACTCTTGCTTATAATATATACAACTTTATAATAAGCCTTATTAGCTCTTACATAATAAGATTCGTTTTATACTGAGTTATAGATTTTTTATGGGCCTTCTACATATCCTATTCATGACTATTCTGCTATTTGCAAATTCACCTCCTCGAGTAAAATTCCTCATGAGATGATATCCCTAAGTATATTTTTTTACACTATCAAAACATGACATACTAGATAGTACAATTTGTAGAATTATCAAAATTTATATTCATATAAAATATTACTTAATAGGTGTGATTCCATGTATTGAGAAAAATCATTACATATTTTACACTACTATAATATCTTCTTCAGAAACCACAATGAACTTGGTATTTGAAGATATGGCTACCACTGGCTTAAATTATCCTTGTTTTCTCATCAACTTATCCTAACTATGATATTAGATCATATTGATATATAGGTAGACTATTTTATGTTCCATTAAAATTAGTATCCCTCTCTCTCCACATACCTGGTACAGATATTTTAATCTTTCTTAATTACAATTGGATTGTTCTGTCTGCTTCCCAAATATTTCTTCTGGATATATTTGATATTTTTCAACCATAATATCCCCTAATTTGAAACTCTCTCACCCTGCCAAAATTGGTCGGTTAAGAGACCTCAAGCCCACCTCTGTGTACCCCATGAGGCTACAAACTAGTAGTACGGTTGTGATATGTATAGTGGGGAGAATATACACCTTTTTATATAGTATAATAGAGTATAATAATCCCTAGTAAAAAATATCATAGTAAAGAAAACATAAAAGAAACAAAATTTCTATATATATGGAAAGAAAAAGGTGGAATCAATAAATCAATAAAGATAAATCATATAATGATAGGATGACATCTATCTAAATTTCTAACTAAAAAAAATAGATAAAAGAATCAACTGACAAAAAATAATCCCAAAATGTTGTTGCATTAACCCCACATGATACTGATCACCAAACTCCAACTCATCCAACAGGCAATAAATCAACAATAGGGTCTCTTTCTCTTGTCCAAACATGCTTCCATATAATCTACTTGGGTACTAAATAGTGTCCCAAATAGGCTGTGAGTAAAACCTTGTATGTTGACACCACCATTTCTAAAATTGACCAATCTGATAACAAGTTCATGAAATAAATTGATAAATAGGTTTATTAATTTAACCAATTAATACAACGTATAAATAAACATTCTTCGGCACGATTCCGTAATATCTCTGAGAATTTAGCACAACCATGCCAACCAAAAACCATATATCCATGGAAAAATATCTCATAACCATACACATATAATAATCACAAAAAATCTGGTCCAGGCCCGCAATATAAGAATTTTAGAATGTTACTAGGAAGCGATTGCTCAATATAAGAATTATAGTATGGGACTGGGTAGATCCCACTCAATATAAGAAATATATCATGGGACTGGACTGAGCCCACTGAATATAAGAATTACAACATTGGACTAAGTTGAGCCTGCTAAATAGAAACATTACAGCCTAGGGCTAGTTTGAGCTAGCTCAATATAAGCATTAAAACATGAGTTACCCAACAAGTCATAATATTAAGGATATCACACTATCACATCATAAGACACAATGGTTAATTATACCAGGTACCATTTATATTTCAAATACACATTAATTTATATCACAAATGATCAATAGTCATCTCCATGAAAAAAACATTACCCAAGGATTCTATATAAAGAAATCACTTAAGGTCCAATTTCATGCTAGACACTCATTAAGAGATTATCAAATTAATATTACTCAAAGGTTTTCCCACCAAAAGGGTAGCTATAAGACAGGTTGCATCCATAATTAACTCTAAAGGAATCTAAAAAATATTCAATTCCATAATTTATATTTAATCAATGAATGATTTAATTAGAATTCAAGTTATATTGGCACAATTAAAATACTCCACATACTTGTAAATTAAGTAGCCCATAGGGTTAGTATAACGACTCATACTTTGCATTCATTGTTATTACTTCAAAATTGAAGCACACTTATTACAACATATAACAAAACCATGAAATGACCATATAGGTATCATGTCTTTAGAAACAGGGAAACATAAACAACTGGTTTATAAATCATCTACAGTATCTCCCTTTTATTTTACCATATCTAGAGTCCCTTTTGGCATATCTTACTTAATACCCATCTTCCTGACCTGGGGAAAAGAAAACATACAAAAGGGTGTTCTCAAATGCTCAGTAAGGGTAAACAAAAGAAATATCAATCACATAATATTCATAAGAACATAACATTTTGGAAATCATAACCTGCAAAAGAGTTCATAATATCATAACATGGGATAAATCAGAGTAGTGAAATGTAATCCTAGTAATCATAACATGAAACTTTTTGGAATACACAAATAATCATATAGAATCATTTCTTAGTAGTCAAGACTCATTGCCAAGACTATCTTAGCGGACAAAGTCCATTTCTGAACCGAGTTCACTCCTCGTTTCTGTCCTGTATCACTAAACCAGATTAACCTGCGGTTCCAGCCATGTCTATCTCATGAGATATAAATCTTTACCCAATGAATTGGAGGGAGATATAGGTCCCACCCATCTCATAATGATACCATTCTTAGGTGTTCCATAAAATCATAAATCATATATCATAGCATAACCCATTTAATAAAAATGGGATTATTAAACATCATGTCATCATAACATAATTCATATAAGATAAAAAGGATATCCTAAAAATAATTCCATAATATCATAATCAAATAAATATAAAAATAGGGATAGAAATAGAACCCCATATTATCTTATATGGAAAATAATTTTGATAAAATACTTGAACTCCATTCTTGAGGAAAATATCCTTTCTACTTCAAAAGCATTTTTCTTTTCTTAAGATGTCATACAATTTTAAACTAAAACAAGTTGATTAAAAATAATCTTGAAAACATGTAAAGGAAAATTCTTGGAAATAATTTTCTAGGAATCCATTCATGTCGTATAAGTAAAAAATCATTTTTCTCATACTTTGGTCAGAAAAGTCAAAAAGTACCTCGTACGAAAAATGACAAAAGATTATTTTCATATCTTTTACTAAAAACACACAAAAGGGAAAAATTGTATTTAAAAAATTTTAGGAGGATAGAAATAATATCACATATTGAGGAAACATGGATGTGGATGATAAATATTCCCCAGTAAATTTTAAAGTATAAACAATCTCGGATAAAAATGAGATTGCGAGATTTCCCCTTACCTTAGGTCTGATTTGCTTCGTATGTGTCTGAACCTCCTGTATAATGATTTAAATAATTTTATTTACTTATTCCATAATCTTACTCATTGTTATGATATCATATATGGTCATATTCTTAGCTTCGTATTAGTAATACTTCATTCCTACTTGTTATTCGGGTGGTTATTGCTTTTTATTCTTATGCGTATTTTTTCAGATAAATTCTTATTATTCTATTTAGGTTATAGATACCTCATTTCCAGAATGGTATTAGTGTAATATATATCATATTTATTCTTTCAGTTCATTTATATAATCATTATGCATTGAAGATCATGTAGAACGAGTCGCATCACATCGTGGACACGGTAGGCCATACGTATGCACGAGCGATGATATCATTCCCATGATCGTGGAATTTTTTTGAAGTGTATGTATACTATTTCAAAATCAATATCACTTTACAATAACCATTTATTCTTTACACCATTATACCCATCCAAGTAAGGTGGTGGTGGCAAACAGGTTACACCACGGCGTAGAGACGGTATTCTGTACGTACGCACGCGAGGTGATTTCATTTTCCATAGGATGGATAAAAGTTAAAATAGGGTTGTTTTATATTTATAATAACATATCAATATATGATTGATACCTATGTTATTACTTTATAATGAAAAAACTAAAGAAGAGGAAGTAGAAGAAGAAATAAATTTGAATGAATCGGTAACAGATATTACCTCTTCTTCGACACGCCTCTTTGAAACCTCCTCTTAAAGCACTAAAATTGGTCTTTTAAGAATACCAGGACCTCTAGTATGTTTCTAGAGAAGTTGAGAATGGAAATGGGCAGGTTTTGGCCAATATTGAAGGCTCAAAGTTGTGTAAAGAGGAGAGGGAGGAGGTGACCTTTTATAAGGGAGGAGAGAGGTACTTTTGAAAAAACTTAAAATATTATTTTATAATAAATACATATTCGGTTGATAATGGCTCAAAAGTGACTTATTTAGAATATAAAGTTTCAATGGGTCTAAATCCTCTCAACCAATAGGTTCTATACAAGTTTAGGCTACTATTTTAACCTTATCATTTAGATTTAACTTTAAGTTAAATAATTTAACTTTTACCGTGTCTTTTTGTTTTCTTACAATATATGGTTAATTAACTTACTATAATAAGCCAAAAAAACCCCAAGTGGTTAATTATTAATATATATGACATTATATTAGTCATTTGGACAACCCTTAGATTTTTAGTAATAGAACAACAATTAAGAATATAATATTTCTTTTGAAAACTATTTTATGTCAATTTTGACACTTTTTGGTAATTAATTTTTTGTGAAAATCCTAACATCATGATTAGTTCGAAAAAAGTTAATTTAATCAATAATAACATGTCATATTAACCTATAAAATTATTTTAATTCATAAAAAGTCTCAAATTACATTTATTTGGGTATTTATAATATCAATTATGTTAATATTTCCTTGATAAGGTAATTATTGCATCATCATTGTGTCATAAATAAAATAAATTATTTAATGTCTAAAAATTATAAATAAAATATAATTATGTAGGAAATAATTTCATCTTTCTAATGAATATTTATAGTCGAATTTATCTTATGTATAACCCTATATTAAAAATGTTTTAGTTATTAAACATTGATTTTAACTCTTTTAACTCTTCTTTAAATAAAATAATAATAAATGTCATAATCTAATCCAAGTGGACCTAAATGTTCATATTTTATTCTTAAGTTTTTTTTGGTCGAATTAAACTTATCTAATAGAATTAGGACTTGTGTTAGGGTAAAAATAATATCATTTTTACCCTTAATTACCCTATTTACTTTTAACCGTGGTAAATAAAAGTAAAAAGTTACTATTCACCAAAAATTATTTTTATCTTATTGAACAACATTTTACTCCTTGATATTAACTGTGTCTCTCAAATTTTCGAAATTCAACTCACAGAAGTGGTAAAATTGTGTTTTATGTATAATTACAAATGCTCCTAGGAGGTGGGTAAAAGACGGTGAAAAGTTCAATAAAAAAATTTATATATCTAAAATTATTATAAAATGACTGCAATGAATTAAATTGAAATTATATAGGTATTGTGTGTCAATTTTGACCTAAAATAAATTTAATTAAATAATTATTTAAATAACAATTCGGTTTTTAAATAGTAACCCAGTGTTTTCACTATTCATCAAAAATTGAAAGTTTTTAGAAAAATACCAAAAATTCACCCTAGGCTAATTTCGATATTCCAAATCCAAAAATGAAGTCCATTTTTAAAGATAAAATTTATAAAATTTCAAAAAGTGGGTATTACTATTCATAACGGCTAGTTTTAATAATATTTTAATAGCATATCATTGTTTAGTGAAACTCGGTATTGCGTACAATGCAAGATATCGAGGAAGGTCGTGAGTGCATGTAAAGAAAGCTAAGATAGTGTTGTGTGTAGTGAAAGATTCTTTTGATGATGTATATAACATAAAAACACAATATTTCTCAAAAAAAATCAGGTGTTACATTCTACCCCCTTAAAATGAATTTCACCCTCAAAATTCGTCACTTTGTTACAAACAAATGAGGATAACTCTCCCTCATCATATCCTCAATCTCCCATTTAGCTTCTTCTAATTGGTGGTTCCTCCATAAAAATTTCACCAAGCGAGTGGTCTTGTTCCGTAGAACTTTTTCGCTGTGATCTAGAATCTCTATCGGCTGTTCTTCATAAGAAAGATCTTGCTCCAGTGGTACAACTTCTGAGCTGAGTACATGTGAAGAATTGGGTATGTACTTTCTCAGGAGAGATACATGGAACACATCGTGAACTTGAGAGAGATTCAGTGGAAGCACCAATCGGTAATCTACCTTTCCAACATGATCCAGTATTTCGAAAGGACAGATATATCTAGGGCTCAACATCCCCTTCTTTCCAAATATCATGACCCTCTTCCAGGGAGATATTCGTAAGAACACTTTATCACCCACTTCAAACTCTAGGTCTTTTCTTTGGTTATCTGCATAACTTTTTTGTCGAATCTGAGCTGCTCTTATGTGTTGTTGAATAGATCTGAAATTTTCCACCATCTCATCAACAAGGTCAAGTCCTAATATATTTCTTTCCCCAACTTCATCCCAGCAAGTTGGAGTCCTGCATTTCTTTCCATAGAGAGCTTCATAAGGAGCCATCTGAATACTGGAGTTAAAGGTATTATTATAAGAAAATTCCACCAAGGTAGGTGTTGATCCCAACCATCTTTGAAATCCATAGAGCAAGCACTCAACATATCTTCAAGAGTTTTAATTGTCCTCTCAGACTGACCATCTTTCTGAGGATGATAAGTAGTGCTGAAACCCAACTTTGTATCTAGAGTATGCTGAAAACTTCACCAAAACATTGAGGTAAACCTCGGATCCTGATCAGATATAATGGAAAGTGGTACTCCATGCAATCTTACCAATACATTTACATATATCTTGGCTAGCTGATCAAGAGATAAATCCTCTCTAATAGCAATGAAGTGTGCTGACTTTGTAAGATGATCAACTATGACCCAGATAGCATTATTTCCTTTGGATGTTTTAGGAAGTCCGGCAACAAAGTCCATTTTGATGTTTTCCCATTTCCATTCGGGTATGTGTAATGCTTTTAACATCCCCTTAGACTTCTATCTCTCATCTTTAACTTGATAACAAATCAAGCATCGAGAGACATATTCAGCAACATCTCTTTTCATGCCATCTCACCAGAAGTACTCTTTCAGGTCCCTATACATCTTCATGCTTCCAAAATGAATAGTGAATGAAGAACTATGAGCCTCATCCAACAGATCCTTCTTTAATTCTGGGATGGGAGGAAAACAAACCTAATTCTTGAACCTTATTATCCCATCACAATCAAGGTTTAATTCAGGAACATTTCTCACCTTTTTTTGTAACTCTACATCTTCTTTTTGTGCCACTTTAATATTCGCCTGTATAGATGGTTGAACATTCATTTGAGAAAGATAAGATTTTTCCCATTCCATTATAATTCCAAGATCCATCCTTTTTAAATCCATAAATATTATATCTTTTGTGATCCTCATCATGGATAAGCTAGCATGGTCTTGTCGACTTAATGTGTCAGCCACCTTGTTTGCTTTCCCAGGGTGGTAATGAATTGAGCAGTCGTAATCCTTAATCAACTCCAACAATCTTCTTTGGTGCATATTCAGCTCCTTTTGTGTGAAAATATACTTTAAACATTTATAATTATTATAATTATCACACCTTTCACCATAAAGATAATGCCTCCAAATCTTTAATGAAAATATTACCGGAGCTAACTCCAAATCATGAGTTGGGTAATTTTTCTCATGGATTTTCAACTGTCATGAAGCATAAGCTATCACCGTATCAGTTTTCATGAGAACACACCCCAGTCCCATCTTGGATGCATCACTGTAGATCCCACACCTTTCTCTACTACAAGGCATTGTGAGCACAGGTGCATTGGATAACCTTATTTTTAACCCCTTGAAATTCTCTTCACACTCCACTGTCCAAATGAACTTAACTCCTTTTCGAGTCAACCTAGTGAGTGGATTATATAATCGTGAAAAATCTTTCACAAAACGTCGATAATATCCAGCCAAACCAAGAAAACTTCAGATCTCAGTTACTATTTTTGGTCTTGACCATCTTTCAATAACCTCTGTTTTTGCTGAATCCACGAATCTCCCCTCTTTTGAGATTATGTGACCCAAAAATGAAACTTTTTGAAGCCAAAATTCACACTTGGTAAATTTGGTGTAATGTTTATCCTTTATCAGGGTCATTAATACAGTTCTCAAGTGATATTCATATTCTTCATTGCTCTTTGAATAGACAAGAATATCATCTATAAAGACTACCACAAACTAATCAAGATAGTCTCTAAAAACTCTATTCATTAGATCCATGAAGATAGCAGGGGCATTAGTAAGACCAAATGGCATCACTATAAATTCATAGTGTTCATACCTTGTAAAAAATTTGTCTTTGGTATATCCTCCCTTTTGACCCTTAATTGATGATACCCTAAACGAATATCAATCTTGGAAAAAGTATTGTGCTCCACGTAGTTGGTCAAATAATTCATCAATGCATGGGAGAGGATATTTTTTCTTAATAGTGATCTTGTTAAGGTCTCCATAATCAATGCAGAGTCTCATTGATCCATCTTTCTTCTTAACAAATAGAATAGGTGCTCCCCAAGGTGAATCACTAGGGCGTATAAATCCCTTATAAAGATTCTATTGGAGTTGCTTCTTCAATTCCTGAAACTCAATTGGAGCCATTTTATAAGGTGTCTTTGAAATGGGCATAGCACCTGGTATAATTTCAATTGAAAACTCAACTTCACGATTTGGTGGAAGACATGGAAATTCCTCCGGAAAGACATCATCAAACTCCCTTACAGTGGGAATATTATTAATCATGAGTTTCTCACCAACCATTTGAGATAAATAACCTTCATTTAGTGGAATCAAGACCCATAATATGGAAGAAATTTCCACTGGAAGGTTATGTTCATACTTTCATCGATAGATGATCATAAATTGATCTGGAATATGAAATGTGACTTCCATTCTTTGGAAATTGATATGAGATCCATATAAATAAAGAAAATAGATGCCAAGAATCACATCAAATTCCACTATAGGAAGGACCACAAGATTTGCAGGAAGCACTTTCCCACAAACATTAATCGGAGAAAAATTATAAACTTTTGATGCGACTGCTGTTCCATTAGGGGTTGTCACAGCTAACTCAACAACTAATTGTTGAGGTTGTACGAAGATACCCTTATAAAATTCTTTAGAAATAAAAGAGTTGGTGGATCCATAATCAAATAAAACATTTCCTACTTTAGAGTGGATGGTAAGTTTACCTTTCACTACTTCGTTATCGTACTCCACATCGCAAATAGAAATTACATGTGACTTTCCTTTTTCTTTGGCCTTAAGAGTTTGTTGATGTCGATCATCGTCAAAAACCCTTGGATTAGGGCATTGATTGGAATAATTCCTCATTTCCTTGCACTTGTAACATTGAAGTGTAGGAGGTGCACTCTATGTAGCGTTTTCTTTGTTCGCATCACTAAACATCTTCTTCCCATCATTGTGGAATTAAAATGCCCGATGACCTTGCTTTCCACATTTGAAACATTTACTTTTCCCTTTAAGACAACTCCCTCCATGTTTCTTTACACACTTTGAGAATAAGGGAAAACTCATCTTCTTTTAAGTCTGCTCTTTATATTTTCCTTTGAATTCCATTTTCCTCTTCTTATCAAATGCATATGACTGATGGGTTGCTCCATATCTCCATCTCAACCTTAAGAGCACATCGAACGATTTCCTCGTAGTTGTTGAAGTCCCTTATGGCTAACGCCCTTTGAAGACTTGGTTTTAATCCACTAAATAATTGATCGATCTTACTCTCAGGTAAGATAATGATACCAGAATCGTACCTTGCAAGTCTTGTAAAATTTTCTTCATAGGTACCAAAAGATTCATCATCCTTTTTCTTTAGTTCAAGAAACTCCTTCTCCATTTTTGTTCGAAGTATACGAGGGAAGTACTTACTGAAAAATAAGTTCTTTAACTCATCCCATTCCATGGACCCAATTTCATCTCTTGGCCTCGTATTCTTGATAAAATTCCACCATTGATCAGCTTCACCTTCCAAATGATAAACTGCTAAGATGACTTTATCATGTTCATAACATTGAAGAACTGAAAATATTTTTTCAGTAGTACTGATCCATTTTTCAGCAACTAATGGATCAGTAGACCCGCAGAATGAGGGTAGACGCTACCTCATGAAGGATTCAACAAAATTTTGCTCCTTCCTTTTCTCATTTGGAAGTCCTGTATGA
This sequence comes from Viscum album, assembly GCA_963277665.1. Lineage (NCBI taxonomy): Eukaryota > Viridiplantae > Streptophyta > Magnoliopsida > Santalales > Viscaceae > Viscum > Viscum album. Next base: position 1,447,005,378 of record OY728132.1, on the reverse strand, counting down.
TTCATAGCTTGAGAAAGTTCTGTTAGCATGGCTACAAGATTTTGGATTCCATCTCCCATAACGTTTGTTTTCTAAGGGGGACAATCATTGCATTACCCATCACATTCATCATTAACACGATTCCTTCAGGTTCCATCCATTGACTTAAACCAATAAGCATAGTGTGATAAACACTAATCATAATAGGAAAACCGCATAATCAAGAATAAAATTTCACACCTTAGGTCTTATCATAGGTTATTCATGGCAATTTTTAAAACACTAGGATTTTGTCCTATGCTTAGACATATCCTTAGGGTTTTTACTAAGTCTTTCACATCCTAGTTTCCAAAGGTTGACTATACCCTTCCTCTGATACCAACTATAACAACCCGTACTTTAAATTCATTGTTATTACTTCAAAATTGAAGCACAATTATTACAACATATAAGAAAACCAGGAAAGGACCATATAGGTATAATGTCTTTAGAAACTCGGAAACATAAAGAACCGGTTCATAAATCATCTACACTATCTCACTTTTATTTTATCATATCTAGAGTCCCTTTTGGAATATCTTACTTAATACCCTTATTCTTGACCTGGGAAAAGAAAACATACAAAAGGGTGAGCTCAAATGATCAGTATGGGTAAACAAAAGAAATATCAATCACATCATATTCATAAGAACATAACATTTTGGAAATCTTAACCTGCAAAAGAGATCATAATTTCATAACATGGGATAAATCATTGTAGTGAAATGTAATCCTAAAAATCATAACATGAAACTTTGTGGCATATACACATAATCATAGAGAATCATTTCTTAGTAGTCAACACTCATTTCCAAGACTATCTTAGCAGAAAAAGTCCATTTCTGAACCATGTTCACTCCTCGTTTCAGTCCTGTATCACTGAACCAGATTAAACTGTCATTCCATCCATGTCTATCTCGTGAGATATAAATATTTACCCAATGAATTGGAGGGATATATAGGTCCCACCCATCTCATAATGATACCATTCTTATGTGTGCCACAAAATCATAAATCATATATCATAGCATAACCCATGTAATAAAAAAGGGATTCTTAAACATCATGCCATCATAACATAATCCATATAAGATAAAAAGGATATCATAATAATAATTCCATCATATTTGAATCCAATCAATGTAAAAATAGGGATAGAAATAGAACCCCATATTATCTTAGATGGAAAATAATTTTGATAAAATACTCAAACTCCATTCTTGAGGAAAATGTCCTTTCTACTTCAAAAGCATTTTTCCTTTCTTAACATTTCGTACAATTTTAAACTAAAAAAAGTTGATTAAAAATAAACTTGAAAACTTGTAAAGGAAGCTTCATGGAAATAATTTTTAATGAATCCATTCATGCCGTATAATTAAAAAAACATTTTTCTTGTACTTTGGCCGGAAAAGTCAAAAAGTACCTCATATGAAAAATGACAAAAGATTCATTTCATATCTTTTACTAAAAACTCACCAAAGGGTAAAATTGGATTTAAACAATTATAGGAGGATATAAATAATATTACATATTGAGGAAACATGGATGTGGATGATAAATATTCCCCAGTAAATTTTGAAGTATAAACAATCTTGGATAAAAATGAGATTGTGATATTTTCCCTTACCTTAGGTCTGATTTGCTTTGTACATGTCTAAAACTCTTGTATAATGATTTAAATAATGTTATTGACTTATTCCAGAATCGTAATCATTGTTATTATATCATATATGTTCATATTCTTAGCTTCATATTAGTAATATTTCATTGCTACTTGTTATTCAGGTGTTTATTGCTTTTTGTTCTTATGCGTTTTTTGTCGAATAAATTCTTATTCTTATTTTTAGGTTATAGATACCTCATTTCCAAAATTTTATTAGAGTAATATATATCATATTTATTCATTCAATTCATTTATATAATCATTATTCATTGAATATCATGTAGAACGAGTCGCATCACATCGTGGAGACAGTAGGCCGTACGTACGCACAAGTGATGATATTGTTCCCATGATCATGGAATTGTATTGAAGTGTATGTATACTATTTCAGAATCAATATCACTTTCAATAATAATTTATTCTTTACACCATTATACCCATCCAAGTAAGGTGGTGGTGGAAAACAGATTACACCACGGCGTGGAGACGGTATTCCATGCGTATGCACGCGCGGTGATTTCGTTTTCCATAGGATGGATATAAGTTGAAATAGGGTTGTTTCATATTTATAATAACATATAATTATATGAGTGATACTGAAGTTATTACTTCATAATGAACTAACTAAATAAGAGGAAGTAGAAGAGGAAATAAATTTGAAAGAATCGGTAACTGATATTACATCTTCTTCGACATGGCTCTTTGAAACCTCCTCTTAGGGCCCTAAAATTGGTCTTTGAAGAAAACCAGGACCTCTATTATATTTCTAGGGATGTTGGGAAGGTAAATGGTCCGGGTTTGTCCGAGCTTGTAGGCTCAAAGTTGTGTAAAGATGAGAGGGAGGAGGTTCCCTTTTATAAGGGAGGAGAGGGGCACTTTAGGAAAAACATAAAATATTATTTTATAATAAAGTCATATTCGGTTTATAATGACTCAAAAGTGACTTATTTAGAATCTAAATTGGGTATGGGTCTAAATACTCTTAACCAATAGGTTTTAGACAAGTTTAGGTTACTTTTTAACCTTATCATTTAGATTTAACTCTAAGTTAAATAATTAAACTTTTACCGTGTCTTTTTGTTTTCTTACACTATATGGTTAAGTAACTTACTATAATAAGACAAAAAAACCCCAAGTGGTTCATTATTAATATGTATAACCTTATATTAGTCATTTTTCCGAACCTTAGATTTTCAAGAATATAATAACAATTAATAATATAATATTTGTTTTAAAAACTATTTTATGTCAATTTTGACACTATTTGGTAATTGATTTTTGTGAAAATCATAACATCATGATTTGTCACGACCCATCCTCGGGGCCCATGCCGTGACTACCCCAAGCCCGCCTTCCATAGGCCAGGGGCTGGCGACTAGCACCAAGGCGAAAATCCCACAAAAAGGGAAGGCATTTCCTTTGAAAAGTAAACAAGCACCACAGAGTAAGCAAGCGGAAAAGTAAACACTAAGTAAAAACTGTACAAGCTGTGCAGAAAGTAAAAGGGGCCAGAAATACAAGCCCAACTGTAAAGTACAACTGAAAGGAAAAACAGCAACTGAAAGGAAAAACTGCAGCGCCGAGCCGTCCTCTAGAAGTCCCACCTGAAGGGTGGGTACAGATAGCCTCCACTGCTCCTCGGGTCCACCTAACCGCTCCGAGTACGTCCCGCCCAGTGGTCCACCTCCAGGTACTGTCCTGCTCCGCACGCCTCCTCCACGATCAGCGCTGTCCGTCGTCTGCAACCAACACCATGAAGTGCGGGCATAGCCCGTGCAGGGGTGAGTATAAGCTACTCAATAGGGACCCCGAGACCCCCGAAGGTCTCCCGAAATCCACAAAGGATAATCCACAAAGGAAAGATACAATCATGAAGTAACATCTGACACGGCTTAGGTATATGCCCATACATATACCTAAGTCACCAATTCCCCAATCGGCTCCAACGTCCGAGCCCTAGCACAACCCAGTCCACACAGGAAAGCAAAATGCATACCCACTCAGGATAGAACAACACAATCCACAAAGGAGAGTAAACAGTAAATCCACACAGGATAACTCAACACAATCCACAAAGGAGAGAAACACAAGATTCAGCTCACACAGGTATACTTCTTCGGATGACGATAAAGATGACCACTGAACCATCTAAGTCGTCGTACCCACGAAGGATCGATAGGTACTAACCTTGTAGTGACCCACACAGGATCGGACCCACATAGGATCGGGCCCACACAGGACCGGGCCCACGCAGGACCTGTAGGCGCTGGCTCACACAGAACCGCTGAGCGCTGACCCACACAAGATCGGACCCACACAGGATCGGGCCCACACAGGACCGGGCCCATGCAGGACCTGTAGCACTGATCCACGTAGGATCGCTGAGTGCAGTAGTCGTCGCATTCCACTGAGGATCTCTGCACAGTTGTCGCCGCAGTCCACGGAGGATCTCTGCACGGTCGTCGTCGGAGTCCATAGGGGATCTCTGCACAGTCGTCACCGCAGTCCACTGAGGATCTCTGCACGGTCTTCGTCGGATTCCACGGAGGATCTCTGCACAGTCGTCGCCGCAGTCCACTGAGGATCTCTGCACGGTCGTCGCTGTCGAAGTAGCAGTCGCAGCCAACCTAGGGTTCCCGCACACAGCAAGCTCGTTCGGGAGGGTCCGCTCCACGAGCCGAGAGGCTGATACATCAACTGTCACGAAGTCCGAAGTTGATGTATCCAAAAGTTCCGTATCGTCAACAGGAACTCAATGTCGCAGACGGCGCGTCAATCGGACGCCCGGTCTGAGAGATATTGGAATTTTCGTCCCAGGGGCCCAGTTGTTTTTTAAGGCAAAACCAACCCGACCGTGCAGAGATCCTCAGTGGACTGCGGCGACGACTGTGCAGAGATCCTCCGTGGACTCCGACGACGACCGTGTAGAGATCCTCAGTGGACTGCGGCGACGACTGTGCAGAGATCCTCCGTGGACTCCGACGACGACCGTGCAGAGATCCTCTGTGGACTGCGGCGATGACTGTGCAGAGATCCTCAGTGGACTGCGACGACTACGGCACTCAGCGATCCTACGTGGATCAGTGCTACAGGTCCTGCGTGGGCCCGGTCCTGTGTGGGCCCGATCCTGTGTGGGTCCGATCCTGCGTGGGTCAGCGCTCAGCGGTTCTGTGTGAGCCAGCGCCTACAGGTCCTGCGTGGGCCCGGTCCTGTGTGGGCCCGATCCTGTGTGGGTCTGATCCTGTGTGGGTCACTGCAAGGTTAGTACCTATCGATCCTTCATGGGTCCGACGACTTAGACGGTTCAGTGATCATCTTTATCGTCATCCGAAGAAGTATACCTGTGTGAGCTGAATCTTGTGTTTCTCTCCTTTGTGGATTGTGTTGAGTTATCCTATGTGGATTTACTGTTTACTCTCTTTTGTGTATTGTGTTGTTCTATCCTGCGTGGGTATGTGTTTTGCTTTCCTGTGTGGACTGGGTTGTGCTAGGGCTCGGACGTTGGAGCCGATCGGGGAATTGGTGACTTAGGTATATGTATGGGCATATACCTAAGCCGTGTCAGATGTTACTTCCTGATTGTATCTTTCCTTTGTGGATTATCCTTTGTGGATTTCAGGAGACCTTCGGGGGTCTCGGGGTCCCTACTAAGTATCTTATACTCACCCCTGCACGGGCTATGCCCGCACTTCGTGGTGTTGGTTGCAGACGACGGACAGCGCTGATCGTGGAGGAGGCGTGCGGAGCAGGACAGTACCTGGAGGTGGACCACTGGGCGGGACGTACTCGGAGCGGTTAGGTGGACCCGAGGAGCAGTGGAGGCTATCTGTACCCACCCTTCAGGTGGGACTTCCAGAGGACGGCTCGGTGCTGCAGTTTTTCCTTTCAGTTGCTGTTTTTCCATTCAGTTGTACTTTACAGTTGGGCTTGTATTTCCGTCCCCTTTTACTTTCAGCACAGCTTGTACAGTTTTTACTTAGTGTTTACTTTTCCGCTTGCTTACTCTGTGGTGCTTGTTTACTTTTCAAAGGCAATGCCTTCCCTTTTTTTTGGGATTTTCGCCTTGGTGCTAGTAGCCAGCCCCTGGCCTATGGAAGGCGGGCTTGGGGTAGTCACGGCACGGGCCCCGAGGACGGGTCGTGAAAAATTGGTATCAGAGGTACGACCTCTGAAAAGGACATCGTGCTCTGCTCCAAGGGAGAAACCATCAGGTGCCTGTCCCGAGGATATCTGTGCACGCTGTGTCTCACTGTCAACGTCCCCATGTTGTGCGTCTCTGACCCACTGAAGAAGTGGAGCAGAGACTGTGAGAGACTGAAGGAAGGCTGCTCTGTCTCTATCCACGAAGGATATCTGCAAAGTGGCTAGCTGCTCTGTCGCTTCCTCAAGTAGTTGGATGCCCGTCCTCCTGCTGAGGGCATCAGCCACCACGTTCCCCTTCCCAGTAGTATAGACTATCTCAAAGTCATAGTCCTGGAGGAACTCGAGCCATCGCCGTTGTCTCAGGTTCAGGTCCTTCTGAGAGAAAATGTACCTGAGACTCTGGTGGTCAGAAAAGACTGTGAAGCGCTCGCCCATCAGATAGTGTCGCCATGTCTTTAGGGAAAAGACTACTGCTGCCAACTCCAAGTCATGGGTAGCGTAGTTCTGCTCATGAGGCCTCAACTGACGTGATCCGTAGGCAATCACGGCCCGCTCCTGCATCAGGACACACCCGAGTCCGGTCCCTGATGCATCGCAGTAGACTACGTATCCAACTCCCTCCTCAGGAAACCTCAAGATAGGTGTGCTGGTCAACCTCTGCCTCAGCTCCTGGAAGCTCTGCTGACAACTGTCTGACCACACGAAGGGTTTCCCCTTCTTCGTCAACGCTGAGAGTGGGGCCACAACTCTGGAGAAGTCTGCCACAAATCTCTGATAGTATCCGGCTAGGCCCAAGAAACTTCGCACCTCTGTCACGCTCTTGGGTGGCTCCCAAGCTAGCACTGCCTCGATCTTCATGGGATCCACTACAACTCCCGCCTCAGAAATGACGTTCCCCAAGAAGTGGACCTCACTTAACCAGAACTGACACTTCGAGAGCTTGCCATAAAGCTGGTGCTCTCGGAGTGTGTCTAGTACAACACGCAGGTGGTAGGCGTGCTCCTCCTCCGTCGTCGAGTACACCAAAATGTCGTCGATGAAGACCACGACAAATCGATCGAGGTATGGCTGGAAGATCCTATTCATGAGGCTCATGAACACAGCTGGAGCGTTGGTCACGCCGAAAGGCATAACCAAGAACTCGTAGTAGCCATATCGACACCTGAAGGCCGTCTTCTGCACATCTTCGTCTCGAACTCTAAGCTGATGATAGCCTGACCTGAGGTCTATCTTCGAGAACCACTGTGCTCCCTTGAGCTAGTCAAAGAGGTCATCAATCCTGGGTAGCGGATACTTGTTCCTCACTGTCACCTGATTCAGGCGACGATAATAGACACATAGTCGCAAGCTCCCGTCTGCCTTCTTGGCGAACAAAATCGGGGAAGCCCAGGGCGAAACACTGGGTCGGATGAACCCCTTGCCCTGCAAGTCCTCCAACTGTACCCGCATCTCTCGAAGCTCAGCGGGGGCCATCCGATATGCTGGAGTGGATATCGGAGCTGTCCCAAGGTACAGGTCAATATAAAAGTCTATCTCTCTGCGAGGAGGTAGTCCTGGAACGTCGTCGGGAAAGACGTCCGCGTACTGATCCACCACTGCAGGAAAACTGGGACTCCGCACGTCAACTACTCCCAGGATGAGGATAGCCAAATGGTGAGTGATGGGCTGACCTCTCCTCTGCGTGAGTCCATCCTGTGCTGTTAAGGCTCCCTTCTCGCCGGTGAAGGTGAACCTGCTCCCGTCGGTGCGCACACATCGCACCTTGCGCCTAATGTAGTCAATCTGAGCATGGACTGTAGATAACCAATCCATGACCAAGATGACGTCGTAAGGCCTCGACGCCGCTACAAGAAGATCCCAGCCGAAGCTCTCGCCTCCTAGAGTAATCTCACACTGCCGGCACCAGTGTGTAATCGTCGAGTCTGCTCCCATAGGAGTCTCTAGCCGTAAGGATCGAGCCAACGGCTCTGTCGGAATCTCCGAGCTTTGAACAAGGGCAGTGGCTATGAAAGAGTGACTCGCTCCTGTGTCTATCAGAACTGCAGCAAGGGTGGAATAGACACAGATCGTACCTCGAATCATCTCTGGCGCACCGTGGTCGTAGGCCTCCGCTGCCTGGAGCTGAGCCTGTCTCTGCCCGCCAGCTCCCTGTGGTCGGGGCGGGCCTCCTGGTTGTGGTGGTGGCAGAGTCTCAAAGCGTCTCCCACCACCTGCTGCTCGGCCAGCTCCTCTGCCTCGTCCACCTCCTCCCCGCGGACCGCCACGGTCGACCCTCTGCCTCTGCCTGGGTGGTCCCTCCACCGTCTGCTGACCCTCGGTACGACGGGTCAGGCAGTCACGAGCCATGTGGCCCTGCCCGCCGCACTCGTAGAACTGCCTGCCTCTCGGAAGACTGGCTCCGGGTTGGGTGCCATGCACTGCTGAGCCAGTGTCCTGAGGTCGCCTGCCGGAAGGTCTGGTCCGCTTGGAACCCTGAGTCATCCGCCGGCTACCAGCTGCCGAAGACTCCGCTATCTGCCGCCCTGTGGTAGGTCTCGCTCTGGACTCAGCCAGGAATCTCTCGATCAGGAGGGCTCGCTCCAGTACTCTTGTCTGGGTCGGGATGCTGAGGGAGATCAGCGATGCCCTGATCTCGTGTCTCAATCCCTGCTCGAAGGTCTGGGCCCGGAAGAAGGGGTCCCGTACCATGTTTGTCGAGTAGCGAGATAGTTTGGTGAACCTCGCCGCGTACTGAGCGACCGTCAAGCTGCCCTGCCGCAGCTGAAGAAGCTCCTGGATGCGCACCGCACGGAGGGTGGCCGGGACGAACTCTGAGCGGAAGAGGATCTCGAAGTCCGTCCCGATGAGGGTGGCCTCATCGTGTACCTGGAGCATCAGGCTCCACCAGCGTCCGGTTGCTGCGTGCAGTAGGCTCGCCGCGAGGATCACCATGAGGTCTGCTGGTGTCCTCACTAGCCTGAAAACTCGGACGACCACCTCCAGCTAGTCCTCGGCTGCCTGGGGGTCTGACTCCCCACGGAACCTGGGTGGTCGCTGGCGCTGGAACTCGTGCAGAGCTCCGAGGAGTTGTGCGTCGTCAGCTGCCAGTGCTGGAAGCATCGGGGGCTCGGCGGGTAAAGGTACCGCCGGTGCCTCTGCTGTCAACGGGCCCTGTACCGAGGCCTCGTCGCTCGGTGGGCTATCGTCGCGCTCTACTCTAGGAACCCTAGCTGGCTGCTGTCGTCGTGCCATCCTGAAAAGGAAAAAAGTATGCCATGGTCAGAACAGTATACCTGGTGAGCTGACACAAGTAATCACAAAGAAAACTTGAAACACACATGCAATCAATGTTTTCGTGCATTAAGTCGGAAATCACAAGTCAGGGTCCTGGTGTATGGATACGTCGGCCGCCGCACCAACATTGGACTCCCTGGACTGATAACCACACTCAATACGCTAAACACTATTGCTTCACATAGAAGAAATATCAGAGTCTGTGGTAGAACCGACCACCTCTGATACCAATTTGTCACGACCCGTCCTGCGTGGGCCCGGTCCTGTGTGGGCCCGATCCTGTGTGGGTCCGATCCTGCTTGGGTCAGCGCTCAGCGGTTCTGTGTGAGCCAGCGCCTACAGGTCCTGCGTGGGCCCGGTCCTGTGTGGGCCCGATCCTGTGTGGGTCCGATCCTGTGTGGGTCACTGCAAGGTTAGTACCTATTAATCCTTCGTGGGTCCGACGACTTAGATGGTTCAGTGATCATCTTTATCGTCATCCGAAGAAGTATACCTGTGTGAGCTGAATCTTGTGTTTCTCTCCTTTGTGGATTGTGTTGAGTTATCCTGTGTGGATTTACTGTTTACTCTCCTTTGTGGATTGTGTTGTTCTATCCTGCATGGGTATGCATTTTGCTTTCTTGTGTGGACTGGGTTGTGCTAGGGCTCGGACGTTGGAGCCGATCGGGGAATTGGTGACTTAGGTATATGTATGGGCATATACCTAAGCCGTGTCAGATGTTACTTCGTGATTGTATCTTTCCTTTGTGGATTATCCTTTGTGGATTTTGGGAGACCTTCGGGGGTCTCGGGGTTCCTACTGAGTAGCTTATACTCACACCTGCACGGGCTATGCTCGCACATCGTGGTGTTGGTTGCAGACGACGGACAGCGCTGATCGTGGAGGAGGCGTGCGGAGTAGGACAGTACCTGGAGGTGGACCACTGGGCGGGACATACTCGGAGCGTTTAGGTGGACCCGAGGAGCATTGGAGGCTATCTGTACCCACCCTTCAGGTGGGACTTCCAGAGGACGGATCGGCGCTGCAGTTTTTCTTTTCAGTTGCTGTTTTTCCTTTCAGTTGTACTTTACAGTTCGGCTTGTATTTCCGACCCCTTTTACTTTCAGCACAGCTTGTACAGTTTTTACTTAGTGTTTACTTTTCCGCTTACTTACTCTGTGGTGCTTGTTTACTTTTCCAAGGCAATGCCTTCCCTTTTTGTTGGGATTTTCGCCTTGGTGCTAGTCGCCAGCCCCTGGCCTATGGAAGGCGGGCTTGGGGTAGTCACCGCACGGGCCCCGAGGACGGGTCGTGACATGATTAGTTAAAAAAAGGTTAATAGAATCAATTATAACATGTCATGTTAACCTATAAAATTATGTTAATCCATAAAAAGTCTCAAATTACATTTATTTGGGTATTTATAATATCAATTATGTTAATATTTCCTTAATAGGGTAATTACTGCATCATCATTGTGTCATAAATAAATTAAATTATTTAATGTCTAAAAATTATAAATAAAATACCATTATGAATGAAATATTTTTATCTTTATAATTAATATTTATAGTCTAATTTATCTTTTGTATAACCCTATATTAAAAATGTTTTAGTTATTAAACTTTGATTTTAACTCTTTTAACTCGTCTTTAAATAAAATAATAATAAGTGTCCTAATCTAATCCAAGTGGACCTAAATGGTCATATTTTATTCCTACATTTCTTTTTGGTCGAATTAAACTTATCCAATAGAATTAGGACATGTGTTAGGGTAATAATAATATCATTTTTACCCTTAATTACCCTATTTACTTTTAATCGTGGTAATCAAGAGTAAAAAGTTACTATTCACCAAAAATTATTTTTATCTTATTGAACCACATTTTACTCCTTGATATTAAACATGTCTCTCAGATTTTCAAAATTCAACTCATAAAAGTGGTAAAATTAAGATTTATGTATAATTACAAATGCTCCTAGGAGGTGGGTAAAAGGCGGTGAAAAGTTCAATAAAAAAATTTATATATCTAAAATAATTATAAAATGAATCCAATGAATTACATTGAAATTATATAGGTATTATGTATCAATTTTGACCTAAAATAAATTTAAATAATTAATTATTTAAAGAAAAAGTCGGTTTTCAAATAGTAACCCAGTGTTTTCACTATTCATCAAAAATTGAAAGTTTTCAGAAAAATACCAAAAATTCACCCTAGGCTAATTTTGATATTCTAAATCCAAAAATGAACTCCATTTTGAAAGATAAAATTTATAAAAATTCAAAAAGTGGGTATTTCTATTCATAAATTCTAGTTTTAATAATATTTTAATAGCATATCATTGTTTAGTGAAACTCGGTAATGCGTACAATGCAAGCTATCGAGGAAGGTCGTGATTGTGTGTAAAGTAAGCCAAGATAGTGTTGTGTGTAGTGAAAGATTTATTTGATGATGTATATAACATAAAAACAAAATATTTCTTATAAAAATCTTAGGCGTTACATATAGTTTTAGAATCCCTTCATTAATCCAGTCATTACAAAGCACTAACAATGGGTAACTCCAACTGAGAAAAAAGAGGTGTGGATCAATAAAGGAAACCTATATAAAAAATTATCTAGGTTAAACAAGATCCCATTGTGGTCCAAATGTATCCACCATAAGAATGGAGAATAATTGAAGATAGAGGTAAACCTAAGTAGAACAACTCATGAGGTATCAGATGTGGAAACTAGAGGTATATAATGGAAAAGGGGGATCTGAATTCTCTTATAGGATGCCTAGGGTCGAGAGAATAATAATACCTTTGAAATACTGAAGGAATCCTTCATTTGAAGGGGTATTAAAGTTTTTGGGGTTGATACTTACATGAAGTATAAGTTTTAAAAACATTTTTTTCTCAATAAAATAGATACACCCAAAAAATCATCACCTAGGGTTAGTATTTACCCAAATCAATATTTACATAATGTGAACTAGGTCCACTTTGAGTAACAACTTAACATCAAGAACTAGTTTATGACCTATGTATGGTGCTTGTTATACATCATGTAACATGTACAAAGCATGTAAATTCCTTACAGATAGTTTTCATCCAAGTTTCTATAAGTTCCTAAATAGCCACTAAAGCCTTTTAAACTCTATAAATCCCTCATAATCCCATTTAAAACATTTATAACCAGTATCTATTGATATAAAAAATAGATCCTAATATTTAGTTCATTTACCCTAGCAAAGGTCCCTGTCTCCGAACAAGACACAACCTCAATGTTCCAATGAAATACTCAAATAGGAACATACATGAAAAAAAGAATAGATCTTACAACCACCCCACTAAATAACAACTCATCCTAGAGATACTCATAGCATAAATTTAGGGTATTGAAGAATAATTATGGTCACTATGCTTTCATATCAAACACCCTCCCCTGAGTCTCCCCCAAAACAAGCTCATGTTTCCATTTTAATCGAACCAGATGTGTATTCCTACACAGAGATACTTTTATCTATGTTACACAATCTATATTAGTGTATTTTCAAAGGATACGTTAGCACAAGGATATACATCTACCATATGATAAGGTTTGGTATAATATATCTAAATCTATGAAACATGAAACATGTTGTGCATGTTATTGTAACACTATGGAAGGGCTAATTAATACACCATAGGATCAAACCAATACACTATCTCAAATGGCCTAGAAAACCTTGGTGATATCTTCCCATATATTTCAATATTGTGTTTTCCCAACCTAAGATACACCCTAAGGAAAACATGATGATCAACCTCAAACTCTAATGTTTGTCTCTAATAATCATTGTATGATTTCAACCCTCTCTGTACAATCACAATCCATCTCATGATAGACTGAACCTGCTTAGATGTCTCTTATATGAGACCAGGTCCAACAAGATTTGACTCACCTACCTCCATCCAACAAAGAGGAAAATGACTTAGACTACCATAAAAACCCTTTAAAGGTTCTATTTGGATCAATGCTTGGAAGTTGTTATTATATAAAAACATTATGAGGTCCATATTCTTGAACCAATGAAATCTAGAAATATGGGATTGTAACATATTTTCTAGAACCTAAATATTCCTCTCAGATAAACCATTATAATGAGGATGATAGGTTGTTCTAAAAATAACCTACAATCTCGAAGCCTTCGGAAGACCCTTCCAAAACTGTGATTTTGAAATAAGGATATCTTTTAGAAATGATACTCCTTGAAACACCATTTAATAAAACTTTCTCGTAGATTTAGATATTACCCATATCATTAATTGTGAATGTCTCCATAATAATTAATAAGTGTTATACCTTTTTAAGTTGATCCATGGTCACATATACTACATCATTCTTACAGGTTTTCCTAGGTTATCTTGTCACAAATTTCATAGTGACGTCATCCCATTTCTAATAAAGAATATAAAGAGGCTGAAAAATCTGAGATGGCCTCTGATGCTCAGCTTTCTCATTCTGATTGATGTAATATATCACATAAAATCATGTTAACTCATTGTTCATTCCTAACCACTAATATTGTCTGCATATATTATGATATATCATTATCAAACTAGGATTTAGTACCCATATAGAAACATGAAACTCTACCATCAACTCCTTATGAAAGCCTACAAGAACCCATACTTGGCCATAGAAAATAAGATAATTTCCACTACCAAGAGAATATCATAATGGTGTCAACCCACTATATAAGTTATCTCTCAGAACTAAACCTGCCAGATCAGATAAATACCCTATATTTATTTGGTCAAAAAAATGGGTATAACATATGTTAAATGAAGAGCTACTCATCCTTGAGACTTCTAAATATCTACATTAATTTATATAAAGAGATGCATCATCCACTATTCATCACATGACTCTTGCACTATCTATGTGTGATTATTTTGGCTCAAGGAATTTGAAATGACATTTCCCTTTCCTAGTGTAAATTCCAACTCGAATTCGAAATACTATAGATACTCAACACACATCCTCTATAAAAGGTTCAAGTACTACTAAGAAAAGAAAAACATGAGGCTCATGTAGTTATTGTACACCACTAACCTATCACCCATAAGATAGGTTCTCCAACATCTCAGGGAATGTACCATTATAGCTAACTCCAAATCATGAGTAGGGTAATTCTTATCAAGTTGTATTAGAATTTTGGATCTGTAAGAAAACACTTGATCCTCCTAAATCAGAACTACTTTGTGTCTATCTATGGATGCATCACTGTATATGGTATATGATTAACCTAGAATAGATAAAGTAAAGATAGGTTATAAGTTCATTATTTATTTTATCTTCTGAAAATCCATATCACAAGCATCTAACCAAACAATCCTCACTTCTTTCTTGGTCTGACCTAACATTGATGATTCCAAACAAAAATATTCCTCAATAAAATGACAATAATAACGAGATAAACCTACAAAACTCCAAATATTGAAGAAATTATTTTTTAAATCCCAATATTCCATGGTTGTAACCTTTTCTAGGTCTATTGACACACCTGACTCTAGGATGGAAAGGCGTAAAAAGTGTACTTTATCAATCTAGGAACTATATTTGGTAATATTGGTGAAAAGTTGATGCTCTCTCAATATACTCAAGATGATGTCAATATGTCTGGCATGATCATTGACCAACTAAGAGTACATGAATATTTCTTTAAAAAAACCCCACCAAACACTATTCTATGAAAGGATAAATGATTGGATTCATCATATTCATGAATATTTTTGGTGCATTTATCAACCTAAAGACCATCTCTATGAACTCATATAATCCATACCTACTCCAAAAAAAAAATTGAGGTATGAGTGATGGATTTACCATAAAATGGTGATATCTAGATCTCAAAATGATCTTGTATAAAAAATTATAACCTCTCAACTACTTTAACATATCATCAATATATGGAAGAGATACTAGTTCTTGATCGTCATCTGGTTTGATCTTAGAAAATCCACACATAAGTGCAAGGTACCATCAACCTTCATGGAGAAAATAATTGGATAACCCTGTAGAGATGTACTAGGATGTAATAAACCTTTATATTAATAATATTTCAACTAAAAAATAAACTCTTGAAGCTCTGATGGATCTATTTTATAAGGTGGGATAGAAATCAGATCTATTTCAAGCACCAACTCGATCGTCAAATCAATCTTCTACTCAGGAGGTAAGCTATAAATCATGTCAGGAAAGACATCATAAAAATGGTATACCACTTGAAGAAAAGTATCCTTATATGTCCCACCATCATCTAGAATAATACGTGTTGTTTCATCCATGAGATAATCCAAGCAACACTGAATTGGTCCAGCATGACCAGCCTAAAGATCCCACTCACCCGGGTGAGAAAAGCTGCCTCTTTCTGGAGATAGAAAGGTAACTATCCTCCACCAACAATAAATATGATCCTATTATAGGAATAAAAAATCCATACAAATAATAAAATTGAAACCTTTCATTTCTAGCATAATCATATCCTATAATAAATGTTAACCCTTGAACCCTAAAGAACATAGTTTTCAATATTTTATATTCTCTAACCGCACTCTCAACGGTGTATTGACAGTCAAATCACCATAAAATATTTCTATAACCACACCCAAACAAATTAAAAATATTGAATATAAAAATGATTCAGATACTCATTTATCAAACAAAAATAAATAAAGGGTATATGATATAAGAATCATACCTCTGATGATAGATGGTCCTATATCCACAATATACAGAGTAGTCTGTATAGCATATAGCTAAACAACCACTCTTTGGTGGGCTCTACCCTGTCTCCCCTGATCTATTCCCACTTCATGGTGTTTTTGTTCCTTCATTGGGGTACCATATTCTCTTCCAATAACTAAACATCCTATATAACTCCATATACCTTTCTACTAAGGATTAGATGAGCCCTTCCTAGACTATGAAACCTTTATTTATTTCCTTTCCTTGCTATGATGTTATATACCCTTAAACAATATCTTCATGTTCTTATAATTCCAGAATCCTAAAACACTAAAGACAGGTAAAAACACTGATACCACTTATGTTCCAACTTTCCACACTAAAATCACTACAATAGAACATTTTACTATGATTTCTTTCCACTTCCCTAACTTCTCTACCTACTATTTACTTGGTGACAACTATCATAGGAATGATTCTTTCCACTAGAATAAGATCTCTTTTTTTACCCTACTAAAATAGTATGGTTGTTTCTTGAGGCCTCTCACATATTCCCTTCCATGATGAGTACTTGATTCATAGAATCTAAAAAGTTACTAAGTAAAAAAATGCTCGCTTGTGACCAGATCTCATAAAGAATCCCATCCTAAAAATTTCCCACCATAGAGATCTCATTAAGGGATAAATATGGCACAAATCACTGCATGTCAGTGAAAAATTAATCCTAATCCATTATTGATATTCCCTCCTATGAAAAATTCATGAAATCATGAGCCTTATCATTCCTCAATGTCTCTAGATATAAGTGGATTAAGAACTCCATATCAAATTATTTACAATATAACTTCTCTTTCTTCATAGAATTTTCTATAAAATACAACCAATGCTTGGTAGGTTCACATAGAATATATACATCCAGCTTCACCCACTTATTTGTTGGTGTCTCATGGTGATTAAATATCACATAGACGTACTTAATAATTAACCATCATAGGGGCCTCCCTCCAGCATGAATGTAGGAGGATGTTGCAGCTGGAACTCTCTCATCATCTCATAAATCGAATGTACGGTGTGAACATTCTCCCTTTTTATAGACCGCATAACCCTCAAGAAGATGTCCTGGAGATGAACATCTATCTGATCTTCAAGAGCTAAAAGAAACTCCATCTTTTCTGCATTAGAAGCATTATAATTTCTACTCTCCTAACTCTAAACTCAATAATGATGTGATGGAATTTTCATTACAAGACAAACACACTCCTTAGAACATAGTCTAAAAATATAATCAACCTCAACATGTGACAACAACAAATAACAACTACTCTAAGTCCCACTAAACATGGATTACAAGTGTTTTAGTAGGACATTTCGGTTCATTTCATTCCATTTATATATTATATTAGGTATCTCATACCACAATTAATATATGGGTGTATATAACACATGAAATAAATATATCCCAACCACAAACAATGCATGTTAATATATATACCTATGTGCCTATCATGATGCATGTATACTCATCTCATGACGTAAAAAGACACAATTATAAATCTCAATAATCAATGACATCACAAAATAATAACATCACACAACATGTGAATCACCCTGGGTGAAATAACATCAATTGTTACATGAGAACATCATGAATAAAAATATCATCCAAGGTCACATAGATTTTCTCCCATACAAGGTTTAGATACTATCATGAACAAGATTATTACCAAGTCTTGATACATCCTAATCTTTTTTCTACCTTTCCCAAATATTAAATAAATAAAAAATAAAATCATGATGCTCTAATACCACATTATAACATTCCCCAATAAAGTACCCTCTCACATAGACAAAATGGTTTGGTTACAAGACCTCTAGAATGCATCCATATATACTAGAGGATGCCGAATAATAGTGTGGAATTGATATGTATAGTGGGGAAACTATACCCCTTATTATAGAGTAAAATGCAGCATAATAATCTATATTAAAAAAATTGAGTAATGAAAACATTTCAAAAGTAATATTTTTAATTAACTATAAACCAAAAATATTAACCTATAAACCAATAATGATAAATCATGTAGTGAAAGGATGGTATGCATCTAAATTTCAAATAGAAAACAATACAGATAAAAGAATAAACTGAAATAAAATTATCCCAAAAGGCTTTGGTCCCGAACCCGATTCCAGACCCATCACCAAACTCTATCCCATCTATTAAGAAAAAAAATAAAAAACAAGGTCTATTTCCCTTATCCAAACCAACATCCACGTAATCTTCTTAAGTATCAAATGGTGGCCCAAATAGGGTGTTAGTAAAATAAATGAGGTTGATACCATCATGTCTAAATATAACCAGTCTAATAATAAGTACATGTAATAAAGTGATAAAAAAGTGTATTATCTTAACCAATTAATACAATATATAAATTGACCTACTTCGGTTCTATGTTGGATTATCTATGAGCATGTAGCACAATCATTCTAATAAATGACCATATATCCACGAAAAATCACCCATCCCAATACACATGGAATGATCAAGCAAATATATGTCGATCTGTTTATATAATCATTTCTGCATGGGACTCAACAGGGCCCACTCAATATATGCATTAATGCATGGCACTTGGAAGGACCCACTAAATCTTAGAATTACTGCATTGGACTGAGTCAATACCAATTAATATAAGCATTACAGCATGAGACTAGGCCTATCCCACTCAATATAAACATTATAGCATGATAAAAGGTTGATCCTACTCAATATAAGCATTAAAGAATGAATCACACAACAAGTCATACCAATAAAGATATCATAATATCACATCACAAGACACATTGGTTAATTATTAAAATTACAATTTTTTTCCAATAAAATTTCATTTATATCTCAAATGATGAACTTTCAGGTCAAAGAAAAAATTCAAAACCCAATGATTCTATATCAAGTAGTCACTTAAGGACTCATGTCAATTTTAATACACTTTAATCCATTATCCAATTCATATTAATCCGGGGTTCGTTGACCCAAAGGGTAGACACAAGCTAGGTCGCATCAGTAACTAAATATAAAGAAATCCAAAAAATATTCAATTCCATGATTTACCATTAGTCAATGAATATTTTCATTAGAATACACATTACATTGGTGAAATACCAATATTTTACATACTTGAAAATTAATAAGAACAAAGGTTTAGGTTTAAACTTCCTACCATAAACTAGATAATAAGAAACACCAACAACAGGTAACACCAAAAGAAATTAAAGATATGGAGATCAATGAAGGAAACCAAGATCACAAAACATTTAGGATAAACCAAATTCAACTGTTGTATGAATATTTCCACCATAAGAATGGATTAAAATATAAGAGTGGGGTAATCCCAAGAAGAAAAACTGAATAGGGATCTGATGCATAAAAGGGATGTCTAGAAAGGAAGAAGAGGATGAAAATTATCCTATATTCTTCAAAGGATAAAGATAGGAAGGTTTCATAAAAAATAATTAACTAATAATATGTTTTAAGGGGTCTTAAAATCATTGGGGAAATACTTACATAAAATTTTTTTCTTTCACATCATATATTTCACAATCAAAGAGATACACCAAAAAAACTATTACCTTACATTAATATTTACCCCAATTAATATTTACATGATGGGAATTAGGTTCCCAATGTGTAACCACTTCACTTCATGAACCAAATCATGACATATATTTGGTGCCCATTACACATCATGTAACATGTACATGGAATGTAAATTCTCTACAGATAGTTTTCATCCCATTTTTTACTTAAGCACCCAAACCACCTCCAATGCTTTTCAAAACATGGAAAACCCTCTTAAACCCATTTAATTAATTTATAACTAGACTCCATTTATTCAAAAAAAAACTACATCCATAAACTTTAGTTCATTTTTCCTACAAAATTCTCTCTATACCCAAACAACACTCAGCCACCAATGTCCAATGAAAAACTCAAAGAGGGGAACACTTAGAAAAATACAAGAACTTAAACCTACCATTATCTATATGTTGTAAATATTATATATAGTACACATAATGGAATGTGTGATATATCCATTACTAACACTAATGGAATTATTCTTACCTCTATAATCTTCTCATATTCCCCATGCATGTATTATTAGAGATATTTATGCCATGTGACACTAGTAACAATTTTATCTCACATTGTTCTAACTTGTATTTTTCAATAACTTGTGAGTATATATAATTTTCACTTTTTCTAAGAACATTTTAGATCTACCTCAGTAGATCGCATTCTCTGGAATATAGGTTGCTACTTTCAGTCAATATTAGTAGAGTTACTTTTATTATGTTTGTAAATAATTTGTGAAACCAATAATAGTTTTTTTTATGTTTTCAAATGTATTTTATTTTTAAAGTAGTGTATCTTTATGGTAATAAGGAAAAAATAATTCCAAATGATTATTCTATGATATTTTTTCTTACATTAATCCAAAACTAGGTTTCTATGACTTTCACCCCTTATTGGATATCTATGATGTCACGAGCCCTTTCTAGTTGTGTCATATGGATGCCTTCTAATATTGGTGGTATTAACATTTAATTACAAATTTATTGATCATATAAAGTATCTATGAAAAGTATAATTCAATTAGATTTAAGTGTAACGTATTGTATTACTAATTAAGACTGATAGGTACGATGCTTATACCACTCATGTATAGTCTCAATTGAATGTCCACCATAACATTTAGAATAATAATAAATTGTACATTGATACATGGAATCCATTATTGGATTTTAATTTATCTTTCTAACCTTAGATTGTTTCCATTTAATACTTACTTATAGGATCCATTATTCTTTATGAATAATGTATCATCGATATTGGTGAATAAAAAATCATTATTGTGGTCTTATCCTTCATATATAGTATGTATCTTAGGAACACTTATTTTCCACAAGCTATTGTAGAAGTTGTTCTTATGCCAACTATTTTTATATCTCTAAAATTGAATAAATCCAATTGAATCTTACTCACACTTCTCAAATAGAGATGTGAAAAATTTTATAGAAATATAGTCTATTACATGACTTTTAATTTAAATCTTATGGATTTATATAATATCCTTAGAAACCTTTAGTATAATACTATAATTGAATATTGTGTTTTGGTTGATGAAAGTTTTTTTATATCCTCAAAAAATCATTTAAACACTTTTAATTATGATTTATAGATTCTCATCATAATTTAACTCATATGATATCCATTTTTCATGGTAGTTTAATCTGGTTATTTGATATCATCATTATTTTTTATTAAACTCTTGAAAAAATAGTATTTATCCACAATGCATATAATTTCCAACATTTATAATGCTTTTAAATACATCAAGACTCTGATGTGTATAAGCTAATTTTTTTATGAATTTATCCAAAAAACATTTTTGATGATCAATATTTTCATGCAATACACATCATCGATTATTTTTTAAAAAATATTGGATTTTATGTGAGTAAAGAAATATGAGTTTAGGATTAAATCCACTCTACATTTTCTGATTGTTGAAATATTTGTCCATATATTCTCTAAAACAAAAGCCTGAAGTAACTCATATATTCTAGACATGCATATATCGTACTTCACTTTTAAATTTGTTATTATATTTAAAATAATATTATGAAATATAATTTCCACTCTCATAACCTTATAGTAGTTAATCCTCTCTAGCTGAACTATTTCTTAAGGATTTATGGATAACATTTAATTATAATGGATTCCTTGTCAAAAATTAAAAGTTTCAATAATACCAATGTTATTTAAAACTAAAGAGTCTGAAACCATACTATGTAAATACTTAGAAACAATAGTTTTTTTACCAAACAATGACTTATCCTTCCATAACTATATGTAACATTGTCTTATATTTTTCATATTCATTAGGTACTTCCAATGATTTAGGAATTACTGAACTATTATCTGAGTATTAAATTCCACAAAAAAATTCATTAAAAATTGGAATAACAAATCCTTGTTTAAAATGGAAAGGTAAGATAAATTGTTTAATAATACTCAAAAAAAAATCAACTGGAATCATAAAAAATGGCAATTATAATTTCTATACTTCTCACTATTGACTTAGGAATCACCCATTCTTAGCTTCATAGAGAATTCACATTACTTATTATAATGTTTCTTTTCTCACTTGGTTACTATATTTCAATACACTATTATGATATGAGTATTTTATTTAATACTGAAGAAGTATAATAGAATCATTAAAAAAATTATTAGTATACATGAAGAAGAATCCATAATATCCTTATTTAATTAAGTTCATTACATGTTAAACTTCCAAAGATTTATTTCATGACATGAAAATTGAATAATGATCTAAATTATAACCAACCTATCTTATTTTAAGTTGTGTTTAAGGCCCCTTTGGTATCACACTTTCCATTATATTTTTTTCCTTTCTATTTCAGCTTTTTCACCATAATAACTAAGAGGTTAACCTTTCTTTAAGTTCTTATCAACATGGAAAAACTTACCCAAATGTAATGAAGTTTTTTCACTATTTTTAAAAAACATTAATCTTAAAAAAAATTGGTGGGAGATGAAGATATAAGAATAGGATTTATTGAATGAATGTTCCCCATATCTCAATTTACAAGTATTCAATGTTAACATCACTTCATTCATATCATGCTTTACTAATATCTAAAAAGATTCTCTGAGATGATTTTCCATGTGAAATCAATCATGTTCTGATGTTATATCGACACCTCACATCAAAAATTGATGACACCATTATTATGTAAACATAAAATGCATCATACATGAGTTTCCTATAAGTATTTTTTCTCTACCTCACTTTATGAGGAGTAATAATAGGTATTAGGGACACTATCACCATGAATTTATAATATCATAGTACTTTGTACAAGTTCCTATTTTACTCTTTGGAAACTCATGGTGATTAAGGCATGTTCTATGATACCAATTGAAGGTAATATGGAACACAGTGAAAGAAAATGAGTTAAGGATTTAAAAACATTCACCAGTGACCAGTGTAATAACATCACATCCAGTGAAGTGATACTTAGTATGAAGGGATATGGATCCCATGTTTTCGTGACCAGTCCCAATGGGGCCTATTTTGAGACTCCCCAATCATGCCTCCAACAGTCCAAGGTCAAGATAATGGCTTCGAGAAGGAATATCACTAACATGGGAGGCCTTAGTCTAAGTACCTATACATATGCACACATCTCCAAGACTATACAATGCTGAAATGTAAAAACAACTGAACAACCATGAAATAATACATCTAATTATCATATCCATAGTACGACTGGATGTAAAAGAAAGTAAACAAGGCCAAATAAAATCACACCAAAAAACTATGTAACACAATTCCAACCTTAAAGTAAATGGACTACTATCTGAAAGTTATAGGAACCCACCTCAGTCTGTCTGGTCTCACTAAGCACCGTTAGGTCCTAGAACTCCTAGGATCTTATCAAAAGGTTGATCAATCACACAATACATGGAATTTTAGGGAAAATCCCATGCATGGGGGAGTATAAAAGTACTCAGTAAGACACCCCAAAACCATAAATCATGAAACAAAGGAAATATAGTCAACTCTACACAGGTATATTTCTACAACACATACAACAAGAATATCCAAATTTACTAAACAAAGACACAAAATCATGAGGTAGGCCAAAACCATATTATACCAACCCTAGGATTCTGTATCCAAGAATCTATAAAGCACTTGTCCTGGATAACACACTCCTGAGTTTGATAGCACTAATAGAATCTATCTAAGAGGTTATTCTCATCAGGTCTCTTCATTAGAAGTCCACACTGATAGTCCTAAGAGAATATGATACAAAAATGAAGATCGCTACCAATTCCATGGGGTGATACCAAAAAACTCAATCTAGATTGGCCAGATAAGTATAGGATTAACTCCCATGTATTGTTGGTCATGAAGATACCAAGAAATCAACCTTGGGAATAAAGATGAATAGAGGATCTCACACCGAGCCTCTTGGAAGGATTCCAACAAGACTATTTGGGAAGTCCTACTAAAGGGATCATAGTACTATGAGTAGGTGACGATTCCATACCAACCATGAGGAAAAGGATAATGGGAACATTCCCTAACAAAACATTTCCATGATACAAAGTACAAGTTATCTAATCCATGTATGAAATATTTTATTGTGAGTGGTAGGGTTCACACATCGGGTCTCATGACCCCAAGTCCTACCTGTGTAAAGGGGTCATTTCATCAAGTCTTTCTTGTGTGGTAGTACACATTTTTTATCCATAAAATGTACTCTAACCATTTTCTTGTAAATTTCTTATCTTGTGTACTCATTTACATGTACTCGTACATGGCTTAACCCACGTACTTGGTCCAACTTGTGCCCATGTAGTGGAGTACACATTGCGTAGGGAGTATAGATACTCCAACCCATGTCTGTGGGCTTTTCAAAGTACATGACAAGTTCACATGGGAGGGACCACATTTCATGTGATAAAGGATAACATGTCATGTAATTATTAATATCCACCTGAAACCCTAGTAGCCAGTTAGGGGGACCATGCGGCTTGTAGATCCTGATTACACGCTGTGTAGCATGGTATTTTTTTGAATCCCAGATTCGTGATCCTCTTGTCTCCATCAATCTAACCTCTTACCTAGCCATTCCATAATGGTAAACTCAAGTTTAATTCTCTTTCAAGTAGTTTTATCAATAAAAAACAAGTTTTTTCATTAGATATGCTTGGAAAACATATCTAATTGTCGTTCTGACTTGTGTGCTGAAGAAAGAAAAATATGATATCCACCATTGTTTGAATCACTTCATTTCCATTTTTTCACATCTATCTGGCTTTTCTAATCCCATATCTATGATATTGGATTTTTACACCATGAAATGTGTGCATAGTGATTGATCGATCAAGATAAGTCAGTCCACGTTCTGAACGAAGAATTCCCATGATGAACAATGAATGGGGGAGAAAAGAAAACGAGAATATTGGAGGAAATAACCTCTAGTGATTTTAAAGTCAATATTGATCCATATATATTATAATTATAATCAATTTAATCAAATCACAAAGATATTCTCCCGTCAAAACCCCAAAAATATGCATATCCCTCAAGATGATCGAATTGTGGATCAATCTGTTAATTTATTGATTCACATTTAACATAGAAATCAATAATGGGAAATAATTAAATAAAAACACATTACCTAACTTGATTTTATTTTATCAAAGAGGAATAAGAGTGTTGCACCATGATCATTGGCAAGATTCTTTGAATCCAGTGTGCATTGATTGTTGATCCATGATCACATCATCATTCACTTGAGAGAATTATCCAAAATCCTATTCAAGTGTTCTCTAACATCTTTAGGGTTATGTAGTTATGCTCAGAAATATTTCATAACAATCTATTTAAAAATTATTCATTTCTAAATCAAACAAATGAAATAAAATAATTTATTTATTTATTTTAATCATTTTGGCCCTCATAATGAATTTTCTATAAAAGACCCATGATGACTAATGTTAAGTTGTGCCTATGGTAAACCTCACATTCTGAACACAATGTTTCCCTCATATTTATGATTTGGGAACCCATTTATAAGTTATTATACTTTTTCAGGATAACTATGTTCACATGCAATTTAATATATTTAATATATTTTAAATATTTATTCCTAGCACACCAGGCCTCGGAATTGCACATTGTCTTAGCGCATGGTCTCAAAAATAATACATATAATATCCAAAAATAATATATGAAAAATTAGAAACATTACATTCTCCCCGCATTGGGGATTTACAACCTTGAAAATCTAAAACAAGGGTTACTCAAAAATATGTGGGTACTGATCATTAATATGGGCCTCTCTCTCCCATGTTCTCTCCTATAGATTCTAATCCTTCCACCAGAAATGCACTAAAGGAATCGACCTCCCAAGAAGGGTCCTCTCGTTATGATCCTCAATCTCCACTGGGAACTCAGTAAAGGTTTCTCCATCCTTTATGTTCATACCACCCTAGTCGATAATGTGTGATGGTTCATGCGTGTACCTCCTCAACTATGACATGTGGAAGACATCATTTACCTAGTCTAACTGCGGAGGTAGAGCTAAGAGGTATGACAACTCTTCAGATCTACACAGTATTTGGAAAGGTTCAATGAACCTCATAGATAGATTACTTCCCTAGACAAATCTATGTAATCCACACTGAGGTGAAACCTATATGAACACATGGCCTCCTTACTTAAACTCCAAAGGACTCTATCCCCTATAAGCATAATACATCTAACGTCTTTGTGCAGTCCTCAACTAATATTAGATGATTTTCACTTTCTCTATTGTAGCTATCACCAACTCTGATCCTATAAGCGCTGACTCTCCTAGGTCAATCCAGCAAAGTGGTGATCTGTAGGGTTGCCCGTACAATGCCTTGAATGGTTCCATACAGATTGTTTAATGGTTGTTTTTGTTGTATAAAAACTCCATAAGTTGTAGGTGATCCTACCAACTATGTCCAAAGTCTAAAATGTAAGTTCATAGAATGTCCTTTTGATCCTGAATAGTATACTCATTATGGCCATCAGTTTGGTGGTTGAACATTGTTCTCAAGCGTAACTAGGACACAAACACCTCCTGCAATCCATTCCAAAACTAGGATGTGAAGCGAGCATCCCAATCTTAAAAATTGTTGATGGAACTCCATGGGGTCAGACTATCTATTGCATGTAGAGGTGTCCCAATATCTCTAATAAACTCTACTCTCGAATAGCTAGGAAGTGGGAAAATTTGTTGCGTCAATATATAATCACCTAGAGGGAATCATGACCCCTATATTTTTGTGGTAATACTATCACAAAGTCCATAGATATCCCATCCCACTTCCATTCTAACACCTTAAGGGGTTGTTCTAAACCCGTTGGTACTTAGTGGTTAACCCATACTTTGTTATAGGTAAGGCATCAGGAGACAAATACTATAACACTTTTCTTCATCCCGGGCCAACAAAACTAATGTTAGAGGTTTTAGTATATATTTTGCACACTTGGATGTACCACTAAAGCAGACATATGAAACACTCTCAAATCATCCTCATGCAACATAACTAGTACAATCTTGCATCCTCTAAAAAAACATGCTTCTCAACTTTAGAAAATCCATCAGGAGAGTGTTCAGTGGATATTAAAGCATTTCGGGTATCATAGTGGGTACTTCATAGTTGTTCCTCCCTAACTTAATACAAAATAGGAGAAAAAATAACCATCGATTGGAGGTAAGATTATCCATCTCCATCCACCAAGGATAATTGAAATGAGGCTAACTTCTCTGACGCCTCATTCAGTAGCTATGTAAAATATCTCTTACTAAGAGCATTAGCAACCATGTTCCCCTTCCTATGATCATAGAAAATTTAAAATCAAAAATATTATAGGAACTCTATCCACTACCTCTATCTCAAGTTGAGATCCTTCTGGGAGACGATATAATTGAGACTCTTTTGATCAGAGTAGATGATAAACTACTCTCCCATCAGGTAATGTAACACCCCAAGGTTTTACAAATGAATTTATAATGTAATACATTAATCACTAAGTCTATGTGAAATAAACACTTTGATATTTATAGAAGATAGTTATAACCAGGTCATTATATATAATTTGGACAATTTTATGTTTTTAATTTCAAAAAAAACAACATATACAGTTGTGATCAGTAAGATATTTAGAGTGATAGGATCAACTTACATTTTTTCTGAATAGTAACATAACCTTATAAATAGTAATATGAATAGTAATGTAGCCCTTACGAATATTTAATCATATTATTATTTTATTTTCTTAATTTTATAAGATAATAAGATCCTTGTTAAATTTTCAAGGTGAAGTAAAATGTATTATTGTTTTAAAATTATTATTTTTCGGATAAATTATGATTTTATATAAAAAATTAATTAATCATATTTAGAAAATAATTTTTTAAAAAAAAGTTAATTTTTTAATTCATAACATTATTATTTGGGTTTTTTTAATTTATGTCAATTTTATATAATACTGGAGCTTTTAATGAATTGTAAAAATACAGTTTTGATTTTTCAGTACGTTTAATAATATCATTAACGATGTAATCATGATGTAATAACTTCAGTTGACCCTAGAGTAATAAAATATTATATGAGGTGTCCTAAGTGGCCAATACTATGGGAAAATTCCATTGTAAATCCTGTATTTTTTCAAATACCACTAATGAGGTGTCCTTGAAAATTAATGAAAAAACTCCTTCTATTTTACTATAAATACCCACCCATTAATTAATTTTCTTTCATTCCAAATTCTTCATCATAAACAGTCTGGTAGTTTTACCTCCCTAGGACTCCTCCCAAGGTGTCATAAATACCCCAAGGTCCCAACATTTATGTTTTATTAGTTACTCTACAAGGTAAGGGAATCTATCACCCATTTATTTTCAAGTGATACTGTTATCTTATTATTTTTTTAATTTCAATTGGATTATATTGGGATATGTAATTATGTATCCCCCTTACTTTCCATATTGTTTAAAAATTATTATAGACCCCCTTTTCTCTCATCAATATATTTTATGAATTTTTAAGTGACGTCGTTAGGCTGCCAAATTTTCGTAAATGATTTCTCAACTTCTCTTTTTCTTTCAAGTTCCTTTATTATTACTTTTATCTCCTAAAATCCTCTCATAAAAAAGGTATGATAAATATTGTAACTTAAATTCAATGAAATTTTGTTATGATACTAGAATAATTCATCATCGTCACTCTTTTCCCCTCCTTTTATACAAAAAATGAAAACACCGTCTGAGATGCATTAATTTATCGCATTCAAAGACGACGAGTTTTAAATTTTTATTACCATCTTCATGGATAGTCATGAAACAATTTATATGTTTGATCCAAACATTAATATGTGTATTATATCCTATTAAATTTTCTAGAACCATTATACATATACATAATACTAATTCATATGACAAACTAGTTTGTAACAAATGATATATTGCCAAAATAATCTAAATGGTTATCACTAATGTTATATCTAATAAATTATTCTCATACACTATAAACAAGTGATATATATCACCATTTAAACTTTTTTATTTTAATTAATAATATATAATTTTAATTTAAGAAAAATTATATCGATTTTACATTGCCTCCATTACTTATAATTCAGCGCCCCTATCATGAAATCAAGGAAACGAACACTCTTGAATGACAAAATTCAATATTATAACTTATCAATAAGAACACAAATGAGGTTAATAAGACATTAATGAATAAAATATATTTATATAAGGTTTTTAATTATGTAATTAATGGATTTAATTTTTTTATCAAGGACATTAAGGTCAAGTGCAGAATACATTCATACATAAGGTAAGGATTTTCCACCTGAACCTCCATCTTCATTCATTTTACTCTTATCATATACTCACCTCAATGAAATTATTATTTATTCTTATTTAATCATCATAAATCCTTTTTTAATGTTCTATATAATTTTACCAACCAGAATCCTTCTTTATTTCATGGGGAGTAACATGCTATAAAATGATCTTTCATAAAACATTCTCGAAATACAAGCCTGTTTCAATGGAAATCCTCGAATTCTTACCTATGTTCAAGTACACTCTATAATATAGTTTTAGTGACCATTATTTTTATGAAATAAATTATTTTATTATGATAAAACTATGTTATCTTAATTCTGGTTTTATACAAATATTTTTTCAAAAGAACTATTCTTTTCAAAGTAAAATAGTATTTATCTCAAGAACTACTCAATTATTTTATAAGAGTAATTTTAACTATTTCAACACTATCATTGAATATTATTGAGGCAAATATTTTATTATATCATATTCCATATTTTATTGAATGATTTATTATTATTGTGACTGTAGATGTACTTTCTTGGACTGTTCCCCATATTACTCAGAATGGTTAGTATTTATTTGTACAGATTGGGGAAAGTTATTAAATATGTTTATATTGTTTATTTTTATCCCCTTTCATGTGAGAAATGAATTATACATAGAAAAGTAATTTATGGGGCCTAATATACTTCCTCAAAGCATAGTTATGTCTCATGAGTCAAAACAGATATGGACTTAGCTAAGGCCTTGCCCATTTTTATATATGGTTTTGGTCAAGGCCTTAATCATTTTCAGAAGTCTTGTCCAAGTCCATGATGGTATATTTTAGAATTTCCATAATTATCAATTTCGCTCATTATAAAACTTGTAATAAATATTCCATGATGTTATTTTACTAGTATAATACCCATAATTATTCTTTATTAGGGCATTATTTATTCAGCCCTTATTCATACCTTATTATGCTCAAGTTCATTTTTAAAGGCATGTGTTTTTAGTTATTCACCATACGTAATGTATATTTTTATGATATATTCCACTTTATTTATTAACCTTAATGAGAATTTTATCTCACCCCTTTCTTATGTTTTATTTTCCCATGATGTGAAGATGTAAATTATGAATGACCTACAGGGGTAACCTAAGAATTAGGGATATATTCAGTGGAATTTCCATGATGTATTTTATTTCAAGTTGTAATGTTGAACTTATGTACATTTCTAGTTTTCTAAAACTTTTAAACAAATTCATTCTTTCCGGATACAACTTTGTTGTAATTATTCCAATGTAATGAAATAAGACACCAGCTTTGGGAAACTGGGGGTTAGGGCGTCACAGTTGGTATCAAAGTAAGTTTAGTAGAAAACATAGAAACTAGATTTAGAAAATATAGATTAGGAAATGAAACCCTAAGATATACATTGAAGATAAGTATAAAAACATCCAAGAATTTTGGTATGGAATATATTATGTGGATTTTCCTAGAAAATATATCCCTATCTGGATACTAAAAGTGGATGTGGTTCTGGCACAGATGAACCTAGGAGTAACAACTCTGACAACGAGTGTTGGTCTTGAACTGGGGTATCATGGTACACAAAAATGGGCCTTACTATAAACCTGGTTTGACAATCCTTGAGGATATGTTTAGGATAATTCACATTTTCTTTAGAAACCAATAATAAGGGTTAAATGTAAATTTTTCCTCAAAGAAACAATGTTTTTTATTACGAAATTAGCTATTAGTAGGATTTCAATTTAGGATAAGCATTTCTCTATGTTGGTATTATATATTATGATTCATAATTTAATATAGTGTATGATTTTATTTAGAAATGGAGCCTAGTGTAAGTAACTGAAACCTCATGAATTCACGTATCCCATGTAGGGATTTTTCTTTAATGCAAGATAATGACGCTGGTATTGGAGCTATAGTTGGTGATAAGAAATTTATAACTATACTGGGATAGTTAAATTAGTTAATGAACAATAAAATTACCTGTAAGGATAATCCTGATCCACAACATAGAGGATCAATTTTATACCACTTTATGCGATAATAGCCTCCATCATTAAATGGGACTACAAACCCATTTGTAGATGAGTAGTGGATAAGTTCCCCAGAGAAGATATTTCTCACTTTGGGATGTAACAAAAGGGAGAAGGTTTTCATGGAAGTTTATCATCTATCAGTAGATTCATATCAGTGATGGTCATTAATTCAAAACACAAAGGAGGATAAAGAAATAGTAGAAATGTAATGAATGGATTTTAAGGAAATTTTCCTAGAAAAATATTTTCTTCATGAACAACAAGAAGATATGGAGATGAAATTCTTGAGTCTTAGATAGAAAGATGCAGAAAAATGTTGAAAATTATGAAGCCAACTTTTCAAGGTTACCAAGACATGCTTCAGACTATATACATAATCCAAGGAACAATATTTATTTATTATTTAATGGTTTAAAACCATTATTTTGAAGGGAACTAGTCTCCCAAATTTTATCATCATACAAAGACATTGTCTCATGTTCTATCAACACAGATATATAATTCTCTACGTCTTGTGAATTTAAGGGAAAACAAGAGAAGAAGAGGGTGTAATTGGATAGAATGGATAAAGGGAAGAATAAAAGGGGGAATTTTCCAACATCCTATACTTGTGGAAGGAAACACCCTAGTGCTTTCTTAAAAAGAAAATACATTTGCTTCAAGTGAGAATAGAAATCCCATAATGCTGGTGATTGCAAGGAAAAGAAAGAATATATTAACTTTCAATGATATAATTGTAGGGAGATGGGGAATTATGCTAATGACTGTTAAAAGTGTCACGGAAATGGGTCTTTTAGAAGGCCAACGGAGAAAGGACAAGCTTAAATGGTCACAAATGATGGGGCTGAAATTCTTAATGATGTGGTGGCATGTACTTTAATTATTTCCTAAAACTTAGCTAATGCTTTGTTTGATTCTGGACCATTGCATTCTTTTATATCTTCCCATTTTACCTGAAAAATTAGATATTTACAATTTGATTTAATAAATGATTTGTCAGTCAAAACTCCTCAGGGAAGTACCATTTTAACAAATATAAGTTGATCAATCCCCCTTATCACACATAAATGTGCCTTAGTTTCAAATATTATCATCATACCCTTGATCGACTTTGATATAATCCTTGGTATGGATTGCCTTTCAAATTATGATGTGAAAAAACTATTATAAGAAAAATTAAGTTACAATGTTTGAGAATGATGTAGAATCCCTTGTATTTAGGGAGGAAAAATCATCATCTGATTCTTATCTTGATCCACCCCCAGTAGCTCTACTTAATAAAATTCTTGTTGAGGATGAGAACACAATATCAGTTGGTGAGGAAAGAAATATTCAAATTTAGAATGTACCTATAGTCCAAGAATATATTGATTTTTGTAGAGTATTTACATGGACACCCTCCAGAGTGGGAAGTTTAGTTCTACGTTAATTTAATTTATGGTTCAAGGTTCATATCAAATAATCCTTATGTAATGGATACTGTTGAATTGGTATAACTGAAGAAACAAATATAGAAATTCGGTGATAAATGATTTATTCACCCTTGTGTTTTTCCATGGGGATCCCCTATTCTTTTCGTTAAAAAGATAGATGGATATATGAGTTTGTTTGTTGGCTATAGGAAGATCAATTATATTACAATAGAAAAAAAATTATCCCCTTCCTTGAATTGATTATTTATTTTATCAACATCATAGAGCCTAATATTTTTCAAATATTGACCTTCGATATGGATATCATCAATTGTGTGTGAGGAAGGAAGATATTCAAAAACAGTATTTTGAACAAGGTATGGGAATTATAAGTTTACAGTAATTCCTTTTGGACTAACTAATGCACCCTCGGTTTTCATGTATCTAATGAATAGAGTTTTCAAGTAATATATTGATGACTTTTTTGTTGTATTTTTTGATGATATATTGGTATAATAAAAATGTTATGAGGATCATGATAACCAATTGTGCATTATTCTGAAGACTCTTTTAAGAAACAAGTTATATGGGAAGTTTAGAAATTGTGAATTCTGGCTTCAAATCGTTTCTTTTCTTGGCCATATTGTCTCTAGTGATGGAATCATAGTTTATCCAACAAATGTAAAGGAAATTTAGGAATGGAATACTCCAACAAACATAACCGAGGTACGTAGTTTTTTTGTTTTGGTAGGTTGTTATCGATGTTTCATTTAGAACTTCACTCAATTAGCCAACCTGTTAACCAAGCTTACTTGTAAAGGGGATAATTTTCTCTGTAAAAAATAATGAGAATAATGTTTTGAAGAATTGAAGAGGATATTAGTGAATGCTTCGATCCTGACTCTACCATCAGGGAATATTGTATTTTTGATCTATAGTAATGCATCAAATAAGTACTTGGATGTGTCCTAATACAAAATGATAGAGTTATTTTCTATGCATCAAGGTAGTTAAAAATTCATTTAACATAACTATCCAACTCATGATCTTGAGTTAAAAGCTATAATATTTTCTCTGAAGATATGAAGATATTATCTATATGGTAAAATATGTGAGATATATACTAATCACAAGATCTTGAAATACATCTTATCAGAAAAAGAAACTCAACATGAGGAAAACGTGATGGCTCAAGAAACTCAATGATTAAGATTGTTCCATACACTACCACCTAGGAAAGGAAAATAAGGTAGTTGATGCATTGGGTAGGAAGGATCATGGAGTTATAAACAAAATTAATATTGAAAATGATGGATCTAGTGAGGATGGATATGGGAATCATAAAAAAGGATAAACATCATCACTTTTTAAATTGGTTTTCCAACCATCTTTATTAGAAAGGATTAAAAGTTCTCCACCTGATGAAGGGAATCATTAAAAGAAAATTAATGTTTTGAATGATTGGAAGTTTGAAGAATTCATATATAAAGATGGAATTCTGAATTTTGGGAAGAATATTTGTGTTCCCACTATACCTGAGCTAAAAAGGGAGTTATTAGAGGGTTCCCATAGTTTTAATTTAAATATAAATCCTAGTAGTACTATGTTGTATAGATATTTAAAGGAACATTTCTAGTGGGATAACATGGAGAAGGAAATTGATGACTATGATGTTTAGTATTCCAATAGGTGAAGGCTGAAAGACAACATCCTATATGAGTCATGAAACCTCTACCAATTCCTACATGGAAATGGAATGAAATCCCAATGTATTTTTTCACTAGATTACTAAAAACTCCATGAATCAAAAATGAAATATGGGTAATTATTGATCGACTAACAAAATATGCACATTTCCTTGCTATAAGGGGGGATTTTCCATTGGACCATCTTGTAAGACTCTATATCAATGAAGTTATAAGACTTCATGGAGAACCTATTTCAGTAGTGTTTTATCATGATCCTCAATTTACATCAAAAATTTTAAAAATTATTCAGAAATATTTAGACATCGATCTTTTTCTTAGAACATCTTATCACCCCCAAACTGATAGGCTGTCAAAAAGGATGATCCAAACATTAGAAGATGGGTTGAGATCATGCTCGCTAAACGTTCAAGGTATGTGGGATCAATATTTATCCTTGGTGGAGTTTTCCTACAATAATAGTTTCCATTATAGTATTAAAATAGAACTATATAAATCACTGTATGAAAAGACATGTTGCACAGCAACATGTTGGGATGAAGTTGGTGAAAGGAATCTTGTGGGCACAGATCTTTTGGAGGAAACAACAGCAAAGGTAAAGACTATTCAAACTCATATCAAATAATATCAAAGTAGGAAAAAGTTTTAAATGGATAATCGAAGGATGGATTTGGAATTTCAAGAGGGAGATCACATTTTCTTCAATATGTCTCCATGGAAGTGTGTTATAATATTTGTAAAGAAATGGAGACTGGGCCCGAGGTACATAGGACCTTTTGAAATTATACATAGAATTAGAGTTATGTCTTATCATTTGGAAATTCCTACTAGCCTTTATAAGGTACACAATGTGTTCCATGTATCATTATATAGAATGTACATTCCAGATCCGACTCATGTCCTTACTTCTAAAGGAATAGAATTGGAACCTGACTTATCTTATTGTGGAGAGACTATCCAAATTATGGACACTAAAGAACTAGTATAAAGTAATCGAATGACTCTAGTAGTAAAATTGCTTTTTAAAAATCATAAAATTGAATTGGTAACATGGTATCCTAAGGAACTTATGATGAATACCTACCCAAATCATTTTATTGGGTAACATTCTCATAATTTCGAGGATAAAATTTTTGTAAGGGGGGAGAATGAAACACCCCAAGGTTTTATAAATTAATTTATTATATAATGAATTCAACAATAATTATATGTGAAATGAAAACTTTGATATTTACATGAGATATTTATAACCTGGTCTTTAGATATATTTTGTCCTCTTCTGTGTTTTGAATTTCAAAAAACTGACATACACAGTTACGATCAGTAAGATATTTAGAGTCTGATAGGATCAACATATATTTTGGGGAATATTAAAATACCTTTATAAATAGTAATATCAATAGTAGTGTTACCCTTATTAAAAGTAAATCATATTATTTTTTAATTTTTTATGGTTATAAGATAATGAGATCTTGCTTAATTTTTCAAGGTGAAATAAAATGTATTATAGTTTTAAAATTATTATTTTTCAAATAAATTATGATTTTATTTAAAAATTAAATTAATAATATTTAAGAAATTATATTCAAAATAATGAGTTCATTTTCAAATTCATTACATCTATATTAGGTAATACTGAATTTATGGTAATTTTATAAAATACTTTGGTTTTTCATGAATAGTAAAAATTCATTTTTGAGTTTTCGATGTGTTTAATGATATCATTAACGATGTAATCATGATTTAATAATTCTAGTAGACTATTGAGTAATAAAATATGTTATGAGGTGTCCTGAGTGGCCAATACCATGGTCAAATGCCCTAATAAATCCCATGGTTTTTCAAATACCACTAATGAGGTGTCCTTGACAATTAATAAAAAAACTCCCTATATTATACTATAAATACCCACTCATTCCATAGTTTTCTTTCATTACAAATTATCCAAACTAAGATATATTATATTTTTACCTTTCTATTAGTCCTCAAAAGTTGTTTCCAATCCCTCAAGGTCCCATCCTTCATGTTATAGGAGTTATTATACAGAGTAAGGGAATATACCACCCTTCTGTTTTTCAAGCACTCCTTTTATGTCATTATTTTTCAAATTTCAATTGGATTATGTTGGGATATATCATTAAATACATACTTAATTACCATATAATGTAAAAATAATTATAGAACACTTTTTTATCTCATCAAAAAATTTTATGAATTTTTAAGGGACGTCATTAGGCTTTTGAGTTTTCGTAAGGGATTTCTCAACTTCTCTTTTTCTTTCAAGTTCCTTTATTTTTCTTTTTATTTCATAAACTCCACTCATAAGAAAGGTATGATAAATCCAGTAACTTAAATATACATTAATTTTGTTATACTAATGGAATTACTCATCATCATCTCTCATTTCCCCTCCTTTTATACAAAAAATTAAAACATCGTCCAAGATGTGTTAATTTATCGCATTCAAGGATGATGCGTTTTCAATTTATAATACCATATTCATGTATAATCATGAAACCATTTTTATGGTCTTAAAAGAATATAATATTTTTATTATAACCAATTAAATGTTTTGGAACCAGTTTATATACATAATACTAATTCATACAACAAACTAGTTTGTAACAATTGAGATATCTCCAAAATAATCTAAATGGTTATCAATAATGTTATATATAATAAATCATCCTCATACCATGTAACCAAGTGATATATATAACCGTTTATACTTATAAATTTTCATAAATAATATATTATTTTAATTATGTGGAATTATATCCATTCCACATAAACTCTATTACTTATAATCAAGCGAATCGATCATGAAATCAAGGAAACAAACACTCCAGAACGATGGAATTCAACATTCTAACTTATCAAAAGGACATAAATGAAATTAATAATAATTTAATGAATAAAATATAAGTATATAAAGTTATGAAATAGTTAATTAATGGATTTAATTTGATTATATAGTACATTAAGGTCATGTTTATAATATGTTCGGACAAAAGGTAAGGATTTTCTACTCAAACCTCCATTTTTATTCGGGTTACTCTAATCCTCTACTTAACTCAATTAAATTCTTATTTATTCTTATTTAATCCTCATAAATACTCTTTTAATGTTATATATATTTGTACCAAGCATCAAATTTATTTATTTTATGGAATTTTACATGCTTTAAAATTATCTTTCAAAAAACATTCCGGAAATACAAGCCTGTTTAATGGGAACTTCTCAAATTCTTACCTATGTTCAAGTACATTATATAATATATTTTTATCCACCATTATTTTTATAAAATAAATAATTTTATTATCATAATACTTTATTATTTTAATTCTAGTTTTATACAAAGATGTTTTCAAATGAACTCTTCTTTTCAAAGTTAAAGAGTTTTTATCTCAAGAATTAGTTGATGATTTTATAAGAGTAATTTTTTCTATATTAACACTCTTGTTTAATATTATTGGGACTAATATTTTGTGATGTAATCTAGCATATAATATTTAATGGTTTATGATTAGTTTGGATATGGATGTCCTATCATGAAAGGATTCTACATAGTACTCAGAATGGTTAGTGTTTATGTGTACAGATTGGGAAAAGTTATTTCTTATATTGATTTTGTTTATGTTTATCACCTTTTTTATAAGGAATTAATTTTAATTATCAAGTGATGGATGAGGATCATTATATCCCCTCGATTCATCTGAAGGTCTCATGAGACAAAATGTATATGGACTTGGTCCAGGCCTTGCCCATTTTTCGATGTGGTTTGGTCGAGGCCTTAATCATTTTCAGATGTCTTGGTTGAGGCCTTGATGGTATATTTTAGAATGTCCGACATTATTAATTTCCCTCATTATGAAAAAAGTAATTTATAGTCCATGATGTTATTAGAAAAGTAGAATACCCATGATTATGATTTATTATGCCATTATTTATTCATCCCTTGTTCCTTCCATATTATGTTCAAGTTAATTTTAAAAGGAATATATTTTTAGTTAATCACCATGCATAATGTATATATTTATGATATCTTACACTATATTTATTACCCTTACTAAGATCTGAGCTCACCCATCTCATATGTTTTATTTTACCAAGATGTGAAGATATAAATTATGAATGACATGCATGGGTAACCTATGAGTTATGGATATTTTCAAAGGAATCTCCATGTTGTATTTATTTTCATGTTTTAATGATGAACTTATTTATGTATCTGGTTTACCAAAACTACTAAACTAATTCATTCCTTCAGGATATGACTTTCATTTAATTGTTCCAATGTATTGAAACAAGGCACCGACTATGAGAAACTGTGGTTGGGGTGTTATAAGTAGTGTCTACACATCTTCAAAGAAAAGATACCACTGCTAGCTCAAGATCGTGGGATGCATAGTTCTTCTCATGTGGTCTTGAATGGTGTAAATTATAGGAAATCATTACTTTCCTCTTCATCAGAACACAACCAAATCTAGTTCTTGATGCATCACGTAACACTACATACTCAACACCCTCTTCCAGCAATCTCAAGATGGGAGCGCTCGTCAAATTCTACCCCAACTACTGAAAAGATGATGGAACCCCTCTGTCCACAGAAAAGGCTTCCCCTTTAGAGTCAAAATTTTCATGGGTGTTGATATCCTATAAAAATCTGGTACGAATCTCTGGTAATACCTTTCCAAACCAATGAAGATTTTCACCTCCATCAAACTCTTGGGTGGATCCCAAACTAACATTGTCTCATCCTTTGCGTGGTCAACTACCACTCCATCAATTGACA
Organism: Viscum album; assembly: GCA_963277665.1. Taxonomy (NCBI): domain Eukaryota; kingdom Viridiplantae; phylum Streptophyta; class Magnoliopsida; order Santalales; family Viscaceae; genus Viscum; species Viscum album. The sequence goes on along the minus strand of OY728132.1, from coordinate 1,446,966,136 downwards.
TAATGTGTACCAAAAAGTGGATTTCCTGAATCCAAAACTAACAATTTCAAATCATTCCATAAAACTGGAGCTCTCAAAGTACATCCAGAACAATCCTTAAGTGTCTCATGTGATCCTCCCTAGATGCTGAGTATACAATGATATCATTGATGAAGACTACCACGATCCATTATATGTAAGGATAAATTATATGGGTCATTAGTCCCATGAACACTTGTAGGGAGTTTTTCACACTAAATGGAATCACCAAGTACTCATGCTGACCATAGAAATATCTTAATGTAGTCTTTGGTATATCAGCATCCCATACACACAGCTGATGTTATCATGACATTAGTTCAACCTTCGAAAACTATCATACCCCTATAAACTAATAAAAGGGGTCATTGATCCCTGTTAGTGGATAATTTTTCTTCACAGTCACATAGTTCAAGTGATAGTATTCAACACACAACCTCAGGGTTCTTTTTTCCTTCTTGGAAAACAAAAAATGGGGATGACCAGGGTGAAACATTGGTTCTAACCTTTCCTCTGTAAGTCCACCAACTGTGCCCTCAACTTGAAAATCTCTGTGGGAGATATATGATATGTTGGCATATATATTGGTGTCTTCTTGAGGATTAGATAAATGAATAAGTCTATATCTCGTGGGGAAGGTAACCCTAAACATCTTCAGGGAAGACATCCTCATACTCCACCACCACTGTAAGAAACTATGAACTCATAAAATCCACTTCACAATGGGTCATACTAGTAAACTAATTAGTAATAATCTTCACCCTCTTGTGCATGATTCCATCCTATACTGACTAGGTATCTTTTTCACCAATAAAGAAAAACATGTTTCCATCACTGCGGATACACCGCACCCCTCACCTAAAATAGTCAATCTAGGCATAGACTATTGATGGAAAATCTATACCAATAATGACATCGTAATGCCTCAATTATACCACTAATAGATTCTAATAGAAACTTTCACCACCAAGAGTTAGGTCACATTGTCTGCACATGTACGCGATCACTGAGTCTTCTCCAGTAAGAGTCTCCAAGTGTAAGGGTCAACCCAAAGGTTCAATTGGAATATATATGTCTCATACAAGGTATGTATAAATTAATTAATGACTTGAAACTATATTAATCAGTACTGAATCTACAGTATAATATACATAGATAGTACCTCGAATCATTCCTGGAGCCTCTGGGTCAAAAGATTTGACTGTTTGTAGCTATCCCCACCCATGTCCTCTAAAACCCTATACCTGGAGTATACCACCTAGGGTGGTGGTGGTAACAATTAAATGTGTATACCACTTCTTGATGCCATCCCATATCCTTTTTCACATCTTCCACCCTACATAACTACTTTATCCTACCTCTACCTCTTATCTAGAGGCCTTTCTATGGCATCTTTGTCAGTTTTATGACAAGTCAGGCATTCTCATGCAGGATTTCCTCTTCCATCACATGAGTAGCACCACCTAACTCTGGGATGATTTTACCCACCCTGTGATCCCTAAACTACATATCCTCTATCCCGAGACCTCCTCTTGAAACATATCACACATTTACGTCCCCAAGACTAATATCAACTCCCTAGTGTTGAGGTCTCTTTTCCTGCTTGCCCACTACTAACAACTACCAGCTATATCTACTCATCCAAGTAACTCTCAACCAACAAAGGTCTCTCTAGCACCCCAGAAAAGGTAGGAATTCACATATAGACAACACAAGATCATATGTCTCTATGTAGACCTCACTCAAAGGTCTGAGATCTAAAGAAAGAATCAAGAAATATATCCTTCATGTACCTAGAGAGGTTGGTAAACCTCGATGAATACTTAGTTACTATCGTGCTGGACAACTAGATATGCAGAAGTTCCAAGATACGTACAACCCTCGGTGTTTCTGGGGATAAATCCTCTCTAAAGAACACTAAAACTCTGACCTTGGTAGATTCACCTCATCATAATAGTAGGTAACTAAACAACACCATCGCATTACAGATCCAGGAAGAAGAATCACCACTAGGACTGCCATAAAATCTATAGGTTTTCGGACCAGATAAATAACTATGGTCACCACCTCTAGAAAGTCCTTAGATTTCTATGGTTTGGGATCACCTTGGAACCTAAGGGGTCTCAATCTCTGAAGCTTTTGAAGGGTACTCAGCATGCACACCTCATCCACCTGTAATACAGGTACCATGTTATTCTCTATATGCGATGGTATGGTTAGTTCACCACCTTGAGGTAGCATATCAAAAACTGGTCCATGTGTCGACACCTCTTCAATGAGAGGATCATCCACATCATCATTATTCTAAATTTTAATAGGCATGCATTGATATGGAATCCTGAGACAAAAAAGATGTACCATGGTCCATGAGTATATCTAGAGAGATGACTCCCGAAGGACATCAAAACCAAAACTCGTTCCTATATGATGCATATAAAATTTTTCTCTCTAAAACCAATGTTCTCATGTACTATGTAAAAAAGAAGGTGATCAGAGTCTTATTGTATGTATAAGTTGGCCACCATAACAACACTAGATTCCATGGCCAGAAATCCAAACTCCAAACACTTGACATTGTTTTCCCATACTAATCTCACGATATCTTGGACTGAAATTCAAACTGATTGTCGGTAATATCACTCAATCAAGAACCTTACTAGTGGGTACCTTTCTATAATCCCCAATCCCACCTCTAGTAGTCTAGGGGTTGTCGACTAGTACCGAGAAGTCATATCATTGACATAGAAGGCCTTAGCCTAAGTACCTGTACACATGCACACATCTCAAAAACTATATAATGTTGTAATGTAAAAACAACTAAACAACCATGCATGAATACATATAAATCCCATAACCTGACTATACTAAAAATTAATATAAAGTAAAAAAGGATAAATAAAAGCCCACTAAAAAATTCTGTAACACAATTCCAACCTATAAGTAAAGGTACTACTTTCTAAAATTTGCAGGAACACACCACATTTTGTATGGTCTCACTAACCAATGTCAGGTCCCAGTGTCCCTAAAACCTTGTCAAAAGGTCTATCATATGCATAGGACCCGACAGGTGCGGAAAAATACCATGAAAGATGGATTATAACAATACTCAGTAGGGCGCCCAGAAAACATAAACCATACAACAAAGGAGATATGGTTCGCTCGACATAAGTATATGTCTATAGCACATAAAGCAAGAATATCCAGATATTCTCAAAAAAAGACACACAATCTGGAGGTAAGTTACCACCCCATTGTATACCTACCCTAGGATTCCAGCTCTAATGTTCCATTAAGAACTCATCCTATAAAACAACCTATGGAGTCTAATAGCACTGATGACATATATTTGAGGGGTTCTGCTCATTGGGTCTCATCATTAGAAGTCCATGTTGATAGTCCAAAGAGAATATAATACATAGATGAGGATCACTACTAAGGCTAGGGGGTTTACCAACAAACTCGATCTGGATTAACCTGCTAAGTATTGGATCAACACCCTCATATTTTTGGTTATGAAGATACTAATAACTCCATCTAGTAAACGAAGATGAATAAAGGATCTCACTTCGGGCCTCTTAGAGGGCTTCCAATGACTCTATCTAGGAAGTCCAAATGATGGGTCTATATTCCTTGTAGTAAGAGAAGATTTCATACCAAATCTCAAGGAAAGGATAAGGGGAACATACCCTAGAAAAACTTTTCCAAGATTGAGAGGATAGGATATCCAATTCATGTATAAAATATTACATGGAGTGTACTTATGGTCATATTCCATATCACTTAACCCTGGGTCCTGCCCGTGTAAGTGTATCATGTCATCAAGCTATGTCCATGTAGTAGTACACACCATGTAATAATCTCATATACTCTACATGTATTTCATTACACTAATTATCTTGTGTATCCATTTCCATTTACCAGTACACAGCTTAGCCTATGTACTCAGTCCAACCCATGCACGTGTAGTGGAGTACACATCGAGTTTCCAGTCTGTGTACTCCACCATGTATCCATGTACATTCTGAATTACATGTCATGTTCACCTGGGTGGGATGATAAGCCATGTGATAGGGGTCACATGCCGTGTGATATTTAACATCCTCCCAAAACACTAGTCATTGGTTTGAGGGGCCCACGTGGTGTGTAGATCTGGATTACACATCATGTAGTGTGGGATTTTCCATAATCCCATATCTATGATATGGTTATCTCCTTCATTGATTCATCCATCGATCTATCCATTCCTTTCTGAGAAACTCAAGGGGAATCCTCGTCCAAGCCATTCTATAAGAAAACAACAAGTTCCACCATCATTCTTCTTGTAAAACGGATCAAAATTTCATTCTTCATTGTCCGACAAAGAATGATGAAGAATGCGATCTCAGGTTTCCACCATCCTATGAATTTCCCCATCCCCATCCTTATACATCCTTCATGTAATCTTGATCCCACATTTACGATATCTTTTCATTTATCCAAGAAACGAGTTTGCAATGATCGATCGATTGGGACAAGTTGAGTTTCGGGCCAAATGAAGAACGTCCATGACAAATTATGAAAAGGGGGAGAAACCCCCAAGAAAGGATTGGAGGAAGAAACCTAGATCAATGTTAGTGTCAATATTCATCCATATCTGTTATAAAAATAGCCAAAACAATCAAATCACAATGATATTCTCGCATAAAAACCCCTCAAATATTCCTGACCCATGAGACAATCAAACCATGGATAAATATGTTCATTAATTGATTCATTTTCTTCATAGAAATCAAGAATGTGTAATAATAAAATCAAAACACATTCTATGCCTTCAGTCGGTTTTATCACTAAAAAAGAATAGAGTTATGTCGTGATCATTGGAGAGGTCATTTGAATCTATTGTAAATTGATTTTCTATCCACAATCTTATCGTCATTCACCTCATAGAATTCTCCAACGGTCTCTCCAAGGGTTCTCTAACGTATCTGGGGTTATGTGACTAACATTGGAAATTTATCATTAAAATCTATTTGAATATGGTTAATCATTGCATCAAACAAACGAAATTAAATAATTTATTTCATTATTTTAATAATTTCTACACCCATGAAAAATTTTCTAAAAAAGACTCATGCCAACTAATGTTAAATAATTCCTAAGGTAAACCTCACATTATAAAATCAATAGTTCCCTTAGATTTGTGATCTAGGAACTAGTTTATACCTCATTCCACGTTTTCAAGAAAAATTCAGGCACTGGATGTTTATTATATTTAATATATTTCAATCATTTATTTTGGGATCACTGGGATTTGGAATCACACATCATCTTAGTACTTGATCTCAAGAATAATACATATAATATCCAAAAATAATACAGAAAAATATGAGAAATTATATGTAAATATTATAAGAAACAAATTAAATAAAAAATTAACTTTATCAATCTAAAATAGTGCTCAAAATCTGCTCATTGCCAATAATCATTTCTCAATGGAACCAAATTTTATTCCATATATATTATCCCCAAGAACTTATAAAGTATTTCGGGTCATATATTTTCAAATTTCAGGTGCTATAGTGGATATCTAATGAAGTATTCGATATCCACATGATCACTACTACATCAATCTATTGATTTGTGAAGTTGATCTCTGATTGGATACTTAGATATAAATATTCACTCTATAAGGTGTGGGGTAGTAGATATAGAGGTTGTTACTCATTGAGAAATCAAAATTATATTACATGAGATCCCCTTATTTGTTTATAAAGAGATTTATAAAATTACGTAAAAAAGGCTCCTCATCCAATGAATATTAATTACCTACTAAATAAACCATAAATGACATCTTATGACTATTTTACTAACTCATAAAAATCATTTATTTTTTTATCACTTTCTAGTTATATAATAGAAATATTATATGATAAAATAAGAAATTAAATCAACTTGATATTCTTGAAAATTTTAAACAAACATTGAATATTAAAATAATATTTGTTCTTATAATATTTTCCATGAATTTAATTTAATGGTTGTAAATACATTTTATAAATAACTTCAATACCAATTTTTCTAAACTAAAATAATATGTATTTATTTATTTCTTGGTGATTGTATATTCTCATAAAATTTGCAGTCCCACATAGTAGGGCCCACCATGTCTTATGCTTATATTTATTAGAATATTCTATAATTTTGAATACTCTTAGTCTATGACCATCTAATCCCTTATCTCTATAGAAGTGAATACTATTTAAAAATTAGGAGCAGAGTCTAGAAACGCTTCAAGGCATCTAAAGAGACAAATAAAATTCATAGTAACAATAACATTTCCCATGAAGAAAGATCATGTAATATAATCTATTTTCCTTGTGATATCTCATAAAGTAGGATGCACACTTCATGTCATCATCCTTTTTTTCTTAATTATTTGTTGTCCTAACAAAATGGATGTTCTTTTTTCTACCATGGCTATGAGTTTAGTGAAGGTACTACCATCCTAAACAAATAGACCTGAGATATCACTACCATTCAGAAGAAACAAATTCCCTCTTAATTATTCAATCAATTTCACACCACCAATTATGTACCGAATGTAAGATACCTCACTGCAATTTTAATTACATTGCCTTTTCATTGAATCAATATATGTGATCAAGTAATATACAGTAAAAATAATCTCAATTCCGGAGATCATTACAAGTTTTCACATAAAGGAATTACCAATGCACCTTAAACATGTTGTGTTTCTACAGGTGGGTTAGTCCTCATGATCTCATCTACCCTAGATCACCAAGAGAAATTTCATGAGAAGAAGTCTCAATGCTTATGAGCCTCTAGCACTTGATAGTTGTACATCATTTTCATCCAGTCAGTATGATTTATCTAGACCATAGGACATTTGTTTATGATTAATTTAACAGTATCTAAAAGTTCTAATTCTACACTAGGAACAACTACTACCTTTTGATATGATAATTAATCTTTGTAAATTACCATGTCAGTAGTGGACATATAAATATAAACATTATTATTCTAAGTATACATCACGCATAACTCACTGTATACCTGATATGGTAATTAAAAATTATGTTTCAATTTGGGTATATGGAACCCACAAATACAAAAAACAATCACTATAAAAGGGATATCTTTTTTTCTTCATAAACAGAGGTAATTAAAGGATGTCCTAGACCAACATCTATGGTGGATATTCGTATTTTACTTGGATTATTTGTCTACTATCATTGATTTGTGAGAAACTTATCTTGATTTTCAAGCCTACTAGATAAGATAACATAGAAGGGGTGTGGTTTTACAAACTATTGAATGTGAGGGGAACTTTAAAGAGTTTAATAAGATGATAACCATTTTACCTATACTCACATTACCCACAAATGGGGAAGGATTTGTGATCTACAACAATATGTTTGAAAAAGTCTTGGGTTTTTAATCATGAGAGATGAAAACATGATTTCCAAGGCCTCCCACCAACTAAATATCCTTGAAAAAAACCACACAATGCATGATCTAGAATTGGTTGCAATAATATTTTCATTAAATATTTGGTGACGTTATTTCTATAAGGAGAAGTGTGACTTATATATGGATCATAGAATCATTATGTGTATATTCACCCAAATGGATCCAAACATGAACCAATGAAGGTGTTTAGAGCTAATAACGGATTATTATTTTTTTAATCCATTACCATCATAGGAAGGAGAAAAAAGTGGCAGGAGATATATGTAGAAAATATCATATAGCCTTATCCATGATAAGGATTGAAAGGTATCCAATCTTCTTGGACACAGAAAATATGGAAATGGGATTAATAATAGGATCTACTTCACACCTTTCTCAAATAACTTCTCACCCATAAATTCTATAGAGGATTAAGGAGGTCCAAAAAGCTGATGAGAAGTTACAAAGAATGGTAAAGAATATTCTAGAGTTTGAATTTTCTAAATATGGATCTATAAGGTTTGGAACCTAGATATATGTTCAATAAAAATAAGAGTAGAAGAGGGAACTTCGAGATGATGCAAATACCTCATCATTCCCTATTCATTAGATGCCTCCATTGAACATCTAAAGGTAATAAATTCATTTGGGTGGTATTCAATCACCTAACAAATTCATAACATTTTATTAATATTGAGGAAAATTTATCTCTTGGTTAACTTTCTAATATGTAAATAGGGGAAGTCGTAAGACTACATGGAGTACCACTCTCTATTGTATTAGATAAATATCTTAGTTTTAATTTAAATTTCTAGGGAATCCTTCTGTATGAAATGGATATAGAGATACATTTTCATACAGTTTATCACCCTTAGATGGATGGTTAGTCTAAAATAACTATTAAAAATCTAGAGGATATGTTAATATAATTTTCAATGGATTTAAAAGGATATTATGATCAACACCATCCCCTAGTTTTTTTCTAAAATAACAACAATTTTTATTCTTACATTCAAATGGAATCATATGAGGATATTTAAAGGAAGAGATGTTAGACTATAACATGATGGTATGAAGTTAAAGAATGGTATATTATGGGACCATGTATTATCCAAGAGATAAAATATAAGGTTCAAACCATTAAACCCCATATGAAATCCTTACATACTCAATAGAAAAATATTTAAACACAATCTTCGATGTAGCTTTGTGTTTGAGGTCAAAGATCAAATGTTCCTTCATATATCACCATGGAGTAAATTTATGAGATTTAGAAAGAAGGGAAAGAATAATAGTAAATATTTCATCCCCTTTCAGATCCTTGATCAAATCAAAGTTATTTCCTATCTATAAGGAATCACAACTAACCTATCTCAAGTACATGATTTATTCCATGTATCCCTCAAAAGTTAGTACATAGAAGACTCCTTATAAGAATAGAATTCAAAGGCAGTACTTTTGTAAAAGGATATTTTATATGATATATATTTGGTGAAGATATTTGAATATAGAGATATAGTTCTATGAAAAAAGACAACTCATCTGGTCAAATTGTTGTGGAAGAACCACAAGGTTAATGAAATGACATGGGAACTGGAATAGGTGATGAAATAGAAGTACCCTCATCTAATCTAGTAGAAAAAATGAACCTTTTAGGGCCAAATTTATAAATAGGGATAATGTAATTACTTAAATAAATTTAAATGAAATTTCCATTTTAATGAATAAAAACCTTATTAAGTAATATAATTATATGAAACACATACCCTAATTTGGTTATTTTTTACCATACAAAAATATTTTCTTCTAAATAAATACATTCTTAAGAATTTAACCATTGATAGTATATTTGATTTACAGTGACTTCTAATATTAATATATATTAAGGGATATGATAAAATCTAATTAACTCAATTTGGAGAAGCAATGGCCTCGACCAATAGGATCGAACCCTATCAAGCTCATTTATCGAGACATCTAAGGGAGATCGCATCATCGGTATTTTCCCTCAACCAATCTAAAGTAAATATCCAACAACTATATCTTGAGAAAAACATTTATGGGAGAATTTAAAGCTTATAAAGATTACCTCCCCTAACCTATTTGTCAAACCACAACAAGAATGTACCTCCATCACACACCATACTCTTAGGGTGTATGTTGGTGTAATACGGGGTTCTAAATCTATATCATAGAAGTATGAATTTGTATTTTTTTTCTTTTTAATAAAATAATTAATATATTTATCCCTTTTCATTATTACTTTTTATAAACAATTATATATCAGTTGATCAAAACTAGATTTTTCTATAAAGAAACCAAAATTATATTTTATAGAATAAATGGTGTTAATTAAAATAAAATTTTTTAGAAATTAAATAAATTTTAAATAAATTTTACTTTATAGAACTATTATTTTTAAATAATTTTATTTATATACAAATGTTAATCTAATTTAATGAAGTCCAATGTAAAATTTAATCATACCAACATTTATTTTTCAATTAAAAAAATTTATTTAATGGGGTAAATTATAAAAAAATTTAAATTATTTTCATAAAAGGAATATTATTTTTTAAATTCTCATGTCAAAATTACCTAATGGTGGATTTTTCATAATTTTATAAGATAAACTCATCTCTAGGTGAAAATTAAATATTGTGAAAATATACGGTCTATTTTATGACATCATAATAGACCAAAATTTATGTAATAAATGATATAAAAGGAATCCATTAGAAAATAAATATTGTATATTTAAAATAATTTTTTTAAAGTAAATTTATTAATTTTATAAACTTTAATGAATCCTAAAAAACCTATATTATATTTTAAGATTTTAAAACCAATTTTTTTAAAATGAATCACTTTTACATCCCCAATGATATTATTTTAATATTTTCATTTCTTGAACTTATAAAATTTTGAAAAAAACTCCTGTTTGGATGAAACCATGGAAAAAACCATGGTATGGTTTGTGGTATTGATTATTTTATAATATAAAGTCCAAAAGATAATTTTATAATTTTATAATGAATTTCCCTCTTTTTGGCTATAAATAGACACCCAACCTCTCACTTTTCTTAACTAAAAACCCATTGAGAATTAGTTTCCTTTCCCAATAACCCTTTAAATCCCTCTAAAGGTTTTATCAAGATCTTAATAATCTTTTCTGAAGATTTTAGAGTCACCCTCTCAATGTAAGGGATTATCTCTTCTTTATTTGGGTGCTTTATTTGTACTATACCTTTTTATTTCCATTTTTTCATGTTTTCATATGTTTTTACACATATATTTACTATTTTTATGGTTCCCATGTTATTAGAGACCAAATTTCAATCCCATTGAACCCTTCCATGAACATTTAGGTAAACTTTCTATGTTGCTAAAATTATCCCAATATTTTTAATGCCAAACATGTGTGTTGTGAATACCTATACCTATTTAAATTCAAATGTATTCACCTAGATATAACAGTACCTCATTGATTGGGAACTTCCATGTATATAAACCAATATCCTTAATAATGGGATTAAATTTTATTTAAAGTTTTACTTATGTTGTATGATCTATATGGAACACAAGTGCATGTACAATATATAAACATGATGGCTGAGCCTAGAATTATATATCCCATAAATGAATTGGGTAATGTTTTCATCTCATGAGAAACCATGTATGGTGTATGTGAGGTTATCCCAATAACAATATGTTATGATGTCTTGGTGTTTAGTCATGACGTATTATTTTGATTTCATGTTTTATATTATTTCCACATACCTATGTTTCCTTGATGTCATCATCTTATATCATGCTTTGATTTTCATGTTTATGATTATCACCCTTTTCTGTCACCTTGATATTCCTATTAAATAACATTTATTACTTTCATCACGTTATTCTTTAGTTTCCCATTTTATAGGATTTGTAGCTCTCCCTTTTCTTGTGTATGTCCCAAGGTTATCCAATCAAGTATTATAAGTTATTTGGATTTTAAGTTCATGTTATGGATTTTCAAATAGTTTCATTATGTCCCTGTTATAAGTTAATGTTCTATGTATCTAATTTCACAAATATATTTGGCATATAGATCATCTGGTACTATATTATGTGTATCATTATGTTATAAGTAAGGAAATAAGGTATATAAAAGATATGTATTATCATAAATTTATATATGACCCGTAGGGTTAATATTTTATTTACTTACTTGGAAATAATTTTATTATATTGATACATAAGTTTAAAGTTATAGATAACCATTAACATTTGAATATGATTTGATATTTATTTCTATTTCAAGAAATTTTTTTATATTTTGGGAATATAGGTTGAGTAAGATAGATAACATTGAAGATTGTAAAGTTATTTGGTGGTAATGAGATTAATGTTATTCTTGAGTAGGTTCAAAATATTTTTGGGTATATTACTTGATAAATATTTATGTAGAGAACTATTGAGAAGTTTTTGGTTTTATAAATTGAGGAATAAATATTTGGTTATTTTCCTTGACATTTTATATCATATTAATTTTTGGAAGGGATTAATCTTTTTTGGGTTTAGAAAAAATTAAGAACAGTTTTTATGATTGTTGATGTTCAATAATTTTAGTATAAATGTTAAGTTTATTTTAGAGAATATTTGATCAGTGTTTTGTTAATTTTTTTAAATAGATAAAGAAGTTTTAGTAGGAAATATCATTGGGTAACCTAATATTAACTTTTGATGTTATTTTTTTGAATATTTATGTTTTACTTTTCACTAAATGGTTTCTTATGATTTTCTTAGGAAATTAACATTACAAAAAAATGATTTTAATTGATCATTAAACCATGTAAGGAAATTTAATAAATATTATATATTCTTTGATTACTAAAGTTATAAGTAAATTGATCGTGTTATAATTTTACTATTGAAAATTCATTTTTTGATATTATTGTTCATATAGGTTAAACGTCACCTACCAAGATTTAATGAAGAAAATCACACAAAAATTTCTTATCAATTGTAGATATCATAAATACAATTAACATTGAAATGTCATAATCAAGTTATTTTGAAACATTTTTCAACATTAAAGTTATTTAAAATAAATCCTATTATATATCAAACACCTCTTATATACCTTGAAATATCTAGGGGTCATGGATTTTGTTTTATTAAATTATAGAATCTAAACTTTTTCATCTTGGTTGACATGGGAAGTAACAATAAAGGAATAAAAAAATATCACGTTGTTATAAGAGTATAAGAAAATTTATTATTTTAAATAATTTTTAGGTAAATGAGATACTTGATCAACCTATATTTATTTAGTTCTGTTAAAATACTTTTTATAATATGAATGAACAAAATTTTCAAATTTTAAAAGTTGATTCTGTCATATTATTTTATAAAAATGGTGTTTGTTCATATTTATTAAAACTATAGGTCCAAATAACAAAATTTCTAAAATCACATTATTTTTCATGCTAAACTAAACCAAATTTTACAAATTATAATTTGAAAAAATACGTTTACATCCTTGAAAATTTTCTGATATATTTTCACCAATCATGAAATCTTTCTGATCTGGACTGAAAACATAATTTAAAATTATGTATTCTATAAAAATTCTGAATTATTTTTTGTAGCAGTTAGCTTAAATTTTTATTTTCTATAAATTATGAAGTAAAACATTGAGTAATGGTTTAAATTATAGAAAATTGTATCCTGTAAAATTATGAATTAGTGATTTTTTTAGTTGAGAAAGAAAAAATTGTGAGGGTGCACTTTCTTCAAGAGGGGAAAATGTTACAACCCAGGTATTTCTAACAATACATTGCTTTTATGGTTTATAAATATGAATTTAATTTTTTATTTTAGAAATTTGTGTGTGTGTGTGTGTCTGTGTGTTTGTTAATATCATGTCTCAAAAGAATTATATAATAAATTACATACTAATTATGCATATAAAATTATTGTGTTTACTTCATGGTATAAAATATTGTTTTATTTAATGGTTAAATATATATTCTTAACATTATTGCATTTTTATTAATATAAAGAATTATTTGATTATTGGATATTTTAAAAATGTATATTCATATTAATTCGATGGATTTATATTAATATTAATTATTGTGGTAATATTATAAATAATTTTATTAAGGTAAGGAACAATAATATGATTTCTTTTATTTGAAAAAGAAACAGTTTTTATATGTAAATTGTTTTTCTATGTCCTATATGGATTAATTTAAAAGTATTTATAAATTTACAAAATTAATTTTGATAAAATGGACTTCATTTTTTGATTAAGGATGTTGAAATTCTAATAGGGAGAAATTTTGTAATTTTTCAGAGTTAGTTGGTTTTTTGGTGAATAGTTAAAAAATACAGTATTTATAAATATGATTACTTTAATAACATCATCGAGAAATAAATATGACTTAAAAATTTAGGAAAAACTTTTCTTCGAAATAAGAGATAAAAATCATGATAATATACTCAAAATATCATCCATGTAATAAAAAAGTAAATTTTATCTTAGGATAGATATGAAAACATTTATCAGTATTGACGTAGTACGTACACAATCCTATAAAATTCAAAATGTGTGCATTGAAGATAATATTTCGAATGGGATAAATATAAGATTGAAATTAAATATAAATACGATTAAAAATAAAATTTTATAATTTATTATTTTAAAATTTATATTTATGTAACAAGTTAACTATTCAAATGATTATACATGATCACATAAAGTGAGAAAAACCAAAATAATAACTTAAATATATAGTCATGATAAGTATGAAAATTATAACGAAAAATGAATGGTTTTACATGATAATATTGATGAATAATAAAATTTATCTATGTTAATTATTTTTAAAAATATTAATTAATATTTATATTATCCAAAAACATTACACAGCATTGATGCAAATTAGTGAAAGTAGGATAAAAGTCATAGTAAATGAATATTAAAATATTAAAAGTGATATTATTGGATAAATTAATTTCATTAAATATTTTTAAATATTAAATTTATTGTTAAATAATTATTTAAACATATAAATTTAAATTTAATTGTTATAAAAATACTATTGAATTAAAATGATGAAAATTACACTGAAAATAAAATTGAAGGGTTTTTAATGATAAACAATATTTTATTAATTGATAAAAAATAATTAAAAATTATCCTACGGGAATTGGGTTTTGAAATGGTCTATAATATTGACCATTTTCCATTTTTGAAGAAATTTTTATTTTAAAATTACATTCTTTACTCTTAAAAATTGAGAATTTAGAAAAATGATTGTGGGTTTTCCTTATAAAATGAGACTCATTCTCACCATCCCAACCCACACCTAAGGTTTAGTTTCCTCTATAAATTCAACCCAAATCCCTTTATAAACTCTAATTTTCTTGTTTATAATGATTTATCCTTTTTAAAATACTATTATACAAAGGAATTGTACTCAATCGAAATGCGGTCTATCGTGAAACAAGGTAATAAATTCTAAACCTATTTCTCTATTCTTATTTAAGATTCATTATCCTAAAACTATTTTAAAATTACCATTATTATTATAAAATGATTGTATTTCCATTATAATGGAATATTTTTTATCCATAAATTTTGAATGATGATCCATTACCACTCACCAAGCACTTTTCATAATCCATTTCTTCAAAATACAGGATTTTATAAAATTGAGTCTTTTCATTTAAAATATTCCTTTAATCGTTTCAAAAATAGAAGTAGTATTTAAAAGAATACCTATAATTAAATTTTAATTGTAATATAATTTTAAAAAATACTAAAATATTTATTGGATTTTCTTTCTTATAAAATCTTAATAAAAACATTATTCATTGTTGTGGTATTACACAACCTATGTGAACAATGATATTTCCATAAACATACTTATTTCAATTATATTATTCAAAACTAATTTTATGTTTAAATATAACATTAATATTCATTTAATTTTATGATTATGATTTATAATTCTGAAATATCCATCATTAGTATGGAATTGAATTTGAACAATCGTGGTTATTTTTAATCGTGAAAAACAAGCTTATCAAGGAAGATTCTATTAAAAGTATCTATTTTTTGTTATAATAAACTTATTTTATTATATAACGATATTCACAAAATACTTTGAAACTTTTGGATAATATATCACCATGGGAAAAGAACCTATTATAGAAACATGATATGGCCTTAAATTGATACATATTTTCCATATTTACTTGATGTTTTTTAGAGATATTTTCTATTTCAATGAGAAAATAATGATAAATATTTAATAATTGATAGATAATCATTGAAAATATAATTTCATGATGTTTTTTTATTAATGTGGTTTTTTAATTCATAATTTATCAAATTGCCATCATTTTAATTTCCATGTATTTTATGAACTAATTGTTTATGTGTTGTTTTTTACTGAAATTTTTTTCTTTAGTTTTTCGAAGTGCTTTAGGTTTTAGATTAAATTTATTAATTCCCCCTATTATTATCTCTACTTAAAAGTTTTTGTTAATTATTTTTTTATCAAATTTTAATATTTTTGAAAATATTTAAAAGGAATGTTTTTATGTTTTTGTCACATATATTTTTTGGATATTCTTTACAAAAACATGTAAATAATACATTTTTAACATTTTCATTATAAATTAATTTTCC
This sequence comes from Viscum album, assembly GCA_963277665.1. Taxonomy (NCBI): domain Eukaryota; kingdom Viridiplantae; phylum Streptophyta; class Magnoliopsida; order Santalales; family Viscaceae; genus Viscum; species Viscum album. The sequence goes on along the minus strand of OY728132.1, from coordinate 1,446,949,983 downwards.
CACCATTATTTTAATTATTCATTATTAATCTTATTGGAATAAATTGAAAAGTAAATTTTTATTATTTTTATTCATGAGATGGTGAAAGACAGCACCAATGTGTTTTATTCATGTAATGGTTCTTAGACAATAAAGTGGGGGATGGTAGGGCTTGGGATAAATCCATTCAATGCATTGGGTAATGTTTTATTATCTAGATAAATATTTTTAGAAATAATAGATTATATGTTATTCTATAATAGGGGAATACAAGTGAATACGGGTGACTTATATAATTCCCTAAGATGCCATGATGATTTTTCATTTAATTTTATGAATTTTGTTAGGTTTCTTTTTTCTTTTAGAAAATAAGTTGTTTTTTATGAATTCATAGATTGATACTTATAATAATAAATGTTTTTGTGGGTTTTTATATTTTTCAATGGCCTAACACATTTCCTTTATTTTAATATTCCTTACTGATCATTATTTTCTCATATTAATTTTTGTGATTATTTTTTAGGGTTTATGGATGAGAAATAAAAATAATATAGTGATTTTTTGGTTATAGGTGTCTTTATTGAAAATTGAAAGTGTATAAATTTAAAATTTTATTCTTATAGAAAAAATTTACACTAATTGGAAGTATATATTTTTTTAATGTAATGGTTTTCTTAGTCCTCTAAAACTATAAACCTAAAAGGTCAAGGAAATATATAAAAAAATTAATATAACTCTTTTAATTATATAGTTACTATGTGTAGTGTATTATATAACGAGTATCCAACCCTTGAGTTTATAAAATAAATCTTAAGATCCCATTTCAGTGAGAAGTCTGACATAAAGATCAACTATACATATAATAATACGCATGAGATACCTTAATTTTAATACAGTTCTAATATATATATATATATATATAATCAAGATTTTAAATTAATTTTACAACTAAATAATAAAACATATTCATGTTTGAATGAAACTATATCTTTTTTTACGTATCATGTATCTTTTGATCTACATTATATGATAATTATAAGAAGAAATTTATACAATTTAAATTTCTAAAATCCATTAATATACCTTAATATTATAAAGGTATTAAAATAAATTTATTAAAAATTAAAATATTTATCTTGAGAAATTAGAACTTTAAAATGTAATTCATTTCAAAAAGAAAATTTCTTGGAGTTCATGGATTGAGACATGTTGTGGTTTATAGGCATAATTTAATTTTAGGCAGGGGATTTTTCCATCATTGTACCTTGAAACATAGGTAGTTACACTTTTCAAACTTATATTCTTCCACATGGAAATAAAATTACTATAAAACATGGTCCTTTTTAGTGAAAATTAAATTTTCAAACTCTTTTATCATATGAATCATCACAAAAAAATCAAAACCTGGTTATTTTATGGAAAATATAACATAAACCATAATGTAATTATATTAACTATGGTGGTGTTTCGTGAAAAATCTTTCTAGGATTCCATATTGTAAATTTCTCAACATCACACTCACTAATAAAACTAACGTGTCTTTAAGATATATTAGTCCATAATATAAATAAATGAAATAAAAAATTTAATCCCAATATTAACTAGAAGTAGAAATTGTAGAATAAAAAAAATAAACAAGGTGTATCTCATTATACTTGTTATATACCATAAAATATAGAGTTTTTTAGAGATAACTAGGTAACAATCAATTGAATCCTACTTTATAATGAATCTTCAAGCCTATGTAATCACTTAACACTTTAGTGGGTCCTCTTCTATTTTATATATCATGCTAGTTACACGTATAGGGATAATAAAGAGAAGAGGATGAGAGATAGATTCATATTTTATAACAATTATCTTCTATATATGGAAATATATTACTAAACTACTTTTAAATAGAAATAATTTAGTAAAATGAGGAGTCTCTTAGAGTGTAAATATTTTATACATTATGAAATGAAAAACTTTTTTATATCATTCATTATGAAATTTGAATCCATAACCTCATTAATTAAGTGATTATTAAACTCTTTTAACCTTAAAATAATAATTAAAACATTACAACATGATGTGTCCCAAGAAAAAGGTATTATAATTATCATAGTAAAAGAATTTTAATGGTCTTTTATATCATTTATATTGAATACCAAGACATGAATCAAACAACCATGTCATAACACAACCCACACATTGTGACTTTTACCACATTTTTTAATGTTTTAACCCATGTATCCAATAATTTCACATTTTTATAACATTTATAAATTTTTTTGAAACTTATCTAAAATTCCTTTAACCGGTTTAATACTTATAACCACTATAAATTTTTTTCATATACAAAAAAGATAAAATATAATTTCTACCTCTTCTATCATTTTTTATGTTTATATTATCAACAAGGGGCATAGATTTGCCTCTATTTAATGGAACTAAACCATATATAAAAGATTCAATAAACTCAAGGATGATGGATAAAAATTTAAAACCAGTTTTTATATCTATATATGTTAAATTTTTTAACAGATTTATTCACTCTTTTATTATTAACAGAATTTATATTACCTAAGATAAGAAATTCAATGAAATATTTGATAATAGAAAAAATATCAAAGTCACTCTTGAACTACTTTAATACTAATTTAAGTAGTCTCGTGAAATATTTACATACACTAATAGGGTTAAATTACTAAACTAATTTATTTTACCATATTTATAATTGAACCAAAAATGGCCTTAATCACTTATTATAATAAATTTTTTTAAATCAACTCATACCATTAATACATGATAAAATAAAAAATAACATCAATCATGTATAAATTGTGATGATTTACATTGGGGTGTCCATGGGTAAAGTTGGTTTGGGTTTGAGTATTCTTTTTACCTAGCCCAAAAAAATAGGTCGGGTAATATTGGGATGGGATGGGTCAAGACAGAGATATTTTTTAGTTTAGACTCGACCCAACCCAACCCATCTCAAATTGGGTTGGTTCAGGTAGGGGTGATCAAGTTAGGGAAAAAATTAACCCCCGCAACACTACTTCCAAAACTAAACAATCTCTCACCCCTAAAACATCTACTTCACACCCTCTATAACCTATCATCCTCTTTTCAACTAGAAATACAGTTCACACTCATTAATACTACCAATAATGAAAAAAAATAGTTTCATTTTCTCCCTTAAGAAAAATTTTGTGACAACATGTGTGGAAGATGCATTAGTGACAACATGGGTTGGCAATATCAGGGTCGGTGAGTGATGGAATGGGTGGGAAACAGCATGTGTGGATGAAGGAATGGGTGGAAAATGGCACAAATGGTGCTTTCATGGATGATATAGTCAAGAAACATGGTAGAAATGGTGGTAGGAAGGACTCTTGAGAGGCGAAAGCAATGACATGAGTGGGAAATGGAACACAAATGAATGGCATAACAACAGTGGAAGGTAGGACTCGGGATAATTGGTAGCAACATGGAAAATATTGAGAAGTGGAGAATCCAAACTAGGTATTTGAAAGAGTGATGGGAATGAGGTATCTATTTGGGGATTGAAAGGGATGGAGGGGTAGTTACAAGAAGAGGTAAGGAGTAAGAGTGACTATAAAAGATGGTGGTCTTAGCAGTTGTTAGTATGAACAACACCATGAAATGGAGGAGGTTAAGGGGAAGAGGGAGGTTAAAGTGAGGATTAGGGTTGTATTGTATAGATGGATAGAAGAGGATATTTGGTCGCATGTAGATGGAGTATTAGTAGTGATGGGTTGGTTGGGTTTGATTGGGATAGAAACCTACCAACCTGAGACCAAAACCAACCCATTTATAGGTCAGCCCCACAAAATGAAACCCATCCATATTATGTGTGTAACCTAACCCAAACCAAACCCAACTTATCATGTTAGGTTAGGTTTATTGGTTTGGGAAATGTTTGGGAACCCTTAATTTATAAGGTTTACCACTCATTAAAAGTATCTAATAATTGGTTTGAATAAAATCATGAAGATTCATATAGTGAATTATTATCACACTAGATTTATAGTTATGGTGGGATATTCCTAAACAAGATTACAATCAAAAACCATTTTACTAAGTGATGATTTTGAAATTATAATAGTATAGAGAAGAATTAATCTGTCTCGTGCATAATATTTAAAAAAATTAAATATTCTTCTTCAAAACAAAACTATCATAATGAAACTATTATTCATATATTTATATATTTATCTCTTTATAAATCTTCTTAATCACCAACAATCATCACATACTTAACTTTAGTGTTTATAAAAAGTATCAAATATTATCTTTTCAACCACATTTCTACTAGGTTATTGAATACATTTTATACTCCATATAAACTTTTTGAAACAACTCCACATAATCCAAAAAATATATCTTAATATTTGATTTAAAAACATACTCCTTATTGAATACAACACACACCATCATCTTCTAGCTAGGCCAATCATTATCTTCTAGGAAAAATAAATCATTAATGAATTCTATTTTAGAATAACCAATATGATGTGGGTAGAGTTTCCCATGATCCTTCTCCAGCTATACCATGATCCTTGATTATGGATTATTATATTCTTGAATAATAAATTTCATTAGGAAATGAAACATTGATAATCATTGACATGAAATTAGTCTTTTAATGTTTATAATCATTTTAATCCTCATTTACGTAACTTCTAAACATTATCATATAGGTAATGTAACAATTTATTTTCACTTATGCATCCCTTGATATATTTATATTACTACCATATTAAATAAAATTATTTTCACACTTACCTAATTTCTATTAACAGTAACAAAAAATATATTCAACTATTACATAAATATAATACAACACTTACATAGGTAATTTAACATCTAATGTATTGTTAAAAAACTTTTAGAAACCATTATTTATCCTTAACATCTTTCTGTTAACTATTTAAAATAATGAATAAATCTTCTTCCATGGTTACACAAACTTTATAAAATATTTATCATTCTTATAAAAATTGTGAAAATATAAACTCAGACATAAAAAGAATTTGAAATCACTTGATAACCATACACAAATAGTGTAATTATCAAATCATAATTAAATACTAACCAAAAAATCAATTAACTCTTTCAAAACTTACAAAAACTATATGAAAAAAAAAAATCACTTCTCTTCAGCATCCTAAAATCTCCATGAAACTTTTTAAATGAATTATCAACACTTCAATCATCAATCCATCAACAATAATTAATTAAAAACATAATTGAAAAAAAAACGTATTAACTTTAATGTACTTTTCATAATATAGAATGTACCTAATCAAATAACACCCGAATAACTTTAGTCCATAAAACTGATAGATATATATACAAGACTCTTATATCTAGATACATATTTTTTGTTGATATCATTCCAAAACATTTCATAGTTTAAGTAACAGTGATTTCTTACTAGGGGGTGATCTTTGGTTATAGTTATAGATTATGAATTCATAATCATTTTATACTCATTAAATTACCATAAAATTATGCATAAAATATCTATGAAATAAGAATTGATTTTTTTACAAAATATTTTCCCAAATATAAGATAATTTATATGATGCTCTATCGAAAATATTTTGGAGTTTTTCTCTAAAATGAGTTTTGGGTGTAATTTCTATAGTAGTTACATATGATGTAACATAATATTCATAAAATCTTGGATATTGAGATACAATTGTGATATTTAATGTTTTCTATGCATGATATCTAATAATATATTTAATAATATGGATCATACTTCACCGCGTGATATGCTTAGTTTAAGGAATTTGTTATGGGATATCACATCATGTAATATAATATATTGCACCACTTCCTTGCTATATTTTTATATTCTCATAATATAGTTATATTTATTAGATGAATCATCATTTTATCATATATATTAAATAATTTATAAGAATATTTTCAATTTTTTAAATGTTAAATACTTAAGGGGGAATGATCACAATAATAATATTATTTTTATATAAGAATTCCATTATTTCTACTTGGAAATTTATACTTGTCCTAGTTTCATTATATTTATAAACACACATTTTACTTAAATTAGGTATTATTATGGTTTATTTAAACCTATATATTATTTTTCAGGAAATATAATTATTTAAAGGGTTAAATCATAATTTCACCCTTAACAGAGCCTCAAATTGAGATAAAGTTATCCCAAATAGGTTAAATACCCTAAGAGCGGTGGTGAATCCAGGTATTAAATATTAAAAAACTACCCCCTTGGATCTTGTTTCATTGTTAAAAAATATTCTTCTCTCCCATTCTTATAGAAATGTATGAACAGAAATGAAAGCATGAACAAGACACAACAATTTTACATGGTTCACCCTCACCAGGTTATGTCCTAAGAGCATACAAAAGAAATGTGATAACATACCAAATCCACTAATGATCACTTATAAAATATGTTTTGAGAGAGATCACTTATATTCCCTTGATCACTTTCCTTAAAATCTTTAGAGAGGACTTACAATCCCTCCTGGTTTGCAACTAGTCAAAATTTGAATGCTCATTGCTCCCTCTACTGAAGTGTGCTCACTACTCCTCCAGAAAAATCTCATATTGTTCTGAATCCCCTAATAATTGTTTCACACTTACATTAGTGTTCCATGAAGTTATATTTCCACCTAATATATTAAATCCAATTTTCCATGAATTTTTAGTTTGTGGAATTTTTTTTCACGGACTATTTTAGTCCCTTCATGAAATTCCTTTCACTCTCCATGAATTGTCTCGCATCCTCCATGAATTGACTTGAACCACATTGAATGAGTGCTTCTTATACCTCCTTTTATTCATGGGTTTTCTCATTTTTGTGGATGGATTATTCTTCTCAAACCATGGGTGCTTTATGGACTACCAATGCTTCATAGCTGGCTGATGCCTCATGAACCAAAGATGCTTTGCGGAAGGCCTCCACTTTATGGTACATTTTCCTTTACAAGTTACAGAGCCCCAGAAACTCCTTCTAAAAATTAATTCCTCCTTCTTGGAATATTTTCTCATGAAACTCTTACCCTTCACAGAATACTCCCCCATGAATTAATTCATACCTTCTCAAAATCTTTCAGTAGTGACGATCTTCTCTGATGAAATTATCTTTTTTTAATGACGTGATTAGGGTACTTTATATAGGAAAATAAATCCTACAAAACTCACTAATAAGAAATACCCAAAACTCTATTGTGGTATATCCTTTACATAGAAATTCTTATGTGGTATGCATATCAGTTTAATTCATTCGCAGATCCCCTAAAACATAACCTATAATCGTAAAACAACACACCTATTTCACAGTTTGTGTAGTGTGTTATGAGGCCCGCATAGTGCTGCTATGAAGAAACTCTTCCTTTCCTGATTTTGCTTCACCATTATGTGTACCTCCTTTGTGATTTGAATAGCATAGTTTTGTTACTATGTGGTCCATGAAATCCATTATTTGTGGTCTGCAAACTGCAGTCTCTAAAATTATTTTCGGAAAACCCTCCGTTTCCATAAAACAAACTCCCAATTTTGAGGCCCAAAAAATTGGAAGACATAATGAAACTATGTAACCTTAAAAATCTTCTTCGGTAACACCAACTATAATAAAAAGTGGTTATTTGGCCTTGTCAACCAACATAATCACCTCAAAAACACCGTGATAGCACCTCAAGATATTGTTTCCCAACAATACGATCCTTTTGGTATGTTGACAACACTAAATATTTTGATACCATGATAAATCTACTTACAAATTTCACTAAAACTCACTTCTTAATATTCTGATAACCCTAAAATATTTACTCAATACACACTCTAATACCAAATGAGTCATTCTTGACATGAGAAACAAGACTGTCGTGAAAAGTGAACTAAAGAATTAGTTCATTCAAAAACCACTAAAATTCATTATCACAATCCCCCTTTAACGTGATATATCACCATTTATTGAACATCTTTAGCATCATCATATTTAAAACTCCCCCAACTTCACTTCTCCTCTTATTAGCCTCTCTCCTACCTTAATTAAGACATATATCCCCTTTTATTGCCACAATTTCACCCCATTTATCAATAAACCCTAAAGTCACTTAATTATGGGTTGTAACAGGTTAAAGAATGAAAATTAACTCGTTAGTGAAAAACACAGCCTACCTTAGGGATAGGGGTCCCACAACCTCACTTTTTCAAGTGTAGGAAGTCGAATAAACTTGAAGATCGAGTTCATGGTGTTCAAATTCTTCTTAGGGTAATTCCATTTCAGAATGTGTGCCACCTTTAGTTATGTAAGAACATATTCTAACTTCATAATACATTGATCCACATTCTCTTTGATAAAATGATACTTTATTTTACTTTTATTTGTCCTTTAGTGATGTACTAAATTTTTTATATGATTTATATCACTTGAATTAACCCAAGGTATTCTGATCAAAGATTTCACTACAACAACCATATCATTATGTTATTGCTTTATCCATAATAAATGCCTTCAAGTTTGAGTATCTATAACATATTAAACTTCTACGGTGCTTATAGAAAAGTAATATTTTTTATTTCTTATCAATGAAATAAAAAACCCTCCAATATATAATACACCACAAGATGTTGATTTTCTATCATCTTTTGAACTATCCCAATCATCATCTGTATTTATAAATAACTCTTGCTGAGATTTTTTATTGTATAGAAAACTAAAATTCATCATGTCCTTGATATAATAAAGTGTTATTTTCACTAAAATAAAATGGTTTTCCATGGGATTGGTTTTATATATTTCTTCTTGGAATGTGTAAAAACCAATATTGGGACTTGTCACTATCATGTATAATAGGATCCTAATGATTTTCATGTTTTTTGTGACATTAGCTACACTACCTTCATCATCCCATGATAGTTTCATCTAGGTAGTAACCAGAGTCATCATCTCTATGAAATTATAAATTCCAAATCTTCTCAAAACCTCCTTATTATATTTATATTGAGTAATTGATGTTCCATTATTTTCTTTTGTCACCTTTAAACCAAGTAATAATGTTAGTTTTCCAATCATTGGCATTTCACAATAAATTTTCATGAATTTTGTGAACTATTTACATTTTTCTTCATCTTATCCACCAAATATTATGTCATCTACATACACCATCACCATCATCCTTTTATTACTACCATTTTTTAAATAGAGATAGTACTCACCTCCACCATGATGAAAACTGGTCTTCTTCAAAATAAAATCTAGTCTTGAATACCATGCTCTTGGTGCTTGCTTCAACCCATATGTAGCCTTCTTAAACTGAAAAACTATGTTAACATATTCATGAATGAGAAAACATTCTATCTCCCCAATATAAACTTCTTCTTCTAGAACCTCATTTAGAAATGATTACTTGAAATCCATCTGGAAAACATTGAACTTTTCTTCCACTCATATGGCGAAGAATAATCTATTTGTATCTAGCCACGCAACATGTAAAAATGTTTCATTAGAATCAATACCCTCTATTTGGGAGTACCATTTACACAATAATTGTTCTTTGTTTTGAATAATTCTTCCATCTTCATTCATCATGTTGAGAATGACTCATTTGTCCCCAATGACATTCTTTTTGTTGGTCTCAAAATAATATTCCATGTTTGATTCTTATCAATTTGTTGAAGCTCTTCATTCATAGAATGATCCCAATATTAATCCCTATACACTTCATCAAAATATTTCAAATCTACCTAATATTGGAAGGTTTCATGGTTTAATGACTTTATTCTTCATGATTGAACTATAACTACCTGATCGCCAATGATGTTTTTTGTCAATTTTATCTCAAATAATTGGTTTTCATGTAGATATAGATTTAAATCCCTTCCACTCATAATTAGTATCTTCTTATGAATCATCATTTTCCACTTCAACTCCCCTTGAGGTGTTGACCTCCTCATCAGTTTCATCATGGAACTGTTCACTACGTTGTTGTAGATTCTATTCATTCTCTATGATAATTATATCATTACTTTAAACTACCTTTCCAAGCCTCTTGTTGAAACGTTTATATGATTTTATTTTTCCTGAATAAACAAAAAATATACCCATGTCTCCACATGACTCAAATTTCATGTGTTCCTCTTTATTGATAATAAAACACTTACTTACAAAGATTCAAAGTTATTTTAATGTGGGATTCTTTTCGTACGACAACTCATATAGTGTCTTTTCATACTTTGAACACAATAGAGCCTTGTTAGATATGTATAATGATCTCAAGACTACTTACTTTGTGAATATCTCTAGTAATTCCTTTTCAATAAGAATTATTCAAGCCATGTTGTTTATGATATGATTTCTGCTCTCAACTACTCCATTTTGTTAAGGAGTTCTTATTACTGAGACTTCAGGCATTATCCCATGTTTCTTAAGATAATATCCTACTTGAATGTTTATAAAATTTTCACCATTATTAGTATGAAACTTCAATATATTCTATCGAAACATCATTTTAGAATCCCTAAGATACTGATTTAGGAATCTAAAAACATCACTCTTGTGGGAAACCTAAAATACACTTACCATCCTACTGAAATTGTAAATGGAAAGAATGTAATACCACTTACCACTAATGGATATTGGTGAGATAGGTCTGTATAAATCTTCATCCACCAATTCAAGCACTATAGAGGATTTTTTCTCTTTTTCCTTATACATCTTCTTGATAATCTTCCCTTGTTGACAAGGATTGCATGTATGAGTACAATCACATGATAGATTAGAGAGATCTCGAGTTGTATCACATTTGACTAGATATTTTAGGGATAAATGGAATAGATGGACAATTTATTTATAACATAACCTATTTTCTTCCTCAGTGGATAAAATACACATATCTTATTCTCCACTTACAAGGTAGAGATTCACCTTTGCTCTTTTTCCCTATAGAACAACTATACCATCTCTTACATTAATGATACACATCTTCTTAGTAAAGCATATAGAGTTACCTGAGTCACATAGTTGATTGACACAAATCAAGTTGTGTCTGAGACCTTCAAAAATTCATACATCATTACATCTCAATTCTTTTCCCCCAAATTTGGTTTTTCCTGATCTAACTATCTTCTGGACTTTATCATTCCCAAATTTTACAAAACCTTCTTTATAATATTTTATATCTATAATAAGATAGTTATTAAATTTTATATGGTAAGTTCATCCACTATCAAGAATCCATGCACTAGAATGATATGATTCTTCAAGGTCAAGTTGTGTCTAATACCTTCAACAACAAAGAAATCAGTACATCTCATTTCTTTTCCCCCAAATTTCACTTTTCCCAATCCAATTATCTCTAGTCTTTATCATTCCCAAATTTTAAAACACCTTCCTTGTATTATTTTATGTCTATAACAAGATCCTTATAACCTATCATATTAGTTGTACATCCACTTTTAAGGATCCATCCACTATGAACTATTTTTTTATCCTTTTTTTTAATTCATACCTGGTAGGGATTGACAATCTTGATCTTCCTCAAAGTATGATGGACTAGATTCATCTTATAGAGCTACAAATTGATTTTCATTTTAAACCCATTTGAGGATATATTGAACCACTTCTTATGTCCACATTTAGTATCTTTTGGAATATCCCTCTTCATTTTTGATGAGTAATATCTTTCCCTACGTCTGAATCCTCCACATTTGAAATAGTGACCATCAAATGATGTACTGGAAAATTGAGCACTATATTGATGCCTTTTTTTGTATTCTTCCCTTTAGTAGCTATTGGATATGGAACAGTAATTTTGTAAGTGTCTCATCTTTACACAACAATAACATCTAATGTGGGGTGAATTCATGTGTATCACCACTACACTACAATTTTTCCTTGGGTTCTCTGAATATTCTAGTTCTCATTCATATCCAAATAAATATTCAATATCAAAGTAGGTTATTATGGTGTGACTCTAATAATTACATCTTTCTATTTTCAATAAATCCATATACTGGACTTATCATTTTAATTAGACTATTTCTTCTTTTCTATTGGTTCTCTATGCTCCACATATTTCTTTTCTGTTAGCTAAATGATCTTATTTCTCAACGCCATGTAAAGAGTCAAGAGTTTTACTTGATAAATAAATTTTTTCACTGGCTGATGACTTCATCTTCAAGTTCTTCAATGCGTTTTATTTGATCATTCAGTATATTATTCAAACCATCGATCACGTTTTTTCATTAATCATCTTTTAGATTATACTCACCAACCATTTCTAAGTTCTAGGACATTAAAGACTTAATATTTTTAATTTATTCCTCTAGCTTAGAATTCTATTCATCATGTGGTGGAATATTATCTTTGGAAACATGAACTACATTGTTGGATTTTATCATCTTGGATCCCCAAAAATCTATCTCCTTAAGAGTGGATTCTAATTTTTATTTCATATCAACTATCCCTTAGACTTATTCTTTATCATTTTCTCTATCATCACTTTTTTGGGAGCTATTGACAACTACCCCAAACAAATTTTCTCCATGATATTTACAATTGTCTATCTTTTAAACCTTAGTTTCTTTTGAATATTCATTTTCTTATGAAATTAGATTCTTATTTTTAAATAAATTTATTTTAAAAAATTTCTTACCTTTTATATAGGTTGAATACTTCTTCATGGTAATTTTAAATTTTTTCTCATCATCTTCATGAAACTTTATGGGCCACCTTGCTGCAATATGTACAACCTTTCCACATAGAAATATTGAAAGTGTGATTTTCCCATTGTACATTCCTTTACCTATTTTAAGATTTGAGGAAAGAAATGAAATCACCTTATCTGCTTCTTCTTCTTCCTATCAATCTTCAGTGGTGAGATTTTTCATATCCTTGATTGCCTCATATTTGGACTTCTATTTTTCCATGGACTCATTATCATCATTCCTCACCACGTATGCAACTGTAGTACTATGAAAGCTATCTAATTTCATATTCTTTGTATCCTTATCTTCTAATATAGAAACTCTCATATTGAACCGAGGTGAAAGTATTCTCAAGATGTGCTTGATAATATTTACATCTTCATTATTTTCTTCGAGACCACACATGTCTTCCAAAAAGAATTCACCCAATAAAAGGAGGCATCAACAGAATTTTTAGGTTTCATTATCATATCCACATACTTATTCCATAGAACCTACAACTTTGTTTATCTAACTCTTTAGTAACCCTCATAAATATTTAGCAACATTTCCCACATGAAATGTGATGACTTACTTAACATCACCTTCAAACAAATTTTATTAGATAGGGATCCCCCTAAAACATTGATTCCATCAGCTTCAGAATACAATTCTCTTAGTTCATATTCTGATAATGAACCACTGTCGATATTGGAAAAAATTCCATGCATAAGAGCTGTAAATACATCCATTCCTAGAGATCAAAAGAATTGTTGTATCTGATTATTCAATAATTTAAAAAAATTTCCATCAAAGATCAAAATACCTTTGTGAATTAAAACCTCTATTGAAACCCTTGAGATAGAAACACTGATATTAGCAATTAGCATTAATACCAATTGATATCCCAACTAGGTTAAATGCCCTAAGAGGGGGGTGAATCTGAGTATGACAGATTAAAAGAACTACCCCTTTGGATCTTATTTAGTTGTTAAGAAAACTACTTCTCTTCCTTTACCATAATAATATATGAACATAAATTAAAGCATGCACAAGACATAACAATCATACTTGATTCACCCTCATTGGGTTACGTCTATGGACCATAACATGGAAATGTGTTGATGTACCAAATCCACTAAGGATCACTACTAAAATATTTTTCAGGTTAGATCACTTCTATGCCTAGGCTCACTACCCTTACAATGTTTCGATCGGACTCACTGTCCCTTCTAGTTTACAACTAATCTCAATCTGAAAGCATGCTACACTCTCAATTTAAGTGTGCTCATTGATCCTCCAGAAGAATATTTTATTATTCTGAATCACCTCATAATTGTTTTATATGTATATGAGTGTTCCATGAGGTCATTTTTTCACCCAATAAATTAAATCCACTTTTTCACGTATTGTTATTTTGTGGAAATAGATTTCATGAACTATTTTAGTCCCTTATCAAACTTTCTTTTAACCTCTGTGAATTTTCTTGCATCCTCTGTGAACTACCTTGCACAAAATGGTGAAAGTGCTTCATAGACCTTCTTTTATTCACGGTCCATATCTTCTTTTTGGATGGATGAGGCTTCGTGAACCACTAATTCCTCGCGGAATACCACTTCTTCTTGGATGATTGTTGCCACAAGAACCACGAATGCTTCACATACCACCTCTACTTCATGGTTCCTTTTCATTTGCGAGTTAGAGAGCCCCATAAACACCTTCCAAAAATTAATTCATCCTTCATGGAATACTTCTTTAAAAAAAACTATTTTCTTTCATATAATCCTCCCTCATGAACTAATTTCGACTTTCCGGAATTCTTCCGTCTACAAGGACCTTATTCTAATGAGATTCACTCTTTTTAATGATTGGATTATGGTCCTTCATATAAGAAAATAAATTTTGCAAGACACCCTAATCACAAATACCTCAAACTCCATTGTGGTACATCCTTCACTACGAACTTCTTATGCGGTCCAGGTAGTTATTTAATTCATTAAAACTCCCCTAAAAAATTTCCTACAACTGCAAAATGTAACACGTCCCTCACAGTTTTCATAGCCTATTATGTGGTCCACAAAGCATTGTTATATGAAAACTCTAATTTTGTGATATTCCATCCCTATTCCGCATAACTCCTTTGTGGTCTGTATAGCGTTGCAGCACTACTATATAATATGTGAGCTTCATACTTTGTAGTCCATGAACCGTAGTCTAAGAACTCTTTTACAGAAAACATTTTTTCTATAAAACAAACTCCAAATTTTAATTCCAAAAAAATTAGCATACACTAATATGCTTCTCCACCTTAAACATCTACTACAGCAACACAAACCATAATGAAATGAGATTATCTGGCCTTTTCAACAAAAAATTTCACCCCAAAAACACTGGTATGGAACCTTGAGGTATTTTTTCCCAACAAATAAAAACTTCACCATTCAATTGAGAATGTGGAGTTTCCTTTGTGTTTTTGTTTTTATAGTTTTTTATCGAATTCTAAAATTATTGGTGGGGGTTGTGAGATTTTAATTTAATTATATTAATGTCATAAAAATATTATAATTTGTCAAAAATATATTATGTCCAAAAAATATAAATAAATTCATATATTAGAGGACTTGTTTAAGGGTCTAGGGTTTACAAATACATATTAAAATAGAGCTCTCCACCAAAAACTATTGTTTTTCTTAAAAATGAAATCAAAAATTATTTAGTGTGATTATTTGATCTAACACTCAATATGTGAGTTTATCATAATCCTTAAAATCATATCATTATTTTAATTTTAATCAATAAATTATTAGCATAAAATTGACATATGATATTCATTAAACCAAAAGAATAATAATGAAATTGGATTGAAAAATCTATTATAAATAGATTTTGGTTAAATCTATAGAGAATTTTGATAGATAAAATTTTCTCGCTAGGTTTTGGATGATTTAATTTTCAATTCATGAAATAATTTTTTTATATATTGAAGTTTTTTAAATTCTTATAATTATATATGGTTTATATAATTTAAACTTCTAATTTTAGTGATGAATTATATAGAATTTTTAGTGATCAAAAAAATATCTCTATAATTCAAAAAACATAAAATTTTAACCAGATTTAACCATCTGATATATATATTCTAGTTATTTAGATAAACCTAGTGGTATAAGAATCTCATGAATATGGTTCATGGTTTTTGATATATCTTAGAGAGAAATTTCAATGGCAAAAATTTCCCTCTAAGTTTTAGAGAGTTTAATGAATGAATTTTGATTTAGCCTTTTAAGTATTTAATTCCTGTATTTAAATAAACACAATTTAAATAGAATTATAAGAATAGGTTTCATAAATTTTGAAAAATCCTATAGAGAATTTTAAGTGCAATTTTTATTTAAATATAAATCTACACCTTATCCTATAAAATCGAAAACTCTAACCTACATAGATAGAATGATATTGACAAGATGAATCCAATGTTGTATGGTTTACACAAATTAGACAAACTGATCTTCATAAATCCGTGGTAAAATTTCATTAACAATTTAACTTTGATTATGAATATATCTTAATTCTATAAGTTTTGGGATCTCAACCGGGAAAGGTAAATGGTACGATCAAACATACATTAACCCAAAAATTGAATAATTTTATTGGCCGGTTCAATTTACAAATGTTTTTTAAATTAAACTAAATGAGAGGGAGAATATAAAATATATTTTATGGTTGTTGGAACTGAGTTTTAGGTTCAAAGTACAGGCACATGGTTGGAAAAAATATAATAACATTAAAACAACTACATAAATTTATTTTATATATTTTAATATATATGTATATATAATGTGTTAAGTTATATAATGATAATAACATATTTTTATAATCATTAATATTATTATTTGTTGTTGTTGTTGTTACTCCATCATCTTCCATCGTTGGAGACATAGATTAGAAGCTCTGTTGAATTGGTATTTGTAAAAGAAATTATTTAATTTAAAAGTGAAAATAAACTTATTAATGATGGAAATAAGACAGAGTCATCAAATTATTAATGATCAAATAGTGATTAACTAAATGGATTGAAAAATATGTTGTACCAACATAATTAATTAAAGGTTATTTTTTATGTAAAATATTTTTTTAAAATTAAAAAAAATTACAAGTTAATATATATATATTATAATTTTTGAATAAAATATTTACACTAGGATGTTATTAAATATAATTAAGCAACATATTAATATTATAAGTATTTTTTAGAGTAATATAAAATATTTATGATGTAAAATTTAGATTTTATAATTAGATTTGATAGAAATGAAGAAGGAAAATCATTAAAACCTTAATAATGTTATTATTCAAATTTGGTTACATTAAAAATAAATATTAAATTTATTTTGGTATAATGTATTTATTTTGATGGACAATAATATATAAAAAATAATGTGAACAAATTCAAGAGGTTTGTAAATTACTTATAATGTCTGGTATAACTTTTAAGATAATAATAAAATTAATTATA
Organism: Viscum album; assembly: GCA_963277665.1. NCBI lineage: Eukaryota > Viridiplantae > Streptophyta > Magnoliopsida > Santalales > Viscaceae > Viscum > Viscum album. The sequence goes on along the minus strand of OY728132.1, from coordinate 1,446,932,792 downwards.
ATTTAACTGATAATAATTTTATTTTTTGATACTTAGAAGTTTGAGTTAGTCAAATATTTATTGAAATTTTGTAAAGTTATATTAAATGAAGAGTAATGATGGATAATTATTCATGGTTATGGAAATTAATTATGGAATTGAATAATAACATTAAAGAGTTTTTTTAATATTATATTCGAAGTAAATGAATTCATTAATCTTATGATAATCACTGAATAAGAATATTTATTAATGTGAGTTATTTAGTAACATTATGGTACTAGTTAAAAATTTAGATTTCATCTCAATGCTTAAACATCCGATATTTTATTCTCAATGATAAAAAAATAACATTGTTTATATAATAACTGATGTTAAAACCCCAACTGGAATGGTTTTAACATCAGTTATTAGTATAACCAGTAATAAAACCCTGACCAATAGGGATATAATGTTGGTTGTTAATATAATTGATGTCAAAACCTCAATTGGTAGATTTTTTACATCTTTTATACTAATAACCAATGTTAAAACATTGGTTTTTGAATTTAAACTATATTATAACCAACATAAATGTTACTTTTAAGGTAATTTATTATATTAGTTAGGTTAAAAACTTTTTGAAACATTAAAAAACATACAACTTTATTTTTTCCCCCATTTTTTCGATGTAATCTTTTCTGAAACCCTATGTTTCATGAGCCAAAATTCCCTCCCTTTTCTTCTTTTTTCTACACTCCCCCTCCTTTTTCGTCATTTTCTCCCTTAGTGTCTTTTCACCAACTTCATTCTCCGTCTACTTCCCTTCACTGAATTCTATCGACCATAACCTTGGTCTATATATCTCCTCAAAGTTTCACCATATTTTTTTACTCATCTAATTTTTTATCCATAGCCGTGTTTCATTGCATGTAATCCAATATTCGTTTATCCCAGTTATTCCTTTCTTGGACTTGGATCGACTCTCTACATCTACATTTTTTGAGTTAAATTTTTATTTTCTTTGTTTTGAAGATTTATTACATATTTTTAATTTTTAAATTAAATTCTTATATTTATTTTGACATACATTTTGTATTTTTTTATTATATTGTATTCACATTTTTATTATATTCATGTTTATAATGTATAATTGTTTTCCTTGATAAAATTTTTATTATATTATATTGTATTCATTTTTAAATATGAATGAATTAATAAATGTTTATGAATATCTAATCTTTCTAAATTTTTATAATTTTACATTGTTATATATTTATATAAATGTTTATATATTTATCTTATACTCGTTTTTTAATTTGTTTATCAATTGATTGTTTATTTATATAAATGTTTAAGAATAAAAAATTATTTTATTTCTTGTTTTTATTTTATGTTTATATAAATGGTTATTTTTTAATTACATTTCTGTATATATTATTCATATTCAATGTTTTCTTTACTTTTTTCAATTTGTGTGTGATTTACTTGTTTGAATATTTTATTTATTTATTTATTATTTAGTATATTAATAAAATTTTATTTTACATATTTAATTTGTATGTGGGAATATATAATTTTAATCTACAGGTTTAAAATTTATATATGTTGTTTATATGTTTATATGTTAACATTTTTATATTTTTATATATTTATATTTTTATATTTTTGTATTTTTATATTTTTATTTTTTTATATTTTTATATTTTTATATGTTTATATGTTTATATGTTTATATGTTTATATGTTTATATGGTTATATGTTTATATATTTATATGTTTATATGTACATAAGTTTTAAAATTATTTGTTTATTTATATGTTTAAATTTTTATATGTTTTAAAATATTCATATATTTTATTGTGGTTTTAGATAATTAATGGAACATAAATGGATAAATGCATGAAGAAAGACTGAAAAATATGAGAATGGGGTTGATGGTTTTTTGGAATTTGATAAATGAAATCTTGAAAACATAGAAATGTTATAGTATCCAAGCATGAATTGTTTGAATATGGGAAAATTATAGTCCATAGAAATCAAGAACACCTTATTTTATATAGTTTTAATCTTAGTTATTCATGATAGATCTGGCATGATTAAATAACAAATATTTCAGGATATAACATTATTTAAGATGTTAAATATAGGAAAAAACATTATCATTGTAAATTATCACTTGATATAGGTTTTGAAATCATTAAAAATAGAAATTCATAAATGATTGTATGGAGATAATGAAAACCCAATATTCCCATGTTATACTAAATATAAAGTTTTATCAACAGTATTGAGATTATCTAATTTAAAATCAAGGAAATTTTTTAGTAATAAAAATTTTACTGGGTTTCTTAAAGTTTTGAAAGAGTTTCTTCTTGAATGAAATAGGATCCTAAATTCCAATTATGATGTAATAACATATTATGTTCAATGGGACTGGGTTATAATAAAATATAGTATTCCCCCAATGAATGTGTTTTCTATAGAAAGAAAAATGAATGCTTATCAGAATTTATTAAATGTGATTCATTGTTCTATAAAATATATGGAAAATATATATGTGATTCATTCTCAAGGATAGACACCAAACCTTCAACTAAGAATATATATTATCTTCCAACAATTCCTCATTTGAATCATTTACATGATAATTAAAATAATTCAAAGAGGCTTGGATGGCATACAAATGATCAAATCTCTAATGGAAACATATCTCACCTTACTCATGAACCACAATAGAATATATTTGATCATCCATTTTCTAATTTTATAAATGAATTTAAAAATTATAGAATATGACTATTCATAGATAAATGAATCTATATCAAATCATCATTAGTTAACATAGTTCATAACTTGTTATGTTGTTTTTTTACAACCTATCCCCATAGATATATATGGATAAAAAATATTTTACAATGATAGTAATGATTTTTAACCAATACAGCTTAAAAATGATATTGATGTTTATATTTAACCATTGGTAGATAATTTAAAATTTCATTGTGAGGAAAGTATTGAAGTTTTTGATACATAATAGATATATTATTTCCATTATGTGTTATGGTAATGTTAACTATAAATAACTTTCCTTTATATGTAAACAGATCTAGATATAATGTCAAGGGTCATAAATCTTGGTTGTTTTTCAAATAAGGTGCATCATGACATCAATTGTGTAAAGGGAGAAATAAATTTTACATGAGTCATTGAAATTTTTTAATAATGGATCACCCAAATAAATGATTAACAGTGTATTTAAATATTTAAAAGAGTATGAATTACCCCATAACCTTTGTCAGTTGAAGGATATTACAAAAGGTGGAAATCATCAATGTAACATTTGGGAATAAAAAGGTTCGAGTAATTTAAAAAATATATGGAAGAAATGGCCATCTTATCTGATCTACCTTATTAGGGATTTTTGGAGGTAAAACATAACAGTGATGTTATCAATTTTGATAAAACAAATAGGTGAAATTAGGATCAAAAAGTCTTTAAACATAAAAGGAATGAAAAAAATATATACTTAATGTTATAATAGACTTGATATCTATGGAAATATATTTTGATTATGATCCTAGTGTAAATTTAAAAAAGAACATATTTACTCCCATATTTTCCCATGTTAAGAAAGAGTGGGAAAATTAATTTATGTCAGGATTTTATTGAATAAAAGTACTTATTGTGTCAAAGGGAAATAAATCTGTGTTAATGAAGGATATAAAGTTAATAAGGATGAAATATCATAACATTCATGTATTAACAAAATAGAAACTATTGGTTTCAATATGTGTCATGTTATTGATTCTTTTCAAAATGGATACCATCAAGTTTCACTACATTTCCAATTCCATTTGTAATAAAGTCATATATTCAAATTTATTAAATATATTAAATAATGAAATAATACTAATAAATTAGAAACTGTTGAAATATTTTCCATAATTGATTTTTTATATAATAGTTCATCTAGTTATTCATTTAGTGTGCGAGATAAGGATATGTGTTCTTGTATATTTACATTATATGTATACTATAATTACCCCCTCCCCACCCCCACCCTAAAGATACAACAATGAAAGAATAGAGATAATGACCCCTGAGTCCCACCTCTAGTAGGCCTCGGGTTGGAGACAAGTAAAGAGAGTATAAAAAACTCACAAATGTGATTCATTACTCCCTATAATATAATAGGTTCTAGAGCTAGGATAAAAGTCACCAAACAACTGGAATGGATAATATAAAATTAAACTCAAAACCATCACACAATTACTGAAAAAAGTAAAGTAATACATATAAAATTCTATAAATAATTTACCAAAGAAAATTCTTATAATAGAGACACAATAGAAGATAAAAATACAAGAAAATAATGTCCATCTTAGTCCCTAAATCCCTCCTATAAACATTAAAAATAGTTCATATATATAAGGTGGGAATTCATGTATACTCAGTAGGATCATACCCAAGGTATCAAGTGCACAAGTGAAAAGAGAATACTAATGCACCAGTGATAAATAGTATAACCAATAATAACCTATAGATGTAAACTTACAAAAAATATCCTCACCATGGTTCTCTCACAAAATTACGCATCCAACATAATAATATTCTATTAGGAACATAGAAAATTAAAAAAACCCACTTCCACTTCCCCATAGATTTTTAGCTCTCAATCCACAACTTGGAACATTCAATGCTCTCTTCCCTTAAATACATATCACATTATATACCATTTAACTCTAATGTGGTTCGGGATACATCCCAACCTACCCCACCCTTACAAGCCCTAACATCAAGTGCTATAATCAGTCTCCATCACATCACGTCTTACCCGAAGAAACTTAGACTATCAAAACACATTTCATCTCATCATATAACCATGGAAGTACGATATCATGAATGTTAAGGACATCAACCTTGTGTCCTCCTATCACATATGACCCCCACCACATATCACATCTCATCATAGAATCATCACATCACATCTCACCCATAAAGACCTAGGCCATAACTTCACGTCTCATTTAAAGATACATGGGCCATCACTACTAAAGGAATAGTGGGGAAGATGGGGTAGCCATCCATCTATATCACCACCATCCTAGATGTTGTGAGAAACATCCAAAACCCAGAACCTTTGGGTGTTCGTAAGGTTACTCAACTCAAAAGGGGTGAATATTGAAATTACATAAATATAAATGATTTATTGTTATCACACAATACCCAACCTAGGGGTTCACATCAACTAAACTAGCGTACACCACATCACCACCACCATACCACCGATCAACTATCACAATCGCTACCACCACTACATAGAACACACCATACCACCACACATAACCACTCACGTACCTACACTAAATTACAAGTTTCACCACATTAGAAATTAATATAGTCCCTAATTATTTATAGTTATTTATCCATATTGTTGCACATATACACAACTTTTAATTTATTCAACTGCCGCATATCAATTTATATGCCATTATATTCAATTACCAACCCATTCATTTACTTATTTCATTCAAAAACATCATTTATTCAATTAATAATTGGGAAACTAACAAAACCATGCCATATTAAAACTAGCCCAACTCACATCAGTCATCATCACTTTACCTGGAAAACCAATCCATCTTACTACAACCACCACACATCACAACTGACTTAAGACACCATCACTAAAAATCAAAAAATAAATCCACATCATACATTTTAATCACTTGAAACATAACTACCCTTATGCACCACATCGCAAAACTACCCACATCACATCCATTCCAACCATCCACCTCATTACTACCCCACACAAAACACATCATAGCTGGTCATTGATACCACTGCACAATATTCAGTAACACACAATAGAACAAAAAAAAGAACCCACACATAATAGAAACACATCCTGGATTCCATATTTATTCAGGGAGTTCATCACATTACTTCTTCATTTGGAATGGGTATTATCACAAAAACTAGAACCCCTGGGAAACCAATTTTCTTCGAATACATGTTCTTTAGTCTTTTATTAAGGGTTTAATCAAACAACAACACAACAAGGGTCTCAGCACATATCATCTACACTACAAATAAGGCACCCAAATATCATTATTTTAAGTATTGGAAATAACAATTCACAATATCATCAATAATATATATCAAATTGGTAAATAATCAGATATCTCCCCCATACCCATCAATTTCAATTATTCCAATTATTATCTTATTAACCAATCCTTACTATTCACCCACTTGGAATTAAAACCAAAAAATACCTGCACATAGCATGTGTGAAAGGGTGATAAAGAGGATATCCTACCTCAAATAAGCTTTATGATCTCACTGTGCACCTCAAGGTGATGAAGGAATATCCTGGAAGCCTAAAATGCCCACAAAAAAACCATGATCTCCCTAAACTATACCAAAGGGTTTTCCGAAACACTTCCTAACACTCACCTCAATCAAAACAGCACCATTGCAGTGATTCTCCAAGGTAATAATGCAAGGAAATGGCAGGGTATTAGTTAATAACTTAACACTGATCACCAAAATAGCACCACTAGAACCCAAGGATAAAATCATAGAAAGATAGTATGGATGGTCTCCCAAAACTGATAGTTATCTTACATTAAATTAAAGAAGTGAAGGCCCAATGGTAGGGTTCGATGGAGCCTTTTTTGTTTTATACAGGTTGAAACTTTCCCAATTTGGGATGTAAATTAAAATTTTAAGTAGTAAATTCCACAAACCATATATTAAAAGTCATAAAACCATATTTTAATTTGTAAAACCCCTTTTCAACTGAAAAATATAGATCAACAGGATTAAAAGAATTCACACCAAAAACATCAATTTATGGTGTTAACCTGTTTCATGTGTTAATTAAATGTTGGATACAATCTATAAAAAGTTGAACACACAATCCTTAAATCAAACACTTATTCTATAAACTCTTCTTTTATAGTGTAAAAGGGCTCCTATAGTAAAACTATAGCTCCAACTCCCCCGAACCCTTAGGGACTTCTTCCAAACACTCTCCAACAACAAAAAAAGAAAATCAGCGAGATGGTAAGGAATAGACTATTACATTATATACCTCTCAAATGATTCTTTTCTTTGAGAATCAAAACCAAACCAGATGAAGATAAAGATTTTTAAAAAAACCAACCCATGAGATACCTCTCAAGGTTCCCGTTACACCTCAAATGCCACCAACCAAACTCACTAACTAAAAATCCACAAAACATCCCTCACAGATACAACAACCTCCATGTATCATAATCCAACAACCACCACAACCAATAAATATCCCTACCCTGAATACAAAAATTAAGTAATTTCATCTTCCATGTCATGAAATTCTCTTCTTTGGGAGACACTAACTTTCCCACATGGTTTTAATCATTTTCATGAATAATTTATCTTGATTAGGAATATGTTATTACCTTTTTTATATACTAAAAAATTTATCACACAACACACAATCAAGTAAAATATAACATCTCATAAAACCAAAATATCCAAACATTACATAAAAAAATAGAAAATATAAAATAAAAACACAAAATAGCTCTAGCCATTGGGAAAACATCTAGATCTCTCACTCTTAATTACTCTCCTCTAGGCCACATTTCCTCCAAAAAACAAGATCCTTGGAGATGGTATTTCCATGAGGAACCCACTATCAACAATCCTATATATATTGGCCTTTCCAGAAAAGTTGTGTCATCCTTGATATTTAACACTCCCCAGTCAATGATGTGGGGGTCATCATAAAGATAATGATGAAGCTGGGACATGTGGAAGATGTCATGGATCCTCTTAACTATGTTGGAAATTTCAATTGATATTCCACCTCACTAATATGCCCCAACACCTAAAAGGGCCCAAAAAAGAGAGAATAAATATTAATCTCCCTACCAAACCTCTACTTCCCTCATCAAGGGGAGACTCTCAAGAACACATGGTCTCTAACCTTGAACTTCGTGAGACTTTACCTATGATCATAATAGGCATTATGATGATATTTTTCTACCCTCATCCTCTATTAAACCAATTGTATCTTCATGGTCATGCTCTTCACCACATCAGTACTAAGAACTGTTGAATCCTCATCCCTCGTCTAACATAATAGAGAATGACACAACTACCCATACAATGAATCAAATTGCACCATGCCAATGGATGATTGATAGTTGTTGTTGCATGAAAAATCCACAAAAGGAAAGTGTCTCACCTACAATACACCAAAGTCCAATATTTATGATCATATCATATCATCCAATATATGGATGGTCCACTCTATCTACCCATCTTTTTGACGGTATAAAGTTTTTCTAAGGTGAAATTGGGAGAAACAATTATACCTAAATCCCCTCCAGATTTGTGGTGTAAAATGAGTATCATGATTAAAGAAGATGGTCCTTTTACCCTTTGAATCCTAAAAACATCATCCACATAAATCCTTACCAAGAAAACTATGAAACTTAACTCATAGATCACTAGGAAAAGAACAGACGGCATCATTCATTCCATTATCACCCAAACCATATCACAACTTCCCTAAGCCTAGGACAACCCAGTGATGATTTCCACTTGTATTTCCTCCCATTTACACTCAGGAGAATCTAAGGACTTCAAATAACCTCTAGTAACATGGGGATCCACTTTCACCTTCTTGCAAACTTGGAACCTCCCTACAAACTCTTCCAATGACCATTTCATCCTTGACCATGAAAGTTGTATCATCAAGCCACAATACATCTTTATCACACTAGGATGTATTACTAAGGATGATCTATGAAATTCAAGGGTGACTCCATCAATAATTTAATCCATAAAGAAAAACCACCCTTATAAAAACATTTGATTTTGAACATCCTATGACCACCCCTCAGGGAAACCACCATGTTCAATGCAGTAATTCATCACCTACACATTTTATTATGCCCACAAAGACTCCTACAACTACTAAAAAAATGATTCTCCATATTTATCTAAAAAATAAAATCTTACACACTACTCTCTATCAGGTAAATATGTATTAGTGTAACCTATTTAATCCCTTTCTGAACATCTACATATTCATCAGACTTATCCCCTCGGGACTTCCTACTCAACACATCATCAACCAAATTCCCCTTTCCTGTGGTGTAAGAAATATAAAAATAATAATCCTAAAGAAACTCAATCCACCTTTTTTGGTGTATATTTAGATCCTTATAATATAAAACACAATTCAAGCACTTATGGTCCATTAAATCCACAATGTGCGCACTGATGAGTTAGTTCTATAAAAACATCATTGAAAACATATATGCCACTAGTTCCAGGTCATCGATGGAATAGTTATGCTCATGGGGAAATAGATTCATGGACCAATATAAGATCATTCATCTCTTTTGTACCCACAAACATCCCATTATTAAATGGTAAACTTCATAAAAACATTAAACAACACACCCTCCTCAGGTAATGAATGAACTACAGAACTAACCAAATTCTTCTTCAGGTAACCAAATTCTACCTAACACTAATAAATTCACACAAAATCTTATTCTTTATGGGTAAACATGGTTAGAAAGGTTGAAAAGCAAGATAAATCATATACAAACTACTGATAATAGATTGTGATAGTAGGGAAATTATGAACCTCTTCCATGTTCTTAGGTTGTGTGGATGAAAAAATGGCTTCAATATTCAATAGGTCCACTGGAAAACCCTTCTAAGACACCACATTTCCAAGGAAAAATACCCCATTCAACCAAAAAATAGACCTAGATATCTTCCCATAGAGTTGGGGGTGTTTAAGAACTTCCAAAATAGATCTGGGATGCTTTTCATCCTCTTACTTTACCCTCAAGTAGATCAATAAATTATTAATTAATACGATGAAAAAATAGTATTGGAATTCATGGAATATTGAGTTCATAAGCCCCATGAACATGGATAGTGCAGCCATAACACCAAATGGCATGAACATGAACTAGAAGTTAATTTCCTGGTAACTAAATTCACTATTCATAATATCATCCTCGTCCACCCTCAAATGGTTATATCCCAAAATAATATCAATCTTAAAAAACCAACTAATCCCTCTCAACTAGATGAATAGATCATTGATCCATAGAAGAGTGAAAAAGTTCTTGACCATCATCGAATTCAACCTCTAGTGGTCTGTACACAACCATAGACTACCATATGACTTCTGAAATAACATTAACAGAGCATCCCATGGTGGAACATTAGGTCAGATGAAACCCAACTACATAAGATCATCAACACTCTACCTCAACTTGGGAACTCTGTCGGTGTCATCTGATAGTGATCCATTGAAATCAAATATGTGCATGACTATAAATCTATCCTAAAATTGATCTTCTACCAAGTGGGTAGTTCCATAACCCCCCATGGGAAAACATCAAATAACTCCCTCACAACTTTAATAAAAACTATACTCATTCTCCCTTCATCATCTCCACCAACTAAGACAAATGGGACTCTATTTTTCTACCTCTCATATAATAACCTTGATTTCTAATGAACACCACTTACTGGACATACACATTGGAAAAAAATTATTCTCCAAAATAATTTGATGTATTAAAAAATATAATACATCCAATACATTCAAAGTATGACATCATATAGTTTTATATATAGTAAGAAGAAGTATCTCACTGACTGGTGCTACCCCATCACCAGTCTACATCCGCTGACACACATCAATCAAAACAGCTTGACCCCCAACTAACATAGATAAAACTAGAGGAACTGGAAGAATCTCCACATATATTCACAATGAATGGTCTAAAGTGAGAGGAAAAAATGTGTGTGAGGTTTATGAATCAGAAAAATAACAAACAAGGGTAGATGATAGACTGCTCGTACCTCGAAGAACTTCGGACTTTGCTCGTTTTTTGCTTCTAACACACGAATCTGACCATGAAAAACTCCTATATCTCATTTCTTCTAGACTCAAAGACCATGATTTAGACTATGTACATATGTATGGGGACCATATCAAGTCTACCATTTACCAACTTCACTTTCTCTTGGATGTTGAACAAGCATGTGTGGTCGTGGTCTTGATTGGTTAAACTACATCAGAGGTAACTAATGATGCTTTCAAAAAGGGGCCACCCCCCCCCCCAAATACTAGCCTCCTTGAGAAATAATACACTAATATTGTTGATTCCCATGTCCCCAACAGACATTTTAAGAAAATTGTAAGCCTCTGGTAAGTGATCATAATCCACCTACCAAGAAGGATGGGGGAAAACACATCAGGTTTAGTTCCCATAAATAGGTATCAGATTGAGTTGGGGTTGATTCTTTCATGTCACACCATTCCTTTTTTGTCTTCAACCATTATATATATGAAAATTTACTAAATAATTATATGATATAAATTATAAGGAAATTTATTAATTGATACTAGAAAGAGTGATGAGAAAAAACTCTAGGCTCATTTTTTCAGTTTTGGTGATTTGATTGCGCATTTTAAACTGAAATGAGACTTATATTTTGAAAAGACACACTTTGAGTCATACTAGTAACACCAAGAATTAGAATAAGGTTTGGATGATTCCTATGAATCTCAAATGACTTATAGATCATTTTCTTAAAATATCAAAATAATTTAAATGTGTCGACATAGTTTTGAGTATGTCAATTGTATTTTTTACTAAAATGTCATTTTAAACTGGAAACATGTACTTTGACTCACATCAGTCACATAATTTTTTGGGTTTACATGAGACTAATTAGTAAATTTCATAAATTAATTATTAATCGATGTCCTAAATTATCAAGAAAATATGATCTTGTTTTCTCAAATTTTAGTGAGTAGCAATTTTTTATCTAAAATGTAGAATTTAAACTAATAACAGACATAGAAAGTTATACCAGGTACATCATGTATCGGATTTAGGTTTGTAAAATTACTACACATCAAAAAATACTTTAAAAATCAATTAAGTAATGTATCAAAACAATCAGAATTAATTTTATAGGTTTTAAGTAGCTCAATTGCCCTTTTTACGAATATTGATGTCAGATTTAACTAAAAAGATGAACTTGGAGTCATAATAGTCACACAACTCATCATATTGAGGTGAAAATTATTCATACATATCTCAAATGACATACTGATCTTTTTAAAAATTTATCAAAACAATCTGAACATGTTTACTAATTTTTGAGTATGTCACCTGTCTTTTTTACTAAAATGTCATTTTACACTGGAAACACACACTTTGAATCATGCTCATTGAATCCTATATTGGATTTATGTGATAAAAATTCCTCCATGTAACAAATGAATTATGAACTTATTCCCTAAATTAAAAAAAATTATAGTTTGTTTTCTTAGTTTTCAGTGAGTGTCACTTTTTGAACTAAAATATCAATTTTAAACTGATAACGGACAGATTGAATCATATCAGGAAAACTGTGTATTGGATTAAGGTGAGACCGATTCCTACACATCAAAAATGAAATATAATTGTTTCCCTAAAGTTTCAAAATAATCAGAATGAGTATGCTCAGTTTTTAGTAGGTCAGTTTTCCTTTTTACTAAAATTGATATCAATATTAAATAAAAATATGTACTTAGAGTCATACCGCTCACATTGTATGTCATATTGATGTGTGGATGATTAAAACATGTCTCAAATGACGTATTGATCATTGAAATAATATATCAAAATAATCCTAATGAATTTACTTAGTTTTGAGTACATCACTTGTCTATTTTACAAAAATGTCATTTCAAACTGGAAACACTCACTTTGACTCATATTGATCACATTGTGTATTGGTTTGATGTGAGATCAATTCCTACACATAAAAAATAACTTATGAATCGATTTTATAAATTATTAATGAAATCTAAGTTCATTTTCGTTTTTTAGTGAGAGACACTTTTTGAACTAAATGGTTGATTTTAAACTGATAACAGACACATGGAGTCATACCGGGCACATCATGTATCGTATTGAGGTGAGTCTGATTTATACACATAAATAGTGACTTATGGAAAATTTAAATAAATTATCAAAACAATCATAATGTGTTGGATTGTTTTTTAGAAGTTCAATTATCCTTTTCACAAAAATTGATGTCAATTTAGAATAAAATGACACACTTTGTGTTATATCTGTCACACTATGTGTCAGATTAAGTTGTGGATGATTCCTATATGTCCCAAATGACATATGTATTGTTTTTATAATGTATCAAAAAAATGGAATATTTTTTCTCTATATTGAATATGTCAGTTTTCTTTTTTACTAAAATTAATGTTAATTTTAAATAAAAAGAAGCTCTTGGAGACATACCAATCACACCGTGTATCAGATTGAGCTGAGATTGATTTTCACACATCCTAAATGACATATGATGAGTTATCATAAATTATAAAAATAATAAATATGTTTTTATTGGTTTTTATTATGTTACATTTCTTTTTTTCTAAAATTTCATTTTAAACAAGAAACATGCACTTTGACTCTTAAAAATCCTATCATGTATCGGTTTGATGTGATACTAATTCCTACACACACAAAAATGATTTATGAATATATTTCATAAATTATAAATAAAATCCAATCATATTTTCTTGGATATCAATGAGTGACACTTTTTGAACAAAAATTTCAATTTTAAACTAATAATAGACACTTTGAGTCATACTGGGCACATCATGTATCATATTGAGGTACAGTTGATTCATACACATCAAAAATGACATATGGATCATTTTCATAAAGTATGAAATCAATAAATATATTTTTACTCTCTTTTTAGTATATTATTTTTCTTTTATAATAAAATTAAGGTCAATTTTAAATAAAAATATGAACTTGGAGTCATACTAGTCACATCGTGTATCGTCTTGAGGTGGGACTGATTATTACACATCCCAAAGTCTCAAAACAATACTAACATCCAATGTTACTATTATTTCTATTGTATTTATTTGTAAAACTACCAACACTACATAATTAATTTATTTTCTTAGCCAAAAAAACCTTTCATGTTTTTGAAATCCAGAAGAGAAGATAAAGCTCATTTTCCCTCTAATACACTATATTTTCAACAAAAAAGGTTTTTCGTCTTCGAAAATCATTTCAATATGTAGTGTTGATAGTTCTACAATGAAATTAAATGGAAATTTAAATCATGGTAACATTGAAAGAAATAAACATTTTATCTATTTTGTGGCTTGTTGTATATAGTTGGAAGAAAAATATGTCTTCCCAAAATATCTTTGAAAAAAACTAAATAAGTATTATATAAAAATGATAAGGAATTTAATGTAAAATTATTAGATAATATGATGAAAAAATTAATTAATTAATTAGTGGTAATTTACCTTTTCATGATGGTTTTATGAATTCTTGATGCATTTCTTTGTTTTCATTATCTTCGTTGTAGGCTGGAAATCTAATCTCTCACGAGCATGGGTAGCTTTAAACAAACCAACCCAACTAGAAAAATTGAATTCATATGTATAAAAAACAATTATTATAAGAGTAATACTAAAAATAAATAAATAAAACAAAAAATTTAGACAATAAATTAATTATATAGACAATGATTTTACTTTGAAAACGTCAATATTACCTTTGTTACTGAGTTGTGGAGGAAACTTGAATGAAAGTGATAAATTCCAACATAGTAGGGGTGAAATTTTTCTGAGGGAGAAGAAGTAAATGGAAGTTTTTGTGTAGAAAGAAATAAAATATATACATAACACCCCAACTCGAACAAAATAATCCTCATATATAAGAAAACACTTCTAATGTCAGTAATATTAAAAATAAATAAATCAAACAGAAATATGAAACAATAAATTGATTCTATGGATAAATATTTTACTATGAAAACAATAATATTACCTACATGATTGATAAATGGAGAGAAATTTAAGGATAGTGATAAATTCAAACACTTTATCTGTAGAGACCCAAAGCTTGATGTACATGGACATTACATTACTTTTTTGGAATAATTAATACATAAAAAAAACAGATGCCCAAAGACCGTATTAGTTTAGTGTCTTTGGAAACTCGGAACGTATTCTTCTAATCATGGTGAAAGATCTTCAACATCTCCCATAAAGATCTTCCCCTTTGGTTTTATTACCTAAAACCTTTATTTATATCCTGGGGAAAAGAAAACATAAAAAGGGTGAGCTCAAATGCTCAGTAATGGGAAGCATAGAGAACATAAAACAATCCATAAACATTTGAATGCAAAAACTTGAACATAAAATCTAAACATCATAATCTTGAGAAAAGACATAAATCTTAGAAGTATATAAGGAATATATCATAAAGGAACATCAATAAAGATAAAATATCATGGGAATAAAACATGTAATTGTGGAAAACCATTAAGAACATGATATGATTTCCATAGTAGCCAAGGAATTGCTGTAAAGACCATCTTAGTGGACAAAGTCCCTTTCTGGATCGAGTTCACTCCTCGTTCCAGTCCTATAACAATGAACCAGACTAACTTACCATTCCATCCATGTCTATATCATGAGATATAAATCTTTACCCAATGCATTGGAAGGAGATATAGGTCCCACCCATCTCATAATGAAATCATTCTTTCGTGTGCCACAAAATCATAAATCATACATCATAGCATAACCCATGTAATAGAATGGGATTCTTAAACATCATGCCATCATAACAAAATCCAAATAAAAAAATGGATATCATTTCATCATAAGAAAAATCAAACCATGTTAATAATGGAGACTTTATACTTGAAACATAAACATATTAAATAATTTCATTTTATATGGAAAATAGTTTTGATAAAACACTTGAAATGAATTCTTGAGGAAAATATCATTTCTTCTTCAAAATCATTTTATTTTCACAAAATGCCATGAAATTTTAAAAGAAAAGGGTTTTTATGAAAATAATCATGCAATCTGGTAGAGGAAGCTTCATGAAAATGAGGCTTTATGAAACCGTAAAAATCCATTCATGCCGTATAAGTTAAAAATAACATTCTCCTCGTACTTTTTCGGAAATGTCAAAAAGTTCCTCGTGTGGTAAAAAAAGTAAGATTCCTTTCATAACATGTGATAAAATTAAAAAATGGGTCAAAAGGACATTAATCATACATGAAATCGTTTTTAGAAAACATGGACATGGATGATAACAATAACCCCAATAAATACTTACGAATAAACAATCTCGGATAAGAATGAGATTGGAATAGTTATCCCTTACCTTAGGTCCGATATGTTTTGTACGTATCTGAACCTCTTATATAATGATTTAAATAATGTCATTAACTTATTACAGAATCATATTTATTGTTATTATATCATATATGGTTCACTTATGACTTTATATTACCCATTTTTTGTAAATTCCATGTAAAAGTAGCGTTTTGAGTAAAATAGTTTCATTTATCGTACGTGTTTCAACATGTTGTTCTTGATATTATTACTTATATACTGATTTACTTAATTTCAGAATGTAAAACATGATTTATATATAATATATATTCAGTATATAAATATATATGATAAATTTATAAATAAAATACATCATTCATGGAGACGGTAGGTCGTGCGTACGCATGAACGCTGTTTTCATTTCCTTATTGAATTAAATGGAATTAAGTAAATGAAATATAAATTTACATAAATCCAGTATCATTATTATGTAATATCTTTCATGATTATTTATTATATATACTTTATAATCATACTTGAATAGTTAATCATGGAAAATGAATCTCATCGTATTCGTGGAGACGGTAGTCCGTACGTACGCACGAGCGATGATATCATTCCCATGATCGTGGAATTGTATTGAAGTGTATGTATAATATTTTAGAATCAATATAACATTAAAATAATCATATATAGTTATTTATTTACACCATTATACCCATCCAAGTAAGGTGGTGGTGGAAAACAGATTACACCACGGTGTGGAGAAGGTATTTCGTACGTACGCACGTGCGGTGATTTGATTTTCCGTAGGATGGATAGAAGATGAAATTGGTCTGTTTCATATTTATGATAACATATCAGTATATTAGTGATACTTATGTTATTAATTTATTATTAAACAAATAGAGAAGAAGAAGTAGAAGAAGAAATAAATTGGAAATAATCGGTAAAGGATATTACTTCTTCTTTGACACGCCTCTTCTTAACCTCATCTTCTTTTGAGGAGACCAGAAACTCAATAATGTTTCTAGGGAAGATTAGAAGGTAAATGGTAAGGTTTTTTCCGAGCTTCAAGGCTCAAAAGGGTGTAAAAAGGAGAGGGAAGGGGTGCCCTTTTTATAAGGGAGGAGAGGGGCACCTTTAGAAAAACCTAAAATATTTTTTTATAATAAAGTAATATTCGGTTTATAATAGCTCCAAGTTGATTTATTTAAAAGATAAAGTGCGGATGGGTCAAAATACTCTCAACCAATAGGTTTTAGACAAGTTTAGGTTACTATTCTAACCTTTTCATTTATATTTAACTATAAGTTATATAATTTAACTTTTACCGTGTCTTCTTGTTTTATTACACTATATGGTTAATAAACATACTATAACAAGCCAAAAGAACCCCAAGTGGTTAATTATTAATATATATAACCTTATCTAAGTCATTTTTCCTAACCTTATATTTTTAGGAAAATAATAAAAATTAATAATAATATATTTGTTTTAAAAACTATTATAAGTCAATTTGGACACTATTTGGTAATTGATTTTTGTGAAAATCATAACAACATTATTAGTTCTAAAAAAGTTAATTTAATAAATACTAACATGTAATATTAACCTATAAAATTATTTTATTTCATAAAAAGTCTGAAATTACATTTATTTGGGTATTTAAATCATCAATTATGTTAATATTTCATTAATATGGTAATTACCACATCATCATTGTGTCATAAATAAATTATAGTATTTAATGTCTAAAAATTATAAATAAACTACCATTAGGTAGGAAATACTTTTATCTTTCTAATGAATATTTATAGTTGAATTTATCTTATTTATAACCCTATATTAAAAATGTTTTAATTATTATACTTTGATTTTAACTATTTTAACTCTTTTTTAAATAAAATAATAATAAATGTCCTAATCTAATCCAAGTGGACCTAAAGGGTAATATTTTATTCATAAGGTTTTTTTTGGTTGAATTAAACTTATCCAATAGAATTAGGATATGTGTTAGGGTAATAATAATATCATTTTTACCCTTAATTGCCCTATTTACTTTTAACCGTGGTAAATAAAAGTAAAAAGTTACTATTCACCAAAAAATATTTTTATCTTATTGAACCACATTTTACTCCTTGATATTAACCGTGTCTCTCGGATTTTCTAAATTCCACTCATAGAAGCGGTAAAATTAAGTTTTATGTAAATTTTCAAATTCTCCTAGGAGGTGGGTAAAAGACGGTGAAAAGTTCAATAAAATTTTTATATATCTAAAATTATTATAAAATGACACAAATGATTTAAATTGAACTTATATAGGTATTACGTATCAATTTATACCTAAAATAAATTTAAATAAAATAAATAATTATTTAAATTAAAAGTCGGTTTTTAAATAGTAACCCGGTGTTTTCACTATTCATCAAAAATTGAAATTTTTCAGAAAAATACAAAAAATTCACCCTAGGCTAATTTAAATATTCCAAATCCAAAAATGAAGTCCATTTGGAAAAATAAAATTTCAAAAAGTGGGTATTACTTTTCATAACGGCTAGTTTATATAATATTTTAATAACATATCGTTGTTTAGTGAAACTCGGTATTGAGTACAACACTTGCTATCATGGAAGGTCGTGATTGCATGTAAAGAAAACCAAGTCATAGTTGCGTGTAGTGCAAGATTCCATTATTGTTGTGTATAATAGAATCCAACCATATTTCATCTATACATTGAATATATATATATATACACTCAATGTTTCTTAGAATAACTTCTATCAAACGAACTCGAAATTTTGTATAACACGAGCCAAGAATAGTGTTGGATATATGGTGTTGCATATAGAATAAGCTAATTTTAGTGTCGCGTACAACACAAGACATCAATGAAATTAAAAATAATAATTCTCATAAAATCTTGAGTTGTTACATTATACCCCCCTTAAAATGAATTTCTCCCTTGAAATTCGCCGGGGTTATAAATGGTTTACTACTTGAAAGTTTCTTTCATAGAAACCCACATCATAAAAATGAATACTAAAACAGAACTTTAAAAACTAAATTATGAAACGTAACGATTACCCAAATTAACTAATCACTGGGTTCCCACAAGGGAGAACATAGGTGAAAATATAGATATGGAAGAGAAATCTAACTATCATGCTCTGATGGAGCGTGGTAGAGAACTTGGCTATGAAAAATACAACAATCACAAAGCTATAAATTTTTGATTATCTAAGGTACCTTCTGATTCATCGGATATAAGGGAACTAGGACAACATTTTTCGTTATCAAGATGATTTCCCTAAAGTTGAAGAATTTGAATTAGAAGAAATACTTACTTTATTTTGGTACAATCTCATCATTTTTTTTGTGCCTTGAACAACTTCCACTTCACCTCTTAAAGAAATTAAGTTGAATTTGTCATTTGTGAAGTGTTAGAAGATCTTGTGATAGAATGATGGTTCACTCCATCTGTCTTAAACAAAAGGTTATAAAAAAGTTATCAAATATACATAAGTCCATCTATGGTGAGGTTAATCGTATATGATTCCAAAAATGGACTTACACTTTAACTATCATACTGCTTAATAAAATAAAACTAGTTTATACTAACCAGGGACTTCCTGTAGGCCAGTGGTAGGCGATAAAGGCCTGTCGCACATCGGTTGTGGGTTTAATTTCGGCAACCTTGTCCGGCGTGACGGGTTGTCGCTCATCCTGCAGGTTGTCAGTTTTCTAAAACTATACTATCATAACATTTCAGAAATAAAAACAAAAACTTATAGCCTTAAGCAATACTATATGATGTCCATTCCAAACCTTAGGCTTATCGAAAATACTTTTGTCTGATTACTATATATTTCATCTACTGAGCATGTAAATTCCTTCATTTTTCCCTCATATATCATAAGATATATCTTGTTGTTGGTCACATTCCAAACATTTCAATACCTTAATCATGTATTCTCTTAAAAAAATAATACCCATTAAACTTTAGTGAAAACATGAATGCTTTCAAAAGTTAACTCTTTACACATACCAAAATCTCAAAATTTTTATATACTCAAACCATGATATCACTTGTCCTTATATCAGTCATGATCTCATTAATACTATCATACATCTCATTATCTTCTTATCCCTTCATTATGCGCATATTATCTACTTTCCAAAAATATCTGAATAACCTTTCGTGGTTACTAGTACCATTCAACATATACTTTCAAATACTTTAGGAAAAACAATAGTGTAACAATACTTAGATGTGTCTTTATTCCATAGTACCATTACCTATACAACATAACTCGTGATAAACATAAATCATTACACTACCTTCTTAAATGATTGATCGAGCTTGAACAATTCTTCCAACTCACATATCATTTGTAGTCTCTTCATCATCATCAACATAAATACTACCCATACGACCATGCTAATTCTCTTCATGGGACTTTCCCTTAGGGAATTGGTTTGCATAATTCACATACATTCCACATTTAAAACATTTAATCGTTGTTGATGTTGTAGCAATACCATTATCCTTGTCCATGGTGTTAACTGAACCTTTTACTTTACACTTACTGGCTTTGTGTACTTCTTTTCCACACCCATAGCATCTTCCAGTTCCTTTGAAACATTCTCCTTGATGCCTCTTCCCACATGATTTACATGAGGTAAATTGAACTTTCTTTCCTTTATGATCATCATGAAACTCCATATTTCTCTTATTAGTCGAGTCAGTAAACTTACAAAAGTTGATATTGTTGATCATATTATGAGATTGTTGATTAGGCATAATAACAATGTTTGGACTTCCAAATCCCATTTAATTTGGTTTCTCATGAACAATATCATTCCATTGTCCATCATATCCTCCATTATCATAAATCTTCCTGTTTCCAGCAATTTTCTAAAACCAAAAAAGAATAGTGTGAGAGGCAAAAATAATGCTAGAAAAACAACATAATAAAGGGGGAGTACCGTCAATATCTAACATATTAGGTTAAATTCTAATCTCGTTACCGTAATTCTAGGACTATAACCTATATGTAAACTTATCATTAGAGACATCCCTAGACATTCCTTAGAAATATCTCTAGGGATTTCACTAAAGATTTTGCATCCTATTTTCCAAAGGTTAACTAAACCTTCACTCTGATACCAAATGTAGAGACCCAAATCTTGATGTACATGTACATTACATTACTTTTTCGGAATACTTAATACATGACAAAAATAGACGCCCAAAGACCGTATTAGTTTAGTGTCTTTGGAAACTCGGAATGTATTCTTCTAATCATGGTGAAAGATCTTCAACATATCCTGTAAAGATCTTCCCCTTTGGTTTTCTTACCTTAAACCATTATTTATATCTAGGGGAAAAGAGACCATAAAAAGGGTGAGCTCAAATGCTCAGAAGGGAAAGCATAGAGAACATAAAACAATCCATAAACATTTGAATGCAAAAACTTGAACATAATATCGAAACATCATAATCTTGAGCAAAGACATAAATCTTGGAATTACGTAAGGAATATATCATAAAGGAACATCAATAATAATAAAATAGCATGGTAATAAAACATATAATTGTGGAAAACCATTAAGTGCATGATATAATTTCCATAGTAGACAAGGCATTGCTGCCAAGACCATCTTAGTGGACAAAGTCCCTTTTTGAATCAAGTTCACTCCTCGTTCCAATCCTGTAACACTAAACCGGATTAACTTACCGTTCCAACCATGTCTATCTCATGAGATATAAATCTTTACCCAATGCATTGGAGGGAGATATAGGTCCCACCCATCTCATAATGAAATCATTATTTTGTGTTTCACAAAATCATAAATCATACATCATATCATAACCCATGTAATAGAATGGTATTCTTAAACATCATGCCATCATAACAAAATCCATATAAAAAAATGGTCATCATTTCATCATAAGAAAAATCAAACCATGTAAATAATTGAGGCTTTATACTTGAAACATAAACATATTAAATAATTTCATTTTAGATGGAAATTAGTTTTGATAAAACACTTGAAATGAATTCTTGAGAAAAATATCCTTTCTTCTTCAAAATCATTTTATTTTCAAAAAATTCCATAAAATTTTAAAATAAAAGGGTTTTTTTGAAAATAATCATGTAATCTAGTAGAGGAATCTTCATGAAAATGAGGCTTTATGAAACCATAAAAATATGTTCACGCCCTATATGTTAAAAATAACATTCACCTCGTACTTTTGTCGAAAAAGTCAAAAAGTTCCTCGTGTGGTCAACAAAAGTAAGATTCCTTTCATAACATGTGGTAAAATTCAAAATTGGGTAAAAAGGACATTAAACATACATGAAAATATTTTTAGAAAACATGGAAATGGATGATAACAATAACCCCAGTAAATACTTACGAATAAACAATCTCGGATAAGAAGGAGATTGGAACAGTTATCCCTTACCTTAGATCTGATATGCTTTGTACGTAGCCAAAACTCCAGTATAATGATTTAAATAATGTAATTAACTTATTACAGAATCATATTCATTTTTATGATATCATATATGGTTCACTTATGACTTTATATTACTCGTTTTTTTGTAAATTTCATGCTAAAGCAGTGTTTTGAGTAAAATTGTTTCATTTATCGTACATGTTTCGACATGTTGTTCTTGATATTATTACTTATATCCTGATTTACTTAATTCCAGAATGTAAAACATGATTTATATATAATATATATTCAGTATATAAATATATATGATGGATCGATACATAAAATACATCGTTCATGGAGACGGTAGGTTGTGCGTACGCATGAACGTTGTTTTCGTTTGCTTATTGAATTAAATGGAATTAAGTAAATGAATCATATATGTACATAAAACCAGTATCATTAATATGTAATATATTTCATGATTATTTATTATATATACTTTATAATCATACTTTAATGGTTAATCATGGAAAATGAATTTCATCGCGTTCATGGAGACGGTAGTTCGTACGTACGCAGGAGCGATGATATCATTCCCATGATCTTGTAATTGTATTAAAGTGTATGTATAATATTTCAGAATCAATATCACTTTGAAATAATCATATATAGTTATTTATTTACACCATTATACCCATCCAAGAAAGATGGTGGTGGAAAAAAGATTACACCACGACGTGGAGATGGTATTCCGTACGTATGCACGCGCGGTGATTTCTTTTTCTATAGGATGGATAGAAGATGAAATTGGGTTGTTTAATATTTACAATAATATATAATTATATGAGTTATACTGATTTAATTAATTTATTATGAGACAAATAGAGAAGAAGAAGTATAATAAGAAATAAATTGGAAAGAATCGGTAAAGGATATTACCTCTTCATTGACGCCCCTTTTCTTAACCTTCTCTTAAGGCACTAGGGTTGGTCTTTTGAGGAGACCAGAAACTCTATAATGTTTCTAGGTAAGATGAGAATGGAAATGTTCAGGGTTTGGCCAAGCTTAAAGGCTCGAAAGGGTGTGAATAGAAGAGGGAAGGGGTGCCCTTTTTATAAGGGAGGAGAGGAGCACCTTTGGAAAAACTTAAAATATTATTTTATAATAAAGTCATATTCGGTTTATAATAGCTCCAAATTGATTTATTTAGAATCTAAAGTGGGTATGGGTCAAAATTATCTCAACCAATAGGTTTTAGACAAGTTTAGGTTACTATTTGAACCTTATCATTTAGAATTAACTCTAAGTTAAATAATTTATCTTTTATCGTGTCTTCTTATTTTCTTACACTATATGGTTTATAAACTTACTATAACAAGCCAAAAGAACCCCAAGTGGTTAATTATTAATATATATAACCTTATATAAGTCATTTTTCCGAACCATAGATTTTTAGGAATATAATAAAAATTAATAATATAATATTTGTTTTAAAAACTATTTTAAGTCAATTTTGACACTATATGGTAATTGATTTTTTTGAAAATTATAACAGCATTATTAGTTCGAAAAGAGTTAATTGAATCAATAATAACATGTCATATTAACCTATAAAATTAGTTTATTTCATAAAAATTCTCAAATTACATTTATTTGGGTATTTATAACATCAATTATGTTAATATTTCATTAATAAGGTAATTACTACATCATCATTGTGTCGTGAATAAATTAAATTATTTAATGTATAAAAATTATAAATAAACTACCATTAGGTAGGAAATCATTTTATATTTATAATTAATATTTATAGTTGAATTTATATTATGTATAACCCTATATTAAAAAATTTTTAGCTATTATACTTTGATTTTAACTATTTTAACTATTTTTTAAATAAAATAATAATAAATGTCATAATCTAATCCAAGTGGACCTAAAGGGTATTATTTTATTCCTAAGATTTTTTTTGGTCGAATTACACTTATCCAATATAATTAAGACATGTTTTAGGGTAATAATAATATCATTTTTACCCTTAATTACCCTATTTACTTTTAACTATGGTAAATAAAAGTCAAAAGTTACTATTCACAAAAAATTATTTTTATCTTATTGAACCACATTTTACTCCTTGATATTAACCGTGCCTCTCATATTTTCTAAATTTCACTCACAGAAGTGGTAAAATTAAATTTTGTGTAAATTTTCAAATTCTTCTAGGAGGTGGGTAAAAGACGATGAAAAGTTCAAAAAAAAATTATATATCTAAGATTATTATAAAATGACTCAAATGAATTACATTGAACTTATATAGGCATTATGTATCAATTTTTACCTAAAATAAATTTAAATAAAATAAATAATTATTTAAATAAAAAGTCGGTTTTTAAATAGTAACCCCGTGTTTTCACTATTCATCAAAAATAGAAAGTTTTCAGAAAAATACCATAAATTCACCCTAGGCTAATTTTGATATTCCGAATCCAATAATGAAGTCCATTTTGGAAAATAAAATTTCAAAGAGTGGGTATTACTATTCATAACAGCTAGTTTATATAATATTTCAATAACATATCGTTGTTTAGTGAAACTCGGTATTGCATACAACACATGCTATCGTGGAAGGTTGCAATTGCTTTTAATGAAAACTGAGTCAGGGTTACGTGTAGTGAAAGATTCCTTTGTTGTTGTGTATAATAGAATCCAACCGTATTTCATTTATACATTGAATATATATATATATATATACACTTAATGTTGCGTAGAATAACTTCTATCCAACGAACTCGAAATTTTGTGTAACACGATCCAAGAATAGTGTTGGGTATACGGTGTTGCATATAGAATAAGCTAGTTTTGGTGTCACGTACAACACACGACATCAATGAAATTAAAAAGAATAATTCTCATAAAATCTCGGGTTGTTACAGTATCGGTGAAAATGTTTTGAGGGAGAAGTATTCTATGGAATTTTTGGTGGAGAAAGCATTGAAATATGGACATAAATATTCAAAAAAAATGAAATGTACAAGAGATAATAAAAATAAAATCATTGTTTAATTATATAAGTTTTCTGTAAAATAATGAAATTATATCGTAACATTATATTTACATCTTCCTAAAGGTTTTCCTTAATTATTGTTTGTTCTTCTGAGGGATTGGTAACATCATCATGTGCAGAAGACATTGTCTGTATGTGTGGTCAATCATTTATTTTAGATTATTTTAATATATTTGAGAAAATATAATATTAATAGGAAAAACATAGTATAATAAAAACAATTATACTCCATTTTGTTCTCTAAAAGGGTTAAGGCCTCCCATTTGTAAGAATTACATGGATGGTAACTAGAGATTCCTAAGGGTTTAACCAAAAGGAAATGCAAAAGAATGATTAGTTTTTAGATGGGTTAAACTAAAACATACATAATGTTTATTAAATGTGTGATGAAATAAATGAATTGATTTTTAAGAATTATTAATGAATGGATTATCATTTCAAAGATTTTTATATTTTTAAAATGGTATATAAAACTAGTAGATCTATTTTTTGATTTGGGTTTGGTAAAAATTTACATTAATTATGTTTTAAAGAGAAAATTTTATTTGTTGTAGTGAAAAATTGATCGTATTATATAATGAGACAACTAAATAAAGAATTAAGAAGTGTGAGTTGATATGATTTTATAATGACAAGATAAAATTAATATATTTTTTATAAATTATAATAGGGAGATTATTAATAATTAAAATAATGATGAATCATCAGATTAAATTAATGTTTAATTGAGTAGCATAGTGTGGAGAAGACAGGGTTGAGGTAGACTCCAAATGATACATTTTTTGTGAGTACAATGAAGAAATATTATCCACTGCAAGAAATAAAATCAAGGATAAAATAAATGTATAAAATGACATTGGTGATCAGGTAGTTCCAATGAAAACTCAAAGGAGTGTGAATCTTCAAAAAACTACATTTTTTCAAAGTAGATCAAAAATAATTTCGAGAGGCTGACAAGGATGATAATTGGATCAAATATATACATGATGAGCTTGATCAGAATAAGAAAAAAGTGACATGGTAAATTGATCCAAGTCTGGAAGACATAAATGTTATCAGAACCAATTGGGTGTTTAGTAATAAATTCACTAAATATGTAAAAGTGGAAAAAAAATAAAGAATGTATAGTGTGAAATGGGAAACCCTAGATCAAACAAACTTATATTTATGATAAATTTACTCCCATAGCCTAGTTGAAATATTATTTGAATTTTTTTGGATATTTTAGTGAAAATATAGTTAAAAGTATACCTAATGGATTTCAAATCTATGTTCCTTAATGGATTTCTTAATAGGAAATATAAATTGAGAAACTGGATGGGTTTATTATGGATGAAAATGAGGGAAAGGTGTGTCAGTTAAAGAATTATTTTTATTAGATAGAAAAATTACTGAGGAACTTGTATTAAAGGTTGGATCAATGCCTAGGAAAGCATTATTTTAGCGAGGTAGAGTTGATCACAGCCTATACATCAAGAAAAATAATGGTCAAAGGATATCTGTACTCATACATGTCAAATAAATAATATTTGAGGATTGGAAAAAAGCATAACACACTTTTCTGTGGATCATATGAGGTACGTTGTCATGATATCTATGATTGGTGAGTTAAAAAATTTCCTTGGTTTATAGGTGAATCAATGATATAATTTCAAATTAATTTCTCAATAAAAATATAAAAAAGATGTTCCCATGTGATTTTCAATTGAATATTCCAAACCAATGACAACATTGACCGCTATATGGATGAATTTTTTCAAATTTGATGATTGAAAAGAGGTAGATATTATAAAATATTGGTACTGGGAGCCAATTATACCTCACAACAACATTAACCAACATTGGTTTGACATATTTCAAGTCACACAGTACCAATAATGTCCCAAATAGATCCAAATACTATCAGTAAAGATGATACGTCGATATATCTAAAAAATAGAGAATGTTGGGATATTTTATTATAGTATAGTGCAATAGGAGTTATTGGGATTCATGGATGTGGGATGAGAAGCTTCAATGGATAACAGAGGGAAAGTAGAGATACTGAAAAATCTAGATTTCATTCGAGCCTTGGTTTTATTCAACCCTTGAATTGTTCAAACCTTACATTCGAGCCTTGGAATAGTTAGAGCCTTGATTCAAGCTGGGATTGGATCTTGGATTCGACAATGAGGAGTACTGATAGTAGTTGGCTCCATGGAGAGCTTTGAATATCATGAACTAGTTTTCAACGGTTAGGGTTCTTAAAATAGATTGGGACACTTTTATCCGTGCTTCCAAAAAATCACTGATAAATATCTCTTTCACAAGCATAAGGTTAAAAAGCACTGATAAAAGGAAACTTCATCATCGCTTTTTTAGCACTGATAAATATTCATTTTATCAGCGCTTATTAACTTAGAAATGATAAAGGTTTTGTAATTATAATTATAAAAAAAATTGTAAATATATTTATATAATTATATATATTTAATAAATATATATAAATATAAATATAATAAATATATTCTTTATTTAAATATATTTATTATAATTTGATAATAATTTAAATATATAATTATTTATTTATAATTATGTAAATACTTTTTACAAAATTAATATTAATATCATTATATATATTTATATAATTATATATATATATATATATAATATATATAATATATAAATAAAAATATAGTAAATAAATTCATTATTTAAAAAAAAATTATTATAATTTTAAAACTACTTAAATATATATAATATATATTTATAATTATATAAATACTTTAAAATTATATTTATTTATTTATAATTATAAATATAAAAATGCATAAAATACTACATATAAATTTATAAATAAATTTTTTTATAAATATTTTTTTACGAATATATTTTTACCATTATTAGTGAATATTTAATCTTAAGTGCATGCATGTTAAAAATGAGTGAAATTGAATAATTAAAAATGAGTACACTTTAACAATATTGAAAAATTGTATAAGTTTGGTTAATTAAATATAAATCATTAAAAATGGATATATATTGAAATAAAGATATATATATATATATTGAAATTATTAATATATAGTAAAAAAATATAAAAAAATAATAAAAATTGATTTAGTTCCCAAAAAAATATTTTTGTGTTCCTGTTGTATATAGGAATGTATTAATTATATATATGTCACATCAATATAATACGTTTGATCTATATTAAATTGAAAAATAAAATGACATCTAATTATGTTCATTGCTCAATGCAATTAGTGAGTATTTTTAATTCATATTAATTTTTAATTATAAACCATTATTCACTAAATATATTACAATTTAATGAAAAGTGTAAATATTTTGTATTATATAAATCATATTTATATACATTCATATATGTATATATATTTATTATATATTATTTATTAATATTATCAATAAATATTTCATTTATAAACTGATTAATATTTTTCTCAATTTACTTATTTTTAATTTTTATTTGTTTATTTTTTATTTTACATATATATATACATTTAATATATACTATGTATTAGTATTTATAATTTACATATAGTATAATAAATTTATTCATTTATATCAATAATTATTTAATTAATAAAATAATTAAATTTTTTAATGAACTCATTTTTATTATTTATTTATTTAATTATGTCATTTTATTAGAACCCTTATCTATGCTAAAAAGGCACTGATAAAGGATTTCTTTATGGGAACTAAAAATAAAGCGCTAATAAAGGGTTTCCTTTATTCGTGCTAAAAATAAAGCACTGATAAATGGCACCCTTTATCATGGCTAAAAAACACTAATAAAGGATGTTGTTTATTAGTGCTACAAAAAACCACTAATAAAATGTACCCTCTATTAGTGCTTGTTTTAGCATTGATAAAGGGAACCTTTATCAGTTCTTTTTTCTTGCATTGTTAAAGGCTTGTTTTGTAGAAGTGAATTAATCATGAAGTATGTACCTCTCCTATATCTCTACCTTGCAAATAGGTCCAGCCCACTTGGCCATTTAATAAGCTCAGAGTACGTACACTGGATCATGGGGGGATTAAAATATCATGTCGTAGTTGTTCACCCTGACTTATGTCATATACCAAGATCAAGTATAACTATGTCCCTACCAACACTTGAAAACATCACAATACCTAACTTTAAAATTCATCATATCTCTCAACCAAAACCTCTGATACCACTCCTTCTGACCCCCCCCAAGATACCACAATGAAGGGATAGAGGTAATGAACTTTGATTCTTACCTCTCGTAGGTCCTACATTGGTGAAAATAACTGAGGGTATAAAAATATTACAAATGGCAGGAATTACCCACTATAACAGAATGGGAACAGAAGATATGATAAACAACCACAAAAAATACATCAGATAATAAAAAATTAAACAAAAAACTATCCTGCATGCATGAATAACCTAATCTAATAAATATAAATGTATATAAATAAAGTAGTGAAAATAAGTCCTTTATAAGTGACTCAATAATAGCTACACACCCAAACTAGTAATGTCCAACTCGATCCCCAAAGTGTTGGAAAAAATTATGTTGTTCCAATATATCTAATATTTTATGTGTTTTGATGATTCATAATATCATTATTTATATTCTAATGAGTTTTCCTTAATCATTTTAGATGATATTTTTTCATAATTTATTTATCTTATACTGACTATAATTGATTATCTTATATAAAGTAAAGTGTTCAATCTAGGGTACAAAATTTTTTCTTATGAGAATCGAAGTTTTGAAATATCATCTTACACTTTCTAAAAATCAGAAAACTCTATGTTGAATATTTATATTACTATGTAAGATAATATCTTATGAATAGAATTATTGAGCTACCAGGTGTTCAAAGTTAGATATTTCTATCAGAGTGCAGTTATGAAATTTTTATATCTTATGAAAATAATATTTGCAAAATATTATCTTACAAGCACCAGAGAAGTTGTGAAAGTTAAGTATCACACTTCAGTAACATATTAATCTTACATAGAAAATTATTCCATTCAAGTTTAATTCATTTTATCTTATGTACCAAAGAAGAAAAATATTTTTTTATCTTACGAATTCTCTTATAAATTTATCTTATGAGAATAGTACAATTAGTCGGATATCTTACAATGAACTAGTTGTTATGTATAATTTCATGATTACATTCATAATCACTTGATAATTCATTTCATTATTTTTAGCATATTAGAAAAGGTTTTTAATATTTAAGGAAATATTAATATTGAAAAAAAATTATTTTAATAGGAATGGAATGATCTGAAGAATAAAAAGATATCTAACATTGTCGCTATATAAAATTATTACATGTTTGGAAATAATTGGCCCATGTCATTAATATCTAGTCTTATCAAATTTTCAATGGATTATCCATTATCCCATTATGATTATGTCATATGATTAAGTTCAAAAACTAATAGGAGATATAAATAAGGGGTTATCCACTACCTGGAAAAGCATAAAATATGAAGATATAGGAGCACAAATAGAGATACACATATAAACTCAAATACTATAATGACCGAAATAACGTGAACTTTCACATAGACAGGATCATATAAAATTCTTGTGTAATTCAATTTCAAGTTTATTAGTTACAATCTAAGATCATCTAGAGTTTTTCTTTGAATATAATCATCTTCTACAAATGCATCTTTATCTACTGTCAATTGCTGCTTGCAACTTTATGATGAAATAGTTAGTTAAAATTATATTTATATCTATTTTTTACACTAATTATATGTGATTTTATTATGTTCATGGATATTTCTTAAGAAGGTAGATATTAGTTGAAATATCATATACCTTTTCAACAAGTAGCAGCTAATTCTACTCAGTTGGGAGCCCTTGAAAAAAGAATCATCATTATTAAAATCACAGAACACATGGAGTAGAGTACGGGTGGATTGGACTAGGGGATTTATGTTCCCTAAACCACAATAAATATCTTATGTTCAATCTCTTTCCACTATGTTTGTATATTTTCACAGCCTAATTTTATTAAGGGAAGAATTTGAACTTGCATACCTCAAAGAGGGTGTTTTAAAGTTAAGAGATTTTTAGAAACTCAATTCCCCCCTCTGGATTTTTTAGTTAGTCATTATATGGGACAACACACATTTCTCCTAGAAACATGAAAAATAGTTTATATGTATTGGTTGAGAATCAATGTAAACTCAATAGGATCATTCCTAAGATCTCAAGTGAAAATGTGAAAATATATTTCTAATGTGATAGTGAAAAATAGCAGAACCAACAACAACATATATATGCCAACTAACCAAAACTCAGTATCACTATGGTTTGCTCACCAAATTTCACATCCAGTATCTTAATATAGAATAGGGAATACAAAAGAGGAATGTGTCTCGTTGTCTCTTCCCCGCGGATTTTCACTCTCACATCCGAACTTTGAATTCCCTATTCTCCCATATCATCCAACAAATCACCTCACATGCTAATCATCTCTGATGTGGGTTTAGATGAATCCCTACCAACCCCACCCTATCAAGGTTTAGAATATGGTACTAGCATCATCCATCACCACATCAATTCTCACACGAGGACACCTAGGCCATCACAACACGTCTCGTATCATCATATAACTAGAGAAGTATGGTATCAAGAAACAAAAGGATATAAAACTCATTCCCTCCTACCACATATGACCCCAACCACATATCACATCTCATCGTAGCCACATCACATAAAATATCACATGAAAAAACATGGTCCATCACTACACATATCGCCTAAATAAACATGGTACATCACGGCTAAAAGAATACTCGGGAAGAGAGGGTAGTCTTCCATCCATATCACCACCATCCTGGATATTAGGGGAAAACACCCAGAACTCAGAACCGTTAAGCGTTGGTAAGGTTATCCTACTAAGGTGGGTGCATATAGAAATACATAAAGATTTATGATATATAGATAGCATACAATACCCAACATAAGGATTCACATCAACTACACTAGAGCACATCATATCACCTCCAGTATACCACACATCAACTATCAGAACCACTTTCACCACTACATAAAAAACATCATACCACCACACATCCCCCCTTTGGCCTAAAATCCCAAAGGGATTATTTTTTATTAATTTTTCATAATCCCCTTTTAAAGGTTAAGGGGTAAACATTACATAGTCTATAGACCCATAGTCACTCATCCATAATACATTTCCATTTTAGTCCCAAAGACCACACACCCAACAGAAATCCTAAACGTGCTAATGCTACTTTTTTTCTCTAAAGTGACTGAACTAGAAAGATGCTTAGGAAGAAATATCAATACATTAATAAATGGGCCTAGTACTGATGAAAAATCCATACCCTCTCATTCATCCAAATATAAGATAATTTTTTGTTGTTTCTCCCTTATCTAACCTCATCTAAGACTGTATTATGGTATCTGGCCCAAATTTTTTCTATATTCAAACCCATCCATCGAAGATTTAATTTCTTACACCATCTAGACCCTCTACAATAGTTTTATCCTAATGACCTGCTGCATTCCACCCAACTACATCCAGCACTGAACGATCATCCCCACCGCCTAAGTTGATTTCCTTTCTGCCAGTAACTCCTTGGACTCATCGCCCTCTCATTATCGAGCTAAATGAACACCCCATGTTGCTTAAAAGATCCACCTTTGAGGATAAAACATCCAAAAGCCCCTCCATGGATGCATATGTCGCCTAATGCACTAAGGACCTGACAACCTTGTCAATGCACCCTCTATCAGATGTCGTCGACCAAAATTGATGCATGTCTTATGGTCGGTCTTTTGTAATCACACAAATCATATGTATAGCCCATCGTTCCCATAAATCCATAAATTTGAGACTGTTAGGGATTGAACCCCAATTAGTGTAGAATTACAAGGTAGACTTAACCACTAGGACATGACCCCAACTACCATACATCCCCACATTCAATTACAACTTTCACCACTTTCTAAATTAATTCAGTTACCACTAAGTCACAATTATTTAGAAATCAAATTTCACATTTGCATGGTCGTTCATTTATTTAACTAACACATATCAATTTCCATCCTATTATATTCAATTAAAAACCATTAATTTATTCATTTCATTCAACATCTTCAATTATTCTATTTCTAGATGGGAAACTAACAAAGCCATGACACATCCCAACTATTCCATCACACATCAATCATCATCTTAAAACCTCATCAACCTAACTATCGCACTAAAACCTCCACACATCACTACCACCACACAACTCCATCACTAAAAACCAAAAAAATCCACATAATATATTGTAACCACATCACACATCACAATCATTGATCACCATAACCACTTTGTACCATATAGCACAACTTACCACATCACATCCACGACAACCAACACCCACATCCTTTCCCTACACACTACATGTCCCAATTAGTCACTGCCACCACCACACAACATCTTATAACACATAAGAAAACACAAAAAATCAATTATACACAATAGCAACACATCGTGGCTTCCATAATTATTTAGGTATTTTAGCACATTACTTCTTCATTTATAATGGGTATTATCACACAATTTAGATCCCATGGGAAACCAATTTATTAACCAAATATATTCTCTTTTGAAATTTGTTCAAGGTGTGATCAAAAAACAACACAACAAGGGTCTCAACACATATCATCTATAGTTCAAATAAGTCCCCCAAAAACCATTATTTTCAGTATTGGAAACAAGCTTGCATAATATCACCAATAAAATATATCAAAGTATAAAATCATGTGATATATCCCCCATGCCCATCAATTTCAGTTATTCCAATTATTATCTTATAATTTAGACCCTTATTATCAACCTAATCAGAATAAGAACCATGAAATCTCCACATATAGCATGTATTAAAATGAGAGAATAAGGATCACCTACCTAAAAGAATATTTTTGAACTCTTTGTATGCCAAAAGTTGAAGAAAGAACAACCTAGAAACCTAAACCACACATTGAAAACCACCATCACCTAGAACCGAACCAACTGGTTGTCAAAAGAATATCTTAATACACACACCCTAGTGAAAAAACACCACTATAGTGATTCTCTAAGAAAAGAATACATGTATATGTTAGATTATGGGAGAAGAACTTACTATAGATCACCAAAACACCGCCACTAAAACATGAGGATCAAATCTAGGGAATATGGGATGGAAGGTATCCCAAAAAAACTACGTTTATTCCATAAAATGAGATAATCAAAGTCTAAATGGAAGGGTTCAGCTGATCTTTCACATTATATATAGTGTGTAACTTAGCCTATTTACAACTTAAATTATAAGTTTACATTATAAATTCCATGGGTCATATATTAAAATCCATAAAACTGATTTTTATTCTATAAAACCCCTTTTCAACCAAAAATCATGGAGCCTCAAGTCTTAAAGAGTTTTACTCTGTAAACTTCTATTTAATAGCATAAAATCATTTCATGTAGTACTCCCCTACTAAATATAATCCATAAACAATTATCTCCACAAGTCGTAAACTATTTACTTACATTTTAAACTCCCATTTTTTAGAATAAAAGGCCTATTATAGAAAATATATAGCTCCAACTCTTTCAGACCCTTCTCGGCCTCCTCTAAACACTCTCCGATCACAAAAAATGTCAAAGTAATGGTCTGGTGGATAATAGATTGTTACATATACTTTGGAATGATATATGATAATTTTGAAGTGGTATATTAAAAGTATATATTTAATAAAGGCCTCTATTTTTTAGAAATATATATATATATATATTGTAAAAGGTGAATAGGTTTTTACATAATAATTTTATGAAGTGGTACATCTTGTTCTCTATATATCTTGGCATTTAGAAGTAAATAATGAAGTTAAGGGGATCTTCGGATAACAATTAAGGTTAGTTTCATTTGATGTAGTGATGTGGGAACATTTATACATTTTTAACAAAATTGGTAAGGTTAAAACATATATATTACAACATATTTTTTAATTTAATTAATTATATTCAAAAATAAATTAAAATTGGTTAATGAATGATCATCAAAATACAATTATTTCATGGTTTAAAGATAAATTTAACACTAATTCATCAACATTATAAGCCTTGAAATGGATAGTTGAGGGGTCCTATATTAATGTGATCAAATGGTCTTTTTTACATTAATGGTTACACATTTTTCATAAAAAATAAATATAATAAGTGTACCATCCAAAATAGTGGAGTAATTGTCATCCCTAAAGTAATGTATTTTTAGATTAAAAAACATAAAAACTTAATTTATGAATCAAAAAATTATTTTGGGGTTTTAAATGATATATGAGAAATTAATTATATTAAATTTCAAGAACTAATATTTATGTGTGACAAGTTTTATAGTAGTAGTGGTGTGAAACATGATGATTATGGATTTACACTTGTAAATTTGAAAATATGTAGTTGTAAAGAGGAACCATTTATTATAGTGATACATGAGAAGAATATTTTTTTTTTGTTATTGACCCATCAAATGATTAGTGGTCCATTTTTTTGCAAGGAAAAAAAATTTGGGTGATGAATATATTGACGATGGTGTGGACAATCATATTTCTTTAGTAATCAAATAATTACCCAAGGATAAAAATGACATTCATATAGACATATTACATGTTATATGGTATGATTTCATATAAGGGATATGGGAAAAACTCTCTTATTATCCTAATCATTCTGGTAAATATTTATTTTTTATTCTTCTATGAAACTTTCCCATGTAAAAAACACCTTTTGAACATTAATATTTAAATCCTTATATTTTGATCATTTCTGTCATTTTTATATTAATTTTTATTTTTAAAAGTATCATGTGAACATTTTTTTGTTGATAAAGTGAGATATCGTTGTTTTTTTATTATATATGTATATTCGTTATATTTAGGAATGACTTATTTTAGCTGTATTAAAAAACATAATAGATATAACTTTATTTTGTTTTATGAACAATCAAATATTTACTTCTGAAAAACATTTAATTATAAAAAAATACAGGTACACTAAATGAAACATTTTTTTATGTTGATCATTTCTGCATTTTTATATTAATTTATATATATATCAATTTAAGTTACTTAACTTTTTTATTGAAGAAGACTATCATCATTAGATAGTTATTGATTTTTATTTTCATTAATTAATCTTTGGTTTTAACTATTATTTAGTTATATTAGTTAATTGAATAGATATAATTTACTTTATAATATGATTTTTCAAATTTTTACTTCTAACAATCATTTTATTATATTCAAATATAGGTATAGAAAAATTTAGAAAAGTATCATAAAACTATTTAAATCATAGAATTGGATTTTAAGGAACATTTAATTGTGGTATATGTACATTTAATCACATAAATATGTCTATAATAATTAAATTATTTCAAGAAATTAAATATGTGTTTATTGAAATTATTTATAGACCTTTTTCTCCAGACAAGATGATACCCAATGTTGGTAGATATGGGATTACACTTTTATCAAAACATTCACTTGCTTGTGGATATTAGTAGAATATAATTGAATTTCATAGTAACAATAACCCAATTTTCTCTAATTCAAAGTATTTTTGGAGTTATGTATATTAATTAAAAGATTTTATATTATATCCTAAATGGAAGATTACTAACCAAATGAAGAAGATAATTTTTGGGAGTGATTAATAGTAAAATATATCAAATTATTTATTTATTCGTGAAATGGATTATATATTTTATATTTCACATTACTATAATTTGATCTATTAAATAACAGATTAAATTTTTATTTCCCGATATGAATTCAATTAAGAATAGGTGGATTTCCTTTCAGCAGTTGGATGGATAGATTTTCAATAAAAAATGATTTTTGGTTTATATTTTAAGGAATACACAGGATTAAAATACATGATTCTAATTGTGTTTATAGAAATCAAGACAAGGGTGAATTATTTCACCAGTATGAAGGTAGAATACTTTCTAGTGTGATAATTTTTATTTATAAAATTATTTTTTAATTACATGATGACTTATCTATTTAATCTTGTGTAACAAATATCTAGGATATCTCACTAATAAATCTAGTTCCAAAATGTATACCCTCATACCTTGTCAAGTGGGGGTATCCTTTACTAATAAAGAAGATGATTTCCAAAATATGTATTGAATGTAGAGAAAAATCTAGTATAATCTTAGAAGAGGTTTATTTTTATCATGAACCAACTAGGTTTATCCCCATACCATTTCTCAATACCACCCGCAACATGTACCAAGATGCATTCCCAATCCTCCCAAGATATTAAATAGTTATGTAAATCAAACCTAACTAAATTGAGAATGATTTATCACATGAAAAAAAGTGTTAAACAAATTATAAAAAAATAACAAAAAAGTAAAAACTAGTAGTGGGAGAAAAGAATCAACTAAATATACCTCCACGTGACCTCAAGGGTCACCACCAACCTCAAAACATGCTTTCACCATCAGTCACCTAAATCTAAAACCAATCCAAAAACTAAAATGATAAAGTAGGAATAAGCATAAAGAAACTCAAAAGGTAAGAAAAAAAGAAAACCAAATACTATGTGTTACCTTTAAAAATAAAACCATTTATTACTAGTTTGAATATATATATATATATATATATATATAATTAGGTTTTTTCATCAGTTTCTAAAACAAATAACAAGATAACAGTTTAGAAACACCATTTCCCTTTTATTTTTTTCCAAAAACATGTTTAAAATAATGAAATATTTCCAATGAAACCATTTTAATAAAGGTTATGTGATACTATAAAGGTCTTGGTAAGGAAAATATACCCATGAAAAACTTTTCAATATTGGGCCACAAAACATGAGGAAAAATAAAAGACATGAAAAATTGTCATTATTGGAACCTAGGAGTTAGTCAATATGGTCTATAATAACACTATCAATATTATCACAAGAATTGAACACTGGAACTAGATACCCACCAACAAACTGTGTCACCCACACTGATTCAACAAAGGGTTATATCTTAAAAGAATAATATTGATCTATCTAAAGGCCAATAGTTATAGTGTAATAATAAACTAGTGTAGCTTGTGTTCCTAGGGAACCCACCTAACTACCTAAGGATTCCCATGACCTATAAATGGAGTTTAGTTCATTAGATTAATATGTACACACATATCTACAATTTTCACTAAAATAAAAAATTCACATTCTCACCTATAAACTCCCTCTTTAGGTTAACCCCTCTTTCCTTTACACAAAACATAAGAAATAAAAAATCCCCATATCAGGAACATGCACCATGAATCACACATATATCATACAACTATATTCCTTAATTAAAGGGGGAAACTTTAAGAGGGGTATTCTTTTTTCATGTTGATATCATAAAGTTCCAACATGAACTCAACATTTTTAAAAAAATATTTTCAATTCAAATCTTTTCAAGTTCCAAGTCACCCTTTACACTTATATGCTTACACACATAAATATATATATGGGTTCCCATTATCCCAATGAACATATTCACACATCCTTCTATGAATATGTAAAAATAGGATACATATATATATATATGGGAGTGTGTGTATAAGTCATATCTAAAAATTAATTATAATTAGAATCTATTTTGAATCACTTTGGATATCAAACATTCAATTATGAAATTATGATAAATTTAAGAGACCAAAACATCCTCAATATTTATTGCTTGAATAAATAAACTAACTTGGAAGATAAATTAATAACATGGTATGATTAACCTTTCAAAGTAGATTTTAGAATTAGGATTTATTAATGAAAACTCATGTAAAAGGAATAACATAATATGGTAAACATGAATGATACCAATTATATCCATCAAACTTATTTTCTATAATAAATTTTCTTCATATTATAATGAAAACACATAATGAAACACTCATGAAATCATGATTCTAAATTTAAGGCATAGTTATAAGGTAGCCTACCTCAAACCTCATCCCCATTGATAATGAATACTTTAATACACCACAATAGGACACAATAATCCCTAAAAATAAAGATAAATCTAAAAGACACATTAAAATAAATCCCCATTGAACCCTAGGTTATCGAACCATGCTATGGTTAGAGAGGAAGAGATAAAAAAGAATAAAGAAAAGGAGGAAGAGTATAGATATGATTAACCTTTAAGAATATAGAATAAATTCTAAAGAAACTCCAACAATCCACCATATAAGTAATAAGAACCAATGGATAGGACTCTTTGGTGTTGGGTGAGAAAAATAAGGGATGAGGGGTGATATGGGGTTAAAATCAATCAATGGAAAAAGGTAAAATAAAAATTCAATGAATTCTAGGCATTGTGCATTTTTTGGCCACATGGTCTGAAAAAACATGTTCTAATTGTCCACCCTATAATAGTATTTTTGAGCACTATGAATTAGAAGGCCACAAGTTTGAAAAACTATGCACTAACAATGTGGTTGGATTTGATAAATTTTAAAGGATGTCACACGGTTTCTGTCCTATTTGAAAAATTGTGCATTTTAACCATT
The DNA here is from genome assembly GCA_963277665.1 of Viscum album. Taxonomy (NCBI): domain Eukaryota; kingdom Viridiplantae; phylum Streptophyta; class Magnoliopsida; order Santalales; family Viscaceae; genus Viscum; species Viscum album. Next base: position 1,446,892,529 of record OY728132.1, on the reverse strand, counting down.
TCACATGAAATGCATTTCCAAAACCCTTAAAATTTCAAGTAAAATAGATCTAGATACTGATAGATATAAGTAGATCTAGAAAATAAATAAAATCATAGAGTAATATTGGGTCAAGGTGTGAAAATTCTCCATACCATAAACCTTTCTTCCCTTATAAAGACAAAGTAGATTGGTTGAACAAGTAAAAAAACTAAACAAACCCAAAAAACTCAAACAAGGGAAAAAATATCTAAGGTAGACACTAACTATGAATCACCTTGGACATTTTCAATTTACTGTGATCAATGAAGGAAAATGAATTTCACAAAGAGTAGGTAAATGAGATAATTACAAAGAACATGATCCCAAAACCAAGTAAAACCCTGACTCAATGACCATATCCCAAGAAAACATCCAAATGGAAATATTCAAAATTCATAACATGGGAAGGGTTGTGTGGGGCATGAACCATTAACTAATACCACAACTTTGAAAAATAATAACTTTCCAAAAAATATAACTTAACTCTAAATAAGAATCACTAACCCACTCTTATCAGATAAGAAGGATAACCATTGGTGGTCTCCCCACTATTTTAAAAACCACTCTTATACATAAGAACCCAAATGAATTCAAAGAAAATAAGTACACAAGACTATAGAACATAATCACCAAGAAGGGAAACCACAAGCACTAAAGACACACAAAAAAACATTCCCAAGTACTTGAAACAGACATCACCATTAGACACATTATCCAAAAAAGAAAATCATTACAAGAATAGAAACTTTAAATAGGTCTTGAATCAGTTTCATGTCCACCAAAATAAGATAGAAGATTCATTAAAATGTGGATCTGGATCCATGACTCATTATAGAAACACCCCTGTAAAATATTTGTAGCTTCCCCATAACACCGATGGTAAGATGGGACTTTGGTGATTCTTGGAATTAAGACTTATTTTTTACTGTCTTTTTTCATTGATGACACACAAAGTATTTTGATTCAAATGAATCTAGTGACAATAGAAACAACTATCTTATTTTTCTTGCTCCATGATAGGTTATTTCTAGCTTTACTCTCATATCATTTATCGAAACTACTACCACCACTCCCTAGGATAGGTGAAATATAAACTACCTATTACTCTATGGATATGATATATTTGTCCTAAATGGCCTACCTAATTATGTATTCATAGGTTCCATGGTTTAGTGAAGTCATAACTAATATAAGAACTTGTTAAATACCACTTCTAATGAATTTAGACATCAAGAATTCCTCTATTTTTAGATCTAGAAATATGAAACCAACTTAGTGAAAATATTTACATAATCTAACATTGTTGAATCACCATTATAGAAAACGTAATATCCCATAACGTCTTCCATCCTTATAGATTCCAGAATATACTTCTGTATGAACAAATATTTAAATATTTCATAAGAGATATCCTTTTGTTCTTGTTATAAATAACAAGATTCTTCCACTTACAACTCAATCCTTGCAATATAAAGGTTGAAAACTTGATCTTAAGAGGCTTCATAAGGTTAATATGAACAATGATCTAATTTATAGTCATTTATCTTCTTTTACTAGTACCTTCTATATGAAAAAATGAGGATGATTTCATTCTCAGTACTTCTAGAAAAAATCCTAATGTCGAACCTAATGATGAGAATTTTTGGGCTCCATTATAGGAGAGGATAACTCAACTGACAAGGATGGGACTTGGTCAACTAATTGGCATGTTGTGGGAGAGACACTCGTAGATCCCTTGTAAGATTTTATAGAACTTCATATGGGAATACTCTAAAAATAAGAAAAATTAAAAAAAACTAAAACTCACTTCAATTTATAAATTCTAAAACTAAATAATTAATCCGTAAATAAATATTAATATACGATCTAACAATTCTCAAACCCAAGAATATCATAAAATCCACCATGTCTGTCAACCCAATTTTGATGTATCAAAGGAACACACTGTTAAATTCAAAGATCTCACATAATTTCTTTTTCAGTAAATACTTATAATCTAATTAATTATTCTATGACACATAACCAATTAGAATAAATAAATTCACTAAATTAAAAATTTTCAAAGTTCCCTATTTTTAAATTATTTTCAATTCAACTCTCTCAAGGAACCAAATTTAAAAATCACACAATTTCACTCTAAACTATAACCTCCCTTCAAAAATAAAATATATTTCTTTTTAAAAATGGTTTTTCACACACAAAACCAAAAAAATATTTGTAAACACCCCACTTGTTTGAAAAATGAACACATCTTTCAAAATATCATTTGAGAATTTCTATTCAAAATACCAAATATATATATCCTAAAACATGTAAAAATATAATCTAAAACATTAAAAACATAAAAAATCAATTAAAAAAGAAAAATACTAATCAAAATTCCCAAATAACATTAAAATTAAAACAAAATAAAAAACTTATAATTGTACATAGTTTAACCGCATGACTTTTCAACTCATGAACTAACTATGTGAGTCCAACATGAATTCCCTAAATATAGTTTCATGTTATTTACATTGTGTTCCACACCAAATATATTAACCATTCACCCTGTAGATAATTCTAAAATTTCACTCCATCCAAAGAGTTATCAAGAGTATCGCAAAAAACATAAAAAAGAAACATAAAATTCTCAAAAAGAGACTAATGTCTAAGAAAATTGAGAATCAACTCTCAATTTCTATACATACTCATCTCAAACTACCCTGATATCTCATGTCTCATCACGCAAGGGTGTTGATCAGGAACACAATAATGACTCAACCTTAAGTTCTAACACTCCTACCTCAAAAATACTGGACATTACCAAATAACAAGGGAAAACTCCTCCTATGATGCCATTTTATCATGAAACATCCATGTTCAACCCCAAACCATCACCTAATCTAACCTGCGGCATATCCCAATAGGTGTTCTGGATCCTCCCAGGTTAGAAACTTGTGTCAGTCATCAAATCTAACTCAATTAAGAATAATTTAGCCTACGTAAACAAACTGAAGAAAAAAATAAAAAAAGAATAAATAAATAAAACATTAGTAGTTGTGGAAAAATAATAAATTAAATATACCTTCATGTGACCTCAAGGGTCATCACCAACCTCAAAATGTAATTTCTCCATGAGCTACAGAAATCCACAACCTACACTGAAACTAAAATTATAAATACATATGAGCCCTAAGATGATCAGTAAGGATTCCAAAAGGAAGCCACACCCTATTAATTACCTTTAAAATTAAAACCATTTCATTTTAGTTTGAATATATATATATATATATCAAATTATGTTTTATCATATATTCCCAAAAAAATAATCATAAAATAGTTTAGGAACTATGTTTTCCTTTAATTTTTTCCCAAAAATATATTTTAAAGAATGAAATATTTTCAATGAATAATTTTTTTAAAGGCCATGTGAAACTATAAAGGTCTTAGTTGGGAAAACATGTTAGGGGATAACATTGGGAAATAGTTCCACAAAATATTGGGAAAAAAAGGTACATAAAAATGATAATCATGGGAATCTAAGAGTTAGTTGAGACGGTATTGGAAAAGTATATCAATACTAATAATATAAATTATCATCAATATCATATACCAATAATCAACTTTCCCTAACACTCAGTTTCGCCCTCACTAGTTCAAATGAGGGGAATATCTCATAAGCATATTAGTGATTTATCTTGGGGTAACTGGTCAAAGTGTTATACAGAACTAGTGATGTGAGAATACCTAGAGCACCCACCTAACTCATCTAGGATTCCTATGTAGTATAAATGTAATTGATTTCATAAAAAAAAATATGTACATGCATATCATAAAATTTTCTCCCAAACAAAAAAATCAGTTTCTCACCTCTGAAATTCCTCTTAAGTTCAACCCCTCTTTCTTTTCCACAAAACATAAGAAATACACAAGCCTAATATCGAGTACACAAACCAAGAATCAAAAATATAGATTACAACTGAATTCCTTAATTTAAGGAAAGCCTAACATAATAGGATTTTACTTCTTCCAAGGTGACCGCACAAAGTGCCAACCAATCCTCTATATCTAGAAAGAAACATTTATCATTTGAAGACCCATTTTCAATTAAAATATTTCCAAGTTATAAGTCACCATTTACACACATATTCATAATCTCCTAAATATATATATATATATATATCCTTTATCCCAATTTACATATTCATGAAACCTTGTGAGAATATATACAAAGAAAATACTTATATGAGTGTGTGTGTGTGTGTTTAAATCATATTTTAAAAACATTGGAGAATTCAAAACCATTTTGACGCTCTTTGGAATTAAAATGTTCCATTAGGTCTTTATGGTAAACTATATGGGAGACCAAGAAATCCTCAAAAATTCCATCTTGGATAAATAAAACAACCTGTAAAGTAAATCAAGAACGTTTTTACCTTAACCACTAAAAAAATTCAAAAACCTAATATATTGAAGAAGAATCATGGCCAGATCATAATATAACATTAAAAAACTTTAAATATTATTTTTATATCCATCATAGTAATTTTTTATTTTACATTTTATTCATAATATAATGAAAACATGCAATGAAATAGTCGAAAAATCAAGGTACTCAATTTAAAGGCTTAGTCATAGGTTAACATACCACAAACCTTATCAACTCTGATAGTAGAGACTTTAGTCCACCACAATAGGACCTAATAATCCCTAATGATACAAGATAATCCTAAAAATAAAAAATCATCATTAAAATTGATCTAATATGAACCCTAGGTCACTAGACCCTGTTGATATTAGAGAGGAAGATAGAAAACATAATAAAGTAAATGATGAAGATGCTAGAGATGATTTACCTATAAGAATCAAGCCTAAATCTTGAATAAACTCCTATAATCCACCATGGAAGGAAGTAAAACCAAGGGTGATGGATACCTAGTGTCGTCTAAGAAAAATAAGGAATTAGGGGTGATTTAGGGTTAGAAATCGATAGTTGGAAAAAGATAAAAATAACTTTTAATGAATTCTTGGCATTATGCACGGTTTAGCCACATAGTATAGAAAATTGTATACCAACTGTGTGCCCTCTTCTGGACTTATGGTGTAACAGGAATGAGTAGGGTGCATAGTTTAGAAAAAGTGTGACTATGTCTAATAAATTTCTGAGGTTGTCACCTGGTTGTTTCATGGTTTGACAAACTATATGCCTTAATCATGTGACATGCACTGCATTCCCAAAAACACTAAATTTCATGTAAAACCCTCCCAAAAAGAGGGATAAAAAAATATAACTAATAAATAAATAAAATAATAGAGTAGTGTCAAGTCTATGTGTAACAATTTTATTGCACCATCATCCTCCACTCTCAATGAAAAATTGAAAATAGAGATAATTAAAAAAAATATGTTTCTTACTGATCCACCAAAAAAAGTAACTAAAAAAGTTATAAGAAATTAATTATTATTTTTATTAAATATTAGTATTTTTAAATTTTTACACTAATTTAAAATTTTAATATATCATTACAGGATGAAATATAGGGGTAATAAATTCAGGTAACCATTATCCCTAAGGGTCGGATAGATATTCATGTTACCACTTTAGGAAAGAAAGAACACTTTTCCCACATAAGAGGATATGGGGTGGGTGTTAGTATTATAAAAATAAATTATATCCTAGTATGGGATCAAGGGAGGAAGGATGAATGGAAAAAATATCTTCCTTTAATGTTTATCTTAAAGATATGAAATAGTTGATAAAAGATAATATTAAACCATATGAACATGATATTATTAAATATTGGGATATAAAAAACACGGCCTATGAAACCTACCAATCTAGGTCCTCCAACTACCCATTCAGACTCAACTGTATACTGTGATTTACATGTTTGGGGTCCTTATTTTCATATAATAGAAAATATAATTTTACATACACTTGGAAATTATATAAATCATAAAATTTTTCATCCAGATCAAGTAAGAGTAGTGGTACATGATATTATTGATTCAACTATTCTATTTTTCTTCCAACCAAACGGTTCGAAATAGTTTTAGGGAATATGTGTCATTTTTTACTATAGTGAGATAGTACAGATCATTAGTTTTCATATGATGTATGAATTGTTTTCCAATTTCAATTAATTTTTTATTTCTAATAACATGTAATATTTTTCTTACCTTTACATTATATAAAAGTACCTAAAATGAAAGGAAAAATTGTAAAAGAAACAAGAGTCTCATGAAAATATTCTTTTAGATACAATGTAGGTTTCTCATGTTGTTCCCTAGACTCCAAATCCTGAATATACTCCTCATAAATACATTTTTTATATACTATCTTTGAAATTAATTGAATTGGCCCAATTTTAACAATTAATAATTACAATATCACCAACAAATATTGAGTCACATGCATTAAAAATAAGTTTTTATTTAAATTTTTAGAGAGTTAAGAAAAAAATTAAACTACAAAAGTTTGTGTCTTTCTCATCTAATGCAAACTTTTTCCCACTATATATTAAACTAATTTATCTAAAATAAGTCTTCAAAATCTCCCAAAAAATTCTCCACACATTATACTCTTCTAGACATATCATGTGTAATAATTTTCTTCATAATCGGGGGAAATGGAAACATAATAAGGGTGACCTCAAAAACTCAGTAATGGAAAACATAATCAATAGAAATCAATGATCATAACTTAGAAAAAGGATAAATAATATAGTAGGAATAGATAACAAAAAATAATCCACCATATAATGAAAATGAAACCATAATATATCGACTGATAACAATGGAAATAAAAAGATCAAAAGTATAACAATAATTGGTTCTTAATATATAAAATTTGTACTCTCAAATAGATAATTACATAAAATAAGCTATGATATCATGAACTTTAACATTATGATATTACCTTAAAGTTCTTATTTCTAGGAAATATTTTTTTCTAGGAAAGAATATACCAAAATACTTAATCTAGTTTTTCTGATGAAACCTATTAATACTTCGAGGGGATATCTATATCAGTCCCCACATACCAATAATTATGTTCAATTAATTCATCTTATTAGGTAATTAATAAACTATAAAATATATAACCATCGTGATTTAGTAATAAATAAACATTCATATTGAAAAAAAAATTATAGGGGTTGAAAATATTTTCCTAATCAATAAATGAAATAACATTCTATGTAAACGTCACTAAAAATAAGTAATGGGTATAAAGATAAGTCAATAATTTCGACAATAAATAAAAAAAGGAATCTAGGAGAGCACCATTTAATAAAATAAAGGAAATATAGAGTTTAAACAAATGAAATGTATTGGATATAAAAAAATAAATCCAATAGAATAGGGTTATTTAGAAATACAAAGAAAAAGATGGATCATTTCATTCATAGAAAACAACATTACATAAGACACATAGAGATATAATTTGTATTTTATTATTTTAATGTTTTTTTAATAAAGAATAATATATATAAAAGAGTAATTACTTGGATGAAAAAAATTTAGGAGTGTTAGAAAAATCACTTTGGAAATAAAAAATGTGCTTGATCTTTGGAAAACATTTATTTTATAAAACCAGGGGATTAAGAATTTTTTTTCTGAAACCATGAAGGTGTATAGTGGATGTTTTTATATATAATAGAAAATTATGGCAATGATGTCACCACATATAAGAAAAACATAAAAAGATATTTTATAGAGAAAGAAAAATAACTTTGTCGTAAAAAGACAAAATTATGTGTCACTTTGAAAATTTACTTAAAAAATTTGAATTGGAAACATTAAAAACATTTAATTATGAAAATTAAACATCAATAATATATAAATTAAAATATATAAAGGTTATTAAATTAACTTTTGGTTGAATATAATACATTTAATTTTGAAAGGATAGAAAATCATTTTTAATATTTTAAACTATATTTTTTTATAACCCATTTCATAAAAGGAGTAAAAAACTTTATTTTTAATATTAGTGAAGGTAAATTTTTAGGTGTAAGAACCCAGATCTTATTTTTAGGAATGGATCTTGATTTAGGGTATTTTTTGAGAAAAAGGAAGGTGTTCGGAAAATTTAGAAGTACATGTCATGTAATTTAGAGTACATGTTGTGTACCAGGTTATCGTAGGAAGTCGTGTATTGTCCATGTAACAGCTGAGACATGGCCATGTGGGGTGACCTAGAGACCGCCTAAAATAGGGTCTAGTTGAGGCATGTACACGGCATGTACATTAAATAAACATGTCGTGTACTTTTTCTTTTTTTATTAAACAGGTCGGGGTCACGTCTAATCTTTATATTCATCTTCTTCTGGACTTGATTCTTCCAGGAGAAACCGAAAGAAATGAATCTTCTCTGAGCCACCGATCCATCATCCATTCTTTTATTTGATCTATGGAGTGTGTGTTGGAATCCCACTGGTGATTCCTCCGTTCTTCTAGAGCCTCACTTCCTGATTTCTCCTATCTCTCTCAAGTTATTCAAGGTAGAACGTTTTTGAAATTTTTTTAGATCTATAACATTCTATACTGATTTAAGGGATGAAGTTCGAGAGTGTTATTTGTAAAAAATAAAGGTAGGTGGTTGTTTTAATTTCATTGTTTTTCAATGAGTTTTATATTCCAAAGTTTCGATTACACATGTTTTTGGTATTTCGGATTAATGAAATTGAACCCAATTTTATCTTCCATAGATTGATTGTTGGATTAAGGTTTTTTTGATGTGATATTATGTGAAATTTCATATTTAAGGAACACACCATGGGTTTGTTTCCTTGCTTGAATGTTTAGGGTTGTTTAGTCCAGGTTTCCTATGAGGTAGATCTTATTTCCTTTCCTTGCTTGATAGAATGGAACTGTTTGAATTTTGTTGCTTGTTAAATGCATGTGATATTCATTGGATTTGTTTATCCATGTAGTAGTTGAGATTAATTTGGGCTGTTTGATATCAATTATGAATTATTTAATTGCACAAGGTTGTTAGAACATGGTGTAGTTAGACCACTGGGGGAATTGACATTGAGCGCTTCCTCAGAGTGTTTGTTATATTTCACGCTACGAGACTACAGGGGGGATTGATGGTGAGTGATCCCTCAAAGTGTCTACAATTTATGTTATGATACCACATAGGTAATTAATGTTGAGTGCTTCCTCATAGATTATATAGTTATTCTAGAAATACCATAGGGGGAATTTATGGTGAGTGCTTCCTCAAAGTGGCATTTCCTTTTTACAGCATTAATTTGGCCAGAGGGGTTAGACTGTGTGAGCTACCCATAGGTTTAATGTAAATATCGAATGTTTTTTATGAAACTGAAAATCCAAAGCACAATCTTGGATTCGGTCCTATTAGGTATTCTTCTAAGATACCTATTGTGATACTTGATTAAATGATGAACATTAAATGCTAATTAATATAAATGAAAACTGTAGGATTTGGTTACTTTTGTGTACACCAAGTTTCATTCTAAATTTCCATTATTACCTGCTATATATACTCATTTATAGTTAGGCATAGATATTGTGGTGTTTTCCTACTTGTATTCATCTCTCACCCTATTTAGGTTTTGATTTTGGACCCAAACAGATTATATGGTTTCAAGTATAGATTAGGGAAAGTGTTCTTCATTATCAGGTACTTGATTAATATGGAGCTAGAGAGCATGGGACCAAGCTGAGACTTGCGATGCTATAGGAGTTTAATTGTTATTTTTTTAATTTGTTTTATTACTGTATTTATAGAATATTTTATTGTTTGGATCCTTTCCTAGAAATATTTTTCATGCATCGTTTATATATGTGCTCCAATTTTTATTTACTTTCATTCTTCTGTTGTTTACTCATTGTATGCTATTATTTCTTCCACTACAATTTATTATTATTTATTCTACTGTGCATACTCTGTCAATGAGGGAATAGTTTCCCCACTATCACACCCAAGACCCTCTCTACTAGTCGGAAGCCTATGGCATTTGGGGAAATGCGCATGAGGCCATGTGACCAACCAGGCACAGGGAAACTTTGGGTGGATCCCAGAACTGAGACATTACAAATTGGTGTCAGAGGAGGTTCTTTTCTACTTTGTATTAATTTTTGGATCCTATAGATAGTGATAGGAAGGAATAGGTTGTTGATAATATATTTTTCCTGGGAGTAGCTAACTCGTGTATAGGGAAAAGCCAAGTTACCTCGATTATTGCAATTTTTCTGGTTTTCCAATTGTTACAGTTGATTTGATTTCACCGTTGGGTGATACACATGTTCTATGCTATTATGATTTATATCATTAAGGTTCTATTTATATTTAAACCCAATTAGATGAGGTTATTCCATCCCATGCATTATATAGTCACTTGATATGGATCACATGTCATGCATTATTGTCATACCATTTAGGGTGCATTACCAATATCATAATATTGTGATAGATTTTTTGTTATATTTTCATGTTGTTGTGATAGATGTTGTGATATAATACCTACTTTCTCAATAAGGTATTGGAATATTTAAAGTTTCATTTGAATGGGCACCAAACTTCGATCCCTAATGTGTTATGGGCCCTCTTGGATCGTAATTTGGGGGATCATATTTAACTCTAGCTGAATTACGTTATGATATGAAATGAATATGATGTCAGTCTTTGATTAACAGGGAGTATGGGACCCCATAGATCGGAATTGGTCACTTTAATGCTTATTTTAGTGTTTTATGGAGTTTCAAAGTAGTTTTGGAGGCTTATTATCTGGAAAAAAAACCTATAATAAACAGTGTGTGATGATGAATACACATCATGTGTTCTTCTGTTTGAGAAAAAACAACTTTTATTAAGTACACATTGTGTATTGTATGTACATGACCTGTAGTCTTTAACCATGTGGCTTACTTTGTGGGTAGAGACACGGGGTTGGTAAATGTTTGGTGGAACACACCATGTACTGGTAGTACACACCTTTTTGTAGAGACCATGTATCCAGTCGTGTGACTAATGACATAGGTGGATGAGACTTAGGTTGTACATGATGTTTCTTGTTCTTACACATCATATATAGTTGACCGTGTCTCCAACCGTGTGAGTAGCGACACAGGTTCTTAGAACTTAAGGGGGTACATGTCATGTCTAGGGTGAACACGCTATGTAGTGTTTCCCATGAGAGAACTATTTTTTTAGCTACATAGAGTAACTTAGGTAGGGGGTTATTCAAGTACATGTCATGTCATAGGAGGAACACGCCTTGTGTATGGGTGATACATGACCAGGATTGGCATAGGTACACTCTGATGTTAAAACTTAAGGGAACACATTGTGTGGAGGTTATACATGTCGTGTACCCATATTTTAAAAAAGATGAATGTTTTATTCCTACAGTTATCTTATTGTACTTCAAGTTTTAGTCCTTGATAATATTTAACTGAGGTGTTCTATTGACCATGTAGATTCATTCCACTGAGACGTCCTCCAGTTGTACGCCAGATATAGGTCAACGATCAGACATTGAAAATGGTATATCAGGGACTACCAGTAGATCCTCTCATTGTGCCCATCTTAGTACCATCTGTTATACCAAACACAGGTGTTGATGTACAGTTCTGAGAAGGCTTCATGAGGTTTATGCATACCTTTTAAAGGAGCACTGCATCCTACCCCATCTATGGAAGATTTGACATGGATTTTTTAGCAGCAGCATCCTCCCACTTTCTTAGGGGTGGAGGACCTCGGGCTAAAGAGTCGTTGTTAGAAGCCAAGCTTCCTATCTTCAAGCATCTCAAGACGCCTCTAGTGAGGAGGGTGAATCTTTCTGCATACATGTTATGTGATTCTGCCAAGAGATGTTGGTATGTGATATCACAGGCAGGATGCCAGTGATTTATGGCTTGGGATGAGTTCCAGCATACCTTCTATGACTACTTATACCCGGAGTCCTTGAGGACCGACTGATCCTAATAGTTCATGAGTTTGGTGTAGGTTACTCTATCAATCATGGAGTATTCTTCTCTCTTCACAGAGCAGCAGCGCTTCAAATCCATTTTGGTGGGTGATGATTTATTTATGCCGAGAAAGTTTGAGGATGGTCTCAGGAATGACATCTGATCTTAGGTGAGAATATTTAGGTTGACTTCCATATCTTCTATAGTTAAGTGGGTGATGATCACCGAGCATAACCTGAGGGATTCTGGAGCTGTGGGCCAGGGTGGTTCAGCATCCAGAGTTGGTAATCTTTTGACTGATAGCAGGAAGGACCGCAGGGAGTCAACGCATGGAGATCTAAGTAGGTGATATTTTCCTTCCGGTATCAAGGTGGTGTGTTGCGAGTGTGGGAGGGGTGCACATAATAAACCTCAGTGCAAGAGAGACCTAGTTGAGTACCTATCATTTAGAAATATAGGGCATCTTTATCATTTCTACATTTCGCTCCTTCTAGCAGCTAGTGAGGGAGGATCTATCTCGACTCCTCGTACTGGATAAAGACCACCAGTTCCACATCAGACTAGGGGCTGAAGTTCTTCAGGTCGTTCAGGTCGAGGTGGTGTTTGTGGCCACAGTGTTCAGACACAGGGTTTTTGATAGTTGTAGGGTGGATTAGCTCAGGGATCTTAGACAGCTTCACAGGGCTACGGAGTAGGTCAGCATTTTTCACTGGAGAAGATCCAGTAGTAGTATGATCCCAGACCCTCTATATTTAGAGGTACAATTTCAGTTGCCTCAGTTTTAGCTTCTGCAATTTTTGATACATTGGATTCCCATATCTTTGTATTTCTTCCTCTTGTGGAGACAATTGGGCTCTATATCTTCACATCTACTGATATCATAATGTTGGACACTACGTTGGGGATTAGAACAGCTAGTGTAAATCAGTGCAAGGAGTTCCCTCTTGAGGTTAGTGGTTGTCACTTCATAAGGTACCTTTATGTCTTAGAGATGATGATCTATTATGTCATTCATGGAATGGACTGGTTAGTTCCCTACTAGTTTTTTGTTGATTTCTATCATCGTAGGGTGAGTTTTATGTCACCTTATGGTGGATTTTTTCTATATAAGGGTGAATGGGATGTCCAAGTATGCAGATATAGACCCGAGAATCATGGGTTGAGAGTTGTTACAACCCAGATTACTAGTATGAATCTTGATGACCAAGGGACTTCCTAGAAAGATTTTCCTCCAGTGGTCGATCGTTTTTTGGATGTTTTTCCAAGAAGCTTTTCAGGTTTTCCTCTAGAGCAAAAGGTAGACTTTTCTACTGATCGTGTCCTAGGGGAAGCACTGGTGTCCATTCCTCGTTATAGGATAACTACACTAGAGTTAAATGATCTCAATAATTAATTGGATGAGTTGTAGGAAAAGGGTTTCATCTGAACCAGTACTTCTCCTTGAGGTTCTCCTGTCCTGTTTGTGAAGAAGGCGTACAGTACCCTCAGACTTTGTCTTGATTATCGGAAGCTGAACCAATTGATGGTCAAGAGATTAAATCCCTTAGTGAGGATTGGTAATCTATTTGATCAGCTTCAAGGATCTTGGGTGTTCTTGAAGATTGAATTGAGATCCGGCTATCATCATTTGCATGTTTTACCATCAGATATACCTCCTATAGCCTTCCGTAGAATGTATGTTCTATATGAGTATGTGGTTATGCCATTCGATCTCACGAACGCGCCAGAATTTTTCATGGCACTGATGAATCGAGTGTTCCATCCTTACTTGGATTATTTTTTGTTATTCTTCATGGATGATATCTTGGTGTACTCTCTCACTCAACACGAACATCCTACCCATCTTGAGATCATTTTGAGTACACTGATATAGAATTATTTATATGATATGCTCTCAAAATTAAACTTTTGGATGAACTATATTCACTTATTGGGTCATGTTATCTCAGAGATAGGAGTATCAGTACACCTAGAGAAAGTAAGAGTAGTAGTTTCCTGGGAGAATCTGAAGAATGTCTTTGAGGTACATAGCTTTCTAGGGCTGGCTGGTTAATAAAGATTATTTATATAGAACTTTTCACGCTTAGCAGCACCACTGACGGGCTTGACTAAGAAGGGTGTGAAGTACTTTTGGATAGATTCCTGCAATTCAGCCTTTCAATAGAATAAATAGAGGTTGTCTTTAGCACCAATGTCAATCTTACTAGAGCCTGGAAATAGTTATACTATTTACTATGAAGCATCAGGTATTAGGCTGGGTGCGGTGCTTATGCAGGAGGAAGGAGTCATTGTGTATGGGTCTCGACAGTTAAGGAAACACAAGAAGAATTACTCGAAGCACGATTTCAAGTTAGTTATAGTTGTTCATTCTTTACTCTTTTGGATACATTATCTTTTGGGATATCATTTTTTAGTTTTAACCAACCAAAAAGTATCAAGTATATCTTTACTCAGTGTGATATGAATTTGAGACAATGAAGGTGGGTTGAGTACTATAACACCCTAAGATTTTATGATAACTATTCTATTTAATTTATTTGATGTCATGTGTTTTATGCTACACCAAGATTACCTTGCGCTATACACAACACCGTATTAGCTTGCAGTATACGCAACATTATTCTTTGATCATATTACACACAATTTTGATAGTATTTATTCTATGCAACATTGAGTATGTATATACATATATATATATATATTCAATGTATAAATGAAATATTGTTGGATTCTGTTATACGAAACAACAAAGGAGTCTTGCATCACACACAACCCTGACTTTGCTTGCATTACACGCAATCGCGACCTTCCTCGATAGCGTGTGTAGTACGCAATACCGGGTTTCACTAAACAACAATATATTATTATAATATTATTATGGACTAGCCATTATGAATAGTATTAACTACATTTTGAATTTTATAACATTATTATTCATCTTAAATATTTTCTAGAACATGGTATGAGAACAAAATCAATTTTTCGAGTAAAATAAGTATTTTTCAAAAAAATGTAGTTTTGTCGCCTTTTGATGGTGCACCCACTTTAAATATTTTTTTGACATGTTTATAAGTTAAATTTGACAAAATAAAATTCTTCCTTGGAATCAGGATATAAAAATTTAATTTGGATAAATTTTTCATATTATTTTGATAACTTTCATATTTTGATGAGTAGTAAAAACATTCTATATTTTAATTAAAAACAACTTTTTTCATACCAATAATTTATATGGTTAGATTATCTTTTTAATTGGTTTTAAAGTGTAATTAGAATATATTTTTACCATTTAATCCAATGTTGTTCATTTGAATTAATTTCACTTTGAAATTGGACATAAACAAGTGATGATCTTTTGATAGTTATTGTTTCTTAAAAACACGCTATTTGTTTTGATAACGGGAATTACTTTTAAAATTAATTAATTCCACTTCTATGTTTAGAATTTTCAGAAATAGACATAATTTCTTAATTCGGAATATCAAATATAGCTTAGGCTGAATTTTTGGTATTATTCTAAAAAACTTCAATTTTTGATGAATAGTGAAAACACTGAGTTTTTGGTTAAAACTGTCTTTTTATTTAAATAATAATTTATTTTATTTAAATTTTTTTAGGTCAAAATAGATACATAATACTTATAAAAGTTCAATTAAATTCATTGGAATCATTTTATAATAATTTTAGATTTATAAAAATTGTATTGAACTTTTCACCGTCTTTTACCCACCTCCTAGGAGCTTTTGCAATTGTTCATAAAATATAATTTTACCGCTTCTGTGAGTTGAATTTTGAAAATCCGAGAGATACGGTTAATATCAAGGAGTAAAATTTGGTTCAATCAGATAAAAATAATTTTTGGTGAATAATAACTTGTTACTTTTATTTACCACGGTTAAAAGTAAATAGGGTAATTCAAGGTTAAAAGAATATTATAATAATTAAAAATTACCTTAACACTTGTTCAAACCTTATTGGATGTGTAATGTCCGACCATGGTCATCCTTGGGTCTATTTTTGGACCCCATGGAGCCACTTATGAAAGACAATGACACATTAGATTAATTAATTTAATGTAAATAAAAAATTGGTATTGACAAAAATCCTTTAGTAATTAATTTTTATATGGGGCTATATAAATTATATTTTTGACTATAAATATTCATTGGAAATATAAAAATATTTCCTACATGTTGGTATTTTTTTATAATTTTTAGACATCAAATAAATTAAATTATTTATGACACAATAATGATTCAGTATTTACCTCATTAATAAATGATTTAAATAAATAAGATTATAATGATTAAAATATTATCGAAGACCTATCCAATTCCTATTGGATGATTTTATTTAAAATATGAGCCATCTTATATTTGAAATTAATGTGTTTTTTACCTTTTGAAACCTAAGATAAGTTTATAATAAAATAATGTTTTCACACTTTCCAAAAGAGCCCCTCCTCCCCCTAATAAAAGGAGACCACTTCTATGCAATTACTCACACCTCTCAAGCCTTTTGGCTCATCCAAACTCTGCCCAAATAAGCTCCCTACATCCCTATACTCCCCCTATAAACCTTACAGTATGAATAAGGCACTTCAAGAAGTCCTTTTGGTTCAAACCAAAGGAAGTTACCAAAATTAAAGGTAATAGTTTCTCTTAAGTTGTTTTCTTTTATTCTACTTCTCCAACCCCTAAACTATTTTTAATACTTTATTTTGTAACAAAACCATTATCCTAAATATACTAGGATGTTGTTATGAGAAGTATTCTAACTACACTTACAGACACCTCAATCTAATGGATGAAGAACATGATGTTTCTGTGATGGAAAACTAACGCCTCACGAAACGATGATTGTTCGATTTTCTCCTACCGCCTCTCATGGTGGCCATTATGATGGAACTGTATTTATATATGACATATACTATGTTTATTATTTCCTTATTCTTCTTTAATTCCCAATTATATCAAGCCTTTATTGTTTCCATAGTTGGTAAATACGATAATCCCATTTGAGGAAGTGCGGACTACCGCCCTCTCAAAGTGATGTGATTCGTTAATGCCATATGTGGGATGTATAAAGGATAGAGTTAATGATATTATATATGATATTATACTGGAATTATAATATACCTATGTATCATTATTTTTTAATTCCATTAAAATATTAAATAGACATGAAAGTAGCGTGTATGCGTACGTACGGTTTACCCTCTCCATGAACTGTGCATTTCATTTCTTACCTCCATATATTATGTACTATTATAAATACATGTATATTATGGATATGCAATGAATATATATATGATATATAAATCATGATTTACATTCTAGAAGTAATGATATAAGTAATAATAACATCAAGAACAACAAGTCCAAACACGTACGATAAATAAGATGATTTTACCCAAAACGTTGCTTTAACATGGGATTTACAAAGGAATGGGTAATATAAAGTCATAAGTGAACCATATATGATATCATAACAAAATATGATTCTGTAATAAGTCAATTACATTATTTAAATCATTATACAGGAGGATTGGATACGTATGAAGCATATCGGACCTATGGTAAGGGATAACCTTTCCAATCTCGTTCTTATCCGAGATTGTTTATTCATAAGTATTTGTTGGGGTTATTGTTATAATCAAAGTCCATGTTTTCTAAAGGTTTTTTTATGTATTTCTAATGTCCTTTCTACCCATTTTTTCTTTTAGTACATGGTATGTAAGGAATCTTTCTTTTTTTTACGTGATGAAGTACTTTTTGACTTTTCCGAAAAAAGTATGAGGATAATGTTTTTTTAACTTATACGGCATGAAAGGATTTTTACAATTTTATAAATCCTTATTTTCATGAAGCTTACTCCAAAAGATTTCATGAATATTTTCAAAAAAAAACTCTTTCTTTAAAAATCTAATGACGTTTTGTGAAAAGAAATTGATTTTGAAGAAGAAATGATATTTTCATCAAGAATTCATTTCAAGTGTTTTATCAAAACCATTTTTCCATATAAGATGAAATTATTTCATATGTGTATGTTTCAAGTATAATGTCTCCATTATTTACATGGTTCTATTCTTCTTATTATGAAATGATATCCATTTTTTTATATATGGATTATGTTATGATGGCATGATGTTTAAGAATCCCATTCTATTACATGGGTTATGCTATGATGTAAGATTTATGATTTTGTGGCACACGAAAAAATGGTTTCATTATAAGATGGGTGAGACCTATATCTCCCTCCAATTCATTGGGTAAAGATGTATATCTCATGAGATAGACATGGCTGAAAAGGCAAGTAAATCTGGTTTAGTAATATAGGGCTAGAACGGAAATTAAACCTGGTTCAATAAGGGACTTTTTCCACTAAAATGGTCTTGGCAGCAATGCCTTGGCTACTATGGAAATCATATCATGTGCTTAATGTTTTTCCACAATTACATGTTTTATTCCCTTGCTATTTTATCATGATTAATGTTTCTTTATGATCTATGCCTTTATGTACTGCCATGTTTTATGTCATTGCTCAAGATTTTGATGTTTAAACATTATGTTCATGTTTTTAAGTTCAAATGTATATGATTTTTTTTATTTTATCAATGCATACCCTTACTGAGAATTTGAGATCACCCTTTATATGTTTTCTTTTCCCCAGGATATAAAGAAAGGTTTTAGGTAAGAAAACAAAGGGGAAGATCTTTATGGGAGATGTTGAAGATCTTTCACCATGATTAGAAGATTATTTTTCCGAGTTTCCAAAGGCACTAAACTATTACGGTCCTTGTGTGTTTGTTTTTGTTATGGATTAAGTATTCTACAAAAGTAATGTAATTTCCATGTACATCATGCTTCGGGCCTCTACAGTTGGTATCAGAGGAAAGGTTTAATTAACCATTGGAAACTAGGATGCAAATACTTTAGTGAGATCTTTAGAGATATTTCTAAGGTATGTCTAGGGATATCCCTAAGGATAAGTATATGTATAGTTTATAGTCCTAGAATTACAGTAATGATATTAGAATTAAACCTAATATGTTAGATACTGAAGTTACTCCCCGTTGATTATGATTTTTTCCTCTCACACTATTATTTTTGGGTTTTAGAAAATGGCTAGAAATCAGAAGATTCACGATAATGGAGGATATGCTGGAAAATGTAATGATATTTTTCATGAGCAACCAAATGAAATTGGATCTGGAAGTCCATATATCGTTATTATGCCAAATCTGCAATCTCATAATATGATCAATAATCTAAACTTTGGTAAGTATCCTGACTCAGCTAATAAGATAAAGATTGAGTTTCATGATGATCATAGAGGAAGGAAAGTTCAATTCCACTCATGTAAATCATGTGGGAAGAGGCATCAGGGATAATGTTTCAAAGGAACTAGAAGATGCTTTGGGTGTGGAAAAGAAGGACACAAAGCCAGTAATTGCAATGGAAAAGGTTTATTTAACACCATTGACAAGGATAATGGTATTTCTAAGACATCAACAATGGTTAACAGTTTTAAATGTGGAATGTACGGGAATTATGAAAACCAATTCCCTAAGGGAAAGTCTCATGAAAATAATCATCATGGTCGTATGGGTAGTATTTATATTGATGATAATGAAGAGACTACAAATGATATGTGAGATAAAATAATTGTTGAAGCTCGGTCAATTGTTTAAGAAGGTAGTGTAATGATTGTATGTTTATCAAGAATAATGTGTGGTACTATGGAATAAAGAAAAAAATATAAGGATTGTTACACTATTGCCTTTTCTTGAGTTTTGAGAGTATATGATGAATGGTATCGGTAACCATGAAAGTTTATTCAAATATTTTTGGAAGGTAGATGATATGTGCATAATGAAAGTATAAGGAGATAATGAGTTGTTTGATAGTATTAATGAGCTCTTGACTGGTATAAGGACAAATTGATATCATGGATTGAGTATATTGAAATTTTGGGATTTTGGTATGTGGAAAGTGTTAAATTTTGACAACGTTCATGTTTTCACTAAGGGTCAATAGATATTCATTTTTCAAGAGAATACATGATTAAGGTATTCACATGTTTGGAATGTGACCAACAAGTTTTATCTTATGATATATGGGGGATAAATGATGGTATTCACATGCTCGGAAGATGACATTTCTAGTAATTGTTTTCTTTATACTATGAGCTTGGATAGAAGTATTTTGGATAATCCTAAAGATTGGAATGGATTATGTTGGACATAAGTCAGTATTTTTTAAGGATAGAACTTTTTTTCGATATTATTTATGGGATGTTATAATAATGTAGTTTT
The DNA here is from genome assembly GCA_963277665.1 of Viscum album. Classification (NCBI taxonomy): domain Eukaryota; kingdom Viridiplantae; phylum Streptophyta; class Magnoliopsida; order Santalales; family Viscaceae; genus Viscum; species Viscum album. The sequence continues at coordinate 1,446,872,266 of OY728132.1, read as the reverse complement.
AGAAAAAGGGCAACCTACAGGATGGGCGACAACGCGTCGCGTCGGACAAGGTTGCGGGAATCAAACCCACAACCGAATTGTGACAGGCCTTTATCACATACCACTGGCCTATAGGAAGTCCATGGTTAGTATAAATTAGTTTTAATTTATTAAGAGGTATGAGATATGAAGTATAAATCCATTTTACGAACCATACACGATTAATCGACTTATGTATATTTAATAACTTTTGCTAACCTTTTGTTTGAGACAGATGGAATGACCCATCATTCTATCACATGATCTGCTAACACTTCAAGAATAACAAATTCAAATTCATTTCTTTAAGAGATGAAGTGGAAATTGTTCAAGGCATGAACAACAATGATATTGAACCAAAATCATGTAAGTATTTCTTTTAATTCATCATCTTTAGGGAAATGAACTTCAAAACCAAAAATGTTTTCCTAGTAATCTTATATCTGATGAATCATATGGTACCTTAGATCATCAAAAATATATGGATTTGTGATTGTTGGCTTTTTCATAGCCCTGTTCTCTACCACTCTCCATCAGAACATGATGGTTAGATTTTTCTTCCATATCCATATTTTCACCTATGTTCTGTTATGTGAAAACCCACTGATTAGTTAATTTGGGTAACCGTTACGTTTCATACTTTAGTTTTTAAAGATATGTTTTGGTATTCCTTTTTACGATGTGTGTTTCTATTGAAGAAACTTTCAAGTATTAAACCATTTATAACCCCGACGAATTTCTAGGGAGAAATTCATTTTAAGGGGGGTAGAATGTAACACCCAGAGATTTTATGATAAGTATTATTTTTAATTTATTTGATGTCATGTGTTTTATTCTACACAAAGATTACCTTGCGCTATATGCAACACCGTATTATCTTGCAGTATACGCAACACTATTCTTGGATCATGTTACACACAATTTTGGTAGTAGTTATTCTACGCAACATTGAGTGTGTATATACATATATATATATTCAATGTATAAATGAAATATGGTTGGATTCTGTTATACGAAACAATGAAGGAGTCTTGCATCACACGCAACCCTGACTTAGCTTGCATTAAACGCAATTGCGACCTTCCTCGATAGCGTTTGTAGTATGCAATACTGGGTTTCACTAAACAACGATATATTTTTATAATATTATTATGGACTAGCAGTTATGAATAGTATTGACTACATTTTGAATTTTATAACATTATTATTCATCTTACATATTTTATAGAACATGGTATGAGAACAAAATCAATTTTTTGAGTAAAATAAGTATTTTTCAAAAAATGTAGTTTTGTCACCTTTTGATGGCGCACCCACTTCAAATCTTGTTTTTGACATGTTTATAAGTTCAATTTGAAAAAATAAAATTCTCCCTTGGAATTAGTATATAAAAATTTAATTTGGCTAAATTTTTCATATTATTCTGATAACATTCATATTTTGATGAATAGTTAAAACACGCTATATTTTAATTAAAAACAACTTTTTTCATCACAATAATTTATATGGTTAGATTATATTTTTAATTCGTTTTAAAGTCTAATTAGAATATATTTTTACCATTTAATTAAATGTTGAGCATTGGAATTAATTTCACTTTGAAATTGGACATAAACAAGTGATGATCTTTTGATAGTTATTGTTTCTTAAAAACACGCTATTTGTTTTGATAACGGGAATTAATTTTAAAATTAATTAATGACACTTCTATGTTTTGAATTTGGAAAAATAGAAATCAATTTTTCATTCGGAATATCAAATATAGCTTAGGCTGAATTTTTGGTATTTTTCTGAAAAACTTCAATTTTTGATGAATAGTGAAAAGACTGAGTTTTTGGTTAAAACCGACTTTTTATTTAAATAATCATTTATTTGATTTAAATTTTTTTAGGTAAAAATATATACATAATACTTATATAAGTTCAATTAAATTCATTGTAATCATTTTATAATAATTTTATATTTATAAAAATTGTATTGAACTTTTCACCGTTTTTTACCTACCTCCTAGGAGCTTTTGAAATTGTTCATAAAACATTATTTTACCACTTTTGTGAGTTGAAATTCTAAAATCCGAGAGACACGGTTAATATCAAGGAGTAAAATGTGGTTCAATCAAATAAAAATAATTTTTGGTGAATAATAACTTTTTACTTTTATTTACCATGGTTAAAAGTAAATAGGGTAATTCAAGGTTAAAAGAATATTATAATAATTCAAAATTACCTTAACACTTGTCCAAACATTATTGGATGAGTAATGGCAGACCATGTTCATCTTTGGGTCTATTTTGGTACCCCATGGAGCCACTTATGAAAGACAATGACACATTAGATTAATTAATTTAATGTAAAGACAAAATTGGCATTCACAAAAATCCTTTAGTAATTAATTTTTATAAGGGGCTATATAAATTATCTTTTAGACTATAAATATTAATTGGAAGTATAAAATTATTTCCTACATGTTTGTATTTTTTTATAATTTATAAACATCAAATAAATTAAATTATTTATGACACAATAATGATGCAGTATTTACCTCATTAATAAATGATTTAAATAAATAAGATTATAATGATTAAAGTATCATCCAAAACCTGTCCAATTCCTATTTGATGATTTTATTTCAAATATGAGTCATCTTATCTTCTACATTTATTTGTTTTGGACCTCTTTAAACTGAAGATAAGTTTATTATAAAATAATATTTTCACACTTTCCAAAAGAGCCCCTCCTCCCCCTTATAAAAGGAGACCACTTCTATGAAATTCTTCACACCTCTCAAGCCTTTTGGATCATCCCAAATATGCCCAAATAAGCTCCCTACATCCCTATCCTCCCCCTAAAAGCCTTAAATTAGGCATAAGGCACTTCAAGAAGTCCTTTTGGTTCAAACCAAAGAAAGTTACCCAAATTAAAGGTAATAGTTTCTCTTAAGTTGTTTTCTTTTATTCTACTTCTCCAAACACTAACCTCTTTTTAATCCTTTATTTTGTAACAACACCAGTATCCTAAATATACTAGGATGTTTTTATGAGAAGTATTCAAACTACACTTACACACACCTCCATCTAATTGATGAAGAACATAATGTTTCTGTGATGGCAAACTAACGCCTCACGAAATGATGATTGTTCGATTTTCTCCTACCGCCTCTCATGGTGGCCATTATGATGGAACTGTATTTATATATGATATATATTATGTTTATTATTTCCTTATGATTCTTTAATTCCCAATTATATCAATCCTTTCTGTTTTCCATAGTTGGTAAATATGATAATCTCATTTGAGGAAGTGCGGACTTCTGCCCCCTCAAAGTGATGTGATTCTTTAATGCCTTATATGGCATGTATGAAGGAAGGAGTTAATGATATTATATGTGATATTATATTGGAATTATAATATATCTATGTATCATTATGTTTTAATTCCATTAAAATAATAAATAGAAATGAAAGTAGTGTTTATGCGTACGTACGGTTTATCGTCTCTATGAACGGTGCATTTCATTTCTTACCTCCATATTTTATGTACTATTATAAATACATGTATATTCTGGATATATAATGAATATATATGATATATAAATCGTGATTTACATTATGTAAGTAATTAAATCATGATATAATTAATAATAACATCAAGAACAACAAGTCCAAACACGTACGATAAATAAGATGATTTTACCCAAAACGTTGCTTTAACATGGGATTTACAAAATAACGGGTAATATAAAGTCATAAGTGAAAAATATATGATATTATAACAATTAATATTATTTTTTAATATGTAAATGACATTATTTAAATCATTATACAGGAGGTTCAGGTACGTACGAAGCATATCGGACCTAAGGTAATGGATAACCTTTCCAATCTCGTTCTTATCCGAGATTGTTTATTCGTAAGTATTTGATGGGGTTATTGTTATCATCCAAGTCCATGTTTTATAAAAAAAATTATGTATGTTTAATGTCCTTTTTTACCCATTTTTTCTTTTACTACATAGTATGTAAGGAATCTTTCTTTTTTTTATGTTATGAGGTACTTTTTGACTTTTCCGACAAAAGTACAAGGAGAATATATTTTTAACTTATATGGAATGAAAGGATTTTTACGGTTTTATAAAGCCTTATTTTCATGAAGCTTCATCCAAAATATTTCATGACTATTTTCGAAAAAAATCTCTTTATTTTAAAATTGAATGACGTTTTGTGAAAAGAAATTGATTTTGAAGAAGAAAGGACATTTTCCTCAAGAATTCATTTTAAGTGTTTTATCAAAACCATTTTTCCATCTAAGATGACATTATTTCATATGTGTATGTTTCAAGTATAATGTCTCCATTATTTACATGGTTCTATTTATCTAATTATGAAATGATATCCATTTTTTTATATATGGATTATGTTATGATGACATGATGTTTAAGAATCCCATTCTATTACATGGGTTATGCTATGATGTATGATTTATGATTTTGTGGCACACGAAAGAATGCTTTCATTATGAGATGGGTGGGAACTATATCTCCCTCCAATTCATTGGGTAAAGATTTATATCTCATGAGATAGACATGGATGAAACGGCAAGTAAATTCGGTTTAGTAATACATGGCTGGAACGACAATTAAACCCGGTTCAGTAAGGGACTTTGTCCACTAAGATGGTCTTGGCAGCAATGCCTTGGCTACTATGGAGATCATATCATGTTCTTAATGTTTTTCCACAATTACATGATTTATTCCCATGCTATTTTATCATGATTAATGTTTATTTATGATCTATGCCTTATGTACTGCCATGTTTTATGTCATTGCTCAAGATTTTTATGTTTAAACATTATGTTTGTGTTTTTAAGTTCAAATGTATATGATTTGTTTTATTTTATCCATGTTTACCCTTGATGAGAGTTTGAGCTCACCCTTTATATGTTTTCTTTTCCCTAGGATACAAAGAAAGGTTTTAGGTAAGAAAACAATGTGGAAGATATTTATGGGAGATGTTGAAGATCTTTCACCATGATTAGAAGATTATTTTTCTGAGTTTCCAAAGACACTAAACTATTAAGGTCCTTGTGTGCTTGTTTTTGTTATGTATTAAGTATTCTAAAAAAGTAATGTAATTTCCATGTACGTCATGCTTCGGGACTCTACAAGTACCATCAGTCTTTTGACTTTGAGCTTTCCTATATTCCTGGTAAAGTCAATGTAGAGGCTAATGCATTGAGCTGAAGGACTCAGATAAAGTAAGTTCATGAGGCTAGTAGTGAGTGGTAGCTTATGGATCTTTTCTCTAAGATGCATTTGGAGGTTCATGACAGACAGGGGCAGACTTGTCTTTCTTCTGTAGTTGTTACCTCTACTCTACTAGATCGGGTGATAATGAGGAAACTATCTTACTCCAAAGGCCTAGTCCTATGGGAGAGTGTGTTGGGAGAGGACACAACTCCCAAATGAACCATAGATGAGGAAGAGATCTTACATTTTCAAGGACATGTATGGGTGTCAGTAGACCTACATGAGGAGCTGATGTGGGATTTTTATTCCTTAGTTTGGGCAGTTCATACTGCTGTCACTAAGATGTATTGAGATCTATAAAGTCAGCATTGGTGGCCATGTGTGAAGAGGGTTGTTTCTGGTTTTGTTATGAGGTGTTCCACCTGTCAGTAGGTGAAGGTGGAGCATCAGTGAATGGTAGGGCTATTACAGCATTTACCCATTCTTGAGTGGAAGTGGAATGATTTCATGGTGGATTTCATGACAGGGTTATCGATATCGCCTCGAGGGGATGATACAGTTTGAGTTTTCATTGATAAACTCCCGAAAGATGCACACTTTTTACCAATCAAGAAGACATTTAGTGTTGATGAGCTTAGAAGGTTGTACATCAGAGAGATTGTACAATTGAACGGGGTTCTGTACTATATCGTTTTAGATAGGTTCAACCTCTTTACTTCATATTTCTAGAAAGGGATACAGAAGGCTTTGGGTACACAAGTGCTTCTGGGTACAACTTACCATAACCAGACAGATGAAAAATCAGAGTGCACGATTCAAGAGTTGTAGGACATGCTTTGAAAATGAGTCCTAGAATTTAGAGGTCCTTGGGAAAATAACATACCCCTAGTGGATTTTTCCTACAATAAAAGTTTCCAAGAAACGATCCAGATAGCACCTTTCAAGGCTTTGTATGGTATGTCATCCCAATCACCCATATGTTGTCTAGAAGCAGGAGAGAAATTTATAATGGGACCTCATCTTTTCTATGAAACCACTGATTAGGTGGAGTTGATTTGGAAGAGGATGGATACTTCACAATCTCTCTATAAATTGTATGTTGATTGACGGAGACAACCTCGGGAGTTACAGGTTGGAGATTAGGTTTTCTTACATGTCACACCAAGGTCGGGACAAAGAAGTATTAAGAGAGAAGGGAAGATTTCACCAAGATATGTCGGGTTATTTGAGGTTTTGGAGAGAGTCGTTCTGGTTCTTTATTGGTTGTAGTTACATCAGAGTTATCAGGCTATGCATGATGACTTCCACGTTTCTCAACTACGGAGTTACTTCTCAGACCTATCTCATGTTTTTCAACCTGAGTAGTTTGTGTTAGAGGTGGATGTGTCATTCGAGGAGAATCCTATCTGGATTATTGATCTCATCGCAAAGGTTCTATGTGGTCAGTATGTTCCTCTAGTATGGGTTTTATGGAAGCATGGTCGAGTACAGGATGATACTTGGGAGAGGGAGACCGATGTGTAATCGCAGTGGCCGGAGCTGTTTGAGGATCTTTCTTCACCACCTTGTTATGGAAATTTGGTGTCGAATTTCTTTAAGGGGGGATGTTTTTAAAAAACCTATATATTCTTTAAACGTATGGATCTTGATTTCAGGTGTTTTTGGGGAAAAGGGGAGTTTTTGGAAATTTTATAAGTACACGCCTTGTACTTTGGAGTACACACCATGTACAAGGTTTTCGTGGAAGTTGTTTACTGGTCATGTAGTTATCGATACATGGCTCTGTAATGGCTGAGACATGACCATATGGGGTGACCCAGAGACCACCTAAAGCGGGGGTTGGTTGAGGCATGTACATGGTGTGTACATTAAATGAACATGCTGTGTCCTTTTTCTTTTTTTATTAGATGGGTCGGGGTCGTGCCTAATTTCCAGATTCATCTACTTCTAGCCTTGATTCATCCAGGAGTGACTGAGAGTGACTAATATTCTTTGATCCACTGATATATCATCCATTATCTGATTCGATATCTGGTGGGTGTGTTGGAATCCCACTAGTGAGTCCTTCCTTCTTCTAGAGCCTCTCCTCCTAATTTCTCATCTCTCTCAAGTTATTCAAGGTTGAATGTTTTTGACATTTTTGTAGATATATGATATTCTAGGCCGATTCAAGGGCCAAAATTCAAAAAAATTCTTCTTAAAATGTTGAGTTAGGTTTTTTTTCCTTTCGTTGTTTGAATTTCAGTTTTATATGACAAAGTGTCGATTACCCATGTTTTAGGTATTTCTGGTTAATGAAATTGAACCTTATTTTATTTGACATAGATTGATTATTGGATTAAGGGTTTGTTGATGTGATATTATGTGAAATTTAATGTTCAAGGAACACCCCATGGGTGTGTTTCCTTGTTTGAATGTTTAAGATAATTTGGTCCAGGTTGCCTATGAGGCAGACCTTGTTTCCTTGCCTTGCTTGATGGGATGGAATTGTTTGACTTTTTATGCTTCTTAAATGCTTGTGATATGCATTGTATTTGTTTACCCATGTAGTAGTTTAGATTACTTTGGTTTGGTTGATGTCATGTATGCATGATTTAATTACATAGGGCTATGAGAACCTAGTGTAGTTAGACCATAGGGGGGATTGACTTTGAGTGCTTCCTCAGAGTATCTATTATATTTTATGTTGCGAGACCACAGGAGGGATTGACAGTGAGTCCTCCCTCAGAGTGTTAATATTTTACGTTACAAGACCACATGGGGAATTGACGTTGAGTTCTTCCCCATAGAGTATATAGTTATTGTGGAAAGACCATAGTGGGAATTGACAGTGAGTGCTTCCTCAAATTTGCTTTGTCTTTTTATTGAATTATTTTGGCCCGAGGGGTTAGAATATGTGATATAACTAGAGGGTTAATGTGAATATTGAATTTTTGTGACACATCTTCTAAGAAAAATCAAAATCTTGGATTCAGTCCTATTAGGTAGTATTCTATGGTACCTGTGGTGATACTTGATTAAATGACAAACATTAAATGCTAATGAATGTAAATGGAACTGTAGGATTTGGTTACTTTTTGGTACTCCTGGATTCTTGCTTTATTTCCATTATTACCTTATATATATACTCACTGACAGTTAGGCATAGATCATATGGTGGTTTCCTATTGGAATTCATCTCACACCCTATTTGGGTCATGATTTTGTACCCAAATAGATTATATAGTTACAGGTATAGATATGGTAAAGATTACTTCATCATCAGGTACTTGATTATTGTTGATATAGAGAAAATGGTACCAATATGGTGCTTGTTATTCTGCAAGAGATTACTTGTTATCGTATTTACTTTGGTTTAGAAATGTATTTCCATCATATTTTCTTATTTGGCAGCTTTCTTTGAGATATGTGACATGCATCAATAATATATGTGCTTCAGTTTTTATTTACTTTTAGTATTCCATTGTTTACTAAATATATGGTATTATTTCTTCTGATACTTTTTATTATTTGTTATTATATTTTGGATACACTTCCAATGAGTGAATATTTTTCCCACCATCACACGCAAGGCCCTCAATGCAATTCATCTGCCTCTAGCATTCGGGGAAATTCACTGGATTCCATGTGACCAACTGGGTACGGGGCAGCTTTGGACGACACCTGGAATCGGGACGTTATAGTAGGCACATGAGATAAAATGTAAGAAGGTTTCTAAATATAAATGATAACATTGGTGGGAAGGAAAATATGGGCATGAAGTAAAAGATCCTTTAAAAGGAATGATAGTTATTCTTTATAAGGTTATACTTTTATTTGAAAAAGGTATTTCATCAAAGAATATGATATAGATGAATTGAATTAAATTACATAGATAAAGAGATATAAATACATTTAGAAATGGAATTGTAAGGAAAATGGGGCTTATAAGATCATAATCAAGTAGAGAATTTATGACCCATGGAGAAAGAATTAGAGTTTAGAAATTTGTTCCATCATGAGTAAGATTTAAATTGAAACTATTCGAAGGAGTGATTTCAAATGAAACATTAAATATCATGAATAATAATAGTATAAAAATACAAAATATTAAATGGGTATTAGAAACACCGTTCCAAATAAAACATCATATATAATAGGAAATTTTTCTCAGTGGGTGAATATTTGAGATAAGAAACACTTACCTTAGTTCATGACATCTACTACAGCAATTGAATCTCTAATATAACAAAAATAACTATATTAATCTTCTATTTTAAAAAAATTTCATATCTATAACCTTTTATAAACCATATTTTTTATTATTTTTAACATTTATAATAGTTAGTTTTTATCTATTTTCAATATTGTTTGTGGATAATCTTGATCGTATTAAACTAGTTTCATAATAGAGGTGTCGTTCGACATTCTTCTCCCACTGTTCATCGGTAAAATATTATAAAAGGTACAATAATTGATTTTTTATAATTTTTTATAATTTTTTATAATTTTATAAATTCATTAAATGTTATTTTTGGTTATTTTCCTTCAATATGAAATCGATGATGAGCATATTTCGGTGATTTTTCACAAATAGATGTTAATATCTTAACTAATATGTTTAATAATAATGTTAACATTATATAAATAATTTAAATATTTAATTAATTATTTATATAAATTACTAAAAAAATTAAATTCCTATATTCATCCATGATATAATTTTTATCATTCTTCAAGTAGGTAATTTAATTTACCCCAAAAAATAACATACCATAATTAATAGATGATTATGAAGTGGTTTAGTTTTAATATCATTACACCAAAATAATAATGACCTTATTTATTTTTTATTAGTGTGATAAAATATAATACGAAATAACTATATTGCTAATAATTTCCATAAAAAGTTATTACATAGTATGAAGAAACTATTTTTTACTCGTAGACCGCTCTTTTGGATGATTGAATTTATTGTGATTATTTGTTACTCATATTGTTAATATGTTGTCCAATTTTTATTACCATAATATTAATAATTTCATAAAAATCATGTTAATCAATTAAAACCATTATTATAACCTTATATTAAAGAAAATTATGAAAAGAAAAAATGTGAAAATCAATCTCTCCATGGAGGCGGTAGTCCACACACATATGTTGTTAATCATTTCATTTTTTATAGATTGGGTGCAATGTATAATATTTTTTATCCTTTAAGAAAATAAATTATTTTATTATTATCATTATTATTTATTAATTTAAAAAATATTTCTACTTTTTTATGGTGGTTAATGAAAACGAAACATGAAACTTTGTGGTGGCGATAGTCCTCCCACACACAAACGAATGTCATTTTTTCATTAAGAGGGAATGGTAATGGTTGTTTATATTTATTTCCAATGAATAAATAAATTATATAGAAAAAAATACTAATTTAATTATATAGGAATTAGAAAATATATTTAGAAAATTAATATAGAAAACAAAAGGAATTATAGAAATTAGTACTCGCACTAGGGATTTGGGTTTTCCCTTAGATGACTCCTTATAAATAGAGTGATTAGGATAATGTCTTGTGACTAGAATATTAAGAGAATGAAATAAAATATTAAGGGAAGTAAAAATAGTATAGTTTCAATAGTAAACTAAATTTTTTTAGTGGTATTTAAGAGGTGGTTAGAGGCATCTTTTATAAGTGGCGAGAATGTCATTTTTTTAAATATTTCAACTTTATAGAAAAAGAGAACATGTTTCACATCAAATGTGTCTCAAAAAATGGGAAATAACTGATTTTAGAATGATATAAAGTCTATAAAATCTAAAAACTAAATTATAAACATCTTTTTAGCATGTTTCAATATCTTTTCCCCTATATTTATTACTTTTAACATTTTTGGTTTTAGGAGGATAACTAGATTTTACCTAAGTAAATAATTTTTTATGCCTAGAAATAAAATTTCCCTTATTTCATAACATGGACATAGTTATTAAAAATTAAGAAATCAATTTTATTAATTAAAATTTCTATATATAATAAATATAAATTTTAACATTAGTACATGTAACACATAAAAACATACTTTTAGAAAAAATGTATTTTTTAGAATAAAATTTTTGTGTAGGTTGTATTTGACCATGTATTTGATTTTCATGATATAAATTGGTTTACTATAAAAAATTATGTGGATTTAAAATTAATAAAAAACAAATTTTTAACAAAATAATATTTAATTAAATGAAAAATCCGAAAATTATTTCATTTATTGGAAATTTTTCATTAAGTTCATAAAATGTTAAAAATATTCATCATAAATTCCATGTGGTATTTAAAAATGTATATAAATAATTAATTAGATAAATATATGATCATTTTAAAGGTTTTATATACTTATAGGTCTTATTTATTTAATAATAAATTTATAAAAGTTACAATTTTGTTAAAAACAACATTTTCACTATTCATTAAAAAATCAATTATTTCAAAAAAAATATATAATTTATCTTAAGATAATTTAGAAATTATTAATATAAAAATGAATTTTACTTTATTAAATTCAAATTCTAAAATTTCATAATTTAACTTTTAAATAAAAATATAAAAAACTAATGAAATTTGTTTTTATAATAAAATGGAATTTTAAAAAAATGTTAATTATTCTTATTCTTATTTCCTATAAATTACTAATAAAAAATTTTATAAATTTTTCATATAAAAAATATATTTTTTCAACAATACAATTAGTTTCACAAAACAATTATGTCAAATTTTAGAAAGGTTACACATTGAAGCATAAATCTTTCAAATTAGTTATTTAGAAACACTAACTAAATTTATCAATGTTTTTTCATTAATAATGACTTTTATTTTTATTTATACATATATTTCATAATTTAGTTGCATATATTTTTTACCCACCAATTTTATGGATACCGTTTAGTGGTGATATATTTTTATGTGGTTCTTTGTGGTTCAGTGTTGCGAGTATCACACATTAATGAGCATATTAGATCTTAAAAAATTTATAAATTGAAATCTATGGGTGTTACATTCTACCACCTTAAATAAATTACACCCTATAAATTTTAATTGTTACTCACTGATAAAATTAGTTGTGGGTATTCTTAACATTTTATCATTCAGGTTAAAAATTCTAATGTGGCCTCTTCCTTACTCTCTTAGGCTAGATTAAGTTACTTATCTTTCCTCAAAAGAAATTAATCTCTTATACAATCATATAATCAGGTATGTATATACCCTAATAATACATTCCCTAACATATTCCTTTCCCAAAACCATATTAATTTCTAAGATGTTAAACCATATAAAAACTATATATTCTTCCAAAAATTAACACTATCTTTAACCCTAAAATGGTATTAATCTCTATTTCATAAGATTACACACTATCCAATAAATACAAAAAACCAAAAAATATTATTAACTTCACTATAGATATCATGAATTAATTATCAATCCCAATTTTAATAATACCTTCTAACATAATTTTCTAAATCAATCATCCCTTTATTATCTTAACATCAAACATACATTGAACCTAATTATTATATATCCTTCAATCATGTGTTCCCAAATAGATATCCCAAAAAATATAACATTTTCACAAAATTAATTTTTAATGTTATTGATACCATTTAATATTTATTTCAAAAACATTAAAGGAAAAATATTTAAAAACAATCCTTGTATGTTTCACATAATCAGCATAACTTCTAGATTATACCTGAATATAATTGATAATAACTCACTAATTAAAATATCTAAGAGTTTCATGATTTATTTATTTTGAGATATCAACTTCACTACCTTAGGTAATACTAAGAAACTCATATTTTTCTTTATAACATTAATATTGTAATATTATAAACCACTTAAGTATGCTCCCTTATTCAATTATAATAAATTATGGTTTCTAGATACATGTCATTATCAACTTCATCTTCAAGTTCATGTTTCAACAAAATACGTAAACCAAAATATTTTTATAATATCCAAAATATGAATATTGAAACATCATTATAAATATGTTCCATTATAACACCTTCATTTTTAACATATGATACTTTTGATTCATCCTATAACTCTATTTGTTCAATCCTTGGTTATCCATGGTCATTTTTCTGTTAGGTTCTAGAACCGAATTAGTTAACATAAAAATCGAATCTTCCATAATAGTTTATAAATAGAAATTAATTTCCAAATCATATCACCCAGGAGTGTCAAAACTGGTGTGTATTTAGGAATCCTTTTCATGCACCGAATGATGATCAAGTTAATACCTAATATTCAATTTTAGAGGTTATTACCCTTAGGTACATCTATTCTAGATCTTACATCCACTTTTAGTATTAAAAAATAAATTTATTTTATAGTATAACTATACAATATCTAATTTAAATTAATTTTTGGATGTTATAGTATTATTAGTCTTATCCCTTAGTCTTATCATTAGGTTTTCACTAAAGATATCTTCTCCTAATCTCTGAAATATTAATTATTACCTCAAATAACCTAAATTTTTTTCTATACCTTTTAAATTATGATCAATATTTAATTATAAACCCTTAAATTATCCTTAACTAATATCTTAACCTCAAAAATTATCTAAACCCTCTTTTAAAACCAATTGTACTGCACTGTACCCACACTCCTAGATCTAATGATCATCAATACATTCTTTACATATTATATTTTAAATAAAATAAAGAGACCCAATTTTAACCCTCAATAATTACAATTTCACTAAAAAATATTTTATCACATACATTTAAAGGAGATTTTATGTTTAGAGTTTAATAGAATTAGAAAAAACATTTAACAAACTAAACCCATGTATTTCTCATCAAATGAACATTTTTTATTTTATATAATATACTAATTAATGGATAACAATTATTCAATATCTATGATAAAATTTACTAGACATACTACTCTTTTATAAATATCATTTGTAATACATTTATTTATAACCTATGAAAATAGAAACAAAATAAGGGTAATATCAACCACTCAATAATGGAAAATGTAATTTATATCAATAAAAGATCATAACTGAGTATGAATCTAAATAATATGGTAGGAATAGATAACCAAAAATAATTCCATAATAGAATTAAACTAAAAAAACAATATATCTAAGGATAACAATTGAAATGAAAATACCACATAGATAATAATAACTAGTTTATTGGTGATAAAATGAAAAGTATCAGATATTTAATTACATACCCTTAGCCAATACATCATTATCATAGAAATCATGATCTTACCATCAAGGCCTTATGTCTAGATATTTTTTTTGGTGGGCATACACTGAAATACCCATGAAAGTTTGTCTCATAAGACCCATTATAGAAGTGAGGGGATATCTATACCAAGCCCCACTTGTCACTAATTATATCCACTACATTCATTATATGAAGTAATTAATAAACTATAAAATACATAAATATAATTCCTTAGTAAATAATAAATATCTTTATTGAAATAACAATTATTCAGATTTTTAATATTTCCCTAATCAATAAATAGAAGAGATTTATATGTAAGAATCCATAAAACTAACACCACATAGAGTAATTCGTATATAATTATATCAATAATTACCCAATAAATAAATTTATGGAAACTAGGTGGACACACTTTATTCAAAATAATGAAATATAAATTGTTCACAAAAGAAAGGTGTCGGAAGATAAAATAAACTTTATAATAAAGGATGATTTGGCATGAAAAAGGTATAGATGGATCATTATTTGATAGAAAATAATATTATATATTCCATCCATAGAAATAAGTTTGATGGTAATATTTAAATAATATCCTAAATAAATAAAAAAATTTGTCAAGGAGCAATGACTTGGATGAAAAAAATTATGAATTTTAGAAAAATCACTTTAGAAAATGAGAAATATCCTGTATTTTTTGAAAAAAAAAATTATTTCATAAAATAAGGAGAGTAATAATTTCATTATAATACCATGAAGTTATAAAGATTAATTTTTCATATATAACGACAATATTTTGGATATATGTGTTCACATGGATGAAAAACTTAAGAAGTTATTTTAAAAAACATATTTAACACTTTTACAAAAAAGATAAAGTTATGGGTCACATTCAAAATATTTTTTCAAAAATATTAATTGAAAACACTAAAATATTTTATTTTTGAAAAATAAAATTCAATATTATAAAAATTAAATGACATATATTTTATCCAAATAAATCTACAGTTGAAGAAAAAACATTGTATTTTGAAAGGATTGGAAAACCCTATTTAATATTTTGAAATATCTTTTTTGAAAACCCAAATTATTAAATATGTAAAAAAAATTAAAGGAGTTGAATATAAATATGAAGTTCACATGAGATAACACATAATAATATTTCAAATTATAAAGGATAACATTAATAGTAATGAAAATTTGGATATAAAGAAAAGATGTGTTAGAAAGAATAAGAGTTGTTCTTTCCAATGTCAAACTTTTATTTCAGAAGATATTTAATAAAGAAAGATGATATCAATGAGAATAAATAAATTCCACATTTAAAAAAATACAAAACAAAATTTATAAAAGTTATTTTATGTAAAAAGGGGTCCTATAATATCATAATCAAGTAGATAATATATAAAATAATGAGAAAGAATTTTAGTCAACAATTCATTAGGGATCAAGAAATATTTAAATAAAAACCCATTTAAGGATATGATTTAAAATTAAAAATTAAATATAATTAATAATTAGATTATCATTATACTTAATAGTAAGTATGTATTAGATAAACTATTACAAATAAATAATTGTGTATAATAGGGAAATGTATCAAGGGGTGAAAATTTGAGATAATAAACACTTACCTTAATCCTTAAATTCTACTAAAGCACTTGAATATAATATATAAAAAAATAATTATATTAATAACATATTTATTAATCATATTAATATATATAACCTTTTCGAAACTTCATTTATAATTATTCTTTATATTTATATTAGTTGGTTATTATCAATTTTCAATATCGAGATTGATTAATCTTTATCATATTAAACTAGCTTCATAATAGTTGTGGTGTTATTCATTATTATCCAAAATTTCTTCATTACCGGATAATTCACATTACCTTAATTTATGTATCATAATTATTTATTATGTTATAATTCCATTCTACAAAATTTTTGGTTACGATCCTTAAAAATGAAATCGGCGATGAGCATGTTACATTGATTTTTCACGAACAGATATTGGTATATTAACTAATGAGTTTAATATTAATGTTACCATTCCCAAAATAAAACCAAATTTTTTTTACTTATTTATATCATATATTACTATATATTATATTCCTATATTCATCCATGATATAAATTTATATCATTTTTTAAGTAGACAATTAAAGTTACCAAAACTTGAACGCAGTATAATTAATGGATGGTTATGAAGTGATTTTCTTATAATATCATTATATTAGAAGAATAATGGCATTATTTAGTGTATATTAGTGTGATATATAATAATTTTAAATAATTATAAGAATAATATATCCTATAAAAAGTTATTACATGGTATGAATAAATCTTTTTTACTCCTTGAAATCTCTTTTGGAGGATTGAATTTACCATGGCTTCTTATTACTCAAATTTTTAATAGGTTGTCCAATATTTCATAAAATAAGACAAATAATTTCATAAAAATAATATATATTCATTAAACTCATTTTCATGAACATCTATGAAAGTCCATGATAAAAATAAAAAAAATGGAAATCAATTATTCTATGGAAGCGGTAGTTCTCATGTAAGCATGGTTGATGATTTCATTTTCCATAAAATGGGTGAAATTTATAATATTTTTTATTCTTTAAAAAATAAATATGTTAGAAATATCATTATTATTTATTAAATTAAACATTATTACCATTCATATAAGTTGGTTAAGAAAAATTAAACAAGATTATTCTTGGAGGTGGTAGTTTGTACAAGCACACAAATGTCGTTTTTGCTTTCCTTAAGGGAGAAGGTGAATGGTGGTTAATATTTATTAAATTAGAATAATAAAATTAAGTATAAAAAATAATTATGTAATTATATAATAATGATAAATATAGTTTTTTAAAATTAATATATATATATATAACAAAATAAATTTGTGAAAATTAGCACACACGTCGAGGACTTGGGCTTTCCCTTGGATGACTCCTAAGAAAGGGTATAATTAGGGTAATAACTCTTGAAAAAAGAAAAAAAATATGAAACTTTATTATAAGGTAATGAATAATTGAATAGTTTCAAGATAAAACAGATTTTTTGAGAGGTATTGTATGAGTAGGGAGAGGCCCCTTTTATAAATGGTGAGAATGAAATTTTTATAAATATTACAAATTTATATGAAGAGAGAACATATTAAACCTACCATATGTCTCAAATAATGGAAAATAATTAAGTGGGTAATGATATGAGTTAGACCATATCTCATCATCTAAAATTTTTTATTAGGTTTTAATCTCTTTAACTCTAGATTTTTTACTTTTACCATTTTTTATTTAACCGTGATAACTTGTTTTTTTCTAAGTAAATCAATTTTTTTACCGAAAAATAAAATGCTCCTTCATTAAATAATTTTTACCTAATGATTCCAAATATTAA
Organism: Viscum album; assembly: GCA_963277665.1. Taxonomy (NCBI): domain Eukaryota; kingdom Viridiplantae; phylum Streptophyta; class Magnoliopsida; order Santalales; family Viscaceae; genus Viscum; species Viscum album. The sequence continues at coordinate 1,446,854,357 of OY728132.1, read as the reverse complement.
ATCCATATAATCTAATAGAATTCTTATATGTGAGAAAAAAAATTTACTATTAGCACATGTAACATGAAAAAGCCCTCTTTTAAAAATTTAATGTTTATGCTTAAAAATTATGTATAGGGTAAAATTATACATATATTATATTTTAAATATATTAATTATTTTATAATAAAAAAACGTTTTTTATATTTAAAAAAAATCCAAAAAACAAATTTTCCTAAAATAATATTTAATTAAATGAAAATACTAAAATGGTTTCTTTTATTCTAAAATATTACTTAAGTTTTTATAAAATGTTAGACATAGTTTTTATAAATTCATAGAGGTATTTAAAAATGTATATAATAACTTCACTAAATAAATATTTAACAAATTACATGCTTTTATAAACATCAATGTATTTATTATATGATGATAAAGTCATAAAAGTTACAATTTTAATAAAAGTTTCTTTTTTCAATAATCATTTTAAAATAAACTATTTCATAAAAATAAAAAACAATTAATCTTAAGATAATATTTACATTTTGAATCTAAAAATGAAGTTTATTTTATAAAATTAAAATTCTAAAATTTTATTATTTATCTTTTAAATAAAAATAAAAAATATATATTGAAAAAAAATCAATGGAAAATAATGTTTTTTAAAAAAAACTACTAATCATACTTATTAATATTAACTATTAGTTAATAAAAAATTGGTGTTGGTGTATTATTAACATCAATAATATATTTTCTCAGTAATATATTTAGTTTCATATAAAAGTTAAATTTTTATAGAGGTTTCACTTTAAAGTACAAATCCAACTTATTAAACTATTTTAATTTATCAATGCCTTATAATTGATAAAAACCATTATATTTACTTTCATAGATATTTCAAAATTTATTCATATGTGATTTTATCTTCTAATTCTATAGTTACATTTTAATGGTAATATATTTTTCTAAAATTCATTTTATCTAGGTGTTTCATGTATCACACACTATCAAACATATTAGGTATTAGTGGAATATTGAATTTAAAATTATTGTGTGTTACATCTCAAGGTATAATGAAATTAGTACTAAATTATTTTATATTGGTTGATTTTATGATTTTTTTATCAATGTTGACATATATGGGAAGGGATATTCATTAGGAATATTTTAAAATAATATCTTATATATTTTTAATTTAGATGAGAACTTGATATCTGTGTTTCATTTTTTCCCATATATGTAAATTTCAAGTTCGATTCTCATTTAATTAATTATAACTTGTAGTGATTTAATTTATAACTTATCTAATAAGTTATCTCCACACTCTTTTTATAAAAAATGAGATCACTTCCGATTATGGTTTTATGGATCCAAAATTAATTTTAATGAATGTTAAATACCTAAAAAAGTATATTATAGTTAATTATATATTTAAAATATTGAAAAAAAATATTGATTAATTGGTAGTTTCTTCTATTACTTAAAAAATAATGAAACTCATTTAGTTAATAATTATTATTCAATACATTGTAATTATTTTTGAACTTTTAAAATTTAAAAGTACATTATATGTTATACATATTTTCCCCACATAAATTCATGATGTATTACACATACTATATACCAGGTGAAGATCATGAAAATTCTAAAGATTTTTTAGATTCATACTTTTTATTATTTTATTTTATTTTTTTAAGCTTTAATTTTTCATGTTACATGTGTTTTTTTAATTAATATATTAAAATATAATAGGTCATAGAAAGTATTTAAAAGGGCTCACTTATTGATAAAGAATCCAAATAAAATTAATTATGTGAAAATAAATGTAGATAAATTTTAAATTTTTTAATACATGTTTAATTTTAAATATATAATGTTTCTTATTTTAAATATATTATTTTATAACCATGGTGTCATCATCCAAATGGACATGTAAAACGTGGTTATTATATTTTATGATTCATTTATGAGAATATCTTTTACAGAGTGATAATAGTTTTTTCACAATGTTAGTTACATTACAAGTATTATGTTTTAAACTGATATAATATATTGCTATTTTTAAAGCATTTAATATTTTATAGGTTTTTTATGACGTTTCATTGTATTTTAGATAATACTTGAACCACTTACAAAGTTTATTTGTAGAAAACTTTTTTGGTTTGATTAAATTATAGATATACATGTTTATATATATAAGTTTGATTTTGTATTAATGTGTATAATTTGTTTTTTTATTTTTTATTAAGATTTTTTTGTAGTGGTTAATTGTTTATAGATCATAGGTTACTCTATTTTAATGTATTTTTAAGAAAATTATGATTCAATATTAGTTTTTATAATAACTAATGTCAAAATTTACTTTAGTAATTGGTAATTATAAAACCTTATTTTGAATATCCTTATAGAGATAGAGAGACTTTTTATTTCTATTTTTTTAATGAAATGGAATAAAAAGTACCTTTTAACATTGGTTTTTTATTAAAACTAACATCAAAAAAATGTTCAAATTTATTTAATTAAAAAACCTAAATTCAAATTTTATTTATATCTACATATGAAGGATCTTTCAGTGTTAGTTTCTTGATGAACCAGGATCAAAAGTCTATTTCTACATCATTTTTTTATAAATGACTTTAAAAAGTTACTTTTAACTTGAGTTGTATTTTTTTTTCTTTTTAACGATTTAAAAAATTAAAAATAACGAATTTTAAAAGTTAATTTTCTAGATGTATGAGTTATTATTTTTTGGCATGGATTATTTTTTATTATATGGAATAATATTGGAGAAAATGAAATGATATGTAAAAAGGTAGTAAATATTTAATAATTTTTCATAACACTATTGTAGTGTGAGTCATTATTATGTGGTGTGAATTATGTTTGATAAAATGGAATAAGATTATAAGATATAAAATGATGTGTAAAAATTATAGTGAATATTTAATAAGTTTTGGATATCTAAATTAAGAAGAAGAAAAATTCTTTTGGAGTTACCTTAATTATATATATTCATATTTATATATCTTTTATTAAGAAAATTAAAGTGAAATAAAATGATATAATATGTAAAGTTGATGTTATACTAATGATGTGACCTATTAGAAAATCAAATAAGGATCTTAATAAATGATAGAGTAATATTCTAAAAATAAGTGGTTATTTCCTTCATAAAGTCAAAAAAAATATTTAATAATTTCACTTGTGATTATTTTGAAGACAATAAATAACCATGAAATGAACTTTATTAATTAAACTAGTGTATTTATTTTAATATAAAATGTAATAGTGGTGAAGAATGTTATAAAAAAAGAAAGGGATCTCTTATAATATTGTATATAGTATTATGATATTTTGATATTGATGTTGATATTAATATTAATATTATAGTTATATATTTGACTAAATACATTAATAGTGTATTTTTTAATTATTATTTCATTATCATGAGTTATGGTAAATAATTTCTTAAAGAATTATATGAAGATGTGATAGACTATTATGTGGGAAGTTTAGAATGCCTAATATAAGGGCCATTGATTGAGTGGTGTGATTGTTTGGCTTGCTTCTCTTAATTTTACTTTTGATGTAGACCAATGACGCTCTTACATTTACATATGATGTAGACCAATGACTAGTTGACATATACGATGATTTTTCACACCATGTATTACACTCATACAATCCCACTAACTTATATTTTTATTTAGATAATTAAATCTCATAATTTGTCCTTCTCACCCAATATTCATGGAAGAGGATGGGGATCACTTATTCGTTCATCTGTTCCAATTCATCCATAGTATAGGGCTAGGGGTTATTGATGATACACCAGATTTAAAGAGATTATAATTCTATATATCATTTACACTTTTTGTATCCCACATCTTATGGACTAAGGTTAATGATAATTCACTAAGTACTTATTATAGATAGCTATATCACACTGGGTTTGGGTAGACCATACAAGAAATTGTAGCTTAGGTAGGAGATCTGTCATGAACCAACCTAGGTCAAATTTCTACTTTACTTGAGATTAATCTTAAAAATTATATAGGAACATTCTTAATTGGCAGGTTTTGGAACTATTCTATGTGAACTAGATTATGAATCATTAGAAACAATTTATGCTAATAAAATAATTATAAGGATGGAACTCTGACTCGAAAGTTTTTTCATGAACTCACAAATTTGGGAGATTCATGGATATAAAATAAACTATTATAATAATGGAACGGTTCACAAGATATCCAAAAAGTAAAAATTAATCAAGATATAAAAGAAGGTCTTAATCACTCATTTTCATGCTTTAAGTGAATGATCTTCACTTTTTTCTACCAAAATACCAGACCTAGAAGCTATAAACCGCCCACTATGTCTCAATAATTCTTTTACTAAAAATTTAACATGTGTAGGGTGAGAAATAATTCTTTATAGGTATCCTCAACATACACTATGAATAACCTTTAAAATTAAAACCATTTCATACTATTTTGAAAAATATTTATAAAAGTAAGCATTGGGTTTTTAATAAAATGAATAATGATTTTCAACATGAGAAATCTTCTTTATTCAAGGTATTTTTGTTTCACATTTAAAAATAAAACTCAAATTAAATTTATTTTAGGTAAATTATAATTTTATAAAATGAAAGACAATATTATTTCAAAAAAAAATAGAAATATCCATGTTTGGGGAAATAAGGAAATTATCTTAATATTTATTAAACCTTTCGCATTTAATAAAGTTAACAAGCATGAGATGCATCTATTCTCTTAAGAAGAATATAATTATCAATATTCTAAGTCTAATAAGAAAAGAATAGGTTTATTTAAAAAATAATTCTTTCCATTTTAAAAGTAAGTATTTTTTATAAAGGAAATAAAATATCTACTTATGTTATTAATGGAAACCATACCACCAAAAACTAAAAAGATAGGTAAGAAATGATAATAATAAGCACTAATATGATAACCATGGAAAAATTAATAATAAATCATCATGAAATAAATGTTAAAAAATTATCATAGATTAATTATTAAATAACTATCATGGGAGAACCTAGGATCCTTGAATAAAATCTAGGATAACACGTTAATAGAATATTTCTAATTAGTATGTCTAGTGTGATTCAACTTCCTAAAAAATAGGTTTTAACCTACATGTTCTAAAGGAGTGGAAAAATCCCTTATGAATAACATATTTATAAATTGGAACCACTTCCTCGAGTGAAATCATAAACAACTGTAGTGCTCATACCTATCCCACTTAGCTAACCAAGGCTTCTCATTACATTAAAATGGAGGTGAGCGATCAAAAAATAATAGATGACAATATAAATATAAATAAATCATAAACACACCCTAACCCATAATCATCCTTCATAAAATTATACCCTTTTAAATAATTATAATAATATATATAGTTTGAACATAATCCTTGGAATCACATAATACATATAACTTGTCATAACTTTGACATGAACAACACTATAGAGCTCACTTTAATGGTATAAAATTAACCAAATCAAGTTAAATTATAATCTTAGAGACATAATATTCTACAAATATAATTTTGGTTATCAATTTTCACATTTTAAAACTAACCAAAATCAATTTATTTTTTACAAATAAAATAACAATTCAATTATAACACACAAATGTAAAACTACTTCTAAAAGAAAAAAACTTGTCTTATTTCTTTGAAAAAAATAATGAAAACTCAAGATTAATTTATTAAAATACATAAGGAATACAACCATAAAATTTATTCTAGTTTTTTTAGAATTTCCTATGTTTCAATTTAAACAAACACCTTGTGTGCATACTTTTTATATAAATAATATTTAATAATTTAAACATTCTGAAACCACTTCGATGTTAAGTAAAAATTTAAAGAACTAAGGGATTGGTTTTAAATAAATCAAATAATTTAATAATATATATATATATATATCACTAATAACATGGATTAAAAATTAAAACACTCATAGTTTAAAGTTTGAAGGAAAATAAATGTAGCAGCCTACCTTAGGTCTTCGATTCTGCTGGAAACAATGTTATTCCAAAATAAGGGATGGGGATAAAACCATTAGAAACTAATAAAAACACTACCATGAAAAAAAGAAAAGTCATATTCATAAAACACTAAAACCTAGGTCACATTGACCATCTTAGGGATAGATATGGAGAGTAAAATGAAGAATATGAGAAGAGGATAAGAGTTTGGGGAACTTTCCTCTAATAAACAATCTCAATGATTGAATAATTACTATAGAGAAGCTAAGATAAAGGTATAAAAGAGAGATGATCGTGCTTTGTACTGAGAAAAATGTGGTGAAGGGGAAAAATAAGCCCTTATTAAAATGAATTTAAGAAAAAAAATTCAATTTTTAAACCAGATCACTAAGAATGTAGAGTTTTTTATTCCAAAAATAAAAGAGAAGATATAGTTAAATTATAGAGATATAAAATAATGTAACCTAAGGGAATCATCACAAAAAATGCACCTTCAAATCACTAGTACAGAAAATTTAATCAAATAATATATCAATAGATTCTTATGGTCAACTTTGTAAAGCGAAAGGATAACCACCATGTTCCCCTCATTAAAAGTATATAGAATCTCTTATTCATAGTGAATCATAATTTGACATGTTATAATGATATATGTAATAATCCAGTTATTAGAGGAGACTCCATATTATAATTATGACATTAAGGATAAATCCATTTCAATTTAATAAATCCTAATATTATGTGTGTTACAAAGACACAAACCAATTAAGAACATGTGATATTATGTAAGAAGAGAGTTTCCCTCACCATAAAAATAAAAGTAATAAAATATGATAAATCCATGATAGTTTCAAATGAGGTCTTTTCCACCCATTATTACATTCATAAAAGAATTATTTGGTTTCATTTTGAGCCCCTAAATTGGAGTCTTCTAGTTTACCCATTTCCCATATCCCTCTCTTTTAGTAGATGGTTTATATTGGATAAAATAGAAAATATGTTCCATTATAGTGAATTGGAGAAAAGTATTATTTCATAATGAGATGAGCTCCATGACCAAGGATATAAATTAGGCATTGATGTGGTATTTAGAATATATTATACCAAGATGATTCTTTCCATTACAAAGATCCTATATGACCCATAATCCAACTGAAAATATCATATTAATGCTCTGAGAACTTGTTGAGTTTTTAGCACTAGTTTTAAGCCGATATCAATGAAATTTTTCATGGTGATGAAGTCACCACTATCCCACATACATCCCCTGAGAGTACCCCATAAGAATTTATCCTACTTATATTTAACAAAAAATGATAGAATGCCTCCACACAAAACACAATCCTTTTTAGGTGAGATGATTTCATTTCCTATAAACATAAACATTTATGGGGATTTCCTGATTATGAATATGCCACACTATGAATTTTAACATTGTGGGAAGGTACCTACACTATAGTTTACTGATCATTGTAGTTGATCTACTTAGAAAGTGAATTAACTGTTGAAAATATAACATAACAAAGAAACCCAATGTGAAAGGAGTAAAGAATCATTAGTTTATTTCCAAAAATATTTTAATGTTAAAAAAAATGGATTTTTGATGTTTAGTTATAATAATTGCAATGATGATTGGAAAATAATAGACCATCCTAAAGCTAATGTCTAGCACTAGAATACCCTAAATGTAAAGATAAATACCTTACCATTCATTCTTTCATAAGGTCAGAAAACCCCTACCAACAATCCACTAGGGTTGTCAAAAAAGATATGTATGAAGTTTTGGAGAATTTTCCAAAATGAGATTCCATGGATCTGGGCTCAAACCAACTAATATTCAAGCATGCATATTTATTGCTATTGAATTTATCCCAAAAAGACTTACTTGAAAATTAATCCGATAATAATTTGGATTTTATGCATTATATATTCTCATCAATCCTTATGACACCAAATCCTCCTTTATTAATCATCTTTTCCAACCTAGAATACATAGGCCAGTGATGTATGTCGTCATTCTTAAAATACCATATGAAATAGCTATGAATTATTTCAATTAATTAGAACACTGTAATTGGTGCCTAAATAACTAATAGGACATGAATTTCGATTAAATGGATAACATAGTTAATATGGGTCTTCATTCCTCCAAAAGAGAGGAGGTAACTCTTCCAATTTTTAATTATTCTTATTATTCTAGAAATAATAAGTAGTGAATACTGATATTTCCATTCAATAAAGTTGAACCAAGGTAAATCAGTGAAAAGTTATTTCTAAAAATTCTAAGTAGCTATTCTATGAGATTTGATCACATAATTATGAATTTTTTATATATATATCCACTTCAATTTCCCACATTTATGCATTGAACATTCATATTACAATAAGAACACAGTGTGGACTTAAACATTAGAATTGAATTGTTTTTTCCATTCATGAAGAACATCATGTCATATTTAATGAATAAATAATAAATTCTAATAAATCCATACCATCCTCTGATTCATTGAACCAACCCTATGGAAATCTCATAGTTGAGGTTCTTAATAACATATAGAGCCAGTATGAAAAAATTTAGAGGTATAGGATCTCCATGACAAAGTCCCCAAACTAACTTGAAGAAACAGATTATTCTCCCTATAAAAGAGATCATAAACTAATGAATCAAAACAAGAGTTCATATTTCCACTATGAGAATACACATCTCCTTAGTAACATCAAAATTAATCTTCATTCCATTCTATCATAATCCTTTTACCTGTAAATCGTTACCATGATGTTGGACCCAACCACCTTCTTGTTAATGTCCACTATAATTTCTTGAACCAAACCAATCACCTCATGAATATTTATGTATTTTAGAATTTAATGTTTATCTTATAAAATTTAGTAAGGAATGAGAATAAAGAGTCTTATACTGAAAATATCAGCAAGTACTTCATAGGAATAATTACCCATACTAATGGGATGAAATTGACTATAGTTTATTGTTTGGTTAACTCTAGAGTTAAGAGCCAGAATTTTCACAGAGGTGTCTCTTGAGAGAATAAATACTTTGAAGTATTATTTTATATCATCAATCACCTATTCTTTTATGTAGTCCCAAGATTAAATATATAAATAAACTGGTAATTCATACAACCCTAGATCACTCTCATTATTGGGACTATTAATTACCTTAAATATCTTAACTTCCTTAGGGACAAGTTTCAAACTATTATTATCCTCCAATGGCCTGAAGGCCTTCATTTTTTATTGATTTTGATAATCCACCTTTCAAGGGGTGATTTTGAACCCTTACAAGTCCCGTAGACATAAGTATTACATGGATCATAGTCCTTAGAGGAATTCATTGCTTGTAGGCTTCAAACATTACATACAACCCAGACTAATTATGGAACTTCTCCTCCCCAAAATCTTCATCATGAAATCAGCTCTCCACATTCGCATGGCTGTTCGGCTAGGCTTTCCCGTGGATGCACAGGCTTGTCCCAATGGTAGGTGTCATACCCTTTCATTCTTGAAATCCGTTTATCTTCTGTTATGGTGAAAGTTCTTTGCTCCTCCTCCTTCTGATGTTTATTCCTTGTAGGTTGTCTGAATTACATCTGCACTTAAGGTGGCCTGAATGACATGAGTGTTGGAGTTGGTGGTCTAGAACCAACTACTTTTTACTTTATTCATTAAATAAAAGCCTTATCACATCTTGATTGTTCTTCTGTGTGACATGTCATGTGATAATGTCCTAAAGACAGCTGTTGTATTAAAGGGTCATAGCAGATCCCTGCTATGATGAGAACCCGAAAGTGCCATAACACTGTTCTTGAATGTATGTTCTATGTCCGGATGATATTATTTGAGGGACACAAATAATACAGGTCATTAGGGGTGAGGACTCATAAAACTTTGAGGCACCTTCTCATGGTGTGCGCCCTTGGTAATATCCAGGAGGATATTATGAGAACGAGACCTGCCAGTAGGAAATCCACATTTCATAGTGTCATTGGATGTTCCTATCTACGAACGTGTGTATTGATCCATAGACTTTAAGATTATTATTAATGGGTATTACAACTCACACACTTAGATGTATTGACGAAAACTGTGACGACACACTGTTCTCAGCGAGGTAGGATATGTTGGGTGCGTCACGAGTAATACCGCATTAATAGATAATGCGAGAAAGGATTTGTCTCTTCTGTTCCATAACAGAAGTAGATATCTCAGGCCCTTTGATGGAATTGATATAGCCTAAATAAATCCATGGCCATGGTAAGGTATGGTCAAGTTCAATTCCGGGAAGTCAAAGAAAGAATAATCAAGCACATGGGTTGATGGCACTAGCATGCAACCCGCTTGATTGGAGATATCAAGACAAAGGGATTATATTACACGGTAAGCGTTCATCGGAGGTGACACGTCATTGCGGCGTTAACTTCTTTCTCTATGGGTGCCTTGGCATGTTGCTAGACGCTAACCTTGGACTTTAGGCAGGCTCAGCCTAATGCCACTGAGAAAGAGGCCTAGAGGGTCACACACTAAGTGTGTCCATGTATCTCAGTTAAATATTAATTTAACAAGTTAAATAAATATTATTCCCGACTGTGGTTTAATAATTATTTAAGGATGTCTGATCGCATTTATTTTGACACTAGTTATTCGAGAGAATATACTGTGGATAAAATAATATATTTATTAGCGAGTAATGCAGTTACATTTATTTAAGAAATAAATAGTCATTACTCAAGGTCTAATAAATGTGGTGGAGAAAAATGGAAAATAAAAGTACACGCCGTGTATATTAAATATACACGCTGTGTAGTTTTATGGAAAACAAGTACATGTCGTGTATTAATTATTACACGTCGTGTAGTTTTTCCAATTGGGATTTTGAGGATTTAATATTTTTTTATTAAATGATATTTATTATAATCCGCGTGGGCTCATGTCAAGGAATTAATAATTCGACATGGGGGTTTTCAATAAGAGTTAATGAAATAAATAAAACGCGTAACGCGTTTATTTATTGTCATAACTCTATTAACCTCAAACCTGATTATAAATATCCTTGCAACCCCAACATTTTTTGTGAGCCATTATTGTGCAAAACGGATTTGGAAATACTCTCAAGCCAAGAGAGAATTCCCTTTCCACCAAGAACGCCCTCAAGTTACGAGAGCAAGATCCTCCACCGGATCAAGGCGGTCGAAGGCGGACATCGCAAGCGAAGGTTCTTCCACGCTAGCACTCGGAGATCTCTTCGGCGACGTCCAAAGATACGTGACACACGTGTGGATCACCGCTAGAGGAATCCTACACTTGGATTCTACGATGCAACGACGGATCACCGAATCGTGACCGGACACATCAACGAAGAAAGAATTCCAACGAGGTAATTCTTATGCATTAATTAAATTAATTATAATCAACATATGATGATCCTCCTCAAGGGTTCCGGGACTCATCTTTTCTTTTCGTTCTTCGTTCTATTCTGAAGATTCGGCATTTTATATCGTGACGGATCTCGGATTGAACATTGTTTAACGACAAATTAAGTTGGGCAAACCCACCAACGCGCTTCCGTTGCGCCCGGAACCTACAAGTGGTATCAGAGCGGGTCATATCGTTGGTTATAATTAATTAGTTTTTTGTTGGTGATTTACGCATTTAATAATTTTGTTATTTCAATTCATGTTTAATCGTTCTGGAAATCTGAATATCGAGATCTGTTCCTCCTCTCTCGTTTCTCGTTCACCTCACAGAAATGGATTTTTCTTTTAATTTTGATTAAAATAAAATAGAGAAACTCATCCGGAGGAGCCAAATGTTTCTGGTTGTATAAAACCAGAATACACAGCGTGTATTTGGAAGTACACACCGTGTAGTCTAGGTTCAATGCATTGAATGATCTGCCAAATCAGGTCATGTATTGGATTCTTTCTAAGAATTTAAGACACCGTGTGTTGACCAGAAACAGGTGGCACACGGTTTCTGGAATACATGCCATGTGGTCCAATGAACACGGTGTGTAGTCCCTTCGGGTTAGGGTTGGGTCATGTACTCCGTACATAGCATGCCCGGCTGGAAACCGTGTAACGCGGAAACTACACGGCGTGTGTCCCACTGTACACGCCGTGTACTCCAAAAATTTCTGAAGTACATTAACACGCCCTATCCCCGGGCGTGTACTTCGGATGGACTGTGAAGAAAAAGTACATGTCGTGTAGTCGGAACTACACGCCGTGTACTCACCCAAATTACGCAGATTTATTAAAACTTATTATTATATTATACAAACCCTTGAGGCATGTACCATGGTGTAGGCATAAAGCTGAGGCACAACACGTGATAGGTGTTTTATATATATGTGTTTAATTTAACATCTGCGTAATAAATGGGAATTCTCCGGGTTGCCTCCAAGGTACAAGTTGTGTACAAGGATAATTTTAAATGAATTTATTTGTTTAAAATTATGATGGATGAGAATCTCAAGCAAATTCAGAAAAGGGATTTAAGATAAAAGGATTGATTAATTAAACATAATTAATTGATTCGAGCGTGATTTATCTTAAACAAGAACGATTAAAGAATTGAATGCTAGTTTTATTTATGCGTAAATATCGTTACATGTATGGATGATCATGAGCTAGACCGAGACCTTTGTATGTGAATGGTTTCTTTTATTTTATTTATTTAAATTAAATTTGTTGGCCTGCGAGCCATCTCCTCATTAATATGTAGGGTCTACGCACCCAAGGATTCTTTTATGTAAAACCCCTTTTTTCCCCTTCACCTGCATGTGAGATAAATGCATATGTAATTGATGGAGCTCCCAAGCTAGTGGAGGCGGCTCAAGTCAGGAGCCAAGATGAAACCAATCTAAGGAGATACAAAGGTGTACAGGTGGAAAGCTGTAAACACGAACCCGAAAGGTTCAAGGTGTTTCTCCCCTAGGTCTTGGGTTAGTTTATCAACTGCTAGATAAACTAACCAATAGAAAAGCTCATAATCATACCATTTATTTTATTTCTGTCAGTTGCATGGTTTATTTATTGTGGGTGTGTTGTCACGATCACACAATTAATGAATTAAACGAGCATGCAAGATGGAACTAAAATAAAATTGGCTTATACGTAAATATTATCTTAGACATGGTTAATCACTTAAGTGTATCCCACTTAATATTAACAAGCATGTAATCAAAGATAATAAAATGGAAATTTACATATAAGAATAAAATCCCTCAAAATAAATATTAAGTCGGCATAGCCTTCCATAATCTTGGTTAGAATCGAACCATAGTTAAAAGTGCTTGACCAACCCTAGTTGGGGTGCTTTCAATTATCGGGGAATTCTAATTCAAGGTTTTGGGTTGACTTGACTTGGTTCGCATCAAGGGTTGACTGCCACAGCAGGACTTCATGTGACCAAGAGGCAAAGGTTGAGGAAATCCAAAAAGGATTTCAGGATTGGGGAGTCCACTCAGCGGATCAAGGAACTGCGAGTTAATGCAGTTTTCATTTGGAATGCCTACCTAAAACCCTTCAAGTTGCTTGAACAACCCTAGTTGGGGTAATGAGAAGGGCAATATGGATCCTTTCTACTAGAATATTCACGCAATAGAATATTACGAAGTCAATGGTGAGGGCTATTGGATTTCGATAAAATAGTGGGAGACTAATAAGTATTAATTTATTTATTTGTCTCAATTTTTATAATAATGTACTAAACCTTTGCTCATCTTAAATTGTAGAAACAGCAATAAAATAACTTCAAACATATCATTGTGCACTATAAGCGAAAAAGAAAACCTTCTCACCGGCACCAATTTCCAAGAGTGGCAGAGGCGTTTACGTGTCGTCCTTCGCCACGAAAGGAAATTATATGTGCTGGAAGAGCCTATTCCAGTTGCACCTGGTAAAGAGGCTAGTGATGAGGAATTATCTCTCTACATGAAACACATGGATGATGCCACAAATGTCCAGTGCTTCATGCTATCGGCCATATCTAATGAGCTCTTAAAGCAACATGAAAACATGGATGCATATAGCATGATGTCTCACCTTAAAGATCTCTACCAAGAGAAGGCGAGACAGGAGAGGTATGAGATCTCCAATGCTTTGTTTACCACGAAGCTTGGAGAGTCTGCGCCAGCTGGGCCTCATGTAGTCAAGCTTATTGGCTACATTGAACGCTTGGACATCTTAGGGATTAAATTCCCAGATGAGTTGCGTACAGATCTCATCCTATCATCATTGCCCAAGACCTTCTCTAGCTTCATTGTCAACTATAACATGAGAGGAAATGAGAAGAGTCTATCGGAGCTTCTGACCTTGATTCGCCAGGTAGATAAGGACATGGGGCGTGACAAACCCGTGGTCCTTATGGTGAATAATAAAAGGAAGGACAAGGCAAAGGGGCCAAAGACTTATAAACGGTCTGAAGCCCCCGAGCACTGTCCCTCCAAGAAGGGGAAGATCCAAAGGCAGGGAAAGGAACGGGAAGCAGTGTGTTTTGCATGTGGAAAGTAGGGCCACTGGAAGAGGAACTGCACCCAGAAGCATGGGGACGCTAAAGGTGCGTTCGTTATCGAGTGCAATATTTCTATTTCTACACATTGGGTATTAGATACAGCTTGTGGGGCTCACATCTGTATTCAAATGCAGGAACGAAGTAGATTTAGAAAGATCGCCAGAGGAGAGGTGGATCTTCGAGCTGCCAATGGTGCAAGGCTGGCTGCGTTGGCTATTGGCGACTATCACCTCTCATTGCCAACTGGCATGATTTTGGTTTTAAAAAACTGTTATTTTGTGCCTAGTGTTACCAAGAACATAATTTCTGTATCTTGTTTGGATATGGATGCATTTATTTTCAAGTCTGGAAATAAGGGTTGTCTCTTTTATAAGAACAACGTATGTTATGGTATGGCACATTTGAATAATGGTTTGTATGTATTAAATTATGAAAACCAAGTGTTGGCAATCGATAACGAAACAAACTCACATGACTCATACATCACCCAGTTATGGCATCACCGCCTTGGTCATGTGAACGAGAAGCACTTGACAAATCTCTTCCAAGATGGCTATTTAGACTCTACTGATCTAAAACCACTTGATAGATGTCACGCTTGTTTACAAGGAAAAATGACCAAGCCGCCTTTTGGTGGACAAGGTGAAAGGGCCACAGAGCTTCTAGGATTGGTACACACAGATGTGTGTGGACCATTTCTAGTAGAAGCTAGAGGTGGATATTCTTACTTTATTACTTTTACTGATGATTTGAGTAGATATGGCTATGTATACTTAATGAGGTATAAGTCAGAGTCCTTAGAGAAATTTAAGGAATTCAAGAAAGAAGTAGAAAATCAACTTGGTAATAAGATAAAGAATCTTCGATCGGATTGAGGTGGAGAATATCTGAACCAAGAGTTCATTGATCTTCTAAGGGAGTCTGGGATTCTATCTCAGCTCACTCCTCCTTATACACCATAGTGGAATGGTGTTAGTAAAAGGAGGAACCGCACCTTGTTGGACATGGTGAGGTCGATGATGAGTCATGCGGATATTCCATTATCCTTTTGGGGATATGCATTACAAACTGTAGCATACACATTAAACCGAGTACCAACTAAGGCAGCAAATTGAATTCCATCTGAGTTATGGAATGGAAGGAAACCCACTTTCTCGCACACACGTGTATGGGGATGCGAGGCGTTTGTTAAGGCCTTCTCAGGCAACAAACTAGCACCCCGGGGCACGAAGTGTATCTTTATAGGATATCCCAAGGAAACAAAAGGATATTACCTATATAACCCCCAAGACAAGAAAGTAACTGTCGCCAGACAAGCCGTCTTTCTTGAGAGGGAGCACATCCTCAAGAAGGACAGTGGGAGAAAGATTGACTTCGACGAAGTTGATGCTCAAGATACACAGGAGTTGGTACAGGAACAAGTTCCACAGGTCCTCGTGGAAGAGGTTCCAGAAACACAAGTACTGCGTAGGAGCTCAAGAGAGGTAAGGGAACCAGAGAGATTTGGTTTCCTAGTCACCGAGGATGGTGAATCATTATTGTTGGACAATGATGAACCTCTCTCCTACAAGGAAGCAGTAGAAAGCTCATAAGCTGCAAGATGGCTAGAAGCTATGAATTCTGAGATGGATTCCATGTATCAGAACCAAGTTTGGGTTCTGGTCGATGAGCCAGTTGATGTAAAGCCTGTTGGATGCAAATGGGTATTCAAAAGAAAGCTGGACATGGAAGGTCAAGTTAGCACCTATAAAGCAAGGCTAGTGGCCAAAGGATTCAGACAACGTCAAGGAATTGACTATGATGAAACCTTCTCGCTAGTTTCCATGTTTAAATCCATAAGAATCATACTTGTCATAGCAGCTTACCATGACTACGAGATTTGGCAGATGGATGTCAAAACAGCATTCCTTAACAGGAACCTTCAGGAAGATGTCTATATGACACAACCAGAAGGGTTTGTGACACCAGGTGAAGCCAAATGGGTTTGAAAGTTGTAGAAATCCATTTATGGATTAAAGCAAGCATCCAGTTCATGGAACATTCGATTTGATGAAGCCATAAAGGAATTTGGTTTCATTGAGAATGAATGTGATCCATGTGTTTATAAGCGGTTTAATGGGAATGCGGTCGTCATCCTAGTGGTATATGTTGACGACATATTGCTTATTGGAAACGACATACCAGCCTTACAGTCAGTTAAGGACTGGTTGAACTACTGTTTCTCCATGAAGGACTTAGGAGAAGCAGCCTACATGCTAGGGATCAAGATCATTCGTGATAGATCCAAGAGGTTGCTTGGACTAAGTCAGGGTACATACATTGACCAGATACTAAAGAGATTTAGTATGGAAAAAATCCAAGAGGGGATTAGTTCCAGTGTCACATGGCTTACATCTTTCTATGAAAATGTGTCCCCAGACACAACAAGAGAAAGATAGGATGAGAAAGATCTCATACGCTTCGTCTATAGGATCCATCATGTATGCCATGTTATGTACCAGGCTTGATGTTTCCTATGCACTGAGCATGGTAGGAAGATATCAAGAAGATCCAGGAGAACAGCATTGGACTGCTGTTAAGACTATCCTTAAGTATCTAAGAAGAACTATGGATATGTTCCTTGTGTATGGAGGAGACGAGGAGCTTGTCATCAGAGGGTATGCTGATGCTGGTTTTCAAACAGATCAGAATGATCTGAAGTCACAATCTGGATATGTTTTTTGTCTCAATGGAGGAGCTGTGAGCTGGAAGAGTTCAAAGTAGCCAGTTGTCGCCGATTCTACAGCGGAGTCCGAGTATATAGAGGCTTCTGATGCAGCCAAAGAAGCCGTTTGGATTCAGAACTTTGTCCAAGAGCTTGATGGGGTGCCTAGCAGTAAAGATACCATTACATTGTATTGTGATAATACTGCAGTGGTGGATCTTGCAAAAGAACCAAGGTCACATCAACGGACAAAGCACATACTCCGGAAGTATCACCTATTGATGGATTTCTATCAAAGGGGTGAAGTTGCAGTGAGCAGAGTGTCCATGGAAGAGAACGTGGTAGACCCCATGACTAAAGGCCTATCTCAGTAGAAGCATGAATATCATGTGAGAGCTAGCGGGTTAAAGGTTGTTAGCAGTTGGATCTAGTCCAAGTGGGAGTCTGTTGGAGTTGGTGGTCTAGAACCAACTACTTTGTAATTTATTAATTAAATAAAAGCCTTATCACATCTTGATTGTTCTTATACGTGACATGTCATGTGATAATGTCCTAAGGACAATTGTTGCATTAAAGGGTCGTAGCGGATCCCTGCTATGATGAGAACCCGAAAGTGCCATAACACTGTTCTTGAATGTATGTTCTATGGCCGGATGATATTATTTGAGGGACACAAATAATACAGGTCATTAGGGGTGAGGACTCATAAAACTTTGAGGCACCTTCTCATGGTGTGCGCCCTTGGTAATATCCAGGAGGATATTATGAGAACGAGAACCGCCAGTAGGAAATCCACATTTCATAGTGTCATTGGATGTTCCTATCTACGAACGTGTGTATTGATCCTTAGACTTTAAGATTATTATTAATGGGTATTACAACTCGTGCACTTAGATGTATTGACGAAAACTATGATGACACACTGTTCGCAGCGAGGTAGGATACGTTGGGTGCGTCACGAGTAATACCGCATTAATAGATAATGCGAGAAAGGATTTGTCCCTTCCGTTCCATAACGGAAGTAGATATCTCAAGTCCTTTGATGGAATTGATATAGCCAAAATAAATCCATGGTCATGGTAAGGTATGGGCAAGTTCAATTCCAGGAAGTCAAAGAAAGAATAATCAAGCACGTGGGTTGATGGCACTAGCATGCAACCCTCTTGATTGGAGATATCGAGAAAAAGGGATTATATTACACGGTAAGCGTTCGTAGGAGGTGACACGTCATTGTGGCATTAACTTCTTTCTCTATGGGTGCCTTGGTGTGTTGCTAGATGCTAACCTTGGACTTTAGGTAGGCTCAGCCTAATGCCACATAGAAAGAGGCCTAGAGGGTCACACACTAAGTGTGTCCATGTATCTCAGTTAAATATTAATTTAACAAGTTAAATAAATATTATTCCTGACTGTGGTTTAATAATTAGTTAAGGATGTCTGATCACATTTATTTTGACACTAGTTATTCGAGAGAATATACTGTGGATAAAATAATATATTTATTAGCGAGTAATGCAGTTACATTTATTTAAGAAATAAATAGTCATTACTCAAGGTCTAATAAATGTGGTGGAGAAAAATGGAAAATAAAAGTACACGCCGTGTATATTAAATATACACGCTGTGTAGTTTTATGGAAAACAAGTACACACCATGTATTAATTATTACACGCCGTGTAGTTTTTCCAATTGGGATTTTGAGGATTTAATATTGTTTTATTAAATGATATTTATTATAATCAGCGTGGGCGCATGTCAAGGAATTAATAATTTGACATGGGGGTTTTCAATAAGAGTTAATGAAATAAATAAAACACGTAATACGTTTATTTATTTTCATAACTCTATTAACCACAAACCTGATTATAAATATCCTCGCAACCCCAACATTTTTTGTGAGCCATTGTTGTGCACAACAGATTTGGAAATACTCTCAAGCAAAGAGAGAATTCCCTTTCCACCAATAACGCCCTCAAGTTATGAGAGCAAGATCCTCCACTGGATCAAGGCGGTCGAAGGCGGACATCGCAAGAGAAGGTTCTTCCGCGCTAGCACCCGGAGATCTCTTCGGCGACGTCTGGAGATACGTGACACACGTGTGGATCACCGCTAGAGGAATCCTACACTTGGATTCTACGACGCAACGACGGATCACCGAATCGTGACCGGACACATCAACGAAGAAAGAATTCCAACGAGGTAATTCTTATGCATTAATTAAATTTATTATAATCAACATATGATGATACTCCTCGAGGGTTCTGGGACTCATCTTTTCTTTTCATTCTTCATTATATTCCGAATATTCGGTGTTTTATATCGTGACGGATCTCGGATTGAACATTGTTTAACGAAAAATTAAGTTGGGCAGACCCACCAACGCGCTTCCGCTGTGCCCGGAACCTACAATGAGGTGTCTTGAAGTCCTTACTGACCCGAAGGCCAGTTTGGCTCAAAGGCCTTAAAGGACTTGGGGACCAAATAGGTGGCTCGAAGGCCCAAATAAGGGAATATTCCCAGCAGCTACAATGCCAAATAGTTTCTGCTACAGTTCCAGCTACAGAACCTACTACGATTTTGAACAGTTCCTACAACAATACTGCTACAGTACTGCTAGAGTACTACTACAGTACCCCAGAAATTATCCTCTACCTTGATTTGATCCCGGGTCTTTTGGATGCACTTAATGAGTCCTCACCAACTGGGTTGAGGCTCATGTGCATTCAAACTATTATTATCATTTTCTTCAACTGGCCTATTAATGTTCTCATAAAAAGTAACATCCAACCCTCCCACTATAAGCTCCTATCTAACATTTTCGAAATACCTTAATGTAATTAAAAAAAATAGGAAACCACAAAAATCCTATTATTTTGCACATCACTAGTAAACAAACCATCATCAAGTTTCAAATAGAACTTCCCAATGAACTTTCTTTCCATAAAGAAATCATAGTAATAATAATTTTCATGATCTCCTTCTATAATCCATATATATATATATCATTATCTCACCACACTCTCTTATGTAAGTATAATTTACATAAGGAGGTTGAGTTTCATAGTAAGAAAAATAGATTTTTTATAATCTCATTGGTCATGTAATCAGTTATCATGTTGGTTAATCTCCAACTGTAACTCTTCTATATAACTATTAGAGGACTTGTAATTATTATTCCAAAAAAAAATATCATCATTGATTCTTCTGATATTTCTCTGAATTATTACCCATGAATTCCCTTATATGGTATATTTCCAGAATAATGGAACCATATACAAGAATCTATCAACCTCCATCCATAATTTTAAAAAGATGAAGTCTCATTTGGTATGTATAGAACTTAGAGTATAGAGAACCAAAGGGGAGTGATCAGATAAGTACTAGGATAAATGGATAATGAAAACACATGATAACTTGAATTAATCTTCTAGATTATATTAACATGTATCCAGCCAACTCCATGATCCACTACTACCCCTCATTTTATTAAAACTCTTGAAGCTATCTCTAGTAAACACCGGTTACATGAGATAGTTTTGAGCAATAAATGAATGGAAATAATCAATTGATCTATGAGAATATAATCCCCTACCTTTATTTTATAACTAATAAAAAAATGGAATTAAAGTCACCTCCATGGAATAAGATACTGGAACCCAGGTTGAAATAAGAGAGTGATTGACAAATATCATCACATTTTTCAACCTCACATTTAAAATATTTAAGAGAAAAATAGACAGATATATAATATTTTATAACCTTAATGATTATTTGTTGGTAAAAACATAAAAATGATGAAATTGAAACTAAATATTCTAAAATATCTATATATATGAGATTTCGTTAGTATCCCATGAAGATAGTTATCCATACATAGTTTCTTAAAATTACTTATTTAGATCATACATGATTCCTCAGTTTTAAAATTTATAGAAAGAAAATATGGATGCATCTAATTACCTTTCACAAATATCCACTTTTTTCTATGGATATAATTCCCCTATATTTCCAAACAATGAATTCAAATATTAGGATGGAGGATAGACCTTGAGCCTGAATCGAGTTGGCCTTATAGGGATTGAATATATTATCATCATTAAGTCATTCACTCAGTACTCACACTATTCAGAGATGAAGGGAAGAAATATCTTTTCCCTTAGTGGCCTCGGTTAGGGGGAGAATACGTAAATTATTCACCTACCAAATCTAATACCCTGAAAGAGTTAAGAGATAAGACATATTCATCTAGGAAATAAGGATTTTCCACCACATCGATTGGAGAATTAAAAATTACCATTTTTAATGCTTTATCTGAATCATTCCCAACAAAAGTAAGAGAATCCAGAATACTATCATGTTCTGATGTCAAAACAATCGTATGGGAAGTCGTGATAGGAGGAGTGTTTTCTCTAGGGGCCTTAGATTTAGGAAATAATAGAGAATTTATAGTATAATCCTCATTATAATAGGAACAGGGAATACCCAATAAGGTTAGTGGTGGTAGTATAGACTAGTTTCTTACTTTAGAAATAAATTACTTTTGATCAACTTCAATGGGTGTTGATATTAGTGATAGTAGTGTGGAGGCTGGGAAAGAAGTGAATTCTAATTCAAACCTACCATTTTTATAATTTACATCCATATAGTCCTTATTATCCCAAGGAGGTAAAACCATTTATCCATGGAGACCCCACTTTATTCAAGAAGGGTGGTACATCTATAAGAAATAATCCTTTGCATCATCAAACACTAGTCTTAAGGGGGTTGGTGAATTACTCTTATTCTTATAAACAAAGGGTGAATAACCTTAGAGGTGGAAAATTGATCAAAATTAAATATTCTTTTAATAATAAATTTTATTTTAAAAGGAGATATCAAAGCCAGTTTTAAGTTGTATGTTATCTAGAGAAGACAATAAGTCCAACTCTATACAAATTCAAGCCACAATATAATGATATATTATAAGGTGTATTAAACAGGGTAAAGAAAGTGAAAAAATTTACCTCTACTACCCTTGATTATCATGGACTTGTTAAAATGGGGAGGTTGACTAGGTATATGAATCAAAATCATCATTGAAGTGGATTCATGGTCCCTATGTAAGTCCAAAGTCAAGTAAAATAAGATAAATATCCTTCACTCTACCAAATTAAACTCCCTAGATCAGAACCTGATAAAACTATTCTTTGGGAATAGGAGAACCTAAAAAACAACTTTTAAAAATGGATATGGTAGTAGAACCATCAAGATTCTAAGAAACCATAAATTGAGAAAACACTGGAATAAAGGGTTATCCTTGCTAAACATAGAGATAAGAGTCCATTTATGGTAGCTTATAATATCATTAGGTTATTTTGATGAGAGGTAAACCACCAGTATACCCTCCTTTTATTCCCTCTATTTTGGTTCCATGGTGATAGGTGAACTGGGACAAAGCATGACCCCCACTTTGATAGGATGACTATAATGGAGAACAAACTTGAACAAGATGCCTAGTGGCTAATTTTGATCAAGACACATAAGGGGAGGAGAAAGTAGAGAGTTAGGTGGATTCCTAACTAGGGATGGTGTTTTAACAATATCTAGATTAAGTGCCCTGGTGTTTGAAGGAGTAGTCATAGAAAACAATTGTCCAAAAACCAATAGTGTGAGAGATATAGATCACCCCCAAATTAATATAAAAATTCACCTAGAAAAGATAAATTATTTGTTAAACCATGTTCTAATCCTAAACCTTATAATTACTCCTTTAAATATAAAATTTTTAATAAAAAATAAAAATAAAAACATGAAATAACTTCATACAAGTTTATTTAAGAATAATGATATTTAGGGATATCATAATTCTCCAAACTATTCAACTTTCTTCCCCAAAAAAATTTTATAGAAATTTTATTAATCAGGAACCAATGAGATTATATTACCACTTTTATGATATTTTATCCAAAATTTAGAAAATTTAGAACTTAACTGATAAGGGAGATTGATGATACCATATAAAAACATTCCTAAACCAACCTGGGCTACCCCTGATCTGGTGCCCAGTCCATCTAGTTAAATGGACCAAGGTACATTCTAAATCATCATAGGATGAAAAAAAGTGACTAGGGGTCAAAATATAAATCATTGGGAATGATTTCACCTGATAAAAAATAATAAAAAGGGTAATTCCACTCGAGATTCCAACATTACCACTCTATAGGTTGTAGATCATGAAAATAAAATTAAAAAGTTTCAATAATAAAAAAGGGAAACAAGGAATAAGAGTGTAATCATAACATACATCAACTAATAATCAAAAATTAATAATAATATCCAAAAATCTAAACATTAAAATATTAAAAAAACTTATATAGGAGCCAACATAAGAAAGGAACGAAACTGGAGTAAGACAGATGAAATTCCTCGATACCCAGGATGAAATAAAAACATAATCAAAAAATAACCAAAGAGAAAGAAAAATAACCATATTTAGACATCAATAGAATATTATTCATTTTACACCTAAAACATATCAAAAGAAAAATTATAATAATATACTCTATAAACCATTGGAAACTATATTGAACCTTAACAAGATGGGCATGAGAAAACAATTCCCCATAGGTGTTCTCCACATGAATCAAGCATAACCTTTAAAAGTAAATCAATTTTATTCAAGTTTTAAATATAAATATACAAGGAAAATTTTTATATTAAATAAAACAAGAAAAATTATAATAACATCTTAATTCATTCTTACTAAGGTATATAAGTTACAAAATTAACATAGTCACGCTTTAATTATTTTTAAAAATATGTCACAAGAAAATGGGGAATAGTTTTATAGATTATTTTTTAAAAACCAAATTTGGTGAATTAATAAAAATAAATTATTCATTCACTTTATTATATAAGGAATACTAGATAAAAATTATATAAATAAATAAATCATCATTTATAATGATCACTAACATAATAAATATACCAAAAACTAAAAATAACTGTCATAAAATAATAATAGGATAATTAAATCATTACCTTCATGGTAACACCTAAGATCCACTGATAGAATCTAAGAAAAAACAAAAATTAAATCCTTATGAATGGAACCTAATGTGGATCAACTTTCTAACACTCGATTTTACCCAATCTGACCTGATCAAGAGGAAAAATCCCTTAAGTGGGTGTAGTTCTAACTTAGGTCCACTAGATATATAAGTAACCTAAACTATTAGAGTTTTAATAAATATATTTACCACCTATCTACATATGTACTATGATTTAATACAAAATGAACGTCATAAATCAAGATATAATTAAAGGAATATATTTTAGTGATAACAATCATTACATATCCTCACCTACAATCACCCATCATATAAGCAACCCTTTTGTCAATAATAATATATAATAACATTATCCAATAACTATGATAGATTCATCAATTTTAAATAATATTATTAACAGCATTAAATATTTAATGAAAAAAATAGGGGGCTCACATGAATAGTATATATTAATCAAATTAACCTTTATTATAATGTTATAAATCTTCCTTTGGAATATATTTTAAAAAAATAACGTTATAAAACCATGCTTTAAAATACAAACAATGTAAACATCATTTAGAGGTCATTCTAAAAAACAATTCTCATTTAAAACGTCAATATTGTCAAAGAAAAGTATAAAAAATGTAAATATCATCAATGCATCTCAAATGATCAATGAAAGGTAGAATAAATTTTTATGGAAGATCCAAACACACCCTTGGTTTGAGGTTAATTCCTTAAAAATTTAAATTACATCCTTAGGAAAACAATTTAGTGTCAAAACACTGATTTTATTTTCAATTTTCTATAAATAAATTCTCTTAGGAATCTAAACAAACACCGAGTGTGCATAGTTTAAATGGAAATAGATTTGATCATTGAAACATGAAAAATACCTTCTTATTCTAAAGGAAAATAAAAATAGAAAATAAATAACTTTAATAAAGAATCAATAAATACACATAATATACTCTTCAAAACATCCAATTCATTGATTAAATATAAAAAATAAATTATTTATTTAGTTATAACAAAAATATACATTGAAATCTACCTTAAATCATTAAACTCAATAGTTATCAGGATATTCCTCCAAAATAAGGTAATATAACCATTAAAGGATCAATAAAAATCCTAAAAATAGAAACCCTCAATTAAATTTGTGTAAACATTAACCTTAGTCTTATGTGACCATATTCGGGTAATAAATTTGGTTGATAAGTGATAAGGATAAGAGACTAGAAGATCTTGAGCATCTTACCTTAAATAATCAACACCTTAAGGAGAGGAAATCCCAATAAGGATCCATAGAGTTAAGGGTGAGAGTGAGATTTATTTGGGCTTTAGATGTATTTAATGAAGTAATATAAGTCCCTAGATATGGTTAAATTTTATTGGAGAAAAAATAAATATAAATTTTTAAAAAAACTGGGTAGGTCACAATGTTTATTAAATCATGATTTAATTTTGTTTTTCACACTATATTTTAACTATTCACTCAACAT
Organism: Viscum album; assembly: GCA_963277665.1. NCBI lineage: Eukaryota > Viridiplantae > Streptophyta > Magnoliopsida > Santalales > Viscaceae > Viscum > Viscum album. The sequence continues at coordinate 1,446,828,589 of OY728132.1, read as the reverse complement.
GGTTAGATTACATGGTTACTCCTAATCATTTTTAAAACATAGAGCAACCAATGAGAAGGAACCTTGTATAGGACTAAATATAAATTGTTACTTCTAAACATGCACCAACTATGCACTACTACAAAATTAGAAAACCCATGTATATGCTAAGATCACATGTTTTCATTTAACCACCCTACATATGATTAGAGGAAAAGGTGACCCCTAACTATGTGAAAACCGTAAACTATTATAAAACTAAAAGGCATAATAATCATATTAAACTGCATGGTTACTACTAACCATTTGACAAATAAAAATTGAGAAAAATTTTAAAAATTATAAAACTTTACTTCTATAATTCCAAAAAAAATGGTAAATTAATAAATTAATAAGAAAAAGTGACACCATGGTGTAGAAATTATTTTTACCATATCCCATTATATCCTTAAAAATTATTAATAGAAAAAAATTCAATGAAAATATGATATTTATGTTCCTCATTAAATATGAAACATTAAAAATTGATTGACATCATGAAACTAGATAATGTAAGTAATACAATGATTAACTAATAACATATTCATCTAAGAACCAAATACTCCATCATAAAAAATGAGGTCGAGTTTAAAATTTGGATCTAAATCTATCATATATATGTAACCTTAAGAGACTCTAGAACATATTATTTGAAATATTAGAAGCTAGTGAATCTTTAACATATCAAAAGGTAGGGTAAGGTCTAGAAATGAAATAACTCACCCAATATTCTAACAATTCTAACTTCCTTAGGAACCAAGTAAGTGAATAAAGGTTTTACTTAATCATAATTAAAGATCAAATATAGTTTTATCTCCATCATATTAAGGATTCCTCTAATATATTGATTCTAAAAAAATAATTAATTACTCTAATTAGTTCAATAAAAGTGAAAATAATCATATAATTCCCACTAAAAAAGTTTTTATAACACTAGATTATGAAACATCCAAGGACCTATCAATGTCACCAGGATATCTTGAATGATTAGTAAGAACTTATCAATAATCATTTGGAAATACTAAATTAAGTCACTTCTAACAACTAACATTAATCATTACAATAAAATCAGATGCCAAGGAAAATTGTCATCAATAAGATAACCAACTTAAATAGAATACATCTTAGATAAGGCTACATAAATTAAATATTATATAATGAGAAATTCCACAAAAATTTATTTTATCATTAGTAGGTTTAGCTTTTGGAACCTGGGGATCTTCTAGAGGGGTAGATATAGCTCTAACTATTTTACATAATTCTCTTTTATAATAGCTTTATAGATTACCCAAACAACAAAAATTACAATACATTTTTTGTTATTCCTAACATGAAGGATTCTTATCACCCATATTACCACACTGATGTATTACCAAGGAAATAATCTTGAAAGAATGTAATGAGGAAAAATGTGATGGCCTCTTAATACCACCATCCATCAGACCAGACTCAATCAACCCAAACTCTTCACCCCAATAATTCCCTTCTCCTCCCCCATGAATATAAAAAATAGGATTTTATAAACAAGGCCTTAAAAATATCTTGTGAATGAACGTGTTTTAGTTTATTCTGAATAACATAATTTCATCGCTTCTTGCTTTATCTTTCAATCATTAACATAGAAAATAAAATTTTAAGAGAATCTGGTACTGTTAAAAGTTTAATAACCCTCTTAATATTCTATAACCACTCTTTCACTTAATGAGAACCCTATTTTTTATGAAATATAGGTGGAATAAAATTATAAAACTCTTGAATATATTCTCTAGGGTGAGGGAGGTTAATAGGTGAACTATACTACACAATAGAAGCAGATAGGTCAACCAAATAAAATATACTTTGATCAAATGAGGATTTACTTATGTAGAACCACCTACACCTCCCTAATGGAAATTCATAAGGACTTGGTGTAAGTATACTCTAAATTGTATAAAATAAAAAATGTATTCATAGTAAGTCCCAAGATTCAAAATTTTATAAAAACAAATATTATCCAAAGAAACAATCTCAAAATATCAAGATAATTACATTTTCATCACAATAGTAACTGTATTTTACTTATAAAAACTGAAAATATATTAAACCCATTAAATTATTTATAAAAAAACAATTTAATTTCTATTTTAAAATGATTTATAATATATAATAAATGAATTTTTAACATCCAAAAAATTTAATCAAAATGGTTTTATGAAGAATATTTTTTATATGAATCACTATAGATATCTGAAACACATAATAATACTTAAAAAATTAAGAATCAAATTTTGAAAACATATATAATCAAAAAAAATTAACTCCCAAAAACATCTATTAAACCCTAAATTAAACTTTCCTATACATTTTAAACACCCCCCCCACACACACACACACATCAAAACAAATACTTTATAAGGTTATACTTCATTTTAAATCCAAAAAAATTGATAACATCACTTAGATTATGAAATTATTCCTTTTAAAAGTTAATCACCTAGATATTTGTCACAATTTATCAAATTAAGTCCATACAATAACACTAATAATCTAGAAAAATTATCATAATTCATATTAAGTCAAAAATATGTGAGAATAAGAATAATTTAAAATCACAAAGAATAAAAATTTGAAAAATTGAAAAATTTTAAACAATTAATTATTTTGAAACATGGTATATAAAACCTTTTTCTAACAATGAAAAGTCTTCAAAAAGTTTCCCTATATAGGTTTCATGGTCTAGGCATGATTTTTGAGACCATGAAAAATAATTGTGTGACTCAATATTTCTTCTCATTTTCAATCCAAATCATTGAGTTTCTCAAAATATTTCATAAATCATTAATATAAAACCAAAAATACATAATTAATGACTATAAATTATGAAATTAATCAAAAATAAATCTTGAATTCGTGACACACACATCTCGAACACCCCTGGAGAATCAAATTTTAATATAAAAAGAGTTGGATAAAGAAAATACTCATACTTACATCTCAAGATCAAATGATCATATCATATATCTTACATGAATACAAAAATAAAAAACATTCTCAAAAACCATGTTTTCATGAACCAACCTAGGCTACACCGAACTCAATTCCCAAGTCAGACCATGCAATTGGTCGAGATGTCTTCATGATCACCATAGATTGGATACTAGTTTTAGGGCATCAAAATATACATCATTTCGAAAGAAAAAACCATCTAAATTAAATAATAAAAATATGAATTCCACTTATATGTCCAATATTACCAGTCTATAAGTTTGATAATCACAAAAAATAAATATAAATAGTTTTTATAATAAAAAATAATCAAAAAAGTCATAAAAATTTAATCTTAACATTATAAAATCATAATCAATAAGATATAAGCATGTCCAAACATACCAATGTTACAATAAAAAATATTTAATACATGATTCGACATAAGATAGGAATGAAACTAGACTAAGAAATACAAAGTGGGTGGATAAACTTGATGAAGTAAAAATAGCACTAAGATGTAACTAAAGAGAAATACTAATGCAAATCATTATACATGAGTTGAATAATATTTACTTTCAAAATTCAACATACTGAATTTATAAATCCAAGAACATCCACTAATCCTAATAGAAAATATACTAAACCTGTAATGTGATAGGCCTGAGTAATTAATTCCTAGTAAGTATCCACCACAAACATCAAGCATAAACATAAAATGTAAATCCATTTTATTCAAGTTTCAAAAATATAAAATATAAAATTAACCTTTTCATTTAAAGAAGAACAAGTAACGTTATACTACCACATAAATTATTTCGTCTTAAAGTATACTTGTTACACATTTGAACATAAAAATTTTTTAAATATTTTTAGTAAAACATGGAATTTGAGAAAAGGAATAGTTTTAGAGAATACTTTGGAAATAAACAAGTTGGGTAATAAATGGAAATAAATTTTTCATTCAACTTCATGTGTAAGTCATACTTTCTAAAAATTATATAAATAAATAAATTATAAAATATAATAATAACTAACATAATAAAAAATTATTGATGATAAGTAACCATCATAAAATAATGGTGAGATAATCAAATCATGGACATCATTGGAACACCTAGGATCCATAAAGACAATATAATACAAAAATAAACAAAATAAATTTAATTAGTTCATGATGTGATTCAACTACCTAACACTCAGTTTTACCCTACCAGGCCTGACCAAGAGGAAAAATCAAATAAGTATATTATAATCCTAACTTGAATCCACTAGCCAAAGTGGAATCTTAAACTACTGTTGTACTCATACCTATATTTACCACCTATTTACCCATGGATTCCCATGGGATAAAAAAATTAAGGTGAACAATCAATATATAAAAATACACATATTGTTAGTGATTGAAATCATAACTCACCCTCACTTATGATCACCCTTCAAAAAAGTATACCTTTATTGAAGAATGACATATAATAGTTTTATCCTCTAACCAAGATAGATTCATTAATTTCACAAAAAAATATTATTACCTTTAACATTTTCACAAACAAAAATAAGGGGCTCACTTAAAGTTTATACAATCATCAAAACAACCTTTATTTTAATGATATAACAAGGCCTTTGAAGCATATTTTAAAAATATATGTTATAAAACCATACATTAAAGTCCAAAAAAATGAAAACATAATTTTTAAGTCATTTTAAATACAATATTTCCTTTAAAATATCACCTGAGACCAAGAAAAATATTAATATTATCAAAGAATATAAAATGATAAATGAAATACATAGAAAATTTTTAGGAGAAAACCAAACACACCCTTAGTTTAAAATCAATTCCTTGAAAATATAAATATCCTCTATTAGAAATAAATTGAGATTCTACTCCCCCCCATCATCAACAAATTTTATTGAAATAAACCTATTTAGAATATAAACAAACTCTAAGCTTGATAATTTTATATGAAAGAAAAATAATAATTGAAGTAGGAAAAATAGATTTTTTTTCTAAATGAAAATTAAAATGGAAACAAAATTCCTTTCATATATAATCAATAAATACACTTAATATATTCTTTAAAACATTCAAAACAAGGATTAAAAAAAGGAAAAAACTTTTGACATTATGTTTAAAGTAAATTCATATAAAACCATTATAACACCCTGATATTTTTTTGAGATATTTATTTTATAATTTTATTTCTTTGATATATATCAATACATGCAACACTGACTTAGCTTGTGTTATACACAACACTGAGTTTCTAAGAAAAATCTATATATTATTGTAATTACTTGAACAAGAAAACTATAAAATAGTCATTTGAATTATGGGTATGAATATGATTAAATGAATTATTAAAATATGGTTTATAAATTTATATATATAATTAATTCTTTTGTGAACAATTGATTATAATTTAAAATAAAAACCCTTTTGAATATAAATAAGATATCTTTTTTCTGAAAAAACTATTTAATTGTGCACAAGTTTTTCTATATCAATAAATAAAAAATCAATAATGTTGGATTAAATTAATGATATATATATATATATATAACATTCAACATAATTTTTAACACTTATCCTATATGTTTTCTGTACATGATATATAAATAAATCCAATTTCACACATAAAAGATGTACTTCTCTAAAAAGACATTTTTTGCCTTTTGATTGAGCACTTGTTTTTAATCTAGGTTTTGACACTTTTATAAATTATATTTTAAAATTAATAAAATTATTCTTTAAAATCAGGATATAAAAATTTACTTTGGTTTAATTTTTTAAATTTTTCTGATAAGTTTCTTATTTTGATGAATAGTGAAAAATATAGAACTTTAACTGAAAATAATGTTTTCATATAAATAATTTATAGCATAAAATTATATTTTTTATTAATTTTAAAGTATAATTTGATCAATTTTATATCATTTAATCCAATTTAGGTCATTCTAATTAATTTTACATTTTATTTTTATACAAAAACATTTTGGTCTCTTGAATGTGGTCACTTTAAAACCTCATTTTCTCATTCCATCAATGGTATAAATTTTAAAATAATTTTAGAATATTACATTTTTTGAATATTGAAGAATGGATTAAATATTTTTATCTAGAATTTAATGATTTATTAAAATTTTCACCTTTATTTTTTGACAATATTAATAGTAACTTTAATAATTTTTATTACCATGACTAAGGGTAAATTGACAAATTAAGGGAAAAATAATAATATAAACATTATAAAATTACCATAACACTTGGAAAAAATTTATTGTATTAATTTAATTCAACCCTTAACACCTAAGGTTATAAATTAAATTATTTAATGGACACCTTTTCAAGAAAATGACTTAGATATTATTAAAATCAAAGAGAGTGACAAAATGCCACACTCTTACTTTTAATAAGTATAATATTTTTAATATGGGGTTAAATTGAATATATTCTTGACTATATATATTATTATAAAATATAAAAGGTTTATATATATCTTGAAAATTTATTTTGAAATTTTAGTGAAGAAATTATTATCATAAATAATTACGTAATGGTGATGTAGTATTTATTCAATTATTGAAACAATCAATTAAATGATATGAAAAAAATTAAAATAAATAAAATTTGAATTACTTCATTATATAAACCAATTTTAAAGCTGAATAAGAAATATTAGGGGTGTATTAAATGAATTTTTTCAAAATTACCTTTTTGTATTGATTAATTAAAGTCAATGTAATGAAGAGTGTAAAAATTAGCACTAATGATATTTTATGAAAATAATAATTAATTATATTAGTTAAAATAATAAAATTATAAATAAGGACAAATTGTATAAATTATGCCCTAAAATATCATTTATTTACCATTTATGGTTCAATTTACACATTATAAGTAAAAATATCTACCTTTTAATATTGAAAATTTTGTACCTTAATTAAAATTAAAATCGGTTTACTAAGAGATTATCAAAAATATAAGGTCTAAAATTACAATAAAACTTGTATAAAATATATTGGTTGATTTTATTACCACCATATCCCACATTATATTCTAATCCCTTTCTATATTGTGGAATTATATTTAAGATATATTTTTTTATATATTATTTTTTTGAGAGATTCCAAATGTGCCCCTTAATTCTCTTATAAAAGGGAACATCTTATTTTATTTTATTAGAACTTAAGAACATATTTGGTTCAGAAAAAATCTATAAATATATCCTCCAAAATTACCTTAATTCATCCTAAAATAATTACTTTGGGTAAAAATCCATCCAAAGAAGAACTTTTGTGCAAATCAACGAACACTTTTGTTTCATTTCTTCCTTAAAAACTTTAAATTAGTTTTATTTATTATTTATATAATAAAAAAATTCCTAAATATTCATATATTTTATTATATTAAGGTTTATACCAAAAAACACACACATTTAAATCAAATTGTATATGCAATCATCATTCGTGTGTACGGTGGACTACTGCCTTGCGAACCGATATTGTTCGTTATTCCATTAAAACCATTAAAGCTTGTTAATAATGATTTAATTTATATTTAATTATGATATTAATTATATTTATGATTTATTTATGGTTATTTAATTATTATATAACACATACCTTCATGATTTCCATTTTTTAATACGATAACTTTATTTGTGGATGTGTAGACTATCACCTCCTCAAAGTGATGTGATTTGTTCACACTTTACATTGAATGTATTAAAGATGGTTTTAGTGAATATATATAATATATAACATAAAAATTATTCTATAATTATGATATATCATATACATTTAGTTCTTTTAATATGACAAGAAAATTAAAATAGTGTTCATGCGTGCGTACAGCCTACCATCTTCGTGAATAGTTCATTTTATTATCTACCTCTAAATTTTGTTAATAACCATGAATAAATATATATGATAATTATATCATGGTTATTATTCTTTATATTAATAAATCATGATCTATGTAAGAGTCCCAAGGATAATAATTCAAAACATATATGAAAAACAAAGCGATTATTACCTGAAACATAACTTTAAACTGGAATTGTTCATAAGTGAGTAATAAAAAGTCATAAGTAAATAATATGTGGTATTATATATATGAATATTTTTATTTTGTGTATTTATATTAAACTTATATTTATTATACAGGAGGTTTGAGTGTATACGAAGGAAGTCAATACTTAAGGAAAGGGGATTTCTAGCCTCACTTTTATTTGTATGAGACTTATGTAATATTCATAACTTGTTTATTTTTTATGGTGTATATAATGCACATGAATTTAATATATAATCATTATCCTTAAATTAATGTGTATTTACATATCTATTTTATTATCTCTCATTTAGGGGGTTTATGGATCAAAAGTTTCCAAATCGAAAAGGTAATTTTGTCTCAATCTTCCTTCTTTGAGACACATGTTATGTTATAAACCTATATTATTTTTCAAGGAGTATATACTAACCTATGAAATATCATGTCATGAATATACTTATTTTCAAGATATTATAAGTTTCATTTAATGTTATTCTCTCCTTGGTCTAAAATTTGTGTTCCTTCAAAATAATGTTTTTGATAAATGTTTAAAAAGTTTTTATAATGATATTTTATGAATTTTTAAGGAAAATATTTAAAATATGTTTAAAATGGTTATCAAATATTCATTTATAAGTTTTAAAAGTTTTTTTCAATGAAAATGGTTTGATAATTTTTATGATTTTAAAATTTTATTTTCAATTTAGAAAGGATATTTTCTTCAAGAATCATTTTCAAGTGATCTTTTAAAATTATTTTTCATTTATGATAACATTATTTGATGTTATATATGCTTCATTGGGAAACTTTTTCAGGTATAATATCCCTGTTATTCATATGTTTTATTTATGTTTACTATGGAATGATATTTATTTAACCCATTTCGTTTCTATGGGTTATGTTATGATTGAATTATGATTATAAAACTCATTTCATTCTATGGGTTATAATATAATGAATGATTTATGATCATGTGGCACACATACCTATGGTTTTCATTATGTGATGTGTGGTAACTATATATCACTCTAATTAATTGGGTAATGATATTATATCTCATGAGATAGACATTACTAGAATGGGGATTGAAATCTATTCAGACATGACTGGAACGGGAAGAGTAACTGGTTCAGTAAAGGATTTTGTTTTCTATGGTAGTCTTGGAAGTGAACCTTGACTACTAAAATTGTTTTTAGAGTAAACTCATTAAACTATGATGGTATTAATAAATATCCTTGACTACAAATTAAGGGATTTTCTATTCTTATGTGTTTTCCATAATTCTATATTTTATGCTATAGTTTCTATTTCATTATTCATGTCTTATAAATTTTTATGATTTATTATATGAGTCAAGAATATGTTCTTTTATATGCAGGGTATAATTTTCAAATGTTATTTTCATATTCTTATACCCTTGTGTTTATGTTATTATTCATATATCCCTTGTTTACCCATACTGAGTATATTAGCTCACCCTTTTCATATGTTTCGTTTTCCTTGGTAATAAAGCAAAGTTTTAGGTATGAATAATAAAGGAGGGATCTTTATGGGAGATATTTAATATCTTACACTAAATTAGAATAATGTGTTCCATGTTTCCAAAGGAAGTAAACTTTTATGGTCTTTAGTTGTTTATTTGGGTAATGTATGAAATATTCTTCCAAAATAATGTAATATCTATGAATGTTAAACATGGGTCATTATAATTGGTATCAAAACCAATGTTTAGTTATAATTTGAAAATTAGGATAAGGAAACCTTAGAAATATTCCTAAGGATAAGTCTAAGTACATGTTATAATCCTAGAGTTTTCATAATGATCATTTATAACCTACTATTTAACATTACCTTGATTATGTGTTTTTTACTCTATTATTAGTGTTACTCACACTATACTTTTGGTTTTATTCAATGATTGTAACCTAAAGGAACCACGTTAATAGTGAATTTGATGGTCGGTGAGACAATTGTACTCCTGAGAAATCAAATTTTATGGGAGTTGGAATGAAAAATATTATCACTATACTCACATAATCTATGAATCATTATGGACATCCAAAATTAGCAGAAGAGGGAACAACATTCTATTGAGTCCTTCGTAAGGAAATGTTTAACTTATTTCAGGGGGTTTTATGATCCACTTGTTGCTAAACAAGGGATCGATACCATTGAAAATATATTTTCTATCCTTTAGTACTGAGAAAATAAAAAATTCATTTTGGATATTTATTATTTATAAGGTGAAGGAGATCAGTGGTGGACTTTAATCAAGAATATGAGGCATCAATATGGAATTAAATCCATGGAATGGGATTAGTTTAAAAGATTTTTTTTCAATTAGTATTTTCCTTGTATGCACTTTATGAAGATGGAAAAGGAGTTATGTGTTCCTAAGAATAAGGATGATAAATCTGTTGGTGCCTATGAGGAAAATTTTACAAGACTTATGAGGTATGCTTCGAGAATTATCATCTAATAGAAAGTAAGGTTGATCAATTATTCGGTGGCTTAAAACCAAGTATTTGAAGGGAATTAGCTATAAGAGACATTAATAGATATGAAGAGATTGTGTTTTTTGATATCAAATTGTAAATGGAGTATGGAGTTATATATCAATCTCATCATTTTCAAAATAAATGAAATATTTATATTAAAGTAAAATATAAAACTATAGATAAAATAAGATGAGTTTTCATTTATGATCAAAGTGTGGAAAGAAATATGGAGTAAAATTTGTTAAGGGGATTGGTAGATGTTTTAAGTGTGGGAAAGAAATTCCTCGAGAAATTTACTACAGAAGTTATAGGAAAAATATAGCTAATGTGAATAGAGAAAAGGCTGCATAGAATTAAACCCCCACACTTCAATGCTTCAAGCATGTGGAAAATGGTAATTATGATAATTAGTTCCAAAATATAAGGGTTAATGATGATAATCAACAACATAAAGCTCTTAAATCTAAATAAGAATGTAAATATCATGTGATCACTATTGGTGATATTTAGTATGAAAACAAATTGGTGGACTAATTTAGTGTTTTTGTAATGTAATTCAAGAATAATTTTATAGAATTAATTTTATGATATTATGGAATAGTGAAACATATAAGGATTTTTCCACTGTAGTGTTTCATTGATAATTTGAAATGATATGTTGAATAATACTAATGGAATGGATTCATGATTTATTGGTGAGGTGATTTTTTTGGAGAACAAATAATTAAGGGAAAGATAACCCGTAATATGTGCAAGATGGTGGTATAATAATGAGATAAAGAGATGTCTAGTTTCTGGTAAAATAAATAGGATAGTATTGATAACCTTGGAACTAATTAGTAATATAATGACAATGTGGTTTATGTATTAATTTTATTGAAGTCTTAGATTTATGGTATGAGAAAAGAGTTAATTTTTGAAATCATTCATGTTTTCACTGAGGTTTTATAGTAGTTTAGGTTATTGTGATGTTTTAATTAAATACATGATATTGGTATTCACTTTTTTTTTATGTGAAAATTAAGATGTACATCATGTTTTTTATGGATATGTTATAAGTTTAGTGATCTTGTTTCCCAAATCATGGACTTTAATTATGAAATTGGATACATTGAAATTTGGATGAGATTTTATAGATAAAATTATTATATCTCCATAAGATGAATTATTCATATTGGATAACTTGTGATGTTAAATAAAGAAATATGTAATCACCAATAATTTTATTTATGGATTTCATGATTTTATAATGCTTTATAAATGAAAAATTCAACATCATTTCTTAGAATAAGAGATGAAATAGAAATTGATAAAGTCACAATAAGAGGATGAGATTGTGATTATGAAATGTAATGAAATAAATTAATTATTTATTCTCATGAATGTTATTTAACTCTATTTAAAGGATACTGAAACCAAAAATGTTAACCTAGTACCTTCTTTTCCAATTAATCAAATGGTCCCTTAGATCATCATAGATTTATGTCTTTGTGATTGGTAACTTTCTAATGGGTATGTTATCTATCACTCTCCATTAAAACATGAAAGTTAGATTTCTCTTCTATGTATATGTTTTCACTTTCCACCTATGTTCTAATATGTGGAAACCTTATTATGATTTACTTTGGGTAACTATTACATTTCCAACTTTCCCCTTTTAAAAGTAAGTTTTAGTATTCATTTTAACGATGTGGATTTCTATTAAAGAAAATTTCTAGAATTAAAACATGGATAACCCAAATAAATTTAAAGGGAGAAATTCATTTTAAGGTAGTTCTAATGTAACATGATAATATTTTTTGCGATAGATTTTTTTTAATAATTTTATTTCTTTTATGTCTTTCATTACATGAAACATTGTCTTAGCTTATGTTACTCACAACATTGAGTTTCTATGAAACATCTTTTTATTATTAAATCTATTTAAACAATACAATTATAACCTAGCCATTATAATAAAGTGTATAAAAATGATCAATTGAATTATTAAAATATGGTTTACACATGTATATATAATTAATTCTCTGGTGACCAATTGATTATAAATGAAAATAAAAACCATTTTTAAAATAAAAAGGATATCTTTTTACTAAAAAACTATTTAATTATGAACAAGTTTGTTTTATACTAATAAACAAACAAATAAATATTGTTGTACTATATTAATTAAATACAAACATAACATATTCAATATAATTTTTTACATTCATCCTATGTTTTTTCTAAACAAGATAAAAAGTAAATCCAATTTTACAGGTAAAAGATATATTTTTCTAAAAAGATAGATTTTCCACCTTTGGATGTCACACTTATTTTAAATATATTTATTGAGAAAAAATTAAATTCTATTTGAAAAAATAAAATAATTATTTGAAATCAGGGTATAAAAATTTACTTTGATGGATTTTTTGTTATTTCTATAATAAGTTTCATGTTTTGATGAATATCAAAAAATACTGAATTTTAATTGAAAAAAGATTTTTTGTCTAAATAATTTATAATATTAAATTATATTTTTTATTGGTTCTAAATTATAATTATATCTATTTTATATCATTTAGTTCAATTTAGGTTATTGGAATCAATTTCAAATTTGATTTGGATATAAAAAAATTCTATTCTTTTGAACGTATTAACTTTAAAAACTAGTTTTCTCATTATGTTAACTAGATTAATTTTAAATTAATTTTATCCAATTATGTGTTTTTAATATTTAAAAAAGGATTAAATATTTATAATAATAACATAAAATTTTATTAAATAGGCCCCTTTTATTTTAAAAATTTTAATAATAACTTTAATAATTTTTATTACCACGGTTAAGGTTAAATAGGGTAATTAAGGGTAAAAATTATATTATAAATATTAAAAAATTACCCTAAAACAATACAAAATCTTATTGGATAAATTTAATTATACCATTTACACATAGGTCTCTAAATTTAATTATTTAATGGATAATGTTCTATGAAAATTGATTATATATTACTAAAATCAAAGAAAGTGACAAAATGTCACACTCTTACTTTTAATAAGTATAATAATTTTAATGTGGGGTTAAATAGAATATGTACTCAAAAATATATATTATTATGAAATAAAAAAAATATCTATATTATTGAGATTTATTTTAAAATTTTATTCAATAAATAATTATAATAAATATTTACACAATGATGATAGAGTAATTATTCAATTAATGAAAGAATCAATTAAATGATATTAAAAATATTAAAATAAATATAATTTAATTTATTAAGGTTCTAAAATAATTTTATAGGTTAACATGACATATTATGGGTTTATTAAATTAATTTTTTCTAAGTTATCTTTCTTTATTTATTTCATTAAAATCAATGTAATGAATAGTGTTTAAATTGACCCTAATGATATTTTATGAAAATAATATTTAATTAAATTAGTTAAAAATCATAAAAATCCTAAATAATGTAAAAGGGGATATATTATAGTATAAAATATCATAAATTGAATATTTATGGTTCAATTTAAACCTTATAAGTAAAAATATCTACCTTTTAATATTAAAAAAGTTGTTACCATAGTTAAAATAAAAATAGGTTAACTAAGGGTTAATCAAAAATATAATGTTTAAAATTACAAAAAAAACTTGTATACAATATATTTTTGATGGTATTACAACCATATAACTAATTATATTTTAATAAATTTCTATTTTTAGGTATTTTAATTGATTGTTAATTTATTATAAAATAATCTTTTTAAAAATTCCAAAAGTACCCCTTCTCTCTCTTGTAAAAGGGTGCATCTTTTTCTCTTTTATTCACACTTCAAAACCTATTTGGATGGGCCAAAATTTATATAAATATACTTAATAATCCCTTTAATTCATCCTATAATCATTACTTTGGGCATAAATCCAACCAAAGAAGATCTTTTGTTCAAATTAAAAGGAGATACCCAAAGAATAGGTAACGTTCATCAATAAATGTTTTGTTTTGTCTCTTCCATAAACCCATTAAATTATTTTAATTTCAAGTTTAAATAATAATATAAGTATCCTAAATACACTTATGTGTTTTTATATTAATTTTTAGACCTACACTCACACACATTTCCCTCAAATGGGATACACAATCATCATTTGTGTGTACGGAGGACTACCGCCTCGCAAACTGATGTCATTCATTCTTCCATTTACACCCTTAAAGGTTGGTAATAATTCTTTAAATTATGTTTTTATATAAAATATATAATATTTATGATGTAATTTTTCTTCTATAATTATTATATAACGCATACCTTCATGCTTTCCATTTTGTGTAAATATGATAACTTCGTCTGTGGACATGTAGACTACCGCCTCCTCAAAGTGATGTTATTAGTTCACACCTTAAATGGAATGTATCAATGATGTGTTTGGTTAATATATATGATATAAATAACCCCAAAATTATTATTTAATGATAATATATCATATCATTTTCTTTTTTTTAATATGATAAGAAAATGAAAACAACGTTCATGTGTATGTACGGCCTACTGTCTCCATGAAATATGTATTTTATTTTCTACCAATAAATTTTATGAATAACCATAAATAAATATATAATTAATATATATATATATGATATTTATATCATTTTTATCACTTTTGATATGATTAAATCAAGATTTTGGTAATATTACCAAGGATAATAAGTCAAAGCATGTACGAAAAACAAAGAAATTATTATCCAATACATAACTTTAACATGGAATTTTTAATAAGAAAGTAATATTAAGTAATAAGTAAATAATATATTATTTTATATATATATACATATATTAATATGGTTATGTGTTATATTTATAATAAACTTATATTTATTATGTAGGAGTTTTGAACGTATAAGAAAATTTTAAAACCTAAGGTAAGGGGATTTCTAGCTTTGATTTTATTTCTGAGAGACTAATTCCATATTCACCACACATTTATTTTGTGTGGTTTATATAATTACCATAAATTTAATATATTATACTTATCCTTAAATTTATGTGTATTTATATATCCATTTTATTATCTCTCTTTCATGGGGTTTACAGTTCAAAAGTTACCAAATCGGTAAGGTAATTTTGTCTCAACTTAACTTCTTTAAGACACATGTTATGTTAGGCACCTATATTATTTTAAGATATGTATATATTTCCCTTTGAAATTTTTTATCATGAATATAATTATTATTTTTTATTATAAGTTTCATTTAATGTTATTATTTCTTCATTTGAAAATCTATGTTTTTTCAAAATAATGTTTTATAAAAATGTTTTTAAAGTGTTTTTAATGATATTTTATGAATTTTAAAGGAAAAGGATTTGAAATATTTTTAAAATGGTTATAAAATATTCATTAATAAGTTTTCAAGTTTATTTTCAATGAAACTATTTTCATAAATTTTTTATGATTATAAAAATTTATTTTTAATGAAAAAATGATATTTTTCTCAAGAATTATTTTCAAGTGATCTCTAAAGATTATTTTACCTTTATGATAACATTAAATTACCTATGATTTACTGGGGATATTTTTCATGGATAATATCCCTATTATTCTTATGTTTGATTAATTATTCTTATGTAATTATATTTAGGAAACTCATTTCTTTTCCATGGGTTATTTTATGATTGAATGATGTTTATGATCCCCATTTCATTCCATGGGTTCTAATATGAGGAATTATTTATGTTATTGTGGAACACATATGTATGGTTTTAATAATGTGATGGGTGATACGTATATCTTCATCCAATTCATTGGGTAATGATATTATATCTCATGAGATAGACATGACTAGAATGAGGATTGAACTCGGTTCAGACAGGACTGGAATGGGAAGTGAAAATGGTTTGGTAAAGGAATTCATCTACGATGATAGTCTTGGGAGTGAACCTTGAAAACTAAGATGGTTTAGGGAGTGAACTAATTCAACTATGATAGTCTTGGAAAACATCCTTGAATACTAATGAAGTGATTTTTTATTCTTATGTGTTTTCCATAATTCTATGTTTTATGCCAAAGTTATTATTTTATGATGCATGACTTATGAATTTTTATTATTTATTATATGACTCAAGATTATGATATTTTATATAAAGGGTATAATTTTAAAATATTATTTTCATATTCTTATACCCTTATGTTTATTTTATATTTCATATCCCCCATGTTTATCCTTACTGAGCATCTGAGATCACCCTTTGCATATGTTTCTTTTCCCCAAGTTATAAATAAATGTTTTAGATAGGTATACTAAAGGGGGAGTTATTTATGTGATATTTTAAAGATATTACACTAAATTAGAATAATGTGTTCCAAGTTTCCAATGTAACTAAACTAATATGGTCTTTGGTCATGTGTTTTTTATAATGTATGAAATATTTCTGAAAAATAATGTAATGTCTGCGTACGTAAAACATAGGTCAGTATAACCATACCTAAAAAATTGAACTCGATATCCATTGTTTTATTCCAACACAAGAATGAGATAGAATTATTTAAATTATTAACACAAATACTAAAACATATAAATACCTCATTATATTTGGGTAATCATTAACTCTAGGTTTCCATGACCATATTCGGGTAGGAAAATTAGAAGAGAGGGGAGAAGGAGAGTATAGTAGGGAGTATTTAGGGTCTTATCTTGAATAATAATAACAAAAAAGATAGTAAATCCCTTGTAGGGTCAATATATAAAGGTTGAATTAATCGGGAGACATCTATAGGACCTAGTGACATCGAATAAATGAAGGTAAGGCCCTCAGGAGGGTTAAATTTGATAGGGGAAAATAATATTTCCACTCTTTTTGAAAAATTTGGTTGATGGAATGGTTTTTATGCATGGTTTGGGAAATATTTCCCCAATTTTATAGTATCCACTATATTCACCGAGAAAATTTATTATAAACCATGTGTAAACTATGTGACAGCTACTAAGACAAAACCACATGTGGGTTTAAATCTACATGGTTACTCCTAACAATTCACTAACTTCACATCATCTCCAAAATATAAAACTACTTGTAAGATTAAATTTTATGGTCTCTTATAAACACCCTATATATGATTAGAGCACACAGTTACCTATAATTTTTCACCAACAATGCTCCACTACAAAACTAAAAGGTATACATGTCAAATTAAACCACGCGGTTACTACTAACTATTCCATAATAGAGTAATGACTGTGTGAAGCATAAAATTTTTAGAAACACTGAAAATATCCAAAAAAACATACCCAAGTCCAATAAAAACAATAAAATAATAAAATAACAAAAATAAGTGACATTAGGTTGTGACATAAGCTCTCTCTCCCTAAATGATCATTTATTTGAAGTGACATAGCTCATTCACTTGATTTCAACTCTCAAAAGGTTTTTAATTATCTATATTAGTAAATAAATACTCTTTCCCATATGTATCCATTTTTGGAACAATAAATCAATGAATGTATTTTATATAAGATAATCCTTAGAAGCCTCTAAACCAAATTACCCAAGATGAATCACAGCCAATGGACCCCTTCATCAATCACTGGGAAAGGTTGGATTAGATTCTAAATACCCTTATAAACTCCAGGTATTTCATTATAATAGACAAACACGGTCCCCTTATCATTAAAAATAATCGGTACTTATGTTTAATACCTAATACATATGAGTTTTTATAATTATATTATAGGTGGATATTAATGATAATCTCCCACTGCAGCCTCCACAAGAAAATTTAACTGATGTACCATGGTATTTCATCACTATAAAAAGGATATCGTATATATGGTGGTCTCTTTACCATATTAAATTTTCATATAATAAACTAAATCGTTTATGATCCAAATCAAGTGAAGAGGATTCACTAAGTTATTCTCTAACAAACTTGAAAAATACTATAGGAAAACCAAAATGACTTTGACTTACTAAGGATTTTTTTAAAATTATCTAATCATCTATTTAACAACCCCACAACCAAGTATTAAACATGAATAGGTTTAGACACCCACCCAGGTTCTGATATTAAGAATTTTTTTATGAAAAAAATAAATTATTCACATAGAGGGTAACCATGACCAATTCTAACAAAAATACATAACATAAAATAAGACAAATCTTTATAAATTAAAGGAATACCTAAAAAATACAACACATCAGTTCAGATTAAGAATACTTAATCTAATACCCCACTATTTATGTTACTTTTTATAGAACATGAAGATCCTTCAATAGTTTAAATCTATATTATCCTTTATTACATAATTTTTCTCTGTAAAACCATCACTGGTGACCTTAAACTCCACAACTATGGGGGGGGTTGTGCTTCCCAACATGAAAGATTTTTCATATCCTCAACTACCAAACTGATGGAATCGAGAGTACTTACTCTAAGAAAAAGTTGATGATAGGAGATGGTATGGCATTTTAATACCACCACCCTGTTGAATAGAATCAATCCACTCTATCTTTTCACTTTTATAATTCCTTTCACTGCCTCTTTGTATAGAGGTGATTCAAATCACGACAATAACTCCATACATAATAGAATCAAACCTGATAGTCTATTTCTATACCTATATAAAATAGTTTAATCCAAATACGGACACCTTTAGCTAAAGACCATGTAATGACCAAAATTTTTATTAGTCAATACTTACCTTAATTTTGATCTTTGAGAGTCTTGGAACCTCTCAATGGGTAAATAATTAAATCTATCCTAGTTGAATACCTCATAAAAAATTTAAGGACTCACTAATCTTGAGATGTGTTGTTTAACCTTGAGTTAGGTTTAGGAGAATTTATGAGATATTTGAGTTTTATGAGGTCTTTAATATTTATTAAATTAATATATATTTATCTTGTAATCTCATATAGTGATGTAGAGACCCAGGTAAGAGGTATGCATACAGCAACAAATGGATTATTGAGGAGTATTGCTTCTGGAGAGGACAGTTAATCAACAACTCCAAGAGAAATCTATATATCTCTAATAAGTCTGCCATCAATAGAGTCAACCACCTGTATAGTAGGTTGGACATGAAACAAGGCCAGTTCCTACTGGATTACCTTGGCACTCCCATATCTTTGGGTTTCTTGTGCATCTAGGACTTCGACCAGGTGGTGAGTAAGATTACTAGGCGGGTTCTCAACTAGAAAAGTCACCTTTTATCCTTTGGGGGGTGAATAGCTTTGGTAAACAGTGTATTGTCTGTGATTTTGGTGCATACATTGGCTACGACCCTTATACTGAAAGGGGTGATCAAATATATTGATCAGTTGTTGGCTGGTTTTATTTAGGATGCTTTGGCTGAAGGAAAGAGGCATTGGTTCTCTTTGGAGAGGATGGCCCAACCCATTAATCAGGGTGGGATTAATGTTCGAAGTTTAGGGACCACGATTAGAGGCATGTATTTGAAATTGGCATGTGAAGTGATTGAGAATCGGACTCTATGGGGGAGAACAATGGCCTCCAACTATGGTCGCAGCATGGGTGATAACATCTTATAGGGTTCCCCCCTTTGGTCCAGTATTTTCCACCTCATTCAGATGCTTAACCAGCATGCTCGATGGATCGTGGGAGAGGGTGCTATTGTCTTCTACTCTCCGAACTGGGCAGGGTCGGTGATTGGTTATCTAGGGTGTCATGCCCCTTTCATGTCATTCAAAGAGGCAATACTTCACCAAACTTTCATCAGGGAAATGGTGGATAATATCCAAAAATAATTTTATGATTCGATCACCATTACTGTGTATCTGGACTGCTGTGTGTTTACGTTGTCTACCTCCAGGAACTTCTCAATGAAGGATTTTCATAGTCTATGCTCTTCTCCAGATCCATGTGATAGATGGAGAAAAATTCTGTGGTGAAAAACGGCTCCAACCAAATATAATTTCCTCATATGGAGGATCCAACATCATGCAGTACCTATAGATGACAACATTAAGACAGTAGGGATTAGTCTTGCATCTTGTTGCAGCTACTGTAAAGTTAAAATTGAAGAAATAGTTGATCACATCTTCTTCAAGGGTGATTGGGCCAATGTGGTGTGGATTTTCTTTGGTGCCTTCATAGCTCTCTCTTCTACCACCATTTGTTATGTGACGTTCTTGGACAAATGGTTCCAGGGTTCTTCGGACTCAAGCCTAGAAAGATCGGTACGTTTGTTGATTTTGAGTGCCGGTTGTTGGTGCCTTTGTCAAGCAAGGAACTAGGCCTGATACGAGGGGTCCCTCCACACAGGTAGGTCCATTATTTTGATAATGAAGTTCCTTCTAGTTGAGATGGTGAATCTCATTGGGAACTGGTGGGAGGCCCTGTCGTTGTGACTTCTGCACTCCGGTCTGCCCCTGGCCATGCCTGCGACGCCCAGGAAGTAGGGACATTGGGTTTGTTGGCTCCCCCTGTAAATGGATTGAAATTAAACACTGATGGATCATGTGTTTTGGGTGTTATGTGTGGAGGAGGGGTGGTTCAGGACTCCGGGGGGAGTGTACTCTTGGCCTTCACTGTGGGTTATTGCAGTGGCACTGTGCTTCAGGTGGAGTCAAATGCAGCTCTTACCAGCCTTGAGCTTTGCAACCAGAGTAACCTAGTTCTGGCTCAACTAGAAACTGAATCTATAATTCTCCATGATTCCTTGCTCATCATAGGGGAAATCCCTTGGTCCATTCCTACCTCATCAAGAAATGTAAGTCCCTCCTCTCTAAGAGCATTCAGATCACTCACACATGGAGGGAAGGCAATAAGGATACAGACCACATTGCTTCTCTAGCAGTTCATGGGTCCAGTGTCACTTGTCTTCCTAACATTACATCCCTTAGTCCCGAGGGAATCAATTGGATCAAAGGGGATTCCCTTGGCCTTCACTATTTTAGTCCTCCCTAGGGTGAGGCGCATTTTGTTTCTTCGTCATGTGGTTTCCTAGTTTCATTGTGTGCCTTGTACTTTTCTCAAAATAAATTTGATGATGATGATGATGATGATGAATGATGTGAGATTAGAGTAATAAGACTAGATATATGGAATCATCAATGATCAGATCATGTGGCTGCAATAATAGATTCAAATGATGGTGAATCACAATCAAGTTAGGTATTATTTCTTTGTATTCCCACATCATTATTTATATTACTTGATTGTTATAAATCTAACATGATTATTTATTATTTATACTTTTATTATTTTGTTTTTTTTTTGGACATTTGTTGTTTTTTTGGTCGACCTTATAAATCTCTTTGTTTAAAACTATATCTTATTTTTCAGGATGATTATACCTGAGGACATTATTCAATTTTTATATCACATTTATACCCAATGGGACTTCTTATTTATCACATTCTTCAGAGGAATGTTCACATTGGATTATAGGGTGGTGGGTATTCAAACCAGCCACCATTCTTTATTTCTCCTTCTTTGTGCAGTTAACAATCACCACCATCCCTCAATCAAGTTAGTGGTTTGGCCATGGGGTGAATAGAAGGGTATGGTGGGAACATTAAATAGGGATATTCCTCAATCCAAAGAGGTAATTGGTTATGGAAAAACCTAGGGATGCACATAGAGGGAATAGGTGTGATGGAATCAAGTAAAATCCACAAATAATAGATAATAGTTATGGATTGGATGTTAGGAAGTACATTGGGTGGTTCTAGATAATGTTGAATGGAATAGAGGTATAATTATGAGTGATTCTAATAACATTGTATTTGAAAATTAGGTTTATCTAGAATTATAGGTGATGAACTTGACTACACAATGTGTATTTAAAAAGAACACCCCCATGTACAGCTTGGATGCAACACTGGCGTTTCAAATGATTATAAATATCACATAGCATGTATTTTTCATTTAAATGACAAATAGGTCAATCAAGAACAATCCCATCCATATGGTGTGTAATTGGGATACACATCATGTATGGCTTACATGATCTGGCCTATGTGGAAGTGCATACCCTGAGAGGAATTGTGGAAAACACTCTATCTATATGATAGGACTCACCATGTAGTTAGGGACTATATGACTAAATAAACTAGTGGTACATTATATGTTATTCAGTTAGAATTATACACCCTATTCCACCCATTGACAAGCTTTGTACTTTTCTCACCCTTAATGATTTTTCATACCTCCTTACTCATGACTTGGATTTGGGTGTGTGAGTAGTCCATATTGAGTTTTTACCTACATAGATCACAATATCATAGTCTCTTTGGTCTTATAAAATTTTTTGAATGATGATATGGGTAGTTCAAGGATTTATCTCCATAGGGCTGTTGATGAGAATCGAGTGGGGTGATTGGAGAGTTCATGGGTCAAGTACCTCGCTTTCTAATCTGATGTGTGATACTCATGTTTATTTTTTACTACTCACATCAATGTTTTACTAATTAATGATACATGGTTTCTCTATATAAGAAATTAAGTCCTCACCCCCACCTGTTATTTTCTACTTGAGGAATAAGATCCTTTATTTTTGGATCTGATTGGTTTGATATTCATCCCACATACTTGGGGAATTAGATAATCTATATGTTTAGTTAATGTTCTATCAATCTAATGATCTTGGAAAAGGAATGATATCCTATATAAGGGTCGATAAACCCTAATGATTTATTTTTCTTTCAGAATGTTTTGGTTATCACAACCCACTATAGTTCCTATGAGGTTATGTAGATTTTTGGGAATTAGTTCTTAGGATAATTTATCAGTTGTAAAGTATTGATATACCAGAGGTTTTGGTACACCCATGATTGATGATCATGGTTCAGTGATGGCATGACTCTTCATCATGGATTCTGGTAGCAGTTTAGTAGCTATAAAGGTTGAGATGTCCATATTCCTTTGGTACTTGTGATTCCTTGAGAACCTCATGGGTTTCCATTATGCTATGGAATACTTTTAGGTTATTGATTAAATACTTTTTGTAATTTTTTTCACTCTAATCACACCTAGTTTCTTATAAAATTTCAACTTTTTATATTGGAACTAAGATAGTTGGTAACCTCCAATGTTCTTGATAATTTTAGTTGTATTAAATATTTGGATAATTTATTATCTTCTTTATAGTTACCCTCATATACCGTGAGTTTTGAGAAAACTAATCCCTTTTTCTTCCTTTGTTGTTTCAATTATTCCTACTGAGTACATTTATACTCACCCATGCATGGGCTTTGTGGCCACATGTGTTTCTTTTGTGAAAATGACACATAGTTTAAAAATGGTAATAGAGGAAATATAGATTTTGTGGCTTGTTTAGTGATGGTACGTGATGATGATGGGGGATATGTGGTAGATCATGTTTATTCAGGATGTTAATTATGACCATTATGTCTTGAGATCAATACAGGAATACAAATAGAAATGAGAATATTTCCAAAGTCATGTTCCTATAAGATTAAAAGTGTTTTCATATATACAGATTCATTTTTATTTGTCTATATATCATTGTGATAATATTTGATATCTCATGTATGTATAATATATAGTTAATTTACTTATATATATATTTTCTAATGTTTCTAGTTATTTTTTGGATTAGAGATATGTGTTTATTGTTAGTTGATATAGACTAAGGCCTCCCATGTTTATGTAGTCTTTCTACATAGTTCCATACACTCTCCACAATCCTATTGGAGTAATGCTTGGGGTGGCACACTTTTCTTATCATTATAATAGGAGATTCCCTTGAGGTTTGAGTTAGGCCAAAGGGGTATAAAAGAAGATCTTTTCTATGGATAGTGTTTAGAGTTAATATTCATGTGGGACTGGTTTTTGAATTTAGGGACATGATGTTAAGTGGTATCTTGAGTTATTTAATAAAAATGTATAGGCTATCATATGTGTGGTAAATCACGTATCCTTCCATCAAGACCCATAAAACCTATTAGTCGACTCAGTTCTCTAAAACATCATTGGGGGGTACAATTAAGTTGGTGGAAGCATCATATTATGGTTGGTTATTTTATTCCATGTCCTTCCTATGTAGTTCATCCATATATTCCATAATATATATAGGATAATCATACCAAATGAATGTTTCCACCAAATATTATCCAGCTTGTGTGTAGAGGCAGGGTTGAGAAAAACCTGAACCATTAGTTAGGCATTTCCACTACCAGATAAGGAGCGGTGTGGTGTTGTTTTAGTATCTTAGAAATGGGATATCCTTTGAATGTCATCTAAGGGATACTCTCTCACCTTAATTCTTAGTATTGGTTTCTTTTTTTATCAAATGGTAGTTTCTAATTATTGGGATAAAAATAATTATGGTTGGATATGTTTTTTTCATTCCAATGATCAAAGTAATTTGGATCCTCAGGTGATTGGGGATCAGTTTGATTTCAGGACTTGTATTTATATATAGTTCATTCATACACTAACAAGATGAAAATTCATGTATTGAGCTACCTTTGAAGCATAGTGATCCATTATTAGATAATATTTTTCTTGAAATCATAATGGGACTACTCTATCAGGGCTGGATTATTAGATATTTTCTAGGAAAGAGTTTTATATAAGGATATTAAACACTTGATAGGGTGGTGACACTGTGTTTGTATACATTTCAAGTTCCATAGACCACATAAGGTGTTCTTAGTACCTTTTTATTATTTAATTAATCAAACTTAGTGATTTTGGTAGAGAATCTAAGGGAAGAGTTTTCATTTTTTGGTCATGTTTCCATTAAAAACTACATATGTTGGAGTCACCCAAGCGAGCATTGAAAGATTTGGAATTCTTGTAAAGATATACCTCAGTTATGGGAGTAAGTTAACTTTTCATGTAGAAACAGCTAAATTAATTTCATGGGTGTAAATCCATGTTGGAGATACTAATGAGACTAGGAACATCCTTTTTCTATGATTTTTTGGATACCAAATAGTTGTTTAGTGGAGAATCTGGTGCTGCAAGAGAAATTGGAGTGGGGTGATGCGTTATTCCCCTCCCAAAACTCCACCTTTTGTTAGTTCCTATTTAGAATAGAGTTGTGACTATAAGTATTATAGGATTATACATACAGATTAGGTATATATTCAGGGTCTGTAATGTGTAAATCATAGTATGACTTGCACCCCCTCTGGAATAACCCTCATACTAGTTGACACAGTTGTAAGCTATTCATCCTACACTAAATGTTCTATAGTTATATATTTTTGTGGAACACTTGTCCAGACCTTGACCATGTAGAGAACATGAACTGATGGTGACCATTTTTGACTCACCCATTTTAGTGAAGTGAGTTATCATTAGTGGTAAGTATGTATTTCAGGAAATCCATTTATAGTTGAGGAACATTTTGGTAGAAACCACCTAGGTATGAATTGGTTATACATTACTAGTATCATGAGGTGTTAAACATTTAGTATATAAATAAGGTTATATCTATAATAGTAAGGGATACCCTCTCATGTTTGGAAAGTAGATCCGACTTCGTGGGCTTTAAGGTTGGTTACCCATCAGTTGGTAAATGTAGAATCTTGTACTAGGTAAATTCAGGAGAATAATGAATCCTATGAATGTTGAGTAATGTATATATGCTTCCAAAGGGTGTACCCTTGTTTACCATTAATGAGAGTTTGATTTATGCAAAATATTGAATTTTTTTGGGTGATATTCAAGGTTTTTTAATGGGATCATGAGACCCTTAGTGTAATTTATGGCGTATATGGACTGAAACCCTCTTTAAGATGAATTGATGGTGGAACCTATTTGACATTTGGGGATTTTCTTGGCCTTAACACAATAGTGTCATATATATAAAAACTTCTAATTTTGTGAGACCTAGATTCATGGGGAAATAATTAGACTTCATTAATTTAAATATGGTTGATTGATGAGTTCATATTATCACATCATCGATGTGGTGGATGGAACCCTCCATAAGAATCATTTTTTATGGATAGTGAAGGAGATGTGTGGGTGGCTAGATTTGAACTACTCTATTATTATTTGGATAGAGAGAAGTTTCTCATCTTTGATTGATAATAGTGGCCCCACGCTCATCTCTTATATGAGATAGTCCCATGATGGTGATGTCAATTTAGTGGTCTTATGTGGTGGGGAATTATTAGGAGATGGACCTAATGGGTTTTCCTAAAGTTGGGGAGCATGTCAACCACTTTATTAGGCGGATATAGGTTTTCCATTATTTTTGATTTTTAAAATTATTAGGCACACCCTAAGTGGATACTAAATTAGTAAAGTGTGACTATAAATATTGGTTTTCCATAATAACATTGTGTAAGTTTAAGACCCATGGAAACTCTCTCTATGTGATTGATTAAAAGGTTTTCTAATATGCTTATGTTTTTTTATTTTTCTAGTTTTGTAAAGTGTTGTCTTAGTCTATAAAGCTAGTAGAGTTGAGTTATTTAAATATTCATGACCATTCACTTTAAATTATGGTGGATTAGGACATATAATGGGTAGTGGGGTGATATTGAGTGGTTAGATGAGGTTAGTGATATTCCAGATGTGTTCATCAATATATTTTCTAATAGAGAGATGATAAAACAGTTTAGTTATCGTCGATAGTATGTTTAAACCTTTTCTAGATCATGATGCGAATGGGGGTTCCCATAGATGAATTTTTAAAGGTTTGAAAAGGTTTTATATGTTTCTATTATTCTACAATCTAGTGATAATGGTGCATGTTTCTTATTAGTGTGGGATGACAGAAGAGTTGAAATGAATTCTTTTGAGCATGAAATCTTATAAATTTTTCAATATCTTTGTTGAATTTGGTAAAGTGATCAATTTTGGGGTGTGGTGTTGATGGGTTTCTCTCACATGACCACATATGGAACACACTATAAATGTGGGGAGAAATATTCTCCCACCAGATTTAACCTAGCCTAATAACCATTCATGGATAGATGTTAATGGTTTTTGGATTCATTTCATTCCATTTGGTGTGATGACCCTCTTATGAGGGAAGGTTTTCAGTGTAATGGCTTGGAAAGAATTATCTAAAGTATATTTATGTTCATGATAAGGTCATTCTTTAAAATGGTTTGGATATAGTATCTTTGTGAGTGAAAGAGATTGTTTACTTCTTATACATTGGTGCACCAAGTTATTTTATAGCTTGAACCTCTAAAGAAAAAGGAAGTTTGTGAGGAAGTGGGTTATTTTCTAAAGAATGTTGTACAATGAGCTACTTTATTGAGGATGATCCTCATTAATTCCTATAAGGGGATAAAAATATTAAAAGGTATAGTGGATGTAGTGAACTAGATTTTTTTAATCCAGATTTATCTAAATTTCAAGATTTTAGAGTCGAGAGACCTCACCATGAGTAAAATGGTAAATTTAACATATTGGATGACCTCTGAAAAAATATTGGTGGTCCTATCGGTCTCTGGACATGATGTTTAACCCCAAGATATATTTTGGTAAATTTCCATTCTATTTTTTTCTTATTATTTTTTAATATTGATTACTTAAGTAAATATTTTTCCCATGAGCTCAGATGTTGTTTTTAAGGCCCTAGTTTTCAGTGTCTAAATCTTGAAAATATTTTAAATTTTACTTACTATATTATTTATTGGGTTTCCACAAATATGTGGACATTCAGATTCTTGTTATTAATATATTAAAAGTAGCATATTAATTTTAGTTTACATGCGTCTGTTCATGGGAATAATTATTTTTCTCTATAACTGAGCACCAAGTGGAAAAATTATTATTGTAATTGTGTTAAAAATGGTTGGTTTAACTTAGGATCACTATAATTTATGTTCACATCTGGGTTTCTGGATTCAAGTCATCGTAAGTAGAAATTGATTAAAGGAATTAATTTAACTAATTAAGTAAATTAAATTATTTCTATTATAGTGAATACTTGTAGCTCTGTATTAAAACCCATATTATAGACATTATCTAGGGTTGATCAAACTTATTTGGATAAAACTATATTTATAGGAAGAGATGGGGATTAGAATTTTGTGGAAATAACGTCTGATCAAAGGAATGGGACTTGATCTATGGTGGCAGTGATGAGCAAATCATGTGGTTGTGATAAGGGATTGAAATGATGGTGACCCTCCATCGAGGTAGTGATCCTTTGTATTTTTGCCTCAATATTCATGTTAATTAATTATTGTAAATACCCTATGAATATTTTTCAATTCCCTTTTCATTATTATGTATTTTCCGGGCATTTTTTATTATTGCAATCAACTTTTTGAAGATCCTCTAAAACTGGATCTTATTTGTCATAATGATTCTTCATGAGGTCATCCTTCAATTTTTATACCACATTTCACCCCAATGGGACCTCTCATTTTCTTAATTATTCATGTTGTATTGTAATTATATTATTTGGTGGTGGGTATTCACACAAACCACTACTCTTTGTTTCCCCTTATTTTTTCAATGAACGATTACCAAAAACCCTCTCTTGGTCTAGTGGTTCAACCATGGGTAGATTTCATGGGAGGGGTTATGAAGTTCTACAGTGATGGTACTCGATCCAGATAAGTAAATAGTGAATAAATTACCTTGGGTAGCACGGCATGGGTTTGGTTGCGATGAAATAGAGATGAATCCATGGGAAAAGTATAATGATAATGGATTGTATTTTAGTAAGGACCCTTAGTGGTCCTAGATAATGTTAAATTTTGTGGTGGTGTGATTGGAATGATTTAGTGTGGAAGTGGTGATAAATTGAGAGAATTTGGAATTCTATGTGATGAACTTGAAAAATGGATTGTAGTTCAGAAGAACACGCACCCTATAAACACTAGCTATGATACTAGGATTTTTTGTGATTAAAAATATCACATATCATGTATTTTATATTTACATGATATATAGGGAAACGGATAACACACCTATCCATAGGGAATTTAGCTAGGTTACACACAATTTATGGCCCTCATGATACAGCCTAAGTGGAAATACATGCCTAGGGTGGCAACATGGATAACACATTATCTGTTTGATAGGACATGAAATGTAGTCTTGGATGAAATTACTCAATGAACTGGATTTACATGTCTAGTTATTCAGGGGGTATTTTATATTGTATACTACCCATGTACATAACATTTACATTCCCCAGTCTCATTTTCCTTTCATATATCCTTTATCATGACTCTAATTTAGGTACACAAGTAGTCCATCTAGAGTGTTTTTTCATATAGACTGTAATTTTGTGTTCTATATAGTCATATGATACTATTTCTAGTATGAGAAGTAATTATCCATGATTTAGATCCATAGGGTCTATGGTATGGATAGGGAGTTAAAATTGGAGCATTTGAGGTTTAAGTACCTCACTCTATCATCTATTGTGTACTACTCTTTATTTCTTTGTGCTATTATCTTATATTGTGTACTACTCAGTGAGGTGTGGGTTCCCTATCAATGAATTTAGGTACTAACTTATCTATTTTTTGCTACTCGAGGCATGGGATACTCTATATTAAGATCAAATAGTATAACTCCTTGTAACCGTACACCCAAATCTGATACAAAAAAACATACTCTTTACATGGTGGCCCGATGAAAATTATGATTATTTGTAACATAATATACCCATAATTACATGATTCTTAATAATTTTTTCACTCTATTACATTAAAAAAATATTTTAGGATTAAAACTTTATAGAATTAGGAAACCCATTTCATAAAAAAGTATAAATTTCCACATTGTGCACTTTTTTTAAAATATTCTTTTGCTTACGATGTTATTTCATTTATAAAAATTTTGTATCATTCATGAAATTTCCCCATTGACCATGATATAGTTCCTATATATTCTTATGACCTAAAAAAAGTATTTGAAAACATGGTATGAACAAAAAATCGTAGTGAGGGGTGTAAAAAATAAAGGAAAATTGTTAATTGACTTTTGAAAAATATGAAAATCCATAAATAAATTTTCATTTTAAAAATACAATTTGAACTCAAATTATCATTTACACACCTATAAGACCAACTTTATTACCCAAATATTCTCATAAAATATTTTTTAGTAAGAATAAAGTAAAAAACATAATCCATGTGTGTTTATGAAGATAGATGAAAATTATTCCTTAAAAACAATCATTTCACCTTTAGAAGATCATAAACTTTCCTTTAAATCATAATCTAATATTCTTACCATATGAAATCAAAATATTTCCATAAAAAAAAAGATTTTCATTTATAGAAAAAAAACATGTGGGTAACATAGGAAATAATCATCATATCATTTTTATAATCACTCTTACAATCACCTACAAATATAAATAACCTTTATGGTTAATTTCATTATGCCTCCTCTTTTAGAACATATAACAATCCAATGAATTAGAGAGTCATATATCATAATCATCCATCATCATCAAAAATGTTCAAGATCCATAACATGAATAAAACACATAAAATATAATTTTTGCATCATTAAACCCATAAAATTGGCATTTTATCTAATAAGAAAAAGAAATTTCAGTTATCTTATAAAATGGGAAAAATATCTTCTTCTTTTGAAAACATTTAAAAAAAACAAAATAATGAAAATAATATTTTCATCGAAAAATCATGGAAACATGTAAAGTAATGTTTATAATGAAAACATTTTAGGAATTTTTTGAAATAAATTCATAGGTTAAATGTTAAAAAAATGTTTTTTTCACTTTGGTAAAAAGAGTCAAAGGTGACCCATACAAAAAACATTAATAAAACCCTTTTTAAAATCTTTGTTAAAATTCATTGATAATTGAATATTAATTTAAAAAAAATAGTTTTATTATAGATAATATCATTATTTAAACTCTTTTAAGAAAATTTATATGAATAAAAAATATTTTAATGAAAAACTATAAGGAATTTAAAAAGGATTAAAGGAAATATCCATTACGAAATTAGTAACATTTGAATCAAAAAGTTATTTAATTAAATAACTTGAAATATATTTTCAAACCACCTTAATTTTAGTAAATTTATAATTTAATACATAAATATGAAATTATATACCCCCCAAAAAATAAAACATGTGTTGAAATGTCAAAAGTCTCAATGAAATGTAATTGAAATGAGAAATCTCTTACCTCATGCCCGGACTCGTTTTGTACATTCTATAACTCCAAAATATTAAAATTATATTAATAATTAAATTTTGTAATAATATTTTTCATGTTCATTTATTTATCATTATTTCTTTTTTTCATTTATTAACATGTTTTATTTAGTTAAGAAATCATATAAGTTCACATTAGGTGTTTTAATATCATTCAATCATTATCCTTCAAAACAACTTAGGTGGGTTGAATAAAGTCAAAGGGGTCATGGTTCCATAATCTCTAGAATATTAAAAAATTTATAATTATCATTTTTATACATTCAATATAATTTTTAGAACTATCCATGTAATTTTTTCTTTAAAAATGAAATTTATCGTATCATGGATGTGGAAGTACACATGTACACATGAGCGACATTTTCATTTTCTTAATCGATGGAAAGGGAATATATTAGATAACTTTTCACCATTAAATAATCTTTATCATGTTAAAAAATCATATTTATTCATTAAATTAATCCTTATAACCAATTATAACACCCACAAAGTCACTATATAGTTTATTTTATATTATCTCATATTATTGAGAGTCATTTTATGTTTTTGAGATGTTATAGCCTAAAATGTAGAAAATATAGATTTTTTACTTCTTTGAAAGGCTTTCATGAATTTTTAAGGGAAAAACATGTGGTTACCCATGTGTATCTATATTTTTAGTTGATTTTATTCTCTTCTTGGTTAGTTTACATGGTTCATCCCAAACTATGTTAATCTAAAGAGAAACCCAATGGGATCTTTAGTGTGTATAGGTATGGGTTCATGAATTGTGCATGGTTAGGTAAACCATGTTATAGGAATGGAAATTGGTTCTATAATTTGATAATTCCATTAGTAAAGGTTAAAACATGGTTATTCAAATCATGTAGAGTCCCTAGGGGTAACCAAGAAAAGTGGGTTGGACTAGCCAGTAACTCCCACACATTTGATGAATAGTTTGGAAAACTATGTTGTCAAACCATGTATCTCACCCATATTCATTAAAATTTATAATTCTACTTTTTTTCCAGATTTATTTTAATTATATTAACCTCCAAATCTTTTCCCTCTCTCTAAAATGGGTCAGGCATACCCTAAGGTAGCTTATTCCCTTCATCCCTCTCTTTTTCATTCTTGTTTTCCTTGATTTTAGGTGGATTCCTCCATTGTAAGTACCTCTAAACCTCTTACACTATTATATTCCTCATTTCCATTGATTTTTTCCCTCCTACCATTCTTAGAGGAAGTAGATTTAATCATGGGTATTTGTTTGTGTAGGTGTTTTAAAGCGAATCTCTTATCTTAGTTGAGCATTTTACATTGGAGGTGATGCATTATAATTAGTTTCTACTTGAATGAGGGAGGTGTTTCTATGATTTAACTTTATATTATATGTTTTTATATTCTAGATTATTTAAAAATTGTTTGTCATTTAATTTATGCCTATGTATATTCCATATGAGGGACCAATTATGATTTTTTAAATAATTTTAACCCTTTCAAAGGAATGGGTTCCATGCCCAGTGTTTATAAAAATTTCCAAGTAAATATTTTAGGGTATTTAAATGTTTTAAAAAATGTGATTTACATAGGTTTAAGTTATTATAGGTGTTTCCCACCAATTTTTTCAAAATAATTCATTTAAAGTGTGTTAAATGGGTGTTTATATTTGAGAGGGCCATGTTGGACCAGGTGATATATTTGTAGATTTTAAATCATGTGAAAGTATTTAGATATTTAAAAAATTGGTTTTAAATAGGTTTATTACCTCCAAATAGATTTCTAAGAAATTTTTTATTAATTTAGTTTCAAGATTTGATTAAAACATTATTTTAAATTGTGTGATTTTACTTTGAATACCAAGATTATTTCAAGGAGGCCTATTTGGAACCATATAAAAAATCTATTTTCATGAAAGTTGTGAGACCCTATTATGTATCCATTAAAAAAAATTCCTTTTATTTGATGGTGCACTGTGCATGTGGAGGTCGGGAAATGTATCTAAGGGTCTATTTCATATTAGGGTTTTGGAGGTGTGGTTGTAAGACCCCAAGCATCCACGGTATGCTTCTCTTTTAATAATACAGTAGTGTGTGTTGTACGCAACTTCGAGTTCTAACACACCACAACCAATCAAACTAGCCATTATGAATAGTAATACCAAATTATTGAAATTTTATAAATTTTAACTTTAAAAATAGAATTCATTTTTGATTCGGAATATCAAATTTTTCATAGGGTAAAAGTTTGGTATTTTTCTAAAAACATTCAATTTTTGATGAATAGTGAAAAATACTAAGTTATAGTTTAAAACCAAATTTTTATTTAAATAATTATTTATTTTGTTTAAATTTATTTTAGGTAAAAATATATACATAATACCTATATAAGTTCAATTTAATTAATTGGATTCAGTTTATAATAATTTCAGATATATAAATATTTTATTAAACTTTTCACCGTCTTTTACCCACCTCCTAGGAGAATTTTCAAATTCACAGAAAACATAATTTTACCACTTATGTGAGTGGAATTTAAAAAATATGAGAGACATTTTTTATTTCAGTGAGAAAAATTTGGTTCAATAAGATTAAAATAATTTTTGGTGAATCGTAACTTTTTACTTTTATTTACCACGGTTAAAAGTAAAAAGGGTATTTAAGGGTAAAAATGATAATATTATTAACCTAACACATGTTATAATTCTATTGGATAAGTATAATTCGACCAAAAACAACCTTAGGAATAAAATATGAACCTCTTTGGTCCACTTTGATTAGATTATGACACTTATTATTATTTTATTTAAAGAAGAGTTAAAAGAGTTAAAATCAAAGTTTAATAACTAAAAAATTTTAATATAGGGTTATACATAAGATAAATTAGACTATAAATATTAATTATAAATATAAAAATATTTACAAAATAATGGTATTTTAGTTATATTTTTTATACATTAAATAAATTAATTTATTTATGACACAATGATGATGCAGTAATTACCTAATTAATGAAATATTAAAATAATTGATATTATAAATATCCAAATAAATGTAATTTGAGACTTTTTAGAAATTAGAAATATTTTCTATGTTAATAATTCATGTTAGGGTTGGTTATATAAATTTTTTTTGAAGTAATAATATTGTTATGAATTTAGAAAAAACAAAATACCAAATAGTGTCAAAATTGACATAAAAGAGTTTTAAAACAAATATTATATTATTAATTGATATTAAATTCCTAAAAATATAATGTTCATCCAAAATAATTATCTAATGATATTAGTATCATTAATTAACCACTTGGGGTTCTCTTTGAATTATATAGTAAGTTTATTAACCATATTATATAAATATACAAAGAGACATGGTAAATGTCAAACTATTTAACTAAGAGTTATGTCTAAAAGATAAAGTTAATATAGTGACCAAATCCTGTCTAAAACCTATTGGTTGAGTGGTTTTCAACCCTTACTTACCTTATACTATACATAATTCATTTTGGATCTATTAGAAACTGAAAATGATTTTATTATAAAATAATATTTCTAGTTTTTCCTAAGGTTCCCCGCACCCCTCTTATAAAAGGGAACTCCCCCTTATCTCTAATTAAGACCTTCAAAGCCATTTGGATCATCCAAACTCTGCCTAAATACCCTCTAAACTATCCTCCCTTAATACTAGGGTCCTTACTTTAGTCATAAAGACAACTTAAGGATCCCTTTTGATCAAATCAAAAGGAAGAACTCGAAGAAGAGGTAAATATTTCATCACCTCTTTCAAGTTCCTTTCTTCTTACACTTCCCTTTTCTTGTTGTTTACACTATAAAATAATAACTCTAGTATATTATATATACTATGATGTTATTATAAATATGGTACAACCAAATTCAATATTCTATCCATCCTTTTAATGACATGTCACCATACGTGCATATGTACGACTTACTGTCAACACGTCGTGGTGTAATTGTTATTCAATACATTATTATTTAGATGGGTATAATAATGATCTGTAATTTATGTAAATAATAAGTATAAAATGATAATTATTCTGTATATATGATATACCATCCAATTATATATTATTTTCATATCAAAAGAAATATATTGGCGCTCGTGCGTACGTACGGATTACCCTCTCCACGAACGCGATGAGATTCATTCCCCATCGTATCCATTCAAGAAAAATTTTCATTATATTATTAAAAATAATGTTTAAAGACTTGATATAATTCTGGATTTGAATAAGGTACATCCCATCCATAATAAATATGACTCACATAATAATGAATATAAAAGAAAACGAATCCGTTAACACCCAAAACAACTATAATACTAAGATATTATTAACAAAGCATTGCTAAAAGATCATATATGATATAATATTAATATATATGATTCTTTTATAATTTAATAAAAATTATTTTACCATTATACAAGAGGTTAACCTACCCTTGACCAAATAAAAGTACAAGGTAATGGTTAATTTCACAATCTCTTTATTATCTGAGGTTGTATTTACGTAAGTATCTACTAGGACCTCTTTATCATCCACATACATGTTTCTTAAAAATATATTTCAAAACATTATTACTATTTTATAGACTATGGTTTAAAGTCATTTATACCCTTGTTTTACTTCTTATAATATTTTTATAAAGGAATATTTCTGTCGTTTTCCAAACATGGTACTTTTTGACATTTTCGAAAAATTTAATGTAAGAATGTTTTTTTAACTTATACGGTGGCTGATGCTATTTGTCGTTATAACATCGTCGAAGCTTCCCTTATGAGTTTATAAGAATATTTTCAAAATAAATTTTTTCTTTATAAATTATGTGACTCTTAAATGATTTCAAAATAGAAAGAGATGTTTCTCTAAAAAAAGGTTTTTATTTCATCTATGTCAACATCCTTTGATGGATTTTAAGCTTATATGAAGTTGATTTATTATGATACAAAACTTATATATTGTATTGAAGGTTTTCTGATATATTTGACTATGGATGTTTTATTTTTATATCATTCATGGTTTATGGATAAATTATTGACATTTTGTATGCTAGTTTTAATACGAATGTTTATGTTATGTTTAAAACTTTTCATATGAGGAATCACTACTAGAATATTGGGATTTGAAGCCCCATGACATGGGCGACTACCTATGGTGGTCGCTGTAGGTACCCAATAGTGACCGCCATCGGCGGTCGCTTCCCTTGGCAAAAAAAATTCAGGGCTTCGCCCCCCCGTCACCCTCGACCTAGCCTGCGCACCCCCCCCCCCCTGTCGCTGCCCTCCTCCACCCTCCCCGCGTGCCCTCCCCCGCCACCCTGCCTCGCCGCGCGCCCCCGCTTACCTCCACCACTCACCGTCGTCGCCACCCTCTACCCTATGCCCTTCGTGCACCCTCCTCCCTCTACCCTCCTGCTCCGGCCGCCCTCCGCCCTCCATCCATCCTCCGCTCCCCTCTGGCGTCCCTCCGCCCTCTAGCCCGTGCACCCTCCGTCTCCTACCCCTTTGCCCTCCGCCACCTCACCCCCCCCACCCCGAACACCCCCCCCCCCCCCCCCCCCCCCGCACCTCGGACACCCCCCCCCTCCCCCCCCCCCCCCCCCCCGCACCCCGGACAGGCCCCCCTGCACCCCGGATAGCCCCCCCCCCCTCCCCTCGTACACCCCCCCCCCCCCCCGGACAGCCCCCTCCCCTCGCTTCCCATCCCCTCGCCGCCTCCTCTCCTCCAGCTCCCCGCCGCCGCCTCCGCCCGTCCCCTCCCTCCCCGCACCACCTTTGGCTCCGGCTTCCCTTCGCTACCTCTCCTCTCCCTCGTAGCACCACCTTTGGCTCCCCTCCCTTCCAAGTTTGTAGCGCAATCAGGTATGACATGGGATTTCACTTACATTATTATTTTATCAATGGATCATAAACAAATGATTAGTATTTATTTTAAATATAGTTGATTTGAAAAATAAAAATGTAATAAGTATTGTGTAAATGTTTGTTATACAGATATTATTATGGATAAGAGTTGGATTGATCTTCCAAATAGAACGTCTAGAGAATATTTCAATAGCATTATGCAGTTTATTGACTTCACCAGAGGATTTGAAAGTGACTATATTAGTTGTCCATGTAGAAAATGTGCTAACAGATATCAATTCACACGAGATACTATGAGGGAGCACCTGTTCTTTAATGGATTTCTGAAAAATTATAAGAGTTGGACTCGTCATGGAGAAGAATATGTTCGTTGTCAAAATACAGATGCAGCTCAGATGGATGTTGATATAAGGATGAATGATCCAATGCATGAAATGCTTACTAAAATGGTATGTGGGTTTGATCCTGAAGGCATTGACATTCAGAATCTTGAGACCGATGAGATAAATCTTCGCTCAGGTGCAGATCGTGATTCGAGGAGGTTTTTTGAAGAACTTCATGATGTGAAAATAGAATTATATCCTGGATGTACTTCTTACAAGAAACTGTCGTTTATCGTGGAGTTTTTGCATTTGAAGACTTTGAATAATTGTCCAGACACATCATTCGACATGCTTTTGGTGTTATTGAAAAAGGTTCTTCCTGTCGACGCTAAGATTCCCGAGTCGTATTACCATGCTTGTAAGTTGACAGAGAACTTAGGTTTTACATACGAGACCATAGATGCATGTGCAAACAACTATATGTTGTTTAGAAAGGAAACTGACCATTTGTATATTTGTACGGTTTGTGGTGATTCCAGGTGGAAAAAGAATAGGGGAAATAAGACTCATCAAAGTTAGATTGCTCTACATGGGAAACTGATTTCCATAAATCAAATGCGTTACTTTCCCCTTAAACCATGGTTGAAAAGATTTTTTATGTCATCTAAAGTTTCTAATTTAATAAGATGACATGCAGAAAGAGTTCATGAATGTGAAATGTTAACCCACCCGGCAGACTCTCATGCATGGAAGGATTTTGATAAGAGACATCTCGACTTTGCTAAAGATGTTCGTAATGTCCGATTGGGATTAACAGCAGATGTTTTCAATCCATTCAAGCCTATGGTTGGTGCAACTCATAGCACATGGCCCGTGGTGTTGGTTCCATATAATCTTCCTCCGTGGCTTTGTATGAAGCAACAAGTTATATTACTTTCCACTCTTATTGATGGACCTAAAAGTCCGGGGGATAATATTATTGTTTACCTTCATCCATTGATTGATGAGTTGAATGAATTTTGGGGCAATGGTGTGATTACTTATGACTACGAAATGAATGAAATGTTCAAACTATAGGCTACATTATTGTGGACAATCAATGACTTCCCAGCTAATGCAAATTTATCAGGCTGGAGTACGAATGGGGAATTTTCTAGCCCTTGTTTCAATAAAAGTAAAAAAATTGTATGGCTTAAAAATTCCAAAAAATGGGCATACATGGGTCGCATACATTTTCTCCCCCCTCAGCACAGGTTCAGAAAGGATAGAGTGGCATTTGATGGTTCTAGAGAGTTTAGCCCATCACCAAAGATCATGACAGGAGTCAAAATGTTATCACAGATTGAGGAAGAAAACATCCGCACGGTAGATGAAATTCAGGATTTAGTGGCTCCACCAGTACGCAATATTCATGCTGCGGGTAGGCAGCGCAGTCACAATTGGAAAAAGAAAAGTATTTTTTATAGTCTTCCGTATTGGAAAACTAACATGCTGAGGCATAATTTGGATGTCATGCTCATTGAAAAAAAAATTGTGATAACATATTGTGGACCATTTTAGGTGTCAGTGGAAAATAAAAGGACCATGTTAATGCACGCCATGATTTGGAAGAAATGGGTTTAAGGAAATAGTTGCATTTATAGTTAGCTGAGTGAAACAAGGAATATATGCCTGCTGCACAGTATACGATGACTACAAAGGAGAAAGAGATATTTCTTTCCATTTTGAAGATGGTCAAGGTTCCTGATGGTTACTCTTCTAATATTTCAAATTGTGTGAATTTGATGAGCAAGACACTGCAAGGGTTGAAAATTCATGACAATCACATACTGCTTCAGCAGTTGATTCCAATCGCAATTTGTGATTTTTTATCCCCCAATGTTGTTCAGCTGTTGATTGAGATGAGTAATTGTTTTAGACAGCTTTTTTTGAGAAATCAACGAATGGGTAATTTAAAAAGTTTGCAGGACCGAATTGTACATACGCTTTGTCACTTTGAGAAACTCCCCCCCCCCCTCATTTTTCAATGTTATGGTCCACTTGACAGTGCACCTAACTGATGAAGTAATGGTTGCTGGTCTAGTGCAATTCAGGTGGATATATCCTATTGAACGGTATTTAAGTACATTGAAATGATTCGTATGCAACAGAGCTCGTCCGGAGGCATCAATAGCCAATGGTTATTTGATGGATGAGTGTACTACTTTTTTTGAAGAATATCTTATGGATGTTGAAACAAAATTAGATAAGCCATCTCGGATTCATGATGGTCCAGTTGGAGAAGGAACCACATTTGATATAGACAACATCAAGTGGATATAAGCACATCGATATATCTTTTTCAATACTCCATCAGTTGCACCATTAATGCAGTAAGTATCTTATCAATGTTCTTGTATAACTTTTACATGTTTTGTTTACATAATTTGATCATTTAAACATCGCGTTATCATTTGCAGGAAACACATTAATGAGATAAAATAAGAGATGTATCATGCGACTGAGTTTCAAATTCAACAATCTCATTATGAATTATTTCATGATTGGTTCAAGGATTATGTATGTATAAATTGATTTTCATTATGAGTGAATTATTATACTAATTTCTTTCTGCATATATCAGTATTGAATTTTATAAATTATGTAGGTTCGTAAGGTAAGGGAGTTAGAGGACCCCATGCTAACTGAAGAATTTATCCAACTGGCTGAGGTTCCATCTATAACAGCTCATCGTTATAAATCTATTGATGCTAATAGTTTTCTA
Organism: Viscum album; assembly: GCA_963277665.1. NCBI lineage: Eukaryota > Viridiplantae > Streptophyta > Magnoliopsida > Santalales > Viscaceae > Viscum > Viscum album. Next base: position 1,446,788,029 of record OY728132.1, on the reverse strand, counting down.
TTTCACATTAAAGATGTTGAAAAAAAATGAGAAACACAAAATAGTGGCATCGGTTGTCAATTTTTCGATTCTGGTTATTACTATGGTCAATTGATAGGCATCATTGAAGTTGTATACACACACGGTTTGAAGTAAATATTGTTAAAGTGTAATTGGATTGATCCAGTATGTGGATGTAAATTCGATCAATATCAGTTTTTATTGGTGAATTCTAACTATATGTTATACAAAAATAATGAACGAGTTGAGAATGAACCTTTCATTTGACATCATAAGCGGAACAAGTATTCTTCATTACTTTGCCTTCGGATCCAAGTTGGCAAGTTGTTGTCAAAATTTCTCGGTGAGGAGTGTTTTTATTTGAAGAATATGAACCCAAGACTATTTTGTTTGTTTACCAACAGCTTGATCAACATACCGTAGTTCAACGTGAAGAATATATTTATTGGGTCAGAGTGGCTGTTAAAGGATAAACGGTCGATTTGCATGCTTAATGAAAGGTATAATTGTTTTCCTGCTATTCAGTATTGAATGTCCTAGGATATCATAAATTATCTAACCATTTCATAAATCCTTGTAAGTTTTAATCCTCACTTTTGGAATTTTATTCAGTTATAAATATTTAGGGTGATTTTACTCTTGGTTTATTGATGTTATTGTCGTTGTATCTTTCCTTTGAAGTATTCTTCATCTAGTTCATGTGCTGCTTGAATTTCTATTAATTTTATCTGAAATTTGGCTATGCATTGACTGGTTTTGTACATAATTTGTATATATGTTTTGTTAACTGTATGATTTTTTAAAATTCATTCACAACTAATTATTCAATCCATTTTTTGTTTGATTAATAATTGTAAAAGTTTTATTTTTTTAAGAACAATTTAATTTATCTTTTAGACACTTTGGATAGTCCCCTTACTAATGTTTTCTATGACTACAGGCATGTCAGGGGAAGAGGCAGCAGATCCACATCATCCATCTGAGGCATCTATGACTCAGAGTCGAGGTATGTTTGAATGTAATTGTCTATATTTTTTATGTAATTGATAAATATATATTTATTTATTTATTTATTACATCTGTCAAATTATATATAAAATTTCAACAGGATCAGACTTGATTGCTTATTCCTCTCGCAAGAGAGGCCCCGGTCGTGGCATTTTATCATGGAATTCTAACATGACGATTGATGTTTCATTTGATGAGGTATTTCATCCTATGGGACCGAATGCCCCCACATTTATTCGTCAGCTGGGTCATATCATACGTGACCCACATCGATTTCCATTGACCATGCATGACTGGGATTATATCCCTTAGGACACATTAGATCGTCTTTGGAGGGATGTTCAGGTAAGAAGACCATTTTACTTTATTCTCTATGCGAAGGGATGAGATCTTCCATCGTATTATTGGTCGAGATGGGCATGGGTATAGTTTTAACTATGGAACAGGGATTCCTCGTTCTGTAGTGTCACGCGCTGCGGTTGTCGGTCCTACTGTTGCTCAGATGACACAGCAGTTGTCAGATTTCGAGGCATGGCTGCGGGCTTCCGAGGAGGCAAATGCGCAATTGACCGCAGAGGTTAGAGTACTGCGGGAATATGTGCGTCTAGGTGATGGTGAAGGGGATCATACGACGCAGGTTTATACTATATTTATTTATTTAATTTAAATTATTTTTGTTATGAAAATATTCATAATGTTTATTTGTTTTAGGCCCCTGCCCACCGGATGGAGGTAGCAGTGATGACCATGCATGACACATCATATTCACTAGGTGTGTTTTTGTTTTTACTGGTGGGGTTGTTATTGATTTATAAGTTGGGTTTGTAGTGAGATTTTTTGTGATTTGGGGGTATCATGTGTGTTTTGGTCTGACGAAATGTTAGTGTGCACGAATTGAGAAGTAACCATGAAACTGATTAATGATTTATATGTTTTTTGTTCATTTAATTCTTTAATGTTTTAAATTGCATTTTCTGTAATAGTTTTGAAAAAACCATGTTTTGTAACCACCCCCGAACAGATCCCCGCACCCCCGTACACCCCCCCCCCCCCCCCGCACCCCCCGGACAGCCCCACCGACCCCGCACAGCACCCCCCCCCCCCCCACCACCACCACCACAGACAGCCCCCCCCCCCCCCCGACCCCCGTACAGCCCCCCCGCACCCCCGTACAGCCCCCCACCCCCCCCCCCCCCTACACCCTCGTACAACCCCCCACCCCCCCCCCCTGCACCCCTGTACAGCCACCCCCCCCCCCCCCCCTCGCACCCTCTTACAGCCCCCCACTGCACCCCCCAGATAGTCCCACCCACCCCGAATAAGACCCCCACCCTCGGACGCCCCCCCGCACCCCCCCCCCCGGATAGCCCCACCCACCCCAGACAGCTGCACCCACCCCGGATAGCACCCCCCACCCCTGAACAACCCCCCTCCCCCACCCCGGACAGCCCCCCTCACCCCCGTACACCCCCCCCCCCCCCCGTACACCCCCCCACCACCCGCACCCCCACGGACAGCCCCATCCACCCCAGACAGCACCCCCACCCACGGACAGCCCCCCCGCACCACCGTACATCCCACCCCGCACCCCCTTAGAGCCCCCCCCCCCATCCTCGGATAGCCCCCCCCCCCCCCCTCGCACCCCCATACAGCCCCCCCCCCCCCCCCGCACCCCCCTGGACATCCCCACCCACCCCGGACAGCACCCCCGGATAGCCCCCCCCCCAACCCCCCCCCCCCCCGCACCCCCACCCCCCCCCCCCCCGGATAGCCCCACCCACCCCAGACAGCACCCCCCCCCCCCCCGGATAGCCCCCCTGCACCCCCACCCCCACCCTCGGAATCCTGGTGAATCTCAAACATAATGCATAAACAGAAATAAAAATAAAACAATGGTTGTAGAATCATCCACACCTGACCTAAACATCTTATCCCAAACCAAGATTCCACATCGATTCAGATTATAATGTAACACTCGCAAGCATCATTACCCAAACACACACACTCACTCAGAATCATTCTATCAATAGGGCACCCACTCGAGTCCTTAGTTGCTATATGTTTGAAGATGCATTCCTATTGGGATCCTCATCAGTTCAGTGCGCTCTTAAAGGGCACATTGGGTGTTAAAAACCACTCTAATGACCTTGGAATGCCACGAAATCAAACTACAACAACGGCAGTGTGAATTTTGAAGTGGTCGAATAGACGACACATCAATCGGAGGTGACGTTTAACCGCGGTGACCAGAAATGTGTTTCTGGGGTCATAAAACAAAAAAACGGAGTGTCACGGTCGAATTCAGAGAAAACATGCTCTGAATGACCTAAAACTGCACAAGAATGATAGGAATATTATTCGTGAGATGCAGGAGGAGATGACACGTCCATCGGGCATGCGGTGCGCGCGGTAAGACTGAATGTGTCGTTTTCAGCAGTTCGGCGTGCTCTTAAAGGGCGTGTTGGGTGGTCAAAACCACCCGAATGACCTCAGAATGCCACAAACTCATAATACAACAACTATGGTGGGAATTTTGCAATGTTCAGATAGACGGCACATCAATCCGAGGTGCCTTTTTACCACCGTGACCGGAAACGCGTTTCCGGAGTCAAAAAACACAAAAAACGGCGTGTCACGGTCGAATTCAGAGCAAACATGCTCCGAATGACCTGAAACCACACGAGAATGATAGGAATATTATTCGTGACATGAAAGAGGAGACGGCACATAAATTGGGCGTGCGGTACGCGCGGTACGACCGAATGTGTCTTTTTCAGCAGTTCGACGCGCTCTTAAAAGGCGCATTGGGTGGTCAAAACCGCCCAAATGACCTCGGAATGCCAAAAAATCAAAAGAAAACAACCGAGGTGTGAATTATGAAATTTTTGGACAGAAGGAACGTCAATCGGAGGTGAATTTTGACTATGGTGACCGGAAACGCGTTTCTGGAGTCATAAAACACCAAAACGGCATGTCACGGTCTAATTCAGAGCAAACGTGCTCCGAATGATCTGAAACCACACGAGAATGATAGGAATATTATTCGTGACATGAAGGAGGAGAATTCACATCCATTGGACGTGCGATGCACGTGGTACGACCGAATGTGTCGTTTTCAGCAGTTTGGCGCGCTCTTAAAGGGCGCGCTGGGTGGTTAAAACCACCCAAACGACCTCGGAATACCACGAAATCATACAACAACAACCGTAGTGTGAATTGTGAAATGGTCGGATAGAAGACACATCAATCAGATGTTTTTTTGGACCGTGGTGACCGGAAACGCGTTTCCGGAGTCATAAAACATCAAAACGGCATGTCACGGTCGAATTCAGAGAAAACATCTTCTGAATGATCTGAAACTGCATGAGAATGATAGGAATATTATTCGTGACATGCAGGAGGAGAATTCTCGTCCATCGGACCTGCATTGCATGCGGTACGACCGAATGTGTCGTTTTCAGCAGTTCGGCGCGCTCTTAAAGGGCGCGCTGGGTGGTCAAAACAACCCAAACGACCTCGGAATGCCACAAAATCATATGACAAAAACCGAGGTGTGAATTTTGAAATGGTAGGATAGACGACATGTCAATCGGAGGTTCCGTTTGACCGTGGTGACCGGAAACAGATTTCCAAAGTCATAAAACACCAAAACGGCGTGTCATGGTCAAATTCAGAGAAAACGTGCTCCTAATGACCTAAAACCGCACGAGAATGATAGCAATATTATTCGTGACATACAGGAGGAGATGTCACATCCATCGGACGTGCGGTGCGCACGGTACGACCGAATGTGTCGTTTTCAGCAGTTCGGCGCACTCTTAAAAGGCATGCTGGGTGGTCAAAACCACCCTAACGACCTCGTAATGTCACGAAATCATACGACAACAACCATAGAGTGAATTGGGAAATGTTTGGAAATACGGTACGTCAATCAAAGGTGTGGTTTGACCACGGTGACCGGAAACATGTTTTCGGAGTCAGAAAACACCAAAACGGTGTGTCGTGGTCGAATTCAGAGAAAACGTGCTCCGAATAACCTGAAACTGCACAAGAATGGTAGGAATATTATTCATGAGATGCAGGAGAAGACGACACATCCATCGGATGGGCGGTACGTGCGGTACGACCGCATGTGTCATTTTCAGCAGTTCGGCGCGCTTTTAAAGTGCACGCCGGGTGATCAAAACCACACGAACAACCTTAGAATGCCACGAAATCATACGGAAACAACCGCAGTGTGAATTGTGAAATGTTCGGATAGAAAGCACGTCAATCGTAGGTTCCATTTGACTGCAGTGACAGGAAACGCGTTTCCGAAGTCATAAAACACCAAAACGGCATGTCACGGTCAAATTCAGAGATAATGAGCTCCAAATGACCTGAGACCACACAACAATGATAGGAATATTATTCGTGAGATGCAGAAGGAGACGACACATCCATCGGACGTGCAGTGCGCGCGGTACAAAGGAATGATTCGTTTTCAGCAGTTCAGCGCGCTCTTAAAAGGTGCGTTGGGTGGTCAAAACCACTAGAACAACCTCGGAATGCCACGAAATAATACGACAACAACTACGGTGTGAATTGTAAAATGTTCGGACAGACGGAACATCAATCGAAGGTGCTATTTGACCGTGGTGACCGGAAACGCGTTTCCGGAGTCATAAAACACCAAAACGGCATGTCACGGTCGAATTTAGAGCAACTGTGCTCCAAATGACTTGAAACCGCACGAGAATGATAGGAATATTATTCTTGACATGCAGGAGGAGACGGCACGTCCATCAGACATTCGGTGTGCACGGTACGACTGAATGTATCGTTTTCAGCAGTTTGGCGCGCTCTTAAAGGGCGCACTGGGTGGTCAAAACCACCCAAACGACCTCATAATGCCACGAAATCATACGACAACAACCGCGGTGTGAATTTTGAAATTTTTGGATATACTAAACATCAATTGCAGGTTCTGTTTGACCGTGGTGATCGGAAACACATTTGTGGAGTCATAAAACACCAAAACGGCGTGTCACGGTCGAATTCAGAGAAAATTTGCTCCGAATGTCCTGAAACCGCACGAGAACGATAGGAATATTATTCGTGACATGCATGATGAGACTTCACGTCCATCGGATGTGCGGTGCGCGCGGTACAACCGAATGTGTCATTTTCAAAACATTGGCGCCCTCTTAAAGGGCGCGCTGGGTGGTCAAAACCACCCGAACAACCTCGGAATGCCACGAAATCATACGACAACAACCGCGGTGTGAATTTTGAAATTTTCGGATAGACAGAACATCAATCAGAGGTGTCGTTTGACCACGGTGATTGGAAACTCATTTCCAGAGTCAGAAAACACCAAAACGGCATGTCATGGTCAAATTCAGAGAAAACGTGCTCCGAATGACCTGAAACCACATGAGAATGATAGGAATATTATTCTTGAGATGCAGGAGGAGACGGCACGTCCATTTGACATGCGGTGTGCACGGTACGACCAAATGTGTCATTTTCAGCAGTTCGGCGCGCTCTTAAAGGGCACGATGGGTGGTCAAAACCACCTGAACAACCTCAGAATGCCACGAAAACATATAACAACAACCGCGGTGTGAATTTTGAAATGTTCGGACAAACAGAACGTCAATAAGAGGTGTCGTTTGATCTCGGTGACTGGAAACGCATTTCTAGAGTCATAAAACACCAAAACGGCGTGTCACGGTCGAATTTAGAGAAAATGTGCTCCGAATGACCTAAAACCGCACAAGAACGATAGGAATATTATTTTTGACATGCAGTAGGGGATGGAACATCCATCGCATGTGTAGTTCTTGCAGAAAACATTCATTTTAAGACAACAAAAAACACTTTCCTAAACTAAAGCAAAGACTCCAAAATAGGAAAAAAAATTCAAAAATGATAACATTTCTTAAATTGGTGGTTTTAAATTATTATAGCACCCATGAGATGTCAGATTTAATTTTATTATGTATATATAATAATTGAATAAATATTTCAAATTTATGTTTGTTTTTTTTAGTTTTATTTGTATCTTATTGTAGGTTTTTAAAGAAGATGGTTGTGGATCGTTGAAGCACGTCTATCATTTATTGTTTATGATGATCTTGATGTTTATTATGTTTGGATTTGCTTTCCATTTTTTATGATTTATATGCTTCTTTTTATTCTGTATCATGAATTTTTTTTAAAAAAAAATTTCAGTGTAGCGACCGCCATTGGCGGTCGCTATAGGCCGAAGTCTCAGCCACCTTAAACGACCGCCAGTGGCAGTCGCTGTAAGCCGGATTTTCATTCGGATTCAGCGACCGTTGCGGTCGCTATAGGTCAAAGTCTCGGCCACCTTCTATGGCCACTATTGGCGGTCACTGTATTCCAACAGCGTCGGGCCTAAAGCGACCGCTATTGGTGGCCGCTGGGCTGTCTCTACCGGCCAATAGCGACTGCCAATGGCGGTCGCTATAAGTGAAATTTTTAGTAGTGAATGCATTTGACCTATTAAGTGATGGGTGGAGACCTCTATAGCTCTTCAATGCATCGGTAGGTCTTATGAGACACACCAGTGTCTTGGAATAAGGCCTTGACAAAATCTTATTTGTAGTCTTGGCACAAGGCCCTGACTACATGGTTATGAAAGACTGGCATTATGCATTCCATCATTATGAAAGTGTCTATTGATATTGAATGTGATTATTTTACTAGTAGAATATCAATGTGAATAATTAAATGGAATTTATTTGATTTTTATCTTTTCCATAATATGCTTAAGTTCAAGTTTAAAAGGCTTTTGTTTTAGTTTTATACATTGCCTTAAATATTTATGCTTATTTATGAAAGCTTCCACTATATTGTTATCCTTACTGAGCATCTGAGCTCACCCCTTTCTATGTTTTGTTTTTTCCAGGATGCGAAGAAGTATATTATGACTGAAATGTAGGGATAGTCTATGGGATCTCAGTATTGTATATGGAATCTATGTTGTTGTAGTTTTCCATTTTATGACATAATGTAAACCTTATGAATGTATCCAGTACTTCAAAAGCTACTAAACTAATCGTTTTTTTGAGACTTCATCTTTTATGATCATGCCAATGATATGTAATAATGCACTAACTCTGGGCTTCTGGGCTCAGGTTTTTACAGTTGGTATCAGAGGAATTTTAGTACAAAACTTGGAAACTAGATTTAGATAAACTCTGATTAGAGCACATAGCCCTAAGATAGGCTTTGATGATTAGTATAGAAGAACTTCCTAGAATTTTGGTATTATAGAGATTTTGTGAGTTTTCCAAGAAATAAATCTTTGTCTGGATACGATCAGGTAGAGGCAGCTCTGGAATAGATGTACCTAAGGGTAAAACCTAAAAACACCGCTTTGATCTAGACTCGAACGGGAACAGGTGTACAACAACGGGTCTTGCTACACTCTTGGTTACGAAACTCTCAGGGGATATGCTTAGGATAATTCTCATTTTATTTACAAACTATTATTAAGGTTTTATGAGTATATACTTCCTCAAAGAAAACATTTTTATGATTATGTATTATATCCATAAACTGTTCAGTCTATGTTAAGTGTTTTACAAGTTTGGAATTATGTATTTCGATTCATAAACTAATCTAGTTTATGCCATTTTTTAGAAATGGTTCATAGTGGAAGGAATGGAAACTATATCAATACATGTAATCCATGTAATTATTTCCCTCCTACTCAGGATAATTATAGTGGGGCTGGTGAAGAAACTAGTGCTGATCATCTTATCACCATACTGGGACAACTCACTCAGGTTATGAATAATAACCTTACCCGTATGGAGCACCCTGATCCACAACGTGGAGGATCAATGTTAGATCGCTTATGAGGCAACAACCACCAAAATTAAATGGGGGCACAAATCCACTAGTATCTGAGCAATGGATAAGTTCCTTAGAGAAAATATTTCATGCCTAGGGGAGTAGCGAAAAGGAAAAAGTTATCATGGCAGTTTACCGCCTCACTAGAGAAGCTGATCAATGGTGGTCATTGATTCAAAACACAAAGGAATATGATGAAGTATCAAATATGTAATATAGGGAGTTTAAAAAAAATTCTTAGAAAAATACTTTCCTCATGACCATCAAGCGAATATGGAAAGGCAATTTCTGAGTCTGAGGAAAAAGGAGGATGAGAATGTCACAAAGTATGAAGCTAAGTTTACAAGGTTAGCGAGCCATGTAGTGGATTATATATGTAACCCAAGAATTAATATTGATCATTTATTGGATGGGTTAAAACCATTTCTCTGTCGAGCATTAGTCTCACAATCCTTCTCATCCTACGAAGATATTGTCTCATGTGTTATCAAGACAGAAAAATAATTCTCTAAGTCTTATAAATTTAAAGCAAAGAAAGAGAAGAAGAGATCTACTGAACACTCTGGAAATAGAAATAAGGAGAATAAGGAAAAAGTTGAATATCTATCCTACAAAAAATGTGGTAAGAAACACCCTGGTACTTGTCTGAAGGGAATGGGATTCTGTTAAAAGTGTGGTGAAAAAGGCCACCAAGCTCGTGATTGCAAGGGGAAGAAAGAGTTTTTCTATGTTGAATGCTACAATTGTATAGAGAGGGGGCATTATGCAAATTAATCCTAAGCATCAGGAGAACTTACCTCAGAAAAGTCCAAGGGGTCAAGGCCAAGTTTATGTTATCACTACTACTGAGGTTGAAGCTCCTAAAGACATGGTGGCATGTAATTTAATGGTTTCCTCAAGTTTAGAAAATGTTTTATTTGATTCTATATCATTTCATTATTTTATATCTTCCCATTTTGCTAAGAAAATTAGATATTTGCAATTTGATTTAACAAGGGATTTGTCAGTCAAAAATCCTAAGGGAAGTATCATTGCAATAATGTTTTGTGAATCGGTCCCCATTAGGGCATATAAATGTTCTTTATCTGCTGATATAATCGCCATACCCCTGATTGAATTTGATATAATCCTCGGTATATATTTTCTTTCGAACCATGATGAAAAAAAATATTGTAAGAAGAAGGAGGTTACTATTTTTGATGATGATGATAAAGAACGCCTTATCTTTAGAGAAGAATCATCACCACCTAATTCTTATTTAGATCCATCCCCAGTAGCTAAACTAAATCCAATTATTGGGGAGGAAGATAATGAAATAACTATGGGTGAGGAAGGGAATGTTCAAATATAGGATGTACCAATTGTGAAAGAATATGTTAATGTGTTTCCAAAATATTCACCTGGACATCCTACAGAATGAGAAATTGAGTTTTCCATTGATTTAATTCCTGGATCAAGGCCTATATCGAAGACCCATTATAGAATGGCCACTATAGAATTAGTGGAACTAAATAAACAACTAGAGGAATTGATTAAAAAGGTATTTATTCGCCCTAGTGTTTCTCCATGGGGAGCCCCTATCCTTTTAGTTAAGAAGAAAGATGGATATATGAGGTTGTGCATTGACTATAGGGAGATCAATGTTATAACAATAAATAACCAGTATCCCCTACCTCGCATTGATGATTTATTCGACCAACTTTATTGATTAACACTAACCATTATTTCTGATCGTGATCCCCATTTTACATCAAGATTTTGGAAAAGTATTCAGAAAGCCCTAGATACTGAATTTTGTTTGAGCACTGCCTACCACCCCAAAACTGATGGACAATCAGAATGGACTATTCAAACCTTAGAAGACATGTTGAGATCATTCTCACTTGACTTTCAAGGTATGTGGGATCAATATTTACCTCTGGTATAATTTTCCTATAAAAATAGCTTCCATTCAAGTATTCAGATGTCACTATATGAAGCATTATACGGAAAGAGATTTTGCACACCAACCTGTTAAGATGATGTTGGTGAAATAAAACTCATAGGCCTAGAACTTGTGGAGGAAATGATGGAAAAGGTGAAGGTAATACAAAACCATATCAAATCAGTTTAAAGTAGGCAGAAGATCCATGACGATAACCAAAGGAAGGATTCAGAATTACAGGTAGGAGATCATGTTTTCTTGAAGATATCTTCATGGAAGGGTGTTATAGGTTTCGGTAAGAAGGGAAAATTGAGTCCTATGTACATCAGACCTTTCTAAATTCTATAATGAATAGGGGTTGTAGCTTACCGTTTGGAAATGCCACCATGTCTCTCCAAAGTCCATGATGTGTTCCACATATCACTATTAAGAAAATACATGCCTGACCCAACGCATGTACTCACCTATGAGGAATTATAACTTGAACCTGATCTATCTTATTGCGAAGAGCCTATAAAGGTTCTTGATACAAGATAACAACTGTTGAGAAACCGGACGACTTTTCTGGTAAAAGTTCTATGGAGAAACCATAAGATGGAAGAGGCAGTGTAGGAACCCGGGGAACTTATGATGAAGAACCACCCAAGTCTTTTTATGCAGTAATACTCTAGAAATTTTGAGGACAAAATTATTTGAAGGAGGGGAGAATGTAACACCCCAAGCTTCCACGGTACGCTTCCCTTTGAATAATACAGTCGTGTGTGTTGTACACAACTTCGAGTTCTAATCTACCACAACCAATCAAACTAGCTATTATGAATAGTAATACCCACTTTTTGAAATTTTATAAATTTTATCTTTCAAAATGGACTTCATTTTTGGATTCGGAATATTGAAATTAGCTTAGGGTGAATTTTTGGTATTTTTCTGAAAATTTTCAATTTTTGATGATTAGTGAAAAACACTGAGTTATAATTTAAAACTGAATTTTTATTTAAATAATTATTTATTTTATTTAAATTTATTTTAAGTAAAAATAGATAAATAATACCTATATAGGTTCAATGTAATTCATTGGAGTCAGTTTATAATAATTTTAGATATATAAAAATTTTATTGAACTTTTCACTGTCTTTTACCCACCACCTAGGAGAATTTGCAAATTAACATAAAACTTAATTTTACCGCTTCTGTGAGTGGAATTTTAAAAAACCAAGAGACACGGTTGATATTATTAAGAAAAATGTGGTTCAATAAGATGAAAATAATTTTTGGTGAATAGTAACTTTTTACTTTTATTTACCATAGTTAAAAGTAAATAGGGTATTTAAGGGTAAAAATGTTAATATTATTACCCTAACACGTGTCCTAATTCTATTTGATAAGTATAATTAGACTAAAAACCCTTTGTATAAAATATGAACCTCTTTGGTCCACTTGTATTAGATTAGCACACTTATTATTATTTTATTTAAAGAAGAGTTAAAAGAGTTAAAATCAAAGTTTAATAACTAAAACATTTTTAATATTGGGTTATACATTAGATAAATTCAATTATAAATATTCATTAGAATGATAAGAATATTTCCAACATAATGTTATTTTTTTATATTTTTTATATATTAAATAATTTAATTTATTTATGACATAATGATGATGCAGTAATTACCTAATTAATGTAATATTAAAATAATTGATATTATAAATATCCAAATAAATGTAATTTGAGACTTTTTATAAATTCCACTAATTTTCTAGGTTAATATGACATGTTAGGGTTGGTTAGATAAAAAAATTAAGTAATAATGCTGTTATAAATTTAGAAAAACAAAATACCAAATAGTGTCAAAATTGACATAAAAGAGTTTTTAAAAAAAATATTATATTATTAATTGATATTTTATTCCTAAAAATATAAGGTCCAGCCAAAATACTTATCTAATGATAGGTTTATCATTAATTAACCACTTGGGGTTCCCTTGAAATTATATAGTAATTTTATTAACCATATAATATAAAAATACAAAGAGACATGGTAAATGTCAAACTATTTAACTAAGAGTTAAGTCTATAATATAAAGTTAATATAGTGATCCAAACCTGTCTAAAACCTATTGGTTAAGTGTTTTTTAACCCATAACCACCTTATACTTTAAATAATTTATTTTTGATCCATTAGAAACCAAAATTAATTTTATTATAAAATAATATTTCTAGCTTTTCCTAAGGTGCCCCTCACCCCTCTTATAAAAGGGAACTCCCCCTTCTCTATAATTCACACATTCAAAGCCATTTGTCTCAGCCAACCTCTGCCCAAATACCCTCTCAACTATCCTCCCTTCATCCTAGAGTCCTTACTTTAGTCACAAAGCCAACCTAAGGATCCCTTTTAATCAAATCAAAAGGAAGACCCCGAAGAAGAGGTAAATATTTCATCACCTCTTTCAAGTTCTTTTCTTCTTCCACTTCCTTTTTCTTGTTGTTTCCATTATAAAATAATAAATATAGTATCTTCTACATACTGTGATGTTATTATAAATATATTACAACCAAATTCATTATTCTATCCATCCTTTGAATGACATGTCACCATACGTGCGTACGTACGGCTTACCGTCTCCACGCCGTGGTGTAATTGTTATTCAATACATTATTATTTGGATGGGTATAATAATGATGTGTAGTTGATTTAAATAATAAATATAACATGAGAATTATTCTGTATATATTATATACCATCCAATTATATATTATTCTAATATCAAAATAACGGTATTGCCGCTCGTGCGTACGTACGGATTACCGTCTCCACGAAGGCGATGAGAATCATTCCCCATCATATCCATTCAAGAGTAATTTTCATTAGATGATTTAAAATAATGTTTAAGTACATGATATAATTCTTGATATGAATAATATAAATCCCATTAAAAACAAATATGACTCACATAACAAATAATATAAAGTAAAACGAATCTGTTAACACCCGAAACAACGATAATACTAAGATATTTTTAATAAAGAAATGTTAAAAGATCATATATGATATCATATTAATATATATGATTTTTTTAAATTTAATAACAATTATTTCACCATTATACAGAAGGTTAACCTACCCTCGACCAAGGAAAATTACAATGTAATGGTTAATTTCACAATCTCTTTATTATCCGAGGTTGTTTTTACATAAGTATCTACTAGGACCTCTTTATCATCCACATTCATATTTCTTAAAAATATATTTCAAAACATTATTATTATTTTATAGACTATGGTTTAAAGTCATTTATACTCTTGTTTTAATTCTTATAATATGTTTATAAATTAATCTTTCCATCATTTTCCAAACGAGGTACTTTTTGACATTTTCAACAAATTTAAGGTAAAAATATTTTTTTAACTTATACGGAGGGTGGAGCTATTTTCCACCATTATAACATCATCAAAGCTTCTCTTACAAGCTTATAAGAATATTTTCAAAATAAATGTTTTCTTTATAAATTATGTGACTCTTAAATGATTTCCAAATAGAAATAGATACTTCTCTAAAAATGGTTTTGATTTCATCTGTGTCAACATCTTTTGGTGGATTTTAAGCTTATTTTAAAATTGGTTTATTATGATACAAGACTTCCATATTGTATTGAAGGTTTTGTGATATGTTTGACTATGGATGTGTTATTTTTATACCATTCATGGTTTATGGATAAAGTATTGACATTTCGTATGCTATTTTAAATACTAATTTTATGTTATGTTTAAACCTTTTCATATGAGGAATGCATTAGACTTAGTAAGTGACAGGTGGAACCCGCTATAGATCCTTCATGCATCGGTAGGTCTCATGAGACAAACTAGTGTCTTGGCATAAGGCCTTGAAAAAATATTATTTTTAGTCTTGGCACAAGGCCTTGACTACCTGGTTATGAAAGTCTGGCATTATGCATTCCATCATTAAGAATGTGGATATTGATATTGCATGTGATTATTCGACTCGTAGAATATCCATGTGAATAAGTAAATGGCATTTATTTGATTTGTATCTTATCCATATTATGCTAAAGTTAATGTTTAAAAGGATTTTGTTTTAGTTTTATACATTGCCTTAAATGTTTATGCTTATTTAAGAAAGTTGTCGCCATATTGTTATCCTTATTTAGTATCTGACCTCACCCCTTTCTATGTTTTATTTTTCCCAAGATACGAAGAAGTATATTATGACTGACCAGCAGGGATAGTCTATAGGATCTCAGTGTTGTATATAGAAACAATGTTGTTGTAGTTTTTTTCATTTTATGATGTAATGTAAACCTTATGAATGTATCTAGTACTTCCAAGGCTACTAAACTAATCGGTCTTTCAAGACTTGATATTTTGTGATCATGCCAGTGATACGTAATAATGCACCAACTCTGGGCTTCTGTGGTTGGGGTGTTATAGTGGTTATATTTATTTATAATTATTTTTTCTATTTTTGTGTTCATTATATGATTGATTTCTTTCTCACATAATTTTTTGATGTCACATAAATCCTAGGAAGATACTAGGTGGCCTTTATGAGGGAAATTCTTAGTGTATAGTGTGTTTTCTAGGGTAAGGACCCAATCATATTGAGTGATTTTGTGGGATTATTTCATGCTCTTGGAATGTATTGGAATGCCCCATGGTTTTTTTTTTGATACCTTGATCATGATAAATCTTGGTTAGTCCTATAGGACTAACGGTACATGACAGGTTCAGTAGTTACAAACAAGGTTCCTCATCTCCAGTTAAGGTATTTATTACAAGATTCATAGGGAGTTTCCCATGATGTTAGGATCTTATTTAGTATCATTATGGGGGATTTTTTATTTTATTCACTCATTTACCCTATTTATTATATAATTACATGGCACATTTTTATTATTATTTAATTTTTCCTTCTCATTGATCTCATGATGAATTATTTTTATTATTTTACATTTTAGGAGTGGTTTTGGTACAATTAAAAATTGTTTTATAAATTGTTTTAAAGCATTTTTTCCTTGAAATTTAAATAGGGTTTCTTTTTCAAAGGGTATTTGGAATTTCTTGTAAATAAAAAGAAAAGAACTTGTTTTATTTTTAGTACTATTGTGTGAGGTTTTTTAAAACATAGATATAGGTTTTCGAGCTGGTTTTATTTGTAAATTTGGTTTTCAATCATGTTTTGGAAATCCATTAATAATTAAAAACTATATTCCAAGTTTTAAAATTTTATTTTAAAAATTAATTACTATAAAATGGTTTTAAAAGTTAATTTTTAATGGCGGTTTAGTAAAGGATATTTCGGCAGGGGTAATTTTTTTCTAAGTGATTTTTTAATTTAATGGAAATAAAGAAAAAAAATTGAAACAACCATGATGGGTTGTTGATTTCTTTTTTGTAAAGGATTATGAAAACTATATTTTCTATTATATTTTAAACTATCATGTATGGAATTTAATTTGAAGGTGATTTCCAAGATTCAGTGGGTGGTGACCTGTTGGGATGTCTAACTCAAGAATATGTTTTTCAAGTCCAGGTCCCCTTAAGATTATAACTTATTCTATTGGTTTTTTAGGTATACCTTGAGTTTGGATAGTGATAGTGGGTCATGCAGTGGCTTATTGTGGAGGTTCAGGGTTTTATTTTTGTTTTTCAGGTGTTTTATCATCTATTTCTCCAAGAATATTTTATTCATTGTCTTTATTTATATAAGATTTTATTTTTTTATTAATTTATGATCTAGTTATATATTTAATATTATATTATCATTATTTCTTATCCCATGTCAGGATGTTTTTTTTTGTATTAGTGGTTTATTTAAATTATTTTTCAAGGAATAAATCGTTCTCAAGTGATTTATGTAATGTTTTGGTATTAGTTTAGAGCCAGTGGAAATTGGGAACTCTCTTTAGGCCAACAGAGGGTCAGGTTAGGTGTTGGTTTAGAAAGTACCTCAGGACAGTTCACTACAAAATGGTATCATATCCTAGGTTCTTAGTGGGGTCAAGGTTCTATATTTTTTATATTTTTATTTGGGGTATTGTTATTTTTGAGATGAGGATTTTAGGACTTGAGAAGTTGGTGTGGGAATAGTGTCACACACTCTTTTATGTTTTATGCCTTGATTTTCCATGGGCAGTCCAAATTTTCACTTCGATTTTGTCTTTCAATTTGATGGATTTTTTGGATTGTCATTTTATTCCTATATTAGTGGTGATTTGATCATGATTATCATAGATTTAGTTTCCTTAGGGGTAATATTTGGTATTTATGATGGAGGCATAAAAAAGGAATCAAGGCATGATTTTATTTACAGGTCTTGAAAAAAGATATGGAAATGAAGAACTTGATACAGAACACATTTTATGGACCATTTTATAATTAGAACTTGGTTTTCAACCACTTTATGAATTCAAGTATTATTCAAAAACCTGGTTAGTTTTACTATTTATACCTCATGATGCTTGGATTTCGAGTGGTTTGGGAAATGGGAAAAGGGTTAAGGTCAGTCTTGTAAGGTGTTGATTCAAGTGGGTTGGATTTCATTTGGTATTTATAGCATATTTTATTTATGTTATTTTTTGTGTGATTTGAATAGAATTTAAATTTATAAAAAGAGAATTTATGAGAAAAAACATGTTTAGTTTGAAAAAAGTCCTCAATTCTTATTTTTAAAATAAGATATGGTTTCATAAAATGTTTTTAAGTGATAGATTTCATTATGAAATTTGGAATATGTTGTCGACTTAAAACAACTGATGGTATTTTGAAATAAAATTGGATTATATGTAGTATGTTTTATATAGAATTTATTTTTATAATCAATTGCACATGGTGTTTGAAATTCTAAAATGGGAAAGGTGATTTTCAAAAGTAGACATTGTAGTGTGTTTAAAAATGGTAAATTACTTGAATTTGTTTCAAAGTATAAGTGTTTTTCTTTATCATATAATTTTGAAGGTATTTTGGTTTTAAAACTGGTTGGTATTTTTTTTAAAAGAATTTTTTTATGAGTTTTGAATTGAACAAGTCTATTTTGATATTTTGTTTTTAAAATTGGTTTTTGGGACACTTTTCCAAGGATTCCATGGTTTTTAAAAGGTGTCTTTTGAATTTTCCTACTTGTTTTAGTGAACTGTGTGGTTATATTTTTCCACTTTCTTTATTTTAGGACTAGTTGATTTCATCTTGGTTATATAACCATATTGGTTTAGCGTATCCTTTTATTTTAGTGTAAACATCCTATAATGGTCTTGAGTAAAGGTAGGTTTCTTTTCTTTAATCATTTTATCTTCTTTTTCTTCTAAACACTACCTAGACTCTACATGGAGTGAAATGTGTTTTCTTATCCTCTTAGTATTGTTCCATGGAATTATCCAAGGTAGTGTTTTTCTAGTGTCTCTCTCATGGGAAATTATAGGTCAAGTGGTGTAGGTTGTGAACCTTGGTTTGATAATTTGAGTAGAGAGGGTTAGTTTTCTTAGAGACTCAGATGTGGGATCTAGTTTGGGGTGATTGTTTATTTTGGGTTTTTATTTTTTTGATCTTGGATATGTTTGAATTTGATTAGGTTGTCTTAATTTGATGTATGCTTTAAATTCTTTTTCATTTCTCTATTATATAAAGACCTATATTGATATTTATACTCATGTAACTTGGATTAGATGTGAATTAAAGAAATCCTCACTCGATTATTTATTTGGGTTCCTTTTTTAGTTTCTCTATATGAGTGGTGGTTATTTTGTGAATGTCTATGCATCATTTCTAGATGGTAGTTTCTATTTTTTTAATGGTTTTTTCCATGGTTTGGGTTATTTATTAGTTGGTTTGGACATGGGTAAATCAAGGGTGCTGGAATGGGTAAATAGAAAGGTTCTTTTTTCTGGCTGGACCTTGTGAGTCTCCTAAGAGAATTTGACTATCAAGATCATCATGGGGTGTTTTTATATGATTTTAGACCTATTTTACCCTTATATTCCATTTTTGACCTTAGGTTTATAACCGTTTTGTTTCTTTAAGATTCAAACTTCCATTTTTTTGTTCCTAGGTTTGGATATTCCTTGAATTTAGAGATCTTTACTTTGTGTCCTTTGGGATGTTTCTTATTTTGTTTCCTCCATTTTGGATTTGTATCTTGTTTTATTGGTTTTTCATGTTTGGTGAACTTGTGTGATTATTTTATGAATGTTTTTGGAATGTTTTTTCAGGTATATCCTCTTTATTTTTGTAAAATAGGCTTTTAGTTTTTCCTCTATTTTAGATCATTTCTAGATGGTGGGGAGACATATGATAGGTCTCCATGTTCTTAGAGATCTAGTTGATTGTTTATAGATTAAACCTTTCTTGTATTTTATTAATTATATTTGAGAAATATTATTATTTATGATTATGTGTTTTTTATTTTTTTATTTAACTAATAGGACCTTTTAATTTTTCTCATTGACCATTACTTTGACCTTAGACTTTATAGGGAAGGTGGCATATTGGGGAGAATTGTGAAACACTCAATGTCATTATGGATATTATTTTATATTATCTCATGTTATTTATGGTTGTTTAAATTCATAATAGTTTTTATCCTTAAAATTGGAAAATATGTAGTTTTTTCTTTCACTCATGGTTTTCACACATGGTTTAGAGGAAACCATGTGGTTTCCCTTATACATGTAGTTTTTTAGTTCATTTTATTAAATTCATGGTTATTCAACATTGGTATCACATGTTTTGGTATAAACCATTAAAATACCAAGATAAATCATGTGAGGTATTTTGTGCATACTATTACCGGTGCATGGCTTGCACACGGTTAGGAAAAACTTGTGACAAGCACAGAAAGTGTGTCTAAAATTTGACAGTGCCATCTGGAATTGTTAGTGGATAGTTATTCAAAGTATGAAGAGTCCCCAGTAGTAACTATGTATATTGGGTTGTCCTAAGAAGTGGATCCCACATGGTTGGTTAAGGTGCTTGAAAACAATGTGTTCAAATTATATAACCTACCTAGATTCATTAAAATTTGAAATTCTGCCTTTTCTAGTTCTCTATTTTAACACTCTTGGACTCCATGTCTTATCTCTATCACTTAAACAAGATATATTCAACCCAAGAAACTTCCTACCTTCCTCTATCTCTTTTTCATGGTTGTTTTCCTTGATTTCAAATGGATTCCTCCTTGGTAAGTCCCTATAATTCTATTACTCTCTTTTACTCATCCTTCTCCTTTGATTTTTTTCCCTTTTGCTAACCCAAGAAAGAGTGGACCTGATCTTGGGGCCTTATTCATATAGTTGTTGTAAATTTAATCTCCTATATTGGTTGAGTATTCACCATTGAAATTGATTCATTATAATTAGTTTCCTCTTGAATAAGGAAGTTTTTTCTATAACATCTTTTTCTATTCTATGATATTAGATGCGTGATTATTTTAAAATGGTTCTTCATTAAAGTTATTACTATGTTTATTACCTGTGATGGAAAAATAATAATTTCTAATTGATTTTAACCATTTTAATTGAATGGG
Organism: Viscum album; assembly: GCA_963277665.1. Lineage (NCBI taxonomy): Eukaryota > Viridiplantae > Streptophyta > Magnoliopsida > Santalales > Viscaceae > Viscum > Viscum album. The sequence goes on along the minus strand of OY728132.1, from coordinate 1,446,767,702 downwards.
TTACATGACAATTTCTTATGGAAATTCCTAAGTGGATCTTTAAAGGTATTTTAATGTAACGACCCATAATTATATCAATGAGATTTCCCTTATTATGTCTATTTCATATAGTATAAATCACATAAAATAACTTAAAGAATATAATGAAATCCTTATTAAAAAATAATTAATGAAATAATAGGTATTTCTAGAAGTTAAGGAACCTATACTGATGAAATAGTAACTTGACCTTAAGAATAGAAATATAAACCTTATGAATAGTAAATCAACCAAATTAATAGTAACATCACCCATATTTGTATAAATAAAATTTTTTCAACTTATAAATAAAATTATGATGTAATTATTTTATAGTATAGGTAAATAATTATTTTAAATTTATTAAATGAGTGTTGGTATTTTGTGAGTCATAAATATTTAGTTACAATATTATAATTAATAAAAACATTTTAAAAAAAATTCATAAAATGAATTTATAAATCAATATTTTGTTTTCTTATGGTTTTAGGATAATTTAATGAGACCATAGTTAATTTTTCATAATGTTATAAAATCATTTATAATTTTAAAAACTATATTTTTTGAGTAAATGATGATTTTAATTAAAAATATATGTTATCATATTTAGAAAAAAAATCATCAAATGGGGTTAATTTTTTATTTTTACATGTCAAAAAATCAGTAGGGTGAATTTTTGGTATTTTCTTAAAATACTTGATTTTTGTGAATAGTAAAATATGATAATTTATGACAAATGCTAAATACAATAATTATTGAGTAATGGATGATTTTTGGATAATTTAAGCCCATAATATTGAACTATACATCATTATTTAAATATATTTGATAATAATTCTCAAACTATTCCTATTCTTGTGCCAAAATAACAAAATAAAATAAAATATTCAAAAAAACACCTCTCCTCCACTATAAATACCACCCCTCACCACCCCTTCTCCTCACACATTCCAAGATTTTATCCTTGTAAAATTTATGCCCTATACGTATCCCAAGTTTCTTCTCCATGTCCAGGAGATCTTAATCTCATAAAAATACCAAAACCAATCCTCTATGGAGGTTTTCAAGGATAAGAATTCAAGAGGTAAGATCCTCTTCCTTTCCCTTTCAATTTATTTTCAAGTTATTTTCATTTATTATTATCTCCCCACCTCCCCTAATTCAAATATAATAAAAACTCTTTTACCTTACATTTAATATAATTTTATTATGGTAATGTAATAATCCATTATCAATCCCTTTTCCACTCCCTTTTATTCAAAAAATGGAAACATCGTCTGTGAGGTGTTGTTTCATCACCTTCAAGGATGAAAAGTTTTAATTTTCCTTCACTGTCTTTAGGGATATTTATGAAAGTGTTTTAATGGTTGAAAAATATTTTAAAATTTATATTATAACACTTTTTATGTTCTGTATGTAACATATTTACATAATACTAAATGATAAAATAAAATGAGTTCATTATGATCAATAATCATAGTAATAATCTAAACGATTATAAAAAAATGTATTATCTAATTATTCATACACATACCATATAAACAAATGATATATATATAACCATTTAGAATTATGGATGTTAATCAATAACATATAATTCCAATTTTGGATTATTATACCCATTTTATATGATCTCCATTACTTATAAATAAGCAAACCGATCATGAAAACCAAGGAAACGGATGCTCATAAATGATAAAATTGTATCTTATAACTCTTCAAAAAGACCATAAATAAACTTCATAAAATTATAAAAAATAAATAAAATGTATAAAATGTTATTAATTAATTACTTAATGGATTTAATTTTATTATCCAAGACATTAAGGTCAAGTGAAAATCACATTCGAACATATGGTAAGGGTTTCTACCTGAACCATTATTTTTCCTTCGGGTTATTCTTTCACTACCTATACCCCAATTTAATTCTTATTACATTTTTTGTACTTATTATTTTTTTTATAAGTTCTAAACTCATATATCCATATCATTTCATCTTCCATTTATGGGAATTACATGTTTTACAAGGTTCCCTTCTTAATTCTTCCAGATATGCAATCTCGGTTAAAGGGAACGTCTTGATTTCTTACCCATTTTAAAGTACCATACATAATCTATTTTAATACACCATAATTTTTCTAAACTCATTAATTTTTTCAATAAAAACTATATTTGTTTATTTTTAGTTTTATGAAAAAAATTATGACAAATACAAATGATTTTTTCAAAAGTACTCTTCTTTACAAAGTAAAAGAAGTATTTCTCTAAATAATTACTAGTTAATTTTATTAGAGTATTTTAATTTTTCAACACCTATTTTGAATTTTATATTTTATTTATATTTTTTATATTATCATTATCATGTACCGTATTTAATTAAATGTTTTATGATCAGTTTTACTATGGATGTTCTATCTTGATACCATTCACCAAACTACTCAGAATGGTTAGTGATCATGTTTACAGACTAGGAAAAGTTATTTACATCTCATACATATATGTTTATTATGATTAAAACCATTTATATGAGTAATACATTAGACTTAGTAAATGATAGGTGGGTCGTGCTATAGATCCTTGATGCATTGGTAGTTCTCGTGAGATAAAACAGATATGGGCATGGCTGAGGCCTAGCCTATTTTAGATATGGTTTTGGTCAACGCCTTAATCATTATCAGAATATTAGACGAGGCCTTGATGGTATTTATTATATGTATGTAATTATTCATTCCCTAATTATGATATTAGTAATATATAAATCATGTGATTATTTTACTAGTATAATAATCATTGTTAAGATTCGTGTGATTATATATATGGAATTATTTATTCTAATTTTATTACTGCCATATTAACCTCAAGATTATTTTTTAATGGCATGTGTTCTTTTAGTTATTAATCATGCCTTATTATTTATGATTCCTATATATTACATACCCTTACTAAGAATATGATCTCACCCCTTTCTTATGTTTTATTTTTCCCCATGATATGAAGATAAATATTATAAATGACTTGTATTGTTAATCTAAGAGTTTCTGGGAGTTACAAATAGAAACCCTACATTTTGTTTCCTTTAAAGATGTAATGTAATGTTCATGTATATAATCTGGATTTCAAAACTACTAAATTGATTGGTCATTTGGGATTAGAGTCTTGTATCATTGATAATGTAATAAAGTAATGTATCAGCTCTGGGATACTAGGTTTGGGGTCTTTAATGTTGGTATCAAAGGAAGTTTAGTAGAAACCTTAGAAACTAGATTTAGAAAACATAGATTAGATATCATAACCCTAATATATATTTTGAGGATAAGAATAAAAAAACCTCCTAGAATTTTGGTAAGGTATATATTATGTGGATCTTCAAATAAATACATCCATGTTTGGATACTATAGGTGGACATGGTTCTGTAACAAATGTACCTAGGGGTAACAACTCTAACAAGGTGTCCCAATCCTGACTCAAGATAACCTGGTACACGATATAAGGCCTTACTGCACACCTAGTTTGACACTATTAGGGGATATACTTAGGATAATTCACATTTTATTTAAAACCCATTATGAAGTATTTTACTCAATGAAACCATGTTTATGATTATGATATTATATATGCATAGGATTTCATTTAATGTTAAGTGTTTTTCTAGTTTGAGATTATGAATTATGATTCATACTCTAATTTAGTGTCTTCCATTATTTATAAATGGATCCTAGTGGAAGTAATGGAAACCATATCAATACATGTATCCCATGTATATATTTACCCCTTACGAAAGATAATGATATTGGTATTGGAGTTACTATTGGTGTTGAGAAACTTATAATTATACTGGGATAGCTGACTCAGGTTATGAAAAATAACCTTACCCATATGGATCATCTTGAGCCACAATGTGGAGGAGGAATTTTAGACTTCTTTATGTGACAACAACCTACATCATTCAATGGGACTATAAAACCATTTTTAGTGGAGTAGTGGATAAGTTTCTTAGAGAATATATTTCTCATTTTGGGAAGTATCAAAAGGGAGAAGGTTGTCATGGTAGTTTATCATCTATTGGGAAATGTGGATCAATGGTACTCACTAATTTAAAACAAAAAAAAGAGGGAGAAATTAAAAATATGAAATGGATGGATTTTAAGAAAAAATTACTATAAAATTATTTTCCTCGAGAACAACCAATGGATATGGAAAAGAAAATTCTTAATACTGAAACAAAAAGAGGATAAAAATGTTTCAAAGTATGAATCTAACTTTATGAGGTTATCAAGGCATGTAGTGGACTATATAAATAATATAATGAGTAATATTTATTGATTATTTTATGGTTTAAAACCATTTCTCCATAGTGAACTTCTCTCCAAAAATTTATTATCACATGAATATATAGTTGCATGTGCTATCAAGATAGAGAAAAAATTCTCCAAGTCTTATGAATTTAAGGAAAAATAAAAGAATCATAGGGTAGTGAAGGAAATGATTGATAAAGGGAAGAATAAAAATGATAATTTTCCAACATTTGATACTTATGCAAGGAAACACCTTAGTTCCTTCTTAAATGGAAAAAAGAGTTTTCTACTAGTGTAGTGCGAAAGGAAATCATGCTCAAGATTAAAAAGGAAAGAAAGAAGCTACTAATTTCCAGTGATAAAATTTTCGGCATATGGGATAATATGAAAATTATTGTCTAAAGAATCAAGGAAAATTTCCTTAAAAATGACATGGGAGAAAGGATAAGATTATACGATCACAACAGTTGGGGTTGAAGTTCCTAATGATGTGCTTGTGGGTACATTAATCATCCTCTAAAATTTAGCTAAAGCTTTATTTGGTTATATATCATCTCATTCCTTTATATATTCCTAGTTTTCTTTAAAAATTAGACATTTATGATTCTCTTTAATAAGGGAGTTTTCAATCAAAACCCTTAAGGAGAGTCTCATAGAAATAAATATGTGTCAGGTAGTTCCCATTATAGAATATAAACATGTTTTATCTTCTGATTTTATCATCATACTTATGGTAAACTTTGAAACAATCCTCAATATGGATTGGATTTAAAAATATTTTGTGAAAATATATTTTATGAATAAGGAAATTATTATTTCTAAGTAAGATTTAGAATCACTTATCTTTAAACTAGAAACATCACCATCTAATTATCATATAGATCCACCCCCAGTAGCACTACTAAATAAAATCCTTGGGGATGAAGAGAAAACATTGTCTATGAATATTCAAATTGAATATTTTCCTATTTTCCTAGAATATATTGATGTATTTACAAAGGATTTACCTAGACATGCTCCAGAGAAAGAAGTTGAGTTCTTTATTGATTGAATTAATGGTACAATACCTATATCAAAAACTCCCTATATAATATCCATTGTTAAATTAGTGGAGATGAAGAAACAACTAGAGGAATTGAGTGGAAAGTAATTTATTTTCCCTATAATTTCTCCATGGGGATTCCCTATTCTCTTTGCTAATAATAAATATATATCCATGAAGTTTTGCATTGAATATATAGAAATAAATTCATATTTTAATAAAGAATAAGTATCGCATGCCTCACATTGATAATTTAGTTGATCAACTTCACGAAGATCAATAATTTTTGAAGATTGACCTACGATCTAGATATCATAAATTGTGTGTGAAGAAGGAAGATATTCCAAAGATATCATTTCAATCCAGGTATGTACATTACGAGTTTACAGTAACTCTATTTTGGCTCACTAATGAACCCTCTATTTTCATGGATCTAATGAATAAAGTTTTCAAGTAATATATTGATAACTTTTATGGTATTTATTAATGATATTTTGATATAATTCAAAAGCTATAAAGAACATGAGAATCACTTACTGATTGTTCTAAATACTCTTATAAATAATGAATTATATGAGAAGTTTAGAAAGTGTGAATTTTTTCTTCAACTAGTTTCTTTTCCTGGCCATAATGTCTCTAAAGAAGAAATTTTTTTGATCCTATGAAGACATAGGTTGTTCAGTAATGGCTTACACCAATGAACATAACTGAGGTACATAATTTTATGGGTTTATCAAGTTATTATCTTCATTTCACTCAGAAATTCACCCAATTAGATAACATGTTAACCAAGATTACTCACAAAGGTGTTAAGTTTGTATGGACAAAATAATGTGAAGAATATTTTGAAGAATTGAAGAGGAGATTAGTGAATGCTCTAATAATGAATCTACCATCAGGAAACGGTGGGTTTGTTATTTATAGTGATGAATCAATGAAAGGACTTGTTTTTTTACTTATGGATAATGATAGAGTTATTTATTATGCATCAAATTATTTAAAGACTCATTAATAGAACTATATAAATCATGATCTTGAGTTAGCAGTTGTAATATTTTCTCTAAAAATATAGAGACACAATCTATATAGTGAAATATGTGAGATATATACAGATCACATGAGCTTGAAATATATCTTCTCACAAAAATAACTGAACATGAGGAAAATGATATGTATCGAGCAAACTAAGGATTATGATTGTTCAATACACTATCTCCTATGAAAGGAAAATAAAGTAGTTGATGAATTGAGTAGGAAGGATAATGGAGTCCTAAACAAAATGAGGATTGACAAAGACCCTTTATACATGGATCTAGAGAATATGGATATGGTAATTATCAAGGAAGGTGAAACATCATTACTTTTTCAATTTTTTTCCCAACCATCTTTATTATAAAGGATTAAAAGTTATCTTTCTGATGATGAGAATCTTCAAAATAAAATTAAATTTGTGAATGATGGGAAGTTTCCATACTTCATGTGTGAGGATGAAATTACAAAATTTTGGAGGAGGCTATGTGTTCCCTTTTACTGAAGCTATAAAGGGAGTTATTGGATGATGAACATAGTTTGAATTTCTCTATACACCCTAGTAGAACTAAGATGTATATATATTTGAAGGAACATTTTTTGTGGGATAAGATGAAGTGGGAAATCACAGATTATGTATCAAGATGTTTAGTCCATCAATAGGTGAAGGCTAAAAGACAACAACCTAGAGGATTCATGAAACCTATAACTATTCCTAAATATAAATGGGATGACATAACCAATGATTTTTTTCACTATATTACCAAAAACCCCAAGAAAAAATGATGGAATATGGGTGATTTTTGATCAAGTTACCAAATGTTCACATTTCCTTACTATAAAGGTGGATTTTCAACTGGATTTCCTTACAAAACTCTATATTAATGAAGTTTTAAGACTTCATGGATCACCTCTCTCAACTATGTCTGATCATGATCCATGATTTGTATTAAAATTCTGTAAAAGTATTCAGAAAGATTTGGATACTGATATTCATTTGAGTACTACTTATCACCCTTAAATAGACAAGTAGTCGTAAAGGATTATCCAAACATTAGAAGACATGTTTAAATCATGCTAACTTGATTTTCAAGGTATGTGGGATCAGTATCTACCTATGTTATAGTTTTCCCACAATAATAGTTTCCATACATGTATTCAAATGGTGCCATATGAAGCATTGTTTGGAAAGAGATGTTGTGCACCAACTTGTTGGGATGAAGTTGGTGAAAGGAATATCATAATCCAAGAGATTAAGGAGGAAACAATAACGAAGTTAAAGAATATTAAAATTCATATCAAAGTATTAAAAATATCTATGCCAGTAATTGATGGAAATATTTTTAATTTCAAGTGGGGGATCATGTTTTCATGAAATTATATCCATATATGGAAGGGTGTTATAAGATTTGGGAGGAAAGGGAAACTGAACCGAAGGTACATTAGTCCTTTTAAAATTATGGAGAGGATTAGAGTTATGTATTATCATTTGGAAATTATTCCTAGACTTTATAAAGTATAAAATATGTTCCACATATATTTATTAAGAAATTACATGTCAAACCCAACACATGTCCTCACTTCTGAAGGAATAGATTTGAAACCTAATTTATCTTACTATGAAGAGCCTATTCAGATTCTAGACACTAAAGAATATGTGTTGAGAAATCTAATGACTCATTTGGTAAAGGTACATTGGAAAAATCATAAAATTAAAGAGGTGACATGGGAGCCTGAGGAACTTATGATGAAGAACTACCCAAATATTTTTATGAGGTAAAAATCTTGAAATTTTGGTAATGAAAATTTTTCCGGATGGGAGAATGTAACTACACATAATTATATCAATAATATTTCCCTTATTATGTTTATTTCATATATTATAAATCACATAAAATTTCTTATAGAACATAATACTAACCTTATAAATGAAGAATGAATGAAATAATAGGTATTTCTAGAAGTTAAGAAACCTATACCAATGAAATAGTAACATGGACTTAAGAATAGTAATATGACCCTTATAAATAGTAATTCAACAAATGAATAGTAATGTCACCCATGTTTTTATAAATAAAATTTAGGCATATTATAAATGAAATTGTGATATAGTTATATCATAGCATAGGTAAATAAATATTTTAAAATTATTAATTAAGCGTTTGTATTTTTATGAGTCATAAATATTTAATTACAATTTTATAATTAACAAAATGATTTAAAAGAAAATTAATTTTCATAAAATATATTCATAAATCAATATTTATTTTTCTTATGATTTTAAGATTATTTAATTAGGCCTTAGTTAATTTTTTAGAATATTATAAATCAGTTATAATTTAAAAAACTTTATTTTTCGAGTAAATGATTATTTTAATTAAAAATTAAATTTCGCATTTTTAGAAAATTATTTTCATAAAATGTGGTTAATTTTTTAATTATAAGTGTCTAAAATTTTTATGGTGAATTTTTGGTGTTTTTCTAATGTCACGACCCGACCCAACGGGGCTCGAGCCGCGACACCCCAAGCCCACCTCCAATAGGCCAGGGGCTGACGTCTAGCACAGAGTAGGATATCACACACATGGGAGGCATTAGCCTAAGGTACCTATACACACGCACCAACATACACCTCTATGCAACTGTGTAGAGATATAAAACTGAAAAGTAAATGCATGCATACATCTAACCCAAACAAGAGTGCAACAGCAGAAGTACAAAGGGAAAAACAGGGCCCACTAATAGAAAACTACAAAGCGCATCCAACCTTCTCTGAAGAAGGGGAATGTTTCCCCAAACACCTGCCAATAAGCTCCTCAGTAAAGCTCCGGTAAACACCCCAGTCAAACCCGCTCACTAAGCTCTGCCTGCTCCGGGTCCTCCTGTGACTCCGTCGATAGGCCTGTGGTCTGCACAAGACACAAACATGTGCGGGAAAAGCCCGTGTAGGGGTGAGTATAACAATACTCAGTAGGCACCCCAAAAACCCAAAACAAAAGAGAGAAACTGAAAGGAAACAGTCCACTCATCCCAGCTAGAGGGAACCCAGATGAGGGAGAAACTCCATCTCATGACCATCCTCGGCTAAACACAACTAGTCAGCTCAGCTCAGGTGTATGCCCATACATACACCTTGAACAAACCAGATATACTCAGCTCACGCACAAAGCCACATGAGGTAACGACCTCATCACTAGCAATAGTCCACAACCATGAGACCACACTCCATGATCACTATCATCCCAGATGAAACTCTTCCGAGAGATACACTCCATCGGGTTTCTCATAAACCTCTCAGTCTCTCAACCGAGAGATCACGCTCGTCAGATAGCATCACAGAGGAAACCTCACTGAAACAACATAAACACCAAACTCCTCGAATAGAGGATCGCTCCTAGGGTCCTCTAGGGGATACCAGAACCCACACTGGTATACGAAGATCTCACAAAAAGGGGATCACACCCAGGGTCCTCTGGGAGATACCATAACCCGACCTGGCATTCGTAGAACTCGCGGATAGGGGATCACACCCAGGATCTGTTGGGGGATACCACAACCTGATATGGCGCTCGACAGAAGCACGTCACTTAGATAGAGGATCTTCGCCCACGTAAAAGTGGTCACGACGATACCGAAACCCTATCTAGTACATCTCGTGTTGTAGGGGATCGAACTGACGATGTCGCAGCCCTACCGAAACCACGTGCTAAGTAGGGGATCGTATAATCGACGATACTGCAACCCTACTACAATTATCTTGCTGAGTAGGGGATCGTATACCCAAAAATTCCACAACCCTACTGAACACGGCCCACTGCATAGGGGGTCATATTCTCAATGATGCCACAAACCCTACGGAGTTAACCTGCCAGATAGAGGATCGATGCCCGTGGATAAGCGGTCACAGCGATACCAAAAACCCGATCTAGGGAAACAATGCTAGAGGATCCCGCTCCGGGCCCACCGGAGGGATACCACAACTCTAACAGATTAAACATCTCGTCGAGAGGATCACAAGCCTATACTAGGGTTGTGATGCCGCGCGAACCCTCGTAGGAACGAACTAAGGGAGTACCCTCAACCACTGCTGGTCCAGACATTGCTAACCTGAGCGACCCACAACAATGCCACACTACGCAGCACCAAGATTGATACCAAGGCCACCATCACGATCCATGCAGAAAAACATGCAAGATAGGCTACTTACTCGCCCAAAATGGACTATCGATGAAAAAGGCACTATTCACTGTAGCTACTCCGTGTAGGGCCCACACAATGATTCCAGAACTCATCAAGAGGATCATACCATGGTGATCCCCTCGGAAAAACACACAAAATCGACTACTCGTCTATCCAAAACAGAAACCCGGTGAAAAAAATGCACTATTCACCGAAGCCAGCTCGGGTGGGGCCCACACCAAGATCCTGATACTCATCGAGTAGATCACACTGTTGAGATCCCCTCAGAAAAACATGCAGGATCGACTGCTCAAACGTCCCAAACGGACACCCAGCGGAAGAGTTGTGTTTCTCTGAAAACGCCAAAAACCCGGCCTAGTGGGGCCCGCACCCCGTTCTCCGTCCCAACACCCGAAAACCATCTCAAAAAGTTTTTTGTATCATCAGGGTCTCAACACCACTGATTTCACGTCATTCAGACGCTCTAGGTAGAAGTTACAACGGCCCGAAGTCGTAAAATAATAAAATATTATTATTTTATACGACGTTTCTAACTCTCGGGCCACAATCCCGAACCTTTAAACCCTAGAACCCACACCGGAGGGTTCGCCTCATCCCCAGGGTTGTGCCTCCATAGACGGCACATGAATCGAACATCTAGAGGGTAGGAAACGGGGGTTTAAAAACCCCTTTGTACAAAACTGGGCCGGTCCAGCTGGCTCGGGCCAGCCCGCGCCGGCCGACAGACCGCGCCACCGCAACGCGGCGCACGCGTGCAATCTTCCGACCCCCCGCTGGGGGGTCGCCAGTGATTGACACCATACTGTCGTTGTCGCGGCGGTCCTTAATTTAAACGTGGCCTGCCACCGCAGACCGCCCCTGCCGGCACCGCCACCGGCCGCCAACACCGGCGAACCTTCTGAAGTCCGTCGGAGGCACCTCGGAGGTCCAAATGTAGATCTGGAAGCATCTACGTGCCCCCCGGGATCTGATAAACCCATCTGCAGGTTCAAAACCGAGAAAACGTGGAAATTTGGGATCCGAGATTTTCAAAACTTCAAAAGCCTACCGATTGGCGGATCGCCGACGCTTTGGGTGCAGAACGGTGCCCACGATGCCCTGAAGCTGGATCCACGGACGAACGATGCTGAAAATGAACTCCCAGAGCTTGATTTGGCTAAGAATGGGTGAAGAACGGAGAAGGTACATGTGGCGTAAGTGGGAGGGGAATAGTTTCCCTTGATTTCCTTTGTTTTCTATCTAAAGAAATCATTTAATTTTCTGCCCCGACTGAACCTCTCGGCGCGGAGCAAGTTAAGTCACCCATAGGGTAAACATGCCGTTATGAGCGCAACAGAGGGCTCGGATTTGCGATCTGAGACTTAGTTCAGATGTTATTTGAGCCGACTCTTGTAAATGGACTTTCCACTTATTTATGAAAACGCCCCTGGTGGCGCTTTCCATCGCAGGCCCGCACCCGCAAAGTTTACACCTCGCATAGGGTAAACGACACATTCCGGATGCAACTGTTCCCTCAGATTCCTGTTCTGAGCTACCATTTAGGAGATACCACACCCCCGCCACGTGCATAGTATAAAAATACTTAATATGTTTATAAAATTAATTCCAGACACAACGGGCCTCAGAATCGCACGTTGTCTTCGCGCCTAGCTCTGTAATTATTCGTAGGAATAATTCCAAAGTCTGACAGGGCCAAAACCCGAGTCTCTACATCTAAATACTTGAATTTTGTGAATAGTAAAATATGATAATTTATTGTAAATGCTAAATACATGAATTATTAAGTCATATGTGATGTATGGATGATGTAATCCCATAATATCGAACTATCCTTGATTATTTTTATATATGTTATGATAATTATCAAACTATTCATAATCTTGAGCCAAAATAATAAAAAATGAATAAAATATTCAAAAAACACCCCTACCCACCACTATAAATATCACCCCTTCTCCTCACACCTTCCAAGATTTGAGCCTTATAAAATTTCTACCAAATACTCTTCCCAAGTCCCTCCCCTACATCAAAGAGCTCTTGGTCTCATCAAAATACCAATACCAATCCCCTAATAAGGTTCTCAAGGAGTAGAATTCAAGAGGTAAGATCCTCTTCCTTTCCCTTTTAATTTCTTTTCAAGTTATTTTCTTTTATTATTCTCTCCTCACCTCCCCTCATCAAAATATCATTAAAACTTCATTAACTTACATATACTATAATTTTATTATTCTAATTTAATAATCAATCATCAATCCCCTTCTCCACTCCCTTTTATTCTAAAAATGGAAACATCATTTGTGAGGTGTTGTTTCATCGCCTTCATAAACGACATGTTTTCTTTTTCCTTCATCATATTTAATGATATTCATGAAACCATTTTAATGGCTGAAAAAGATTTTAAATTTTATATTATAACCATTGTTATGTTCTATATGTAACATATTTACATAATACTAAATAATAAAATAAAATGAGTTTGTTATGATAATTAACTACAGTAATAATCTAAACAATTATCACTAAATGTATTATGTAATGATTCATCCTCATAAAATATAAAAAATTATATATATATATATATATAAACATTAACACTTATTTATGTTCATAAATAAAATATAATTACAATTATGGATAATTATACACATTTTACATGAACTCCATTACTTATAAATAAGAGAACTGGTCATGAAAACTAATGAAATGAACACTCCTAAACGATAAAATTGTATCTTATAACTCATCAAAAAGACCATAAATGAACATAATAAAATTTTACCAAATAAATTACATATAAAAAAATACAATGAATTAATTAATTAGTGTATTTAATTTTATTATCCAGGTCATTAAGGTCAAGTGAATAACATATTTGTACATAAGGTAAGGGTTTCACCTGAACCTTCATTTTTTCCTTTGAGTTATTATTTCACTACCATTACCCAAATTTAATGATTATATCATTTTTTGTACTTATTATATATTATGTTTATATGTTCCAAACTCAGATATCCATATCATTTTATCTTTATTTTATGGGAATTACGTTTGTTACAAGGTTCCCTTCTTAATTTTTCCAGATACACAGGTCTGATTAAAGGGAACTTCTTGATTTCTTTCCCATTTTCAAGTACCATCAATAAACATTTTAATAAACAATTGTTTTTATAAAATCACTAATTTTTTTCAATAAAAACTATACTTTTTCATTTCTAGTTTTATAAAAACAATTATCACAAATACAAGTGATTTTCCCAAAAGAACTCTTCTTTGCAAAGTAAAAGGAGTATTTCTCTAAAGAATTACTTGATAATTTTATTAGAGTATTTTTATTTTTCAACACCTCTATAGAATTTTATAATTTATTGATATTGGTATCTTATTATTATAATCTACCTTATTTTATTAAAAGGATTATTATTAGTTTGACTTTGGATGTGCTATATTGATACCATTCACCATACTACTCATAATGGTTAGTGATCATGTTTACATATTAGGGAATGTAATTAACATATCATATATATATGTTTATTATGTTTAACCCCATTAATATAGGTAATTCATTGGAATTAGTATGTGATGGGTGGGGGAATTATATTTTTTTGATGCATCGGTACATCTCATGAGACAAAGTAGATATAGACTTGGCTGAGGCCTTTCCCATTTTTAGATATGGTTTTGGTCGAGGCCTTAATCATTTTCAGATGTCTTGTCCAATGCATAAATAGTATTTATTAGTTTTCTATCATTATTCATTACCTCATTATGTTATTATTAACTGATAAATCATGTGATAATTCGACTAGTACAATAACCATGGTTAATCTTCGTGTGATTATTTATATGGAATAACTTATTATAATTTCATTTCTTCCAGATTAAGATCAAGATTATGTTCTAATGGAATTTTATATTGTAGTTATTCACCATGCCTTATTATTTATGCTTTTTTATATTACTTACCCTTAACTAAGCATTATAGCTCACCCCTTTCTTATGTTTTATTTTTTCATATGATATGAATATGAATATTATGAATGACTTGTAGGGTTAATCTAAGAGTTTTGAGTGTTAAAAATGGAGTTCCTACATTGTTTTTTCATTCAAGTTGTAATGTAATGTTCATGTATGTAATCTGGATTCTAAAACTACTAAACTAATCAGTCCTTTGGGATTCAAGTTTTTTATCTATGCCAATGTAATAAAGGCACAGACTCTGGGCTACTAGGGTCAAGGTCTTTACATTAAATGTTTTAAAATGGATTACATTGACTAGTTTGAGGTTTTATAGGTGTTTTACACATATTTTTTTCCAAAAACAATTTAAAGTGTTTCAAATGGGTTGTTTTTATTTGTAATGGGTGTGTTTTCCTGGTTGATATATTTATAGATTTCAAAACGTTCCAAAGTATTTGGTTATTTCAAAGGTGGTTTTAAATAGATATTTGACCTAAAAATGGATTTACATGAAATTTTTTATTAACTTAGTTTCAATAGTTAATTAAAATAGGATTTAAAATGGTGTGAGTTATCTTGGAATCATAATATTATTTCAATGTGTATTGTTTAAAACTTTAATAAAAATGATTTTTCATGAAAGTTATGAGACCCTATTTTGTTCCCCTTGTAAATCATTCAATTTATTGGGTGGTGTTTCATATATATGGGGGTTGGGTAATGGATCTAAGGGGTTTTTCATGTGCGGATGTTAGACGATAGGTGAGATTGTTTATAATTCTTGGATTACTTTCTCACACAATTTTTTGATGTCAAGAGAATCCATGGAAGATAGTAGGTGGCCTATATAATGGAAATATCTAATGTACAGTGTGCTACCTAAGGTAAGGACCTAGTCTGACTGAGTGAGCTAATGGATTGTTTTTATGGTCCCTCAATGTATTGTAAGGTATCATTGTTTCTTTTGATCCACTGATCATGATAGAGATATTTTATTTCTATAGAACTGTAGGGATATGATAGGTTCAATATTATCAACATGGGTTCCTCGTTTCTAGTTCAAGTATTTATTAATATATTCCTAGGGAGTTACTCATGATGCTAGGATCTTATTGATAATTATTATAGGGGATTCTGTATTTTATTTTCATGTATCCTATATTTATTTTTTGATTCCATGGAACTATTTTATTGATTATTCTCTTTTGCCTCTTTATTGATCCCATAATGTATGCTTCTAATTATTTCCCATTTCATGTATTATTTTGGTACCTTTCAAAACCATTTTAAAAATGGGTTTAAAGGATGTTTTTCTTTGAAATTGAAATGTCGTTTATTTTTCAAATATTATTTGGAATTTTTTTCTAAGAAAAAGGAAATATATGGATTGGTTTTTATAAATCTAGTGTGTTGGTTTTTAAAACAAGGTTTTTGGATATCGTTTCTAATTTTATTTGTAAATATTGTTTTCAAGCATATTTTAGAAAACTATTTGAAATTGAAAACCATATCTCAGTATTTAAAAGTGTATTTGAAAAGGGGTGACTAAAAAACAATTTCCAAAGTGTAATTTTAACCTCAGTCTATTAAAGGATACTTTGGCGAGGGAAAAACTTTTTCCACATTATTTTCTTCATTTAATTGAAATAAATAAAAAAATTGAAACCTCTATTGTAAGGACCAAGACCCCAGTTGCCCAGAGGTAGTATCTTATATTAATAAATTAGTTTGTTTACAAGGACATACCATCCCAAAGGACCACATAGTTTAGTATTTTTCAAAAACCAGATACAAACATAATATTTACATTACAACTTTAAAGAAAAAACAATATTACAACTCCATTGGAAATACTCATAAAACATAGATTATTCCTGCAAGTAATTCATAATAATATTCATCTTCACATCCTGGGGGAAAATAAAACATAAGAAAGGGTTGAGATGATATTATAAGTAATATTAAATAATACAATGGAAGTTATCATAACCATAAACATTAGTCATGGTGAATAACTAAAATCACATGCCTTTAAAAATAAACTTGGGAATAATATGGCAGGAATGAAAGCTGATTACATAAATCCATATAAATGATCATAAGAGAATTAAACATAAACATGGACATTATACTAGTTTAATAATCACATGGTATATAAATTAATATTATCATAATGAGGTAATGCATAACATCAAACATATGAAACATATTTTCAAGGCATCGGCCATGACATTTGAAAATACTAGGGTAAGGTCTCAGCCAAAACCCAAGTATTTTTTATCTTATAAGACCTAAGAATGAATAGAGGGGTTATATAGGGCCCCACCCATCACCTTCTAAGTCCAATTCATTCCTCATATGAATGAAGATAAACATAAAAAACATGAACATATGAATTGTAAATAACTTTCCCCAATTTGTAATAATAATCACTAACCAATCTGAGTATCATAGTAAATGGTATCAAAATAGAACATCCACAATCAAACTAGTCATAAACCATTTAATAAAATATGTTAGATAAAAATAATAAGATATTAATCTCAATAAATCATAAAATTCAACAGATTTTTTGAAATAGATGAAAATACTGTAATAAAATTATCGAGGAATTCTTGAGAGAAATACCCATTTTACTTTGCAAAGAAGAGTTGTTTTGGAAAAATTATTTTTATTTGTCATAATTGTTTGTATAAAAATAGTAATAAACAAATATATCTTTTCAGGAAAAAATTATTAATTTTATAAAAATAATGGTTTCTTAAAACAGATTGTATATAGTACCTGAAAATGGGTAAGAAATTGAGATATTCCCTTTAATCGGGCTTGCGTATTGGGAATACTTGAGAAAGATCCTTATAAAACATGTAAATCCCTATCAAAGAAAGAAGGATTATTATTGTTACACATATATAAGACATTAAAACATAATTTATGAGGAGTAAATTAAAAATAATTAAGAATTTTATTGGGGTAAATTGAGAGAAAGTGTAATCCCAAATGAAAAATGGAAGTTCGGGGAGAAACCCTTACCATATGTCAGAATGTGTTCTGCACTAGACCTTAAAATCCTGGATAATAAAATTAAGTCCATTAATTAATTAATTAATTAAGAAAATTATCTACAAGTATTTTATTTATTATATTTTTATTAAGTTCATTTATGTCCTTTTTAATGAGTTATAAGATATAATTTTATTGCTCGGGAGCATTTGTTTCCTTGGTTTTCACAATCGGTATACTAGTATATGAGTATGGAAGTTCATGTGGAATGGGTATAATTATCCATAATTTAATTTATATGATATTTATGAGCATAAATAATTGTAAATGGTTATATATAACATTTTTTATATGGTATTAGGATGAATCATTGTATAAGATATTTAGTGATAATTGTTTACATTATTACAGTGGTTTTAGATCATAACAAAACCATTTTGTTTTATCATTTAATATTATGTAAAAATGTTACTTACAAAACATAAGAAAGGTTGTAATACATATATTAATTTATTTTTTAACCATAAAAAAATGGTATAGTGGCCAGCCTTGAATAATAAATTGAATAATTAAAGTTCGTCATCCATGAAGGTTATAAATCAGTACCTCCTGAACGATGATCTATTTTTTAAAATAAAAGAGAGAGAGTGATGATATTTAACAGGGTTCTTACATTAACATGATATAATTATATTATATAAATGATAATTCATTTTTCATGCTCAATTGGATAGATACGGTGAGGAGATAACAATAAAAGAAAGAACTGGAAAAGAAAATAAAAGGAAAGGGAATAGGATTTCACCTCTTGAATACTCCTTGAGAATCTCCTTAATGGGATTGATTTTGGTATTTTGATGAGATGAAGAGATTTTGGTTGTGGGTAAGGATCTTGGGAAGTGTATTGGGCAAAAATTTTACAAGTCTCAAAGCTTGGAAGGTGTGAGGAGAACAAAGGGTGAGAGGTTGTTTTTATAGTGGAGGAGAGGGGTAATTTCTCATTATTTTATTCATTATTTTATTATTTTACTCAAGACAACCAATATTGTTGATTATTGTGACTATATATAGTAATAAGTGAATTTTAGTTCAAACCAAGGGTGATTACATCATCCAAACATAACCTATGACTCAATAAATCATGTATTTACAATTTATCATAAACTGTTGTATTTTACTATTCGCGACAAATTCAACTATTTTAGAAAAAACACAAAAAATCACAATAACCATTTTTTGAAATGTAGAATTCAAAAATGGACTCCATTTTATAAAAATAATTTTCTAGATGTGTGAAATTTTATTTTTAAATAAAATCATTATTTACTTGAAAAAATATAGATTTTAAATTTAAAAATGATTTTATAACACTTTCAAAAATTAACTAAGGTCTCATAAAATTATCCTAAAATAATAATACAAATAAATATTTATTTATGAATCTATTTTATGAAAATTAATTTTCTTTTAAATAATATTATTAATTATAAAAGTGTAATTAAATATTTATGAATTGTAAAAATACCAACACTTAAATATTAATTTTTAAAATATTCACTTACTTTTACTATGATATAATTATATCATAATTTCACTTATGAGATGCATAAATTTTATTTATACTTTCATGGGTGATTTTACTATTTATTAGGTAGATTTACTTTTTATTAGGGTCATATTATTATTCATAAGGGCAGGTTACTATTTCATCAGTATAGGCTCCTTAACATCTAGAAATACCTATTATTTGTTTTATCCTTAATTTATAAATATTTTATTATGTTCTATATATAGTTTTATATGATTCATACTATATAAAAAAATAAGAAGGGAATTTTCTTTGATATAATTTTGGGTCATTACATTCTCCCCTGCTACAAATATTTCATTCTTTAAATTTCCAAAATGTCACCTCACAAAAAGATTTGGGTAGTTCTTTATCATAAGATCCTTAGGATCCCACGTCGACTCTTCAATTTTATGATTTTTCCAAAGTACCTTTACTAGTTGAGTCACCCGATTCCTCAACACATGTTATTTAGTGTTGAGAATTCAGATAGTCTCTTCACAGTAAGATAAGTCAGTAAACCTTTAGAAGTGATTACATGTGATGGGTTTGGCATGCACTTTCTCAATAATGAGACATGGAACACATTGTGTACTTTATAAATTATATGTGTAATCTTCAAATGATAATCCATAAATCCAAATCTCTCCATAATTTCAAAAGGACCAATACACCTGGGGCTCAGTTTCCCTTTCTTTCCAAATCTTATAACACCCTTCTAGGGAGATACTTTCAAGAAAACATGACCTCATACTTGAAATTCCAAATCCTTAGTTCGATTATCGGCACAACACTTTTTCCTACTGTTAGATTCTTTGATATGGGATTGAATAGTCTTTACCTTCACTATTTTTTCCTCTACCATCTTTGGGCCTACAAGCATCCTTTCAAAAACTTCATCCCAACATGTTGGTGTACGATATATCTTTCTATACATTTCTTCATATGGTGCCATTTGAATTCTTGAATGGAAACTATTATTATAGGAAAACTCTACCGATGGTAAATACAGATCCCATATACCTTGAAAATCAAGTGAGCATGAACTCAATGTGTCTTCTAAAGTTTGGATCGTTATTTCTAACTGTAAATCAGTTTCAGGGTGATAAGAAATACTCAAATGAAGCTCAGTATCCAAATATTTTTTAATAAATTTCAATAATTTTTATGAAAATCATGGATCATGATCAAACACAATTGATATAGGTTCTCCATGAAGTCTTAAAACTTCATTAATATAGATTCATGCAAGGTGGTCCAGTGGAAAATCTTCCCTTATGGCAAGGAAATGTTCATATTTGGTAAGTCGATCAACAATTACCCATATTCCATCATTATTTCTTGAAGTTTTGGGTAATCCAATTATAAAATCCATAGTGATGTCATCCCATTTCCATATAGGAATAGTAAAAGGTTGAAAGACTCCTCTAGGATGTTTTCTTTTATCCTTGGCCTATTAACAAACTAAACATCTTGATACATAATCTATAATTTCCCAATTTATATTATACCACATTAAATATTTCTTCATATATCTATAAATATTAGTTCTACTAGGGTGTATATAGAAATTATAGCTATGAGAATCATCCAATAACACTCTTTTTAGATTGGGTATAGAGAAAACACATATCCTCTTACCAAATTTTAGAATTCCATCATCATACATGAAGACTGGAAACTTCCCATCATTCACAACATTAATTTTCTTTTAAATATTCTCATTGTTACATTTATAACTTTTAATTATTTCCAATAAAGATTTTTGGGTGACTAGTTGAAAAAGTAATGATGTTTCACCTTCCTTGATAATTTCCATATACAAACTTAGTATATCCATGTACACAGGATCCTTATCAATCCTCATTTTGTTCAGAATCCCAGGATCCTTCCTACTCAATTCATCTTCTATATTATTATCCTTCCTTGGTTGGTAGTGTATTGAAAAATTATAATCCTTGAGTGGCTCAAGACATTTCCTTTTCCTCATGTTTAGTTCTTTCTATGAGAAAATATATTTCAAACTCTTGTGATCCGTATATATCTCACATATTTAACCATAGAGATAGTGTCTCCATATATTCAGAGAAAATATTATAGCTACAAACACAAGACCATAAGTTGGATATTTCTATTCATGAGTTTTTAACTACCTTAATTCATAGTCAATAACTCTATCATTCTACATAAGGACACAGAAAAGTCATTTATTTGATGTATCACTATAAATCAAAAATACACCATTTCTCGATGGTATATTAAAGATCGGATCATTCACTAATATCATCTTAAATTCTTTAAAACATTCTTCAAATTATTTTTTTCATATTCACTTATCCCCTTTATGTGTAATCTTGGTTAACGGGTTAGATAATCAGGTGAAGTTTTGAACGAAACGCTGATAATAGCTTGCTAAACCAATAAAACTATATACCTCGGTTATGTTCATTGGTGTAGTCCATTCCTGAACTACCTTTTTCTTCACAGGTTAAACTAATATTTCATACTTAGAGACAATATATCCAAGAAAAGAAACATTTTGAATCCAGAATTCACACTTTCTAAACTTCCCATAGAACTTGTTTCTTCTAAGATTCATTATAACAATACACAAGTGGTTCTCATGATCTTCGTAGCTTTTGGAGTATACCAATATATCATCAATAAATACCACAAAAAATTCATCAAGATATTTCTTGAAAATATATTCATTATATCCATGAAAACATAGGGTTCATTAGTCAATCCAAAATGCATTTTTTTAAACTCATAATGCCCATACCTGGTTCAAAATTCTATATTTAGAATATCTTTTTTCCTCACACACAACCGATGATATCTAGATCAAAGGTCCATATTCCAAAAACATTGGGCTCCATGAAGTTGATAAAATAAATCATCAATTTGAGGAAGAGTATACTTGTTCTTTATCATAATAGAATTGATTTTTCTGTAGTCAATACACATCCTCATGGGTCCATATTTCTTTTTGACAAAGATAACAAGATATCCTTATAGAGAAATACTAGTGTGAATAAATCTTTTATCACTCAATTCCTATAGTTTTTTATTCAGATCTACGAGTTCCACTATGTCCATTATATAATAAGTCTTTGATACAGGTTTTTCACCATGAATTAAATCAATAGAAAACTCAATTTTCTACTTCAGATGATATCTAGGTAAATCTACTAGAAATACATCAATAAATTCTTTCACAATAGGTACATACTCAATTTAAAGATTTATTTCCTCACCCATATATATTGTGTTTTGTTCCTCCCCAATAGTTGAATTTAGTAGAGATAATAGGAGTGTATCTATATAAGAATAATATGGTGATGCTTATTCTATAAATATAAGGGATTATATACCTTCCTCAAAGATTATAATTTCTTCCATCATGTAATATATTTTCACATAATATTTTTAAATCCAATCCATATTGAGGATTATGTCAAATTTTACCATAGGTATTATGATAAAATAATTAGATAAATCACATTTATATTATTTAATGGGAATTGTATAAAAAATCTGTGTTTCAATGAGACTTCCTTTAGTGGTTTTTACTGACAACTACCTTGTTAAGGAGAATTGGAAATATCTAATTTTTAAATAAAACTAAGAAGATATAATGGAATGAAATGATCCAAAATCAAATAAATATTTGTCCAAGTTTGAGGAAATTTTTATAGTACCTTTCACCACATCATTAAGGACTTCAACCTTAGAATTTATGATTGTATAAACTTTTCCTTGCTCCTGTGGCCTTTTATGAGGAAAGATTCATTAACGCTTTAGACAATAATTTGCATAGTGTCACAACTACCTATAATTGTAGCACTGCACATTGGTAGCTTCTTTCTATAAATTCCAATCACAGGCTTGGTGGCCTTTTTTACACTTGAAACAGACTCCTTTTCCATTTAAGCAAGCTCTGGGGTTTTTCCTCCCACAAGTATCACATGTTACACAACTCCCTTTTTTATTCTTCCCTTTATCCATTCTTTCTTCCTCCACCCTCTTCTTCTCTTTATTCCCCTTAAATTCATAAAACTTATAGATTTTTTTTCTCTTGATAGCACATGAGACTATATCTTCATATGATAAAAAGTTTGGTAAACCAGTACCCTTAGGAGGAATGGTTTTAAACCATCAAATAATCGATCAATCTTTCTCCTTGGATTACATATGTAGTTCTCGAAATGCCTTGATATCCTTGTAAAATTTTATTCATACTTGGAAACATTCTCATCCTCGTTCTACCTCATATTCAATAATTTCTTTTCCATATCTACTCGTTTCTCATGAGGAAAATATTTTTCTAATAAAATTTCTTTAAAATCATTCCATTCTATTTCTTATATTTCTTAATCCTCCTTTGTGTTTTGAATTGATGACCACCACTAATCTACATTTACCAAGAGATGGTAAATTTACATAATAACCTTCTCCCATTCATTAATTACCAAAGAAATAGATATCTTCTACAAATAACTTATACAATTCTCTATTATAAATGGGTTTGTAGTCCCATTAAATGATTGAGGTTGTTGTCACATAAAGAGGTCAAACATTACAGCTCCACATTTTTGATCAAGATTCTCCCTATGGGTGATGTTATTATTCATAACCTAAGTAAGTTTTCCTAATATAATTATATGTTTCTCAGCACCAATTGCATCTCCAGAACCAATATCATTATCTTGAATATAAGGTAAATCACTATATGAGATATATATACTCATACAGTTTACCTTATTTCTATTATGTTCTATTTCTAAATAATGGAATATACTAAATTAGTCCATGAATCATAATACAATGTATAACTATCAAAACACCTAATATAAATTGTAATTTTATGCATGTATAATCTCATAATCATAAGAATGGTTTATTTGGTGAAATATTTACAATTAAATACTTCATAATGGTTTGTAAATAAAATGTGAAGTATTATAATCATATCCATTAGTAGTGTAAAATTAAGTTCATAGTAAGGCTTATTTTCTTGTACCAAGATACTAAGTGTCAGGTCCGGAACACATTGCCAGAGTTGTAACTCTTAGGAACATATGTGGTAGAACCATGTCCACTTATAGTCTCCATACACTGATCTATTTTTTAAAAATATCCACATAATATAAACCTTACAAAAATTATATGATGTTATTTTATTCTAATCATCAAATTCTATCTTAGGGTTTCGTTCCCTAGTCTATGTTTTCTATATCTAGTTTCCATGGTTTCTACTAAACTTCCTCTGATACCAACTATAAGGACCCGCACCACAGTTTCCCAGAGATGGTGACTTATATTAATACATTGTTATATTTACAAGGACATAATATCCTAAAGTAATGTGTAGTTTATTAGTTTTTTGAAAACCATATAAAAACATAAGATTCACATTACAACTTGAAAGCAAAAATAACATTACAACTCCATTGGAAATACCCATAAACTCGTAGATTATTCCTGTAAGTCATTCATAATAATATTCATCTTCACATCCTAGGGAAAAATAAAACATAATAAATGGGTGAGATTAGATGCTCAGTAAGGGTAAGTAATACATTGTAAGTTATCATAAAAATAAACATTAGGCATGGTGAATAATTAAAAACACATGCCTTTAAAAATAAACATGAGCATAATATGGCAGGAATGAAAGTTGATTACATAAATCCATATAAATTATCATAATAGAATTAAACTTTACAATGTATATTCTACTAGTCCAATAATCACATGTTTTATAAATTAATATTATAATAATGAGTGAATTCATGATTTTAGACATTTGAAACATATTTTCAATGCCTTGACCAAGACATCTGAAAATACTAGGGTAAGGCCTCAGCAAAAACCCAATTCTATTTTGTCTCATGAGACCTATCAATGCATAGAGGGTCTATAGTGGGCCCCACACATCACTTTATAAGTCCAATTAATTCATCATATGAATGGGGATAAACATAAATAACATGAACATATTAAATTTAAATAATTTTCCCTAATCTATAATCATGATCACTAACAAATCTGAGTAGCATGGTGAATGGTATCAAGATAGCACATCCATAGTCAAACCAACCATAAAAAATTTAGTAAAATATGTTATATGAAAATAATAATATATCAATCTCAATAAATCATAAAATTAAATAGAGGTGTTGAAATATATGAAAATACTCTAATAAAATTAGAGACTAATTCTTAAGATAAATAACCCTTTTAATTTTCAAAGAGGAGTTCTTTTGGAAAAATAATTTTTATTTCTCATAATTGTTTGTATAAAAAGAGTAATGAAAAAATATAATTTTTCATGAAAAAATTATTAATTTTATAAAAATAATGTTTTTTTTTCAATAGACTGTATATGGTACTTGAAAATGGGTAAGAAATCGAGATGTTCCCTTTAATCGGGCTTGCGTATTGGGGAGGATTGAGAAAGATACTTATAAAACATGAAACTCCCCATTATATAAAGAGGGATTATGATTGGTAAATATATATAGAACATTAAAATAGAATTTATGAGGAGTTCATAACAATAATTAATAATTTAATTGGCATAAATAGAGAGAAAGTGTAATCTTGAAAAAAAATAGAGGTGTGGGGAGAAACTCTTACCTTATGTTTGAATGTGTTATACACTTGACATTGACATCATGGATATTCAAATTAAATCCATTATTTATTTATTAATAATCCTATCTACATGTATTTTATTTAATATAATTTTATTAAGTTCATCTATGTCCTTTTTTATGAGTTATAATATATAATTTTATTGCTCAGAAGAGTTCGTTTCCTTAGTTTTCATGATCGGTATACTTGTAAATGAGTAGGGAAGTTCATGTAGAATGGGTATAATTATCCAGAATATAATATATATTCTATTTATGAACATAAATAAGTTTAATGGTTATATATGACTTTTTTTATATGGTATGAGGATTAATCATTACATAATACATTTAGTGATAATCGTTTACATTATTACGGCAATTTTTTATCATAACGAACTCATTTTGTTTTATTGTTTAATATTATGTAAATATGTTACTTAAAAACATAATAAAGTTTTTAATACATATATTTTAGTCTGTTTTAACAATTAAAATGGTATCATGACCATCCTTTAAGAATAAATTGAAGACTGAAAGTTCGTCGTCCACGAAGGTTGTAAATCAGCACCTCTCAGATAATGATTTCATTTTTAAAAAAAAAGAGGGAGAGTAGGGAGATTGATGATGGTTATTACATTAACATGATATAATTAAATTATATAAATTATACTGTATTTTTCATTCTCATTTGAAAATATTAGGTGAGGAGATAATAAAAAAATAATGAACATGAAAATAAAATAAATGGAAAAGGAAGAGGATTTTACCTCTTGAATACTCCTCCTTAAGAATCTCCTTGAAGGGATTAATTTTGGTATTTTGATGAGACCAAAAGCTTCAGGACATGGAGTAGGATATTTGGAAGAGTATTGGCCAAAAATATGACATGGCTAAAAGCTTGGAAGGTGTGAGGAGAAGAGGGGGTGAGGGTGGTTTTTATAGTGGAGGCGAGGGGTAATTTCTCATTATTTTATTCATTATTTTATTATTTTTCTCAAGACAACTAATAGTGTTGATTATTGTGACTATATACATAAATAAGTTCATTTTAGTTATAACCAAGGGTTATTACATCATAAAAACATCACATATGACTCAATAAATTCTGTATTTATCATTTATCATAAATTGTCGTATTTTACTATTCACCAAAAATTCAAGTATTTTAGAAAAATCCCAAAAATTCACCATAACTATTTTTCAACAAGTATAATTCAAAAATGGGCTCCATTTTATCAAAATAATTTTCTAAATATTTGAAATTTAATTTTTAAATAAAATCATTATTTAGTAGAAAAAAATCAGATTTTAAATTTAAAACTGATTTTATAACACATTCAAAAATTAATTATGGTATCATAAAATAATCCTCAAATCATAAGATAAAAAAATAATGATTTATGAATCCATTTTCTGAAAATTAATTTTATTTTAAATAATTTTATTAATTATAAAATTTGTATTATATATTTATGACTTATAAAAATACCAACACTTAAACATTAATTTTTAAAATATTCACTTACATTTGGTATGATATAATTTTATCATAATTTCACTTATGATATTAATAAGTTTTATTTATACTTTCATGGGTGAGGTTACTATTCATTAGTTCAATTTACTATTCATAAGGGTCATATTACTATTCCTAAGGGCATGTTACTATTTCATCAGTATAGGTTCCTTAATGTCTAGAAATACCTCTTTTTTCTTCTATCCTTAATTTTGAAAGGTTGTATTGTGTTTTATATGTGGTTTCATATGATTCATAATATATAAAATACACATAATAAGAGAAATTTCATTGATAGAATTTTGGGTTGTTACATCTATAATGGGTTTCTGATTCCCTTTTGTAAAGGCTTAAGAAAACCATATTTTCTTTTATCAAATTAGAATGTATGGAATGTAATATGAAAGTGATTGTATAGATTTTGTGGGTGAATAACTCTTAGTTTGTACAGATCATGCCTATATTTTATATGTTCAGATCCTCCATATATTGACTCTTATTATGTTGTCTTTTTGAGGGATTCGTTGGGGTTGGATGGTTATTGTGGGTTATGAAGAGTCTTATTGGGGTAGATTAGGATTTTATTTTATATTTTGGGGCTATGTATCTTCTATTTGGATTTCTAGATTTTAGGTTTTTTGGTTTTATTGGTATCATCTTATATTGTGTATTAATTTATTATTAAGTTTCATATTTTGTGTTGGATGAACAATAATGATTACTCTAAGTCTATTTGGTTTATTTATTTTCTTTCTGTTTATTATTTAAATTACTATTGGAGAGTGAAATCATTCCCAAGTGTGTTTTATGCTTCCCAGGAACTTGTTACCAGCTTGTAGGGATCTGAAATTCCCTTTGGGCTAGGGGAAGACCTCATCGAGTGCCAATTTATATAGTACCATAGACCATTTTTCTATACCATACATGTAAGGATTAAATGAAAAATTAATTACATCATTTTGTTGATGTAGTGGTTTATATGTACACATGAGTGATGTTATTATTTTCTAATATATATAAGTGTAAAAATTTAGATAAAATTTAAATTTATAGATTCATCATTATGTTATAATCATCAAATATATCCATTAAATACATCTTGATAACCATATTTGTGATGTGGTGATAAAAAAATCCATTACTTTATGGAGGAGGTATTTTTCATATACGTACAAGTGGTGCTTTTAATTTCCAATAGGATGTAAATGAGGTGGATAATAGCTCTTCTATAAATATAATACCATTAAATTATATTAAATATATTAATTTTATTATAGTAGGATGGTTAGAATATATTTAAATAAGGTAGAAGAATAAATAAGCTTGAAATAATTCAGTTAATACTTATACCTCCTTGGAAATCTACTTATGGATTACACCTTAATCTTTCTAAGATTGGTATTTAATGAGATCATAACCTAAAGAACATGGGGAGGTAATTTAAGAAGGAATTTGGTTAGATATTCATCAATCTAAATTGTTAAATTCATGCGGAGAAGTGAGGAGAGGAGGTGTCCTTTTATAAATGAGGGGGTGGTACCCTTTTAAATATAAATAACCTCAAAATATAATAAATACATTTCTCATGAAAATTTGATCCAAGGAAACTAAATTTCAAATTTAATATTTATTAAGGCCTTAATACACTAAACCAATCAAATTTAAACAGGTTTTAAAAATATTTTAAGCCTTATCTCTTAGATTACCCCCTGTTAACCATATTAACCTTCAACATGGTGACAAACTTTTACCATGGTAATTATTCATTATAAATAAAAATGAAATTAACCTCAATAAAATAATTTAAAATTATAATTTTAAATATTGAATAAATTTTCTATGATTAAATTTCTATAAGTGGTAAAATTTACTTTTAATGTAATTTTGAAAAATGCAATGAAGAACTGTTTTTAGAAAAATACAGGTTTTATGCATAAAATTAGTTTTACACCAAAATCAAGAATAATTTTGATTATAATGTAATTAGTTAGATTTGGTTAAATAAAAGGAGTATAATTTTACTTTCAAACCAAACCAAAACCAAAATTAACCTTTTGAAAACTTGATTAAAATATAAAATCTAAAAAATGTCATTATTTGAATAAAAACATTACTCAGATTTCTAAAATGCCAAATATAGATTTATTAAGTTCATAATTATATTTTTAAAATTCATTTTTTACTTATTAAATATATATTTTTTCTATAAAAATGGTTTTAAAAACATTCAATTCATTCTTACATCTTGTTAATGTCATAAAAGTAACAGTATATGTAAAATCCTTATTTTCACTATTCACCCAAAAATCAATTGTTTCAAAAAAACAAAAAATAATCTTAAAATTATTTTTATATGATGATGTTATAAATAAATTCAATTTTATTTATTTTAATTTATAAAATTTAATATATATACATATATATATATATATAATGTAATGAAAACTCATTTAATTAGAAAGATGTCCCTTTAAAGCTTTAAGTTTTTTAACATTATATCATATTGATTACCAATGGGTGATAAATTATTTATTTTAAAATTTTATATTAATAATTTATTTATTTTTACCTTTATTTTTAAAAAATTATTACTCAATTTAGTTTAGAATTTCTTATATCACACGCTATTCAATAAGATATTGACTAAAATACATACTAAATTCTCAGGGTGTTGTATTATCCACCTTAAAGAAATTATATCCTTATAATTATTATCTCTTTTCTAATGGATGAAGGTTTAAGAAAGATTTTATAATATATTCCATGAAGAGTAATATGACTTCAAAAGCTATTAATTTAAAAGTATCCCTAATAATGGAACCATAAAACAAATAAAGAGAGAGGGACTGAGGACTAGAATGTAATATACATAAGTGGAATAAAATAATTTATAGTATTTCTAAATGGTTTTAAGAAAAAAATATTGATAACATTTAATTTTTAAAATAAAATTAATGTCTATTTTAAGATTTTGAAACTTATCATTTCCTAAATATTGCTTAAACGAGGCATTTACCATTATGAGACCCGTACTTGCGAATGAGTTTCATAAATCATACCCTAGTTACTGGGTGATATTTTCTATATAAAATTCAATACATTTATCTTCCTATTATTTGAGTTAATTAATTATTTTATGATCCTAGAAGTGAATAAGATAAAATATACTTATTTATATATTTTCATACCATAAGAAAAATTTCAAACTTTGGTTTTGTTTTGAGAAGATTTCTATATTTTCTTCATCTCTATTCTAAATAATAAATAACCATGATTAATTTTTCATTATTTAAGTGTTAAAATTAACTTTTAATGTATCATAATATATTAAAAAGTATAAGGAGTTAATCCTACCATTTATATGCATTAACCAAAACCAAAAATGGTTGTAATAAGTTAATATAATATCTAATATGATTAATCCTTCATATGAATAAATAATACATTAATATTCAAAACCTCAACAATAACAACTAAATTTAAAC
The DNA here is from genome assembly GCA_963277665.1 of Viscum album. NCBI lineage: Eukaryota > Viridiplantae > Streptophyta > Magnoliopsida > Santalales > Viscaceae > Viscum > Viscum album. The sequence continues at coordinate 1,446,736,945 of OY728132.1, read as the reverse complement.
ATAAATCATTCCATAAATAACAAAACTTAAAACTATTCAAAATATTCTAGAATAAATTTGAATCTCAAAGATTATAATGATTTGATCATATTTTCTTCCCAGATCAACATAATATTTATCTTCAAAAAACCTTAATCACTCATAAAGTCATATAAAAACATGTATAACCTAATAATATAACTTCCAAAATATGATAATATTCTTCATAAATAACCTTAATCCCTATAAATCCATAATAAAATTGTATATTCATCCAAAATTCAACTTAATTTTTCTTTCTAAAATAATATCAACCACTTTGATGTAAAATACCATATTATCCAAATATCTTCTATTTACATTGATTCCTATAATTTTCCCAAAAATATAGTGAACTTATTCCAAAATAACATTAACCATAAAATCACCAATTACATTTTTTAATTCCATGGTTATCTATATGATAAAACATATGTTCCTAAAAATATAATATCACTTTATACTAATTAACCATAATCCCATCAACAACAAAATAATATTGATCCAAATGATCATAAATTCTTCAATAATGTAATGTTCCAAAAACCCAATAAAATCTCCCAAAATATCAATAATCACCATTGAATAAAATCACATAATACCTTAAAATGTATCTACACTTTTGAACTTATGATCATTCATAAATTTTATCAATCCATAAATAAAATACCACTACATAATAACTATCAAAACCTTATATGTATACACTTCCTTAATAAGCCTTTTACCAAGATTTTTTATCTTATTATTTTATAATTCCATACTATAATAAAAAATATTAATTATTTCCTAATATTTCATAAATCCCAATATAATCAGGTTTTATACATTAAACATAAGTAAAAATATAATTCATACCCTTTGATATATTATTTTTAGTTTCTCCATATTTTTTGTAACTATATATGATATTGATAAAAATTTATTCATATGAAATTTATGATCCCCTTTATAAACTTTCCTCCTTAGGAAATGAATTTAATAATTCCCATACTCCCCACTTATAAAATATTTAATTGATACCTTAGGAACAAATTTATTCCCATTCATTATATTAAATGAACCCTTTACTTTTACTCAATGTTATATTTCCTTATGCCTTCTATTTATACATATAAAATATCTTATCATTCCTTCTATAAATTTTACTAGGTTATCCTTCCCACATTCTTGACACATTAGATGTTGAATTTTTTTACCATCTATATCTTTATAACTTGAACTTTCATGAAACTCCATTTTTCTTTTATCTGGTGTGTTAGGAAACTCACCTAGGTTCGGGATGTTAATCATAACTCAAGATATCTGATTATGTATAAACACAAGAGTTTTTACTCAAACTCTTATCATGTTTGGTTTCTCATTCATAAAACCACCACATAGTTCTTCGCATCAATTTTTAACTTGGTTCTTACTGGTTCTATTCATTTGATAAAACCAAAAAATATAAGTGAGATTATATCAAATAAAACAAAAATAAACCATCCTAAAAGGAGGTTAAATATTAATATATTCTTAACCATGTCATCTTCTATTTTACTCTTTTGATTAATCCAAAAAAACTATAATTCTCCATAATATACTAACCTTTAATGTTATAAAAGACTTTTATATTATGATCCTAAACCATTATAATAACCCCTAAGAGTTTTCTCACAAAACAAAATTATAACCTATAAATTTATCTAAACCATTTATCTAATACTAACTATAATAACCCATAACTATACACCTAGATCTGGTGCTAAAAACAAACTATATCCATGTTGTCTTGATTTCAACTATGACAACCCATAACATAATTAACCCAAAATTACATGGTTCCTTAAAAGGGTTTCACTTTATTACATTAACTATATTTTTTAGGTTTTAGGTTTTATATAATTATAAAAAAATTACATAACAAAGTAGACACTTTTATGTAGTGTGTATTTTTTCCATTAAAACAGGTTTTTATGTTTACACTCTTATTTCATTTATGAAACGTTTTTTCATTCAATGAAATGAAAGAAATGACCTTGCTATAGTTTTTATACATCCTTATACCCTATGAAAAATATTTTAAATAATGGGATGAGAAAAAAAAATGGGTAATAGATATAAGAATAATTAAAAATCATTAGTTTATTTTTGAAAAAAAAATGAAAATCCATAAGTAAATTTTCCTTTGAAAAAAAATAAACTTTAAAGTCAAATAATCATTTACTTTCCCATGAATCCAAATTTATAACCTAATTTTTTTCATAAAAAATTATATAAATAAAGAAAGTAAATTCATAATTCATGAGGGTTTACTGAAAAATATGAAAAAAAAAATCCATTGAAAACAAACCTTTTAACTTTAGAAAGTCATAAACTTTCTATTAAATCATAAACTCGTTTTCTTACCTCATGAAATCAATATATTTCCATAAAATCAAATTTGATATAATAGAAAAAAACATGTATTTAAATTTATATATCATCCATATATTAATCTTAAAATCAATTTAATTATCACCCTTTAAAATTAATAACTTTGGTTAATTCCTTTATTTATCCTCTCGAAGAATATTTCATTACCTAATGCATCAGGGAGATTTATCCCAAGATCAACCATCATCATAAAAAATATAGATAAACATTAATGTAAAGACCCATAAAATTCAAGGAATTTTTTTTCTTAATTTTCTTTGGGATTTTACAAGAACGCAGTTTCTGACGGCACCTGATTCCGAGGCCCGGTGTGCCCGGAATCAATTTCCAAAGTTTATCTCAGGTACGTTTAGTGAATGAATGAGCGGGTTTATTTAACTTTTAAAACGGTGCTCGGAATCGGAATCCGAGGACACCAATGGAATCGCAGCATCGGTAATTTCTTAGGAATACATTTTCTAGAGTTGTGTTTGCTCGGGAGTGGTTATTAAAAATAGTGGGTTAAGTAATGAATAAAATAAAATTTGTGCAACCAATTTCATTTTTATTTAAGTTAGTTTAAACCTATGCTAGGAGGTTGGGGTGGGACCCACTAGTTCCTAGCTACCCTAGGTAGGATATAAGTGAAGTGGGGCCCACATGATCCCCACCCCTTCAAATTCCTTTTTACCTCCCACGTGCATTTATTTCTGTAACTCACCCACACCCCAATTAATTTGTAAGTCAACTCTCTTTTTAATTAACTGTTTAAGTTGTTCAATATAATTAATTCGAGAATTCAATTTTGAATTTCGAATTGATTGGTGGCTTGTGTTAGTTAATTAAATAAGACAAGTATTTTTTCATTAAGGGTGTTTGGGTTGTGCAAGAAGGATTGGAGAGGATTTTCTCTAGTCTTGAACTTCATCTTCCTCCTTGAAGAACGTGAAGAATGCACCATCACTGACAAAGAACGTCGGCCTCCGACGAAGGATGACTAAGAACATTGAATCCTCAGAGATCGACGACGCGACTCCATGTACCGTGACACCGACGATTCTCTTATCTGTGACGCTGATGACGCTTACGAAGCCTCCTTCCGCAACACCTTCTTCCGTGACGTTCTTTTTCCGTGATGAATCTTCGTTCAATCGCACCTTGAAATAGTGGATAATTTTCTTCATGGAATAATCTTTTCCATTCTTCATCTTTGATTTGGGGCCACTTGTTATCAACTTAACAGGAGGAGGCTGAACCACACGAACACGGCCGACCCTCCTCCCCCTTGGTTGTTGTGTTTGTTGCGGCTCAGAAGAACGTGGCGTGGTGCAGTGACACCATGCGAAAACATGGAGGAATGCGGCAAAGAAGCGCGACGTCGTCGCGCCGCGCCGTTGAGGCCAAACGAAGCCGCGGCACCGTCGCGTTGCGCCGGAGAACCTCGAAGAGGCCGGAGCTGGAGCGGGGCCGTGGCGGAGGGGTGCGACGCCGTTGCGTCGCACCGATCGGACAAGGCCGCGGCTTGAAGCCGCGGTGGTGCAAGGCAGGGCGGCCGGAACCGCCGGCCGCCGGCACCATGGTGGGGCGGGACCGCGGCGGTCCCGCGGTAGGAACACCAGCCGGCCGGCTTCTGAGAAACCGGGGGTCGTAACCCCTGTATGGAAAGAGGAGTGGCCCCCACATGGGGGGGATGCAGTTTCAATCAGGGGGGTAGTGCGCCCCCCTTCCTCTCAACTCAGCCATCACCGAGCTGGCCACACGCGAGTCGCGCCCGCGCCAAGCCAACCGGCTGCCCAGGCTGGACCTCCCAGGCCGGGTCGGGCCGCACCGGCTGGGCCGCACTACGCCCTAATGGGCCGGACCCAGATCCGGTTTGGCTCGATCCGGTTCGGGCCGGCCTAGGGGGTCTCGGGCCGGGTCGGTCTGGGCCCAAAACCACCTAAAACCGGACAGGTTCATTATTTTGCCCATATCTTGGGCTACGGACCTCCGATCAATGCACCATCTATTGTAATGCGATCCTTGGATAGAGACAGTCGTTTTTTTATATTACACTCAAGGTTTCAGAGAACTTTGGGTATGTCCGGGTTGGTACGAACACGAAACCAACCGGGCCCTCGGAGCGGAAACGCTTATAACTTGAGCTCCGGATGTCCGATTGACGTGCCGTTGACTTTGTTGGATTCCTATTAGTGAGACAGACCTTTTGGCTTAATCCACTCGAGGTTTGGACGCAGTTGAGGTGCGGTCGGGTTGGTTTTGACTTAAAAACCAACCGAGGCCCAGGAACGAAAAAGCCAATAACTCTCAGACCGAGCGTCTGATTGACGTGTCGTCTGTCATGTTGAGTTCCTCTTGTCGAGACGGAAATTTGGGATACATCAACTTCGGACTACGTGTTAGTTGATGTATCGATCCACTTGGCTCATGGAGCGGACCCTCCCGGAATCGAGCATGATATGTGCGGGAACCCTAGAGCTGGTTGCGACTGTGAAGACTACACGGAAATCCTCTGTGGGTTCGGCAGTGATGAAGACCATACTGAAATCCTCTGTGGGTTCGCCGGTGATGAATACTGTACTGAAATCCTTCGTGGGTTCAGTAGTGATGAAAACTGTACAGAAATACTTCGTGGGTTCGACGGCGATGAAGACTGCACTGAAATCCTCCATGGGTTCGGTAGTGATGAAGACTGCACTGAAATCCTCCGTGGGTTCGGCAGCAATGAAGACCGTACTGAAATCCTCTGTGGGTTCAACGGTGATGACTCTGTTCTTGTTATCCTACATGGGTCTGGCAGAGTAGATGGTCTGTATCCTATGTGGGTCCGACAGCTTAGCTGGTTTAGTATCCTATGTGGGTCCCAGCTTAGATTAATTAGTGGCTATATCTGATCATCTATATAACCTTACAAAGAGGTATACCTGTGTGAGCTGAGTCTTGACTTTCAATCAATATCTTCGATATGATTGACTTGCTTTCCTATGTGTATTGGGTTTTGTTATCCTGTGTGGATTGGGTTGTACTATCCAATGTGGACGTGATCGAACTTGGGCTCAGAAGTTTCAGCCGAACTGGAATTGGTGACTTAGGTATATGTATGGTCATATACCTAAGTAGTGTTGGTTGTTACTTCATGATTGTATCTTTCCTTTGTGGATTATCCTTTGTGGATTCTGGGAGACCTTTGGGGGTTTCGGGGTCCCTACTGAGTAGCGTATACTTGTGACGCCCCAGGTTTTATGAACGGGTTTATGTAAGAAGTGTTATGCCTTTATTAATGTCTCTTGTTTTATTCGTTTTGCTAATAAGGAATTAGAAATGAAATAAAACGTAGAGAATAATGTAAACTGACATTTATTAAAACATTACTTTACAACAAGACCCATCTAATTGAAAGTGCCCTGCACAAGACCTAACACGGCCACAGCAAGACTACAAAGAACCACAACACGGGCAATCGGATAGTCGTCATCTTCAGGATCCAACAGTGTGAAAAGTATAACCGCCAGAATCACCGCGCACGCACTCAACACCAGGGGTATGAGGAGAGCCATCCGCCAAGGGTCTGGTGTTTTGTAAAAATAAAACAACCTACCCCTTGCTTTTATAATGGACCTCTAAGGGAATATGACCGTTTTTTTTTTGGACCGTTGGGTTCCACGGGATAAAGTGCACCTTTTTATAAAAATTTGTCCTTATAACGCTTTTATAATATTATAGTATTTCAATTTTCTTTTATACAAAATATTATAATTATATTTTTGGGTTTTAAAATAAAATATCATTATTGAAAATGAATCTATTTTTATGACGGTATTTATGTGGTGGAAAACATGATATTTTAAAATGTGTCGAACGGGGTATCAGCAATAATTGAAAAATGTATCTTTTCGGATCTCTAAAACTATGTGTTTTAAATTTGAGAAAAACTATGGGTCTTTTAAACATAATTTTATAAATCAACAAGTGAAGTATGTTATAAATTGTATTTTGATGGTTATAAGATCCTAGTAGTTATAAAAGTATTGTATTAAAAATATATATATATATTTTTTTTAGAAAATAATTGTTATATCAAATAGTATCATTTGTTTCCTTAAACTAAAATGGATTTTGGATTTGGAAATTATGAGTTAAAGGTACTTATTAAGTTTTATACAAAATCAAATTATAATGTTATATATGAATATATATATAAAAAATGAAGTAGTATAATGTCTAATTTTAGAATCTATTAAACTGTTTTCTTTTCTAAAAAAAACGCACTGTTCCTACCTGGAGAGCTTGGCTGGCCGCGCAATAGCCCTGCGTTTTCTCCTCCGTCCGATCTCGCATAGGAAGATCCCGGCCATTGATGCGTTTTAAAACGCTCAATTCCTTTCGGCCGTCCGATCTCGTGATGTCGGATCCCGACCGTCGCTTTTTTTTCTTTTCTCAGCCTTCACGTCGTCTTCTTCTACCTCGCGCGAGGGACCCGCGAACCAGCTGTTTTTTTTTGGCCCGATATGCCTCCCCTCTCCACTGCTCACGTCGACCCTCGCACACCTCACCTACATAGGACACCATAGGCTCGGCCTAACCTCCCTCGGATCGTCTCCCTTTAAGAACTGAAAAACTCCAGTGGAAGCAGGACCTCCGGAGCCAGCCCACGCCACCGCGACACCAGCCTCGTCGTCGCCTCGCCACCGGCCACCAAAGCTCCTCCTGGTTCACCGGCCACCCAGCAGGCCTCCCTCCGACGAGCTCCTCTCTTGAGCTGTAAGGGTTCCACGGTTATATATTTTTTTTTCCCACCCCTGGTTCTCGGTTCAAATTTTTTTTATGTATATGAGTTTATATATATATATACACCTAATGGTTAAAGGTATATATATATAACATTATATACATATATATTCCATGCAAACCATACAAAATTAAGATTTTAAGACTTCCTTATAATTCAGTATTTTATGATAAGAATTATGACTATGAAAGGGGTTATTTTAAAACAAGTCCTAACATGTACAATATTTAAGTAAGCCTTATATATATGTAATTATATAATTTTATTAGTTATGTATTTCAATGAAAATCAGTTTTTGATTTTTACTTCGTCTATGAATAATATTAGATGCGGACCAGGTCTTTGTTTTAAGTGCAAACATGTAATAGTTGAAGTCGGTGTTTTATATATATTTACAGTATCTTGAACACTAAAAACCCATAAGGTTTTGTTTTTTTTTAACTAAATAAATGATAGATTGTTAGAGGTTTTAGTTTTTCAAGTGAACCATGTTTAATTTATGAGAAACCCTATTTATATACATTGTGTATGTATGAGTTTTTAAGATTAATATCTGAAAACCCTAATTTCAAGAAATGGTTATGCATGTAGAATTTTAGTACCTGTCTATGCTGTTTTATATTTCTGCGACTAAGGGTACTCCAATGAACTTGATTAAAGTCGCCCATGAAATGATTTGTGTTTTTTTTTAAAAGGATATGCCCTTGACTGTTTTAAACTTGCATTAAAAGGATATGGATTTAAAGGTTATGTTAATGTGTAGAAATCCTCTATTATTTTTATACCAAACTCGTTGCAATGATTTTTAGTGGGCAGAGTGTAACACCAAATTCTATGATCAGAGAAGAATAATAATTAATGAAAGGTATTATTTTTAAAGTGGTTTATTTCCATGTGTCGGAATTTTAAAGATTGCAAGTGTTTATTATTTTTATACCAAGTATGTCGCAGTAATTATTAGCGGATGGAGATTTGTTGCAAGAACTATGACCTGTGAAGTACAATATTTAATGCTAAGAAGTTCTTTTCCATGCACTGGAATTTTAGAAACTCATCATTTAATAACCCTTGGGAGAAAGTCTCTCACATTCATCATTTTATGTGCTTAAATAATTGTTCTACGCACATAGTATGCTTGCTTAACCATGCATTCTTTTATTCCATATTTTCATGTTTATCTGTCATATCATGTATTTGTAAACCAGTTATGTAATTGTTACCTTATTAATATTATTCATGCATATGACTCAACATGAAGAGAAACTAAGAACTAATTACCCAAAGTGGTATGGGACACCTTGGGTAATGAATGATTTCAGTAAAGCATGAACAATGTGGCTCACATGATAATAAAGGCAAATTTAAGGGTGCGCCCTGATAGCGCTCCAATGCATTGGGTAATGATGTAACCACTAGGGATTACAATTTTCACGATACCTTGGTGAATAACCTTGGTAATTTTTTTAACGACACCTTGGGGATGGACCTTGGTGAAACGAAACGATTGTCAATATTAAAATGTTGATGCCACATAATTCAAGTCATGTAACAAGTTTTTCCAAGATAAAGTTCTTTCATGACTGATGCCTTTAATGTTGTATAAAGTTCATAATTCCCTAGTTTGAAGTTTGAAGCATGCCTAGTGTTATCGCTTAATAGAATAGTAACCAGCTTATGAACGTTTAGTTGTTTCCTTGTGCGCAACTCTGATTATGCATTACTTTTAACTGTTAAAATTTTATGCTCAAGTAAATCACATGTAGTACTTGTTTATATCAACCATTATCACTCCTTCAAGAATTAACGTATTCGTTTCATGTTTGTCGTGAAAACTTTGATTAAAGCATTGTTATGTATGTTGTGTTAAAATCTTTCTTAGTGGACGCTCAAACTCTTTTAAAAGAATGTTTTCAAATGTTACTGTATTTTAAATTCTTTTTAAAACCCCCTTACTGAGTATTTCAATGCTCACCCTACGTTTTGATTTAAAATTTTCAGGTATCAGCTTTTAAAAGATGGATGGTTTCAGAAGTTTCCGGTTTCCCAGAACCCGAACCGTACACGATCCTCTGTATGGGACATGATGTGTTGTTAACAAAGTGTATTTATCTTAAAGATAACACATCATGTTCAGAAGGCACTGACTCCTATGGTTATCTGGGGTCGGGGTCTCTACAGTTGGTATCAGAGGTTCGGTTTGGATAACTCTGGAAAGCCAGAAACTGAAACAAAATATATATGTATATGTATTTCAATTTTATTAAAAAACTTGGTTTTCTTAAATTTCAGATGGAAAATGAAGGTACAAATCTCTTATCTCTCCCCACCGAGGCCCTAGAGACCATTGTGTCTTTAGCAAGCCGTGAGGACTTTCTAAACTATGCCCATATCCGTATGACATGCAAATACCTTTACGATGTATCCAACTCACCTCGAGTTCTTAGTCTGCACCAAGGGTTGGGATTGGATTACCTCCTTATGATAATAACCCAATTTCCCTCCTATGTACGTCGAGGAAGGTACTACGAGGGACTTTTCCGGATTTTCACGGCGGGTGAAAACTTTGGCACTATGCTTGATAACCCCTTTCAAGAAGCTGCTGCTGACGGAGACCTCCGAGCGGGCTACCTTTGTCAGATTTTAAACTATGGCTTCTGGGGTGAGTTGTTGGACTTCGGAAGGTTAGAAGACGAGTCCACCCGATTGTCTTACAGACGACAAGTGTATGAAGATGTCTCTCAACTTCACGTCCCCCATGCTAGACTCACAAGACATCATAGCTGTCCTCATGAGTTTTTCCCTGAATGCTCGGCCTGTGTTTGGTTCGAGGAGTTAGGGAGTTTTGCTTCTCTGTGTGGAGTTCGTTTAGTCAATGAGTAAGGGAAACTCAAGCACTAATAATAATGAACGTATGTTTAATGAAATGTTATCTTCCTCCTTTCCTTGTCCGTACCATGTTTTTTCCCTTGTATGATTTTCAAGTAATGGAACTCCTGTCTTTAAACTTTCAGATGGAAGGACAAACCCACCTGTTATCTCTTCCCACCGAGATTTTGGAAATCATTGCGATCAAAACGTGTGAGGACGAGTATGACCCCTTCGCAAATTTGTGAAGAACGTGCAAGAAATGGTTTGAGATAACAAACGGTCCAGAGATTCTCCGCACCTGTCGGGGGAATGCCTCCATCTATTACCGCATTGGCTCTGCTCAGCTAGCCGGACGTGAACGACGAGGAAGTTACCACAAAGGGCTCTTTCTTTGTTTCACCCTAGGCCGAAACTTCACGGCCATAGTGAAATTCCAGGAGGCTGCGTTAGAGGGAAATCTTTATGCAGCTTATATGCTCCAACTTCTCAGCTTTAGCCTGTTTGACCATATCTATGGCACCGATATCCTCGACCGAGACATAATTCGGAAATTTCTTCGAACGTTGGTCTGCAAAGACATTTCAGAACTTTGTACAGTTCGAGCTTCCCTTTGGAGGCCTGAAAGCCCGGAACATAAGTGCTACCCCTCCTGTCTTAGGTGTGTGTGGATCAGGGAGCTGGAAGAAGTGAGCTTCGCTACGGGGATCCCTCTAAATATACCGGTTGACCCTTATCGTTGGTGGAGGTGGTAGGAACTTTTCTGAACCTTGTAGTGTCGTGAAATAAATTGCGAGGACGCAATTTTCTAAAGGGGGGGATAATGTGACGCCCCAGGTTTTATGAACGGGTTTATGTAAGAAGTGTTATGCCTTTATTAATGTCTCTTGTTTTATTCGTTTTGCTAATAAGGAATTAGAAATGAAATAAAACGTAGAGAATAATGTAAACTGACATTTATTAAAACATTACTTTACAACAAGACCCATCTAATTGAAAGTGCCCTGCACAAGACCTAACACGGCCACAGCAAGACTACAAAGAACCACAACACGGGCAATCAGATAGTCGTCATCTTCAGGATCCAACAGTGTGAAAAGTATAACCGCCAGAATCACCGCGCACGCACTCAACACCAGGGGTATGAGGAGAGCCATCCGCCAAGGGTCCGGTGTTTTGTAAAAATAAAACAACCTACCCCTTGCTTTTATAATGGACCTCTAAGGGAATATGACCGTTTTTTTTTGGACCGTTGGGTTCCAAGGGATAAAGTGCACCTTTTTATAAAAATTTGTCCTTATAACGCTTTTATAATATTATAGTATTTCAATTTTCTTTTATACAAAATATTAGAATTATATTTTTGGGTTTTAAAATAAAATATCATTATTGAAAATGAATCTATTTTTATGATGGTATTTATGTGGTGGAAAACATGATATTTTAAAATGTGTTGAACGGGGTATCAGCAATAATTGAAAAATGTATCTTTTCGGATCTCTAAAACTATGTGTTTTAAATTTGAGAAAAACTATGGGTCTTTTAAACATAATTTTATAAATCAAAAAGTGAAGTATGTTATAAATTGTATTTTGATGGTTATAAGATCCTAGTAGTTATAAAAGTATTGTATTAAAAATATATATATATTTTTTTTTAGAAAATAATTGTTATATCAAATAGTATCATTTGTTTCCTTAAACTAAAATGGATTTTGGATTTGGAAATTATGAGTTAAAGGTACTTATTAAGTTTTATACAAAATCAAATTATAATGTTATATATGAATATATATAAAAAAAATGAAGTAGTATAATGTCTAATTTTAGAATCTATTAAACTGTTTTCTTTTCTAAAAAAAAATGCACTGTTCGTACCTGGAGAGCTTGGCTGGCCGCGTAATAGCCCTGCGTTTTCTCCTCCGTCCGATCTCGCATAGGAAGATCCCGGCCATTGATGCGTTTTAAAACGCTCAATTCCTTTCGGTCGTCCGATCTCGTGATGTCGGATCCCGACCGTCGCTTTTTTTCTTTTCTCAGCCTTCACGTCGTCTTCTTCTACCTCGCGCGAGGGACCCGCGAACCAGCTGTTTTTTTTTTGCCCGAGACGCCTCCCCTCTCCACTGCTCACGTCGACCCTCGCACACCTCACCTACATAGGACACCATAGGCTCGGCCTAACCTCCCTCGGATCGTCTCCCTTTAAGAACTGAAAAACTCCAGTGGAAGCAGGACCTCCGGAGCCAGCCCACGCCACCGCGACACCAGCCTCGCCGTCGCCTCGCCACCGGCCACCAAAGCTCCTCCTGGTTCACCGGCCACCCAGTAGGCCTCCCTCCGACGAGCTCCTCTCTTGAGCTGTAAGGTTTCCACGGTTATATTTTTTTTTTCCCACCCCTGGTTCTCGGTTCAAATTTTTTTTATGTATATGAGTTTATATATATATACACCTAATGGTTAAAGGTATATATATATAACATTATATACATATATATTCCATGCAAACCATACAAAATTAATATTTTAAGACTTCCTTATAATTCAGTATTTTATGATAAGAATTATGACTATGAAAGGGGTTATTTTAAAACAAGTCCTAACATGTACAATATTTAAGTAAGCCTTATATATATGTAATTATATAATTTTATTAGTTATGTATTTCAATGAAAATCAGTTTTTGATTTTTACTTCGTCTATGAATAATATTAGATGCGGACCAGGTCTTTGTTTTAAGTGCAAACATGTAATAGTTGAAGTCGATGTTTTATATATATTTACAGTATCTTGAACACTAAAAACCCATAAGGTTTTGTTTTTTTTTAACTAAATAAATGATAGATTGTTAGAGGTTTTAGTTTTTCAAGTGAACAATGTTTAATTTATGAGAAACCCTATTTATATACATTGTGTATGTATGAGTTTTTAAGATTAATATCTGAAAACCCTAATTTCAAGAAATGGTTATGCATGTAGAATTTTAGTACCTGTCTATGCTGTTTTATATTTCTGCGACTAAGGGTACTCCAATGAACTTGATTAAAGTCGCCCATGAAATGATTTGTGTTTTTTTTTAAAGGATATGCCCTTGACTGTTTTAAACTTGCATTAAAAGGATATGGATTTAAAGGTTATGTTAATGTGTAGAAATCCTCTATTATTTTTATACCAAACTCGTTGCAATGATTTTTAGTGGGCAGAGTGTAACACCAAATTCTATGATCAGAGAATAATAATAATTAATGAAAGGTATTATTTTTAAAGTGGTTTATTTCCATGTGTCGGAATTTTAAAGATTGCAAGTGTTTATTATTTTTATACCAAGTATGTCGCAGTAATTATTAGCGGATGGAGATTTGTTGCAAGAACTATGACCTGTGAAGTACAATATTTAATGCTAAGAAGTTCTTTTCCATGCACTGGAATTTTAGAAACTCATCATTTAATAACCCTTGGGAGCAAGTCTCTCACATTCATCATTTTATGTGCTTAAATAATTGTTCTACGCACATAGTATGCTTGCTTAACCATGCATTCTTTTATTCCATATTTTCATGTTTATCTGTCATATCATGTATTTGTAAACTAGTTATGTAATTGTTACCTTATTAATATTATTCATGCATATGACTCAACATGAAGAGAAACTAAGAACTAATTACCCAAAGTGGTATGGGACACCTTGGGTAATGAATGATTTCAGTAAAGCATGAACAATGTGGCTCACATGATAATAAAGGCAAATTTAAGGGTGCGCCCTGATAGCACTCCAATGCATTGGGTAATGATGTAACCACTAGGGATTACAATTTTCACGATACCTTGGTGAATAACCTTGGTAATTTTTTTAACGACACCTTGGGGATGGACCTTGGTGAAACGAAACGATTGTCAATATTAAAATGTTGATGCCACATAATTCAAGTCATGTAACAAGTTTTTCCAAGATAAAGTTCTTTCATGACTGATGCCTTTAATGTTGTATAAAGTTCATAATTCCCTAGTTTGAAGTTTGAAGCATGCCTAGTGTTATCGCTTAATAGAATAGTAACCAGCTTATGAACGTTTAGTTGTTTCCTTGTGCGCAACTCTGATTATGCATTACTTTTAACTGTTAAAATTTTATGCTCAAGTAAATCACATGTAGTACTTGTTTATATCAACCATTATCACTCCTTCAAGAATTAACGTATTTGTTTCATGTTTGTCATGAAAACTTTGATTAAAGCATTGTTATGTATGTTGTGTTAAAATCTTTCTTAGTGGACGCTCAAACTCTTTTAAAAGAATGTTTTCAAATGTTACTGTATTTTAAATTCTTTTTAAAACCCCCTTACTGAGTATTTCAATGCTCACCCTACGTTTTGATTTAAAATTTTCAGGTATCAGCTTTTAAAAGATGGATGGTTTCAGAAGTTTCCGGTTTCCCAGAACCCGAACCGTACACGATCCTCTGTATGGGACATGATGTGTTGTTAACAAAGTGTATTTATCTTAAAGATAACACATCATGTTCAGAAGGCACCGACTCCTATGGTTATCTGGGGTCGGGGTCTCTACAATACTCACCCCTGCACAGGCTATGCCTGCACTACGTTGTGTTGGATGCAGACGACGGACAACGCTGATTGTGGTTGAGGCTAGTGGAGCAGTCAGTACCTGGAGGTGGACCACTAGACGGGACGTACACGGAGCGAACGGCTGGACCCGAGGAGCTGAGGTGGCTATCTATACCCACCCTTCATGTGGGAATTCCAGTGGACGGCTCGACGTTGCTTCTTTACTTTCAGTTGTTTTACTTTCTTTCCAGTTGTACTTTACTTTCAGTTTGGGTTTGTATTCTGGCCCATTTACCTTCCGCACTTACTTTTGTACCTAGTTTTACTTAGTGTTTACTTCTGTTGGCTTACGCTATGGTGTTTTTTTACTTTATAAAGGAAATGCCTTCCCCTTATTGTCGGGATTTATGCCTTGGTGCTAGTCGCCAGCCCCTGGCCTATGGGAGGCGGGCTTAGGGTAGTCACGGCACGGGCCCTAAGGACAGGTCGTGACAAATTGGTATTAGAGGAGTTCGGTTCTACCGCAGAACTCAGGACTCTTATCTTTCTTATATGTGAAGAATTAGTGTTAAGGGTATTGAGTGTGGTTATCAGTCCAGGGAGTCCAGTGCTGGTGCGACGGCCGACGTATCCGTACACCAGGACCCTGACTTTTGATTTCCGACTCAATGCACGAAAACATTGATTGCATGCGTGTTTCAAAAGTTTTCTTTGTGATTACTTTGTGTCAGCTCACCTACTATACTGTTTGACCATGGCACACCTATTTCTTTTTAGGATGGCCTCATGAAGGCAGCCAGCTAGGGTTCCGAGCTTTGTGCGAGACGACAGCCCACCGAGCGACGAGGCCTCTGTGCAGGGCCCTTTTTCAGCGGAGGCACCGGCGGTACCACTACCTGCCGATCCACCGATGCCACCAGCCCCAACAGCTGAGAGTGCACATCACCTTAGTGCACTGCACGAGTTTCAGCATCATAGACCGCCTAGGTTCCATGAGGAGATGGACCCTCAGGCAGCTGAGGATTGGATAGAGGCGGTTGTGCGAGTTTTCAGGTTAGTGGGGACACAAGCTGACCTCATGGTGATCCTCGCAGCGAGCCTCCTACACGCGGCAGCAGGTAGATGGTGGAGATTGATGCTCTAGGTGCACGACGAGGCATCTCTCCTCTGTACGGACTTTGAGAGCCTCTTCTGCTTGGAGTCTGTCCCAGCCACCCTCTGTGCGGTGCGCATCCAGGAGCTTCTACAGCTGTGGTAGGGCAACATGACGGTCGCCCAGTACTCGGCGAGATTTATCGATCTCTCGCGCTATTCGACTGACATGGTATGGGACCCATTCTTCCAGGATCGGACCATAGAGCAGGGACTGAGGCATGAGATCAGGGCATCGATGATCTCCCTTAGCATTCTGACAAAGGCAGGAGTACTGGAGCGAGCTCTTCTCATAGAGTGCTTTCTTGCTGAGCCTACGCCAGCAGCGAGACCTACCGCAGGGCAGCACGTAGCAGATTCGTCTACAGCTGGCAGTCAACGGATGTCACAGGGGTCCAGGCAGACCGGACCATCAGGAAGACGACCTCAGGACACTGGCTCAGAGGTGCGGGGCACACGGTTCAGAGCCATCCTTCTGAGGAGCAGGCAGTGCTATGCATACGGCGGGTAGGGCCACATGGCTCGTGACTGCCCGACCCTCCGTGCAGAGGAGCAGCAGACGGTTGAGGGGCCACCCAGGCATAGGTAGAGGGTCGACCGTGGCGGTCCGCCGAGAGAAGGCGGACGAGGCAGAGGAGCTGGACAAGCAGCAGGTGGTGGGAGACGCTTTGAGGCTTTACCACCACCACCACCCGAAGGTCCACCCCGACCACAGGGAGCTGGCGGGCAGAGACAGGCTCAACTTCAGGCAGCGGAGGCCTACGACCACGACGCGCCAGAGATGATTCAAGGTATTATCTGTGTCTAATCCACCCTTGCTGTAGTTCTTATAGATATATGAGCGATTCATTCTTTCATTGTCACTACCATTGTTCGGAGCACGGAGACTCTGACAGAGCCATTGGCTCGATCCTTACGGCTAGAGACTCCTATGGGAGCAGACTCGATGATTACGCACTGGTGCCGGCAGTGTGAGCTTACTCTAGGAGGCGAGAGATTCGAATGGGATCTTGTTGTAGTAGCATTGAGGCCTTACGACGTCATCTTGGGCATGGATTGGTTATCTACAGTCCATGCTTAAAATGAAAGTATTAGGCGCAAGGTGCGGTGTATATGCACCGACGGGAGCAGGTTCACCTTCACCAGCGAGAAGGGATTCTTTGTAGCGCAGGATGGACTCACACAAAGGAGAGGACAGCCCATCACTCATCAGTTGGCTAGCCTCATCCTAGGAGCAGTTGATGTGCGGAGTCTGAGTTTTTCTGTAGTGGTGGATCAGTATGCGGACGTTTTTCCTGACAACGTTCCAGGACTACCTCCTCGCAGAGAGGTAGAATTTTATATTGAAATGTACCCCGGGACAGCCCCGATATCCACTCCAGCATATCGGATGGCTCCTGCTGAGCTTCAAGAGCTACGGGTACAACTAGAGGACTTGCAGGGCAAGGGATTCATCTGACCCAGTGTTTCAGCATGGGCTTCCCTGATATTGTTCGCCAAGAAGGCGGACGGGAGCTTGTGACTGTGTGTCGACTATCGTCACCTAAACCAGGTGACTGTGAGGAACAAGTATCCGCTACCGAGGATTGATGACCTCTTCGATCAGCTCAAGGGAGCACGGTGGTTCTCAAAGATAGACCTCAGGTCAGGCTATCATCAGCTCAGATTTCAAGACGAGGATGTGCAGAAGACGGCCTTCAGATGTCGGTATGGCCACTATGAGTTCTTGGTTATGCGTTTCGGCGTAACCAATGCTCCAGTAGTGTTCATGGGTCTCATGAATAGGATCTTTCATCCATACCTCTGTAATGACCCAAATTTTTTCAATGGAAAATTCCCTTCTTATATTTATGTCATAAAAACACAAAATAATGAACTACTAAGTGATAAGTGACCATTAAACATAATTTTGTCACCACTATGTTTGGAATTTTAAAAATCTGACAAACACGGTTGTGTTCAAGATAGTTTTTAGAGTCCAATGAAACAAAAACAATTTTTTGTGAATAGTAACCTACCCTTATGAATAGTATCCTACCCTTATGAATAGTAATATGATCCTTATGAATAGTAAATAAGAGTAACATTACCTATGAATAATAAAATAAAATTTAGACATCATAGAAAGTGATAATTTGACCTTAGTAAATGTTTTTGGTATTTTGTAAGTCATAAATAATTAATTATAATTAATTAATTAATTTAAATGAATATTTATTTTCCATAAATATATTCAAAAAGTATTGAATCAATGTCTAATAGTTTTTAGATAATTTTATAAGACCCTACATAATTTTTGAAAGAACTATAAAATCAGTTTTAATCTAAAAAACTGTTTTTTAAGTAAATTATGATTTTATTTAAATATTAAATTAATAATATTTAGAAAATTATTTTTGAAAAATAGACTTCATTTTTGGATTATACATGTCGAAAAATGGTTGGGGTAAATTTTTGGGATTTTTCTGAGATACTTGAATTTTTGATGAATAGTGGAATCCGATAATTCACAATAAATGCTAATTAATGTATTAATTGAGTCACTGATGATGTTCTGCTGATGTAAGCCCACTTGGTTCGGGATTACATTATAAAATTACTATTCTTGGTCGTTCAAGACTCACTATTCCTTGTCTTTGGTGAAATTAATAAACTAATCAATTTTATATTAAGGAAACCCCTCTCCCCTCCACTATAAAAGCCACCCTTCACTCCCTCTTTTCCTCACACCTCTCAAGCTCCAAGCCTTCTCTAAACTCTGCCCAAACACCTTCCCTAGCTCATCCCCCACGTCCAAAATCTTCTGGTCTCATCAAAAGACCAATCCTATCTTTCTTAAAGAGGATCTCAAGAGAAGGATTCTAAAGGTAATTTCTCTCTCTCTTCTCCTTTAATTTCCTTTCAAGTTCAAGTTCCTTTCTTGATCTCTCCCTACCTATCTTCATCCAAATTATTCTGTAAATCCATTATTATGTATATATCGTAATATTATGATTATAATGTTATATTATATCACCCCACACCCTTTCCCTCTTCCTTTTATTTTATTAAAGAGAACGTTGTTCATGTGGTGATAATTTATCACCTTCAAAAACAACATGCTCTCTTCTTCCATTTCTACCTTCAATCTAGTCATGAAACCATTTTTATGGTTGAACCAGAATATTTTTATATGTATTATGTTCTATTTTTAAGTTCTGGAAATAACCTATGGACATATTACTAAGTGAAAAGTTAAAACGAGTTTGTTGTGATCCAAAAACCGCTCAAATTAACCCAAATAATCTTCATTTAATTCTTATCTAATGATTCGTCCACATGGATCTAATATAACTCATTTTAAAATAATTCAAGCTTATGTAATATCATTAATAACATGTAATATCATTTCTGGATTTTTACCCATGATCTACCCAAACATCAATTTAAGAATACAAGTGGACCGCTCAAGAAAACCATGAAAACGAACATCCCTAATCAATGTTTTTAAACTCTATAAGTCATCCAAAGGAACATAATATAATATAATGAAACCAGAATGAACCCTATTAATTTACACATGGTTCTGTATTTCTAATTAATTAATATAATGTCATTATACATGACATTAAAGAGAAGGAAGCATTCGGGTACATGGTAAGGGGAAATCTCGAACCCAATTTTCTTCCTTCGGGTTCTCCCTCTTTCACTCCATTTTTATTATGGTTACTCCTCAAAGATCATTTTTTCATCTTTTCCTTTACTTTTCTGGGATATACATGTTTTTCACTGGTTTTTACGTCCATCAAAATGTTTTCCAAAAGAACTCTTCTTTCAAGATCTCACATTTTACCTCTCATTCAAGGTTGATGGTTCTTGTATCAAGTATGTTGTTCCCTATTTATTTTGGGAACCCAAAGCTTATGAATGTGTTATTATGAGATAAAACCCATTACTTTCCATGGGTTATTTATGTACATGTTTGATATGTGTTCTATGTGGAAATCATGATAATGATAATGTTATGATGTGACGGGTGCACCCGAAATTATATAGCGCTCCAATACATTGGGAAAAGTGATGAATCTCATGAGTAAATTTGAAATGATGTGTGAACATGATGCTAGCTTTTTTCACAAGAATGTGTGGTATTTAACCACTAAGACATGATGTTTCATTTTTATGCATTTCCACATTTCAAGTTTATTGTTTATTCTCCTCTCATGTTCATGAACTTTTGCCTACGTCATGATTATGCTCACCCCATGCTATATTGTTCTTATATATCCTCTTAATGGGCTTATAGCTCACCCCTTTTGATGTATATCCTCAGGTGGATACATGTACTAAGGAGAGGACAAGTTCCACTAATAATCTAGTGAAGAATAAATTAAATAAATGTTTATGGTTGATGTTGTATTTGTTATGTATGGTCCTAGTTTTCCCAAGACACTAAACCTATGGATCCTCCATGTGTAATACTATTATGTTATTTATCTTTTAAATGATGTAATAGTAATGTAATAAAAGGCCGAGTCTCTATAGTTGGTATCAGAGGAAAGGTTTAGTTAATTTGGGAATTAGGATTAGTAAACCCTAGAGAAAACCTCTAGCATGAGATTAAGTACAAATATGTACACAAGAATATTTACCTAGGGATCCCATATGTTATGTTTTTGGTATAATTGTTTAAATGAATAAGTTATTCATGAATTGTTTACTTATGTTTTGTTCTAACCTTTTCTATTTTAGAAAATGGTGGGAACCAGGAGAAATTAGGCCAACAACTATTGCGAGGGCCAATGTAACGATTGCCCGAACAACATCCCCAAGGATTTTGGAGGTGGAGTTCAAAACTTCATGGAGATGCTTACCCAATTATCTCAGGTTATGAATAATAACCATAATAATGGGGAACTTCCTCCTTCACCAAAGATGGAGCAACTAGTTATCGAATGTTTTATGCGGCAACGACCACCGACGTTTTGTGGATCTTCTGATCCACTAGTTGCGGAACAGTGGGTCAACTCCATGGAGAAGATCTTTTCTGTTCGTCACTTTTCCGAGATGGAGAAGGTGACTCTAGCCGTTTATCGTCTAGATGGAGAAGCTGATCAATGGTGGGATTTGATTAAGAACACCAAGCCAAGGGATGAAATTGAAGAGATGGAATGGGAAGACTTTAAGATAATGTTTCTTAATAAGTACTTCCCATGAACTCTTCGCACAAAGATGGAGAGATAATTCATAGAGATCAAGCAAAAAGAAGGAGAATCTGTCACAACCTATGAAGAAAATTTCACAAGGCTCGCAAGGTATGCTTCGGGTTTTGTTATCAACAATGATAGAAAAATTTATAGATTCTTTAGTGGATTAAAACCACATCTTTGAAAGTCTCTTGCAATTCGAGACTTTGGGAGTTATGAAGAAGTTGTTCGTTGTGCTCTCAAAGTGGAGATGGAGTTTGGAGAATGGTCCCATGGCTATGGTGATAAGAAAATAAAGATGGAGTTTCAAGATGGTGGATCTAGTGACAAAGGTAGGAAGAAAAATCGACCCACATGCCAAAAATGTGGGAAGTTGCACCATGGGAACTGCCTCAAAGGTACGGCGAAATGATTTAAGTGTGGGAAGGAAGGACACCAAGCTCACGAGTGACGAAAAGACATGAAAAGGAAGGATAATGTAGCTGATGAAAGGAGAGAACCACTCGTGGTTCAATGCTACAACTGTAGGGAGCTAGGGCACTATTCAAACCAGTGCACTAAACCTCGAGCTCTCGAGGGTAATCAGTGCCAACAACCACCAAAGCCAAAGGAACAAGGGAAGGCTTATGCCATCACTACTGCGGAGGTGGAACATGATAATGAAGTCGTACAAGTCACACTTCCTATTTACTCAAGAATGGAAAAAGTCTTATTTGATTCTGGTTCTACGCATTCCTTTATATCTTGCAAGTTTGATAGAACTATAGAATCGAAGCCCTGAAACCTTGAAGTAGAGATATCTGTAAAAACACCAAGTGGTGAAATCATTGCAACCCAAGTGTTTGAATCTTCTCCTATTGACTTATGTGGGAATATTCTTCCGACAAATCTCGTAATACTTCCCTTGGTGGAATTCGATGCTATAATGGGAATGGATTGTCTCTCTTTATATAGAGCACATATCAACTGTTGGGAAAAGGAAATATATTTTCATATTCCGAACCATCCCATGATCCTCTACAAATGCAAGGAAGATCATGAATATCCTTTGAAAAATCCTTCAATGGTGTGGGTGATGATTCCCTATGAAGAAGCATACCTCGCCCAAATGTTTGAGTCAAAGGAAAGTTCCAACCTTGAGGAAATGCCCATCGTAAGGGAATACGGCGATGTATTTCCAAAAGAGTTACCCAGAATTCCCCTGGATCGTGAGGTAGAGTTATCAATTGAACTCATACCCGGAGCTACTCCTATCTCGAAGTGCCCCTATAGGATGGCTCCTATCGAATTGGAGGAGTTAAAGAAGTAGCTGCAAGAGAATCTGGACAAAGGGTTCATACGCCCAAGTGCATCACCTTGGGGTGCGCCAGTGCTCTTTGTGAAGAAGAAGGATGGTACCATGCAGCTGTGTATCGATTATTGGGAACTCAACAAGATCACCATAAAGAACAAGTATCCTCTCCCAAGGATTGATGAATTGTTTGATTAGTTAAGAGAAGCTCAATACTTCTCAAAGGTGGATCTTCGTTCTGGATATCATCAAGTAAAGGTGAAGAAGGAATATATTCAGAACACTGCCTTCCGTAAAAGGTATGGGCAATATGAGTTTTTGGTGATGCCCTTCGGACTTACTAATGCCCCTGAAATATTCATGGATTTGATGAATAGAGTCTTTAGACATTACCTCGACAAATTTGTGGTAGTGTTTATTGATGATATTCTCATCTACTCCAAGAGCATGGAGGAACATGAAGAACATCTAAGACTTGTGTTGGAAACATTGAGAAAGGAGAAGTTGTATTCCAAGTTCAGCAAGTGTGACTTTTGGATGAATAAAGTCATGTTCTTGGGACATGTGATCACAAGCGAGGGAATTTCTGTGGACCCTTCAAAGACAAAGTAGATTAAGGAATGGCCCAGGCCCTCTAGTGTCATAGAAATCCGTAGTTTTCTTGGATTAGCTGGGTACTATCGACGTTTTGTGAGAAACTTCTCACAATTGTCAAGCCCACTGACTAAGTTAACAAGGAAAGGGGTAAAGTATGTATGGACGGAAGAATGTGAGGGAAGCTTCAAGGAGCTAAAGAGAAGGCTGATCATTGTACCTGTACTCACACTACCGAAAAGTGGAGAAATTTTTGTGATATACAACAATGATTCAAAGAAAGGCTTGGGTTGTGTACTCATGCAAAATGATAATGTGATAGCCTACGCCTCACGACAGTTGAAGATCCATGAGCAGAACTACCTGACGCATGATCTAGAGCTGGCAGCCGTGATTTTTTCCTTGAAAATCTGGCGGCACTACCTTTATGGAGAAAAGTGTGACATATACACCGACCACAAGATCCTAAAGTAAATATTGACACAAAAGGAGCTCAACATGCGTCAAAGGAGATGCTTAGAGCTAATCAAGGATTACGATTGCTCTATTCACTATCATCCTGGGAAGGTGAACAAGGTAGCTGATTCTTTATGTAGAAAATAACCTGCTACTATATCCATGTTGAGGATTGAGAAAGACCCTATCTTCTTGGATATGAAAAGGATGGATTTGGGAATCGTAAGGGCAGGGGATACATCTTACCTTTCCCAAATGATTGCGCAACCATCCATCCAACAGAAGATTAAGGAAGCACAAAGGGATGATGTAGAGATACAAAAGAGGGTGAATTCAGTAAAGGAAGGGAAGCTGCAAGAGTTCCATATCAACGATAATGGTGTGATTCAGTTTGGAACGCGGCTTTGTGTGCCTTCATCACCCGGGATAAAGAAGGAGCTATTGGATAATGCACATAGCTCAACTTTCTCTATCCATCATGGAAGTACCAAGATGTATCGTGATCTACAAGAATACTTCTGGTGGGATAACATGAAGAAGGAGATTGTGGAATACATATCAAGGTGCTTGGTATGTCATCAAGTTAAAGCTGAGCAACAAAAGTCCAAAGGTATGATGCAGCCATTTCCTATACCCATGTGGAAATGGGAAAATGTTACTATGGACTTTATCACGGGTCTCCCAAAGAAGTCAAAGGGAAATAATGTGATATGGGTTATGGTTGATCGAATCACCAAGACTGCCCATTTTATCGCAATTCGGGAAGACCTGTCGCTTAAACAACTTGCAAAGATATATATGAAGGAAGTGGTGAGACTGCATGGTGTTCCACTCTCAATTTTCTCTGACCGTGATCCAAGGTTCACATCAAAATTCTGGAGAAGCCTTCAACATGCTTTGAGTACTGAATTAAATTTCAGCATGGCCTATCACCCCCAAACTGATGGCCAGTCTGAAAGGACTATCCAGACGCTTGAAGATATGCTAAGAGCCTTCTCTCTTGAATTAAAAGGTGGTTGGGATCAGCATCTCCCATTGGTTGAGTTCTCATACAACAATAGCTTCCACTCGAGTATTCAGATGGCTCAGTTTGAAGCTCTTTATGGGAAGCGATGTAGAACTCCAACCTGTTGGGATGAAGTTGGAGAACGAAAGCTACTTGGTCTCGATCTTGTTCAAGAGATGACAGAGAAGGTTCAAGTCATCCAGAAACACATCAAAGCTGCTCAAAGTTGGCAAAAGAGCTATGCTGACAACCGTCGAAGGGACTTGGAGTTTGACGTTGGAGATAAAGTCTTCCTTCAAATATCTCCATGGAAGAGAGTCATGAGATTCGGGAAGAAAGGGAAGCTAAGCCCAAGGTACATTGGCCCCTTTGAGATCCTTGATCGTATAGGAGCCGTGGCCTATCGTCTGGAACTTCCACTGAATATAGCTCAAGTTCATGATGTGTTTCATGTATCACTACTGAGGAAGTACATACCAGACCCCTCACATGTACTAAACTCAGAGGTGGTACAGCTGGAAAATGATCTCTCCTATGAAGAGCAGCCGGTAAAAATTTTGGACCGAAGTGATAAGGTTCTACGCAACAAGAAAACCCGCCTTGTCAAAGTGTTTTGGAGGAACCATAAGTTTGAGGAAGCAACTTGGGAACCAGAAGAGGCAATGAAGGAGAAGTACCCACACCTGTTTGTGTAAAGTGAAATTTCGGGGGCAAAATTTATTAAGGGGGGAAGAATGTAACGACCCAAAGTTTTTCAATGGAAAATTCCCTTCTTATATTTATGTCATAAAAACACAAAATAATGAACTACTAAGTGATAAGTGACCTTTATACATAATTTTGTCACCACTATGTTTGGAATTTTAAAAATCTGACATACACGGTTGTGTTCAAGATAGTTTTTGGAGTCCAATAAAACAAAAACAATTTTTGGTGAATCTTAACCTACCCTTATGAATAGTTACCTACCCTTATGAATAGTAATATGATCCTTATGAATAGTAAATAAGAGTAACATTACCTATGAATAATAAAATAAAATTTAGACATCATAGAAAGTGATAATTTGACCTTAGTAAACGTTTTTTGTATTTTATAAGTCATAAATAATTAATTATAATTAATTAATTAATTTAAATGGGTATTTATTTTCCATAAATATATTCATAAAGTATTGAATCAATGTCTAATAGTTTTCAGATAATTTTATAAGACCCTACGTAATTTTTGAATGAACTATAAGTCATTTTTAATCTTAAAAACTGTTTTTTTAAGTAAATTATGATTTTATTTAAATATTAAATTAATAATATTTAGAAAATTATTATTGAAAAAATGGACTTCATTTTTGGATTCTACACGTCGAAAAATGGTTGGGGTAAATTTTTTGGATTTTTCTAAGATACTTGATTTTTTTATGAATAGTGGAATCCGATAATTCGCAATAAATGCTAATTAATGTATTAATTGAGTCACTGATGCTGTTCTGCTGATGTAAGCACACTTGGTTCGGGATTACATTATAAAATTACTATTATTGGTCATTCAAGACTCACTATTCCTTTTCTTTGGTAAAATTAATAAACTAATCAATTTTATATTAAGGAAACCCATCTCCCCTCCACTATAAAAGCCACCCTTCGCTCCCTCTTTTCCTCACACCTCTCAAGCTCCAAGCCTTCTCTAAACTCTGCCCAAAAACCTTCCCTAGATCATCCCCCACTTCCAAAAGCTACTGGTCTCATCAAAAGACCAAGCCGAGCTTCCTTAAAGAGGATCTCAAGAGAAGGATTCTAAAGGTAATTTCTCTCTCTCTTCTCCTTTAATTTCCTTTCAAGTTCAAGTTCCTTTCTTGATCTCTCCCTACCTATATTCATACAAATTGTTCTTTAAATCCAGTATTATATATATAATGTAATATTATGATTCTAATGTTATATTATATCACCCCACACCCTTTCCCTCTTCCTTTTATTTTATTAAAGAGAACGTTGTTCATGTGGTGATAATTTATCACCTTCAAAAACAACATGATCTCTTCTTCCATTTCTACCTTCAATCTGGTCATGAAACCATTTTTATGGTTGAACCATAATATTTTTATATGTATTATATTCTATTTTAAGTTCTGGAAATAACCTATGGCCATATTACTAAGTGAAAAGTTAAAATGAGTTTGTTGTGATCCAAAAACCGCTCAAATTAGCCCAAATAATCTTCATTTAATTCTTATCTAATGATTCGTCCACATGGATCTAATATAACTCATTTTAAAATCATTCAAGCTTATTTCATATCATTAATAACATGTAATATCATTTTTGGATGTTTACCCATGATCTACCCAAACATCAATTTAAGAATACAAGTGGACCGCTCAAGAAAACCATGAAAACGAATATCCCCGATCAATGTTTTTAAACTCTATAAGTCATCCAAAGGAACATAATATAACATAATGAAACCAGAATGAACCCTATTAATGTACACATGGTTCTGGATTTCTAATTAATGAATATAATGTTATTATACAGGACATTAAAGAGAAGGAAGCATTCGGGTACAAGGTAAGGGGAAATCTCGAACCCAATTTTCTTCCTTCGGGTTCTCCCTCTTTCACTCCATTTTTGGTATGGTTACTCCTCAAATATCATTTGTTCATATTTTCCTTTACTTTTCTGGGATATACATTTTTGTCACTTGTTTTTATGTCCATCAAAATGTTTTCCAAAAGAACTCTTCTTTCAATATCTCACATTTTACCTCTCATTCAAGGTTGATGGTTCTTGTATCAAGTATGTTGTTCCCTCTTTATTTTGGGAACCCAAAGATTATGAATGTGTTATTATGAGTTTAAACCCATTCCTTTCCATTGGTTATTTATGTACATGTTTGATATGTGTTCTATGTGGCAATCATGATAATGATAATGTTATGATGTGACGGGTGCGCCCGGAATTATATAGCGCAATATAAATGTTTAAATGTGACAGGTGTGCCCGGAATTATATAGTGCTCCAATGCATTGGGTAAAGTGATGAATCTCATGAGTAAATGTGAAATGATGTGTGAACATGATGTTAGCTTTGTTCACAATCATGTGTGGTAGTTAACCACTGAGACATGATGTTTCATTTTTATGCATTTCCACATTTCAAGTTTATTGTTTATGCTCCTCTCATGTTCATGATCTTTTGCCTACGTCATGATTATGCTCACCCCATACTATATTGTTCTTATATATCCTCTTACTAGGATTCTAGCTCACCCCTTTTTATGTATATCCTCAGGTGGATACATGTACTAAGGAGAGGACAAGTGCCACTAAGAAGCTAGTGAAGAAGAAATTAAATAAATATTTATGGTTGATGTTGTATTTGTTATGTATGGTCCTAGTTTGCCCAAGACACTAAACCTATGGATCCTCCATGTGTAATAATATTATGTTTTTTATCTTTGAAATCATGTAATAGTAATGTAAGAAAATGTCGGGTTGCTATAACCTCGATCGATTTGTCGTGGTCTTCATCGACAACATATTGATATACTCGACCACTGAGGAGGAGCACGTGTATCACTTGTGGGTTGTACTGGACACACTCCGAGAGAACCAGCTTTATGGTTAGCTCTCTAAGTGTCAGTTCTGTTTACGTGAGGTCCACTTCTTGGGACACGTCATCTCTGAGGCGGGAGTTGCGGGGGATTCTGTGAAGATCGAGGCAGTGCTAGCTTGGGAGCCACCCAGGAGCGTGACAGAGGTGCGGAGTTTCTTGGGTCTATCTGGGTACTACCGGAGATTTGTGCCAGACTTCTCCAGAGTTTCGGCACCACTCTATACTTTGACGAAGAAGGGGAAACCCTTCGTGTGGTAAGACAGATGTCAGCAGAGCTTCCAAGATATGAGACAGAGATTGACCAGCGCACCTATCTTGAGGCTACTGGAGGAGGGAGTAGGGTACGTAGTCTACTGTGATGCATCAGGAACTAGACTCGGATGTGTCCTGATGTAGGAGCGGGTAGTGATCACCTATAGATAACGTCAGTTGAGGTAGCATGAGCAGAACTACGCTACCCATGACCTGGAGTTAGCAGTAGTGGTCTTCGCTCTGAAGATGTGGCGACACTATCTGATGGGAGAGTGCTTTATAGTCTACTCTGACCACCAGAGTCTCAGGTACATCTTATCATAGAAGGACTTAAATCTGAGACAGTGGTGATGGCTCGAGTTCCTCTAGGACTATGACTTTGAGATAGTCAATACTCCTGGAAATGGGAATGTAATAGCCGATGCTCTCAGCAGGAGGACGGGCATTCAGCTACTTGGGGAGGCGACAGAGCAGCTAGCCGCTTTGCAGATATCCTTTGTGGATAGAGATGGAGCAGCTTTTCTTCAGTTACTCACATTCACTCCACTACTGCAGCAGGTTAGAGAGGCACAGCGTGGGGACGCTGACTGTGAGATGAGGCGTGTGCAGATATCCTCAGGACAGTCACCTGATGGATTCTTTGTAGGAGGAGAGCACGTCGTCCTTTTCAGTGGACGTACCATGGTACCAGTTTCTTTACAGAAGGAGGTGCTGAGAGAGTTTCACACTTCCCCTTTAGCGGTACATCCAGGAGTGGCGAAGATATATTAGGATTTCAGACGTCAGCACTGGTGGCCGGGTATGAAGAAGGTTGTAGCTGAGTTCGTTTCTCGATGCCTCACCTGTCAGCAGGTGAAGACAGAGCACTAGGTACCAGCAGGCTTGGTACATCCCTTGGAGGTCCTGGAGTGGAAGTGGGACGGGATATCTGTGGATTTCCTTACTGGACTTCCATGCACTTCCAGAGGTCATGACTCCATTTGGGTGATTTTTGACCGACTCACCAAGTCATCCCACTTCTTACCCATCAGAGAGAAGGGCTCAGTAGAGATCTTGGGATATCTATACGTTTAGGAGATTGTACGGCTTCATGTTGTGCCATCATCTATCGTCTCTGATCGATATGCTCACTTTACTTCCCAGCTTTGGAAGGGGTTGCAGGAGGCATTCGGGACGCAGCTACGTCTGAGCACCACCTTTCACCCTCAGACGGATGGTCAGAAAGAGAGGACCATTCAGACTCTCGAGGACATGCTCCGTGCATGTGTCCTCGACTTTGGTTGCAGCTGGGAGGACCATCTACCCTTGGTGGAGTTCGCATGCAACAACAGATACCACTCCACCATTGGGATGGCACCACACGATCCATTGTACGGCCGACCTTGTAGATCACCTATGTGCTGGACAGACCCTGGGGAGTCAGCACTTGTGGGACCAGAGATGGTCCAGGCCACGACAGAGAAGGTCCAGGTCATCCAAGAGCGGATGAGGACATCTCAAAGTTGGAAGAAGTCTTATGCTGACAGGAGGCGGAGACCACTAGAGTTCGAGGATGGCGACCACGTCTTCTTACAGGTCTCACCTAGACGTGGATTACGGAGATTTGGCCGAGGTGACAAGTTATCTCCACGCTTCATCAGACTATTCCAGGTCCTCAGCAGTATAGTTGAGTTGGCTTATCATCTAGATCTACCACCTCAGTTGCACCGGGTGCACAACATCTTCCACGTATCTCAGCTGAGGAGATACGTGCACAACCCGACGCATATCATCGGCCATGGGGAGATGGACATTGATGATGGGGCGACTTTTGCGGAGGTCCCAGTGTAGATCGAGGATCGACAGGAGAGGGTCTTATGTGGGCAGTCGATTCTTCTAGTGTGCATCATATGGAAGCACAGGAACCTCCAGGAGAGTACTTGGGAGCGAGAGGCTCAGATGCGTGCTCAGTACCCACTTTTGTTTCCCTAGTTTATGATGTATCTTTATGGGGACGTAAATATCTGAGGTGGGAGTAATGTAAAGAACCGTAAAATTCAAGGAAATTTTTTTCTTAATTTTCCTTGGGATTTTACAAGAACGCAGTTTCTGACAGCACCTGATTCTGAGGCCCGGTGTGCCCGGAATCAATTTCTGAAGTTTAGCTCGGGTACGTTCAGTGAACGAACGAGCGATTTTATCTAACTTTTAAACCGGTTCTCGGAATCGGAATTTGAGGACATCGATGGAATCTCAGCGCCGGTAATTGCTTAGGAACACCTTTTCTGGAGTTGTGTTTGCTCGGGTGTGGTTATTAAAAATAGTGGGTTAAGTAATGAATAAAATAAAATTTGTGCAACCAATTTTATTTTTATTTAAGATAGTCTAAACCTATGCTTGGAGGTTGGGGTGGGACCCACTAGTTCCTAACTACCCTAGGTAGGATATTAGTGAAGTGGGGCCCACACGAGCCCCACCCCTTTAAATTCTATTTTACCTCCCACGTGCATTTATTTCTGTAACTCACCCACACCCCAATTAATTTTTAAGTCAACTCTCTTTTTAATTAACTGTTTAAGTTGTTCAATATAATTACATCGAGAATTCAATTTTGAATTTCGAATTTATTGGTGGCTTGTGTGAGTTAATTAAATAAGACAATTCTTTTTTCATTAAGGGTGTTCGGGTTGTGCGAGAAGGATTGGATAAGATTTTCTCTAGTCTTGAACTTCATCTTCCTCCTTGAAGAACGCAAAGAACGCATCATCGCCGACAAAGAACGCCGGCCTCCGACGAAGGATGATGAAGAACGTCGAATCCTCGGGGATCGACGAAGCGACGCCGTGTACCGCGACACCGACGATTCTCTTCTCCGCGACACCAACGATGCTTAAAGATCCTCCTTCCATGACGCCTTCTTCCGTGACGTTCTTTTTCCGCGATGAACCTTCGTTCAACAACACCTTGAGGTAGAGGATAATTTTGTTTGTGGAATAATCTTTTTTGTTCTTCGTCTTTGATTTGGGTCCGCTTGTTATCAACTTAACGGGAGGAGGTCGGACCGCATGAACATGGCCGACCCTCCTACCCCTTGGTTGTTGTGTTTGTTCCGGCTCGGAAGAACGTGGTGCGGTACAGCGACACCGCGCGGAAACATGCAGGAATGCGGCGAAGATGTGCGGCATCGTCGCGCCGCGCCGCGCCGTTGAGGCCGAATGAAGCCGCGGCGCCATCGTGCCGCTCCGGAGAACCTTGAAGAGGCCACGGCCGGAGCGGGGCCGTGGCGGAGGGGAATGGTGTCTTCACACCACGCCGGTCAGACAAGGCCGCAGCACGAAGCTGCGGCGGTGCAAGGCGGGGCGGCCGGAACCGCCGGCCGCCGGCACCATGGAGGGTTGGGACCGCGGTGGTCCCGTGGCCACAGCACCGGTCGGCCGGACCGGGCCAGCCGGCTTCCGAGAAACCGGGCGTCGTAACCCCAGGCTGGCAATAGGAGAGGCCCCCACGTGGGGGTGCCGCGGTTTCAATCAGGGGTGCAGTGCCCCCCCCCCCTTCCGCTCAACTCGGCCAGCACCGAGCTGGCCACCCGCGAGTCGCGCCCGCGCCAGGCCAACCGGCCGCCCAGGCCAGACTGGCTGCACCGGGCCGGACCACCAAGGCTGGGCCGGGCCGCGCCCTAATGGGCCGGACACGGACCCGGGTTGGGTCGACCCAGTTCGGGCCAACCCAGGGGTCTCGGGCCGGGTCGGTCCGGGCCCAAAACCCCCTAAAACAGGACAGGTTCGTTCTTTTGCCCATATCTTCGGCTATGGACCTCCGATCGATGCACCGTCAGTTTTGATGCGATCCATGGATCGAGATGGTCGTTTTGGTATATTACACTCAATGTTTAGGAGAACTTTGGGTATGTACGGGTTGGTTCGAACACGAAACCAACCGGGCCCTCGGAGTGGAAATGCTTATAACTTGAGCTCCGGACGTCCGATTGATGTGCCGTCGAGTTTGTTGGATTCCTCTTAGTGAGACTGATTTTTTTGCTTACTATGATCAAGGATTGGATGTAGTTGGAGTGCGGTCAGGTTGGTTTTGACTTAAAAAACAATCGGGCCCCTGGAACGAAAAAGCCAATAACTCTCAGACCGAGCGTCTGATTGACACGCCGTCTGTCACGTTGAGTTCCTCTTGTCGAGATGGAACTTTGGGATACATCAACTCTGGACTACATGTCAGTTGATGTATCGACCCCCTTGACTCGTGGAGCGGACCCTTCCGCAATCGAGCATGTTGTGTGCGGGAACCCTAGAGCTGGCTGCGACTGTGAAGACTGCACTGAAATCCTCCGTGGGTTCGGCAGTGATGAAGACCGTACTGAAATCCTCCGTGGGTTCGACAGTGATGAAGACTGCACTGAAATCCTTTGTGGGTTCAGCAGTGATGAAGACCGTACTGAAATCCTCTGTGGGTTCGACAGTGATGAAGACTGCACTGAAATCCTACGTGGGTTCGGTAGTGATTAGACTGCACTGAAATCCTCCGTGGGTTTTCCAGCAATGAAGACCGTACTGAAATCCTCTATGGGTTTGACAGTGATGACTCTGTTCTTTCTATCCTACGTGGGTCTGACAGAGTAGCTGGTCTGTATCCTATGTGGGTCCGACAGCTTAGCTGGTTTAGTATCCTACGTGGGTCCCAGCTTAGATGAATCAGTGGCTATATCTGATCATCTCTATCACCTTACGAAGAGGTATACCTGTGTGAGTTGAGTCTTGACTTTCAATAAATATCTTCGATATGATTTACTTGCTTTCCTATATGGATTGGGTTGTCTTATCCTGTGTGGATTGGGTTGTACTATCCTATGTGGACGTGATCGAACTTGGTCTCGGATGTTGGATCCGAACTGGAAATTGTGACTTAGGTATATGTATGGGCATATACCTAAGTAGTGTTGGTTGTTAATTCGTGATTGTATCTTTCCTTTGTGGATTATCCTTTTTGGATTCTGGGAGACCTTCGGGGGTCTCGGGGTCCCTATTGAGTAGCGTATACTCACCCCTGCACGGGCTATGCCTGCACTACATTGTGTTGGATACAGTCGACGGACAGCGCTGATCGTGGTTGAGGCTAGTGGAGCAGTCGGTACCTGGAGGTGGACCACTGGACGGGGCGTACACGGAGTAGACACCTGGACCCGAGGAGCTGAGGTGGCTATCTGTACCCACCCATCAGGTGGGACTTCTAGTGGACAGCTCGACGTTGCTGCTTTACTTTTAGTTGTTGTACTTTCTTTCCAGTTGTACTTTACTTTCAGTTTGGGTTTGTATTCTGGCTCATTTACCTTCCATATTTACTTTTGTACCCAGTTTTACTTAGTGTTTACTTCTGCTGGCTTACTCTGTGGTGTTTGTTTATGTTATAAAGGCAATGTATTCCCCTTTTTGTCAGGATTTACACCTTGGTGCGAGTCGCCAGCCCCTGGCCTATGGGAGGCGGGCTTGGGGTAGTCACGGCACGGGCCCCGAGGACGGGTCGTGACAAATAACATGAGTAAAACATGTAATATATTTCATTTAAAAATTAAATCCCTTAAAATTTTAATTTTATAAGATAATCAAAACCACATTCAATTATCTCATAAAATGAGAAGAAAAATCCTTTTATTATGAAAAAAAATAAAAACTAAAAAATCCTAGAACAATGGGAATATAACTTTCATTGAAACCCCATGGAAATATTTAAAGGGATATTATAATGAAAAATCTTTATTATGTAAGGAAAATACATTCATGTGGTGAATGTTAAAAATCTTTCTTTTTCACTTTGGTAAAAAAAGAGTCAAAAGTGATCCATTAAGAAAATATTAAAAATATTACTTTTTAAAACCTTTTTAAAAAATAAAAGATAGTTTAAAATGAATTTAAAATATATTTGTATTATATATAATAAATTTAATTAAACATTATAACTAAAATGTATATGGAGGTAAAATATTTTAAATAAAAAATTCAAGACATTTAAAATATGGTTTAAAAGAAAAATCCATTCTAACATTAGTAACTTTTGAATTAAAAAAACATTTAACTAGAAAAAATGAAATGGATTTTAAACCACTTTAATTTTAGAAAAATAATTATATAATACGTCTATATTTAATTCTATACAACACATATAATAAAAAATGTGGATAAAATGGCATAGGTCTCAAAGAAATGTAATTGAGACAAGAAATCCCTTACCGTGTGTCACAAATTGTTTCATACATTCTCTAATTGTTGAAAAAAAACTTATATTAATTACTAAATTAATTAATAATTTTTTTTATTTTCTTTCTATTTACATTATCACTTTTATTTCATTTATTAACATGTTTACTTATATACTATATCAGATAGGTTCATGTCAGACGTTTTGAGCTCATTTTGTCCTTTACCTTTAAAACAGCTTAAGTAGGTTAACTGAAGTTAAAGGGTTCATGGCTAAATGATATATAGAATATTAAAAAATTTATAATTATAATTTTTATATATTAAATATACTTTTTATAACTATCCATGTTAGGCGGTTATAAAAACTGAAATGAATCATTTCATAAAGGTTGTTATCCACACATACACATGGGAAATGTTTTCATTTTTTGATAGTTAAAAATGAAATAAAGTAGATAAAGGTTTTACTTAAAATAATTATATTAATATTATATAAATCATATTTATTCATTCAATTAATCCTTATGACCATCCATTTAAGTAAATAATGAAAATAAATCACAACACTTCATCGAGGTCGTAGTCCACACATACGCATGAGTGACGTTTTCATTTTTCTAAGGATGGGAGGGTAAGAAGATAGATAAAATTTTATCTTTAAAAAATCATAATTATATTATAAATATAATAAATATATCTACTGAATAAATATGTATATCCATCATTTTTATGTGGTTATGAAAAATGAAATGCAACACTTCTTGGAGACAGTATTCCACACATACGCACAAGTGACGTTTTAGTTTCCAATAGGATGGAAAGGTTGCATAAAATAGTTGTTCAACCAAAAAAAATAACATTTTATTATAATAGATATAATTATTAAATTATATTATGATGGTTATAATATATTTAAATAAGGTTAAATAAGAAATAAACTTCAAATAATTTAGTTAAGTATTATACCTCCTCCATGGGAATATTTTTTTGGCTTACAACTTAAGCCTTCTAAGATTGTTGTGGTGGTGATAATAGAACCTATAGGATATGGGTAGGAATTTTTTGAAGGTATTTTTGAATATATTGGTTGATATATAGTTATAAATGTGTGTGTATAAGTGAGTAGAGGCGGTTTCCCTTTATAAGTGAGGGGAGTGGAAACCTTGTAAATATTAATGACATTAAAATATAATAAATATCTTTCACAAGGAAAGTTGCTTAAAGGAAACTCAGTTTTAAAGATATTATATATTAAGGTCCAAATAAACTCAAAAAAAACAAAATTTATACATATTTTAAAGATATTTTAATCTTTATCTCTTAGTTTAATCCCCCTTGTTAACCCTTTTAACCATTAACGTGGTGGAAAAAAATTAACATAGTAACTATTTATTATGAGTAAATAAAATTAAACTCATTAAAAAAATAAAAATTGTGATTTCAAATATAGAATTAATTTTCTAAGATTAAATTCAAATAATTTTTTAAAATCTCTATCTATATAAGTTCTCAAAATAAAACAAAAAACAATTTTTATAAAAAATCTTATTTTAGGCATAAAAATGATTCCACGCAAAAATAAAGTATATTTTAGATTCATTTGGAATTAATTGGATTAAGTTTAATAAAAGGATAATTATTTTAATTTAAAACCAAACCAAACTTTAAAATAATTCTTCTAAAAACATTATTAAAAGAAAAAGATCTAAAAATAATCCTTATTTGAAAGAAAACATTACTTAGATTTTAAAATTGTAAAACATAGATTTATAAATTCAAAATTAAATTATTAAATTTATTATAGTAATTATTAAATATATATTTATTCAATAAAAAATATTTTATTAACTTTCATGTCATTATTACATCATGAGAATGTTGTAAAAGGGACAGTATTTAATAAATCAGTAGTTTTCACTTTTCACTCAAAAATCAATTATTTCTCAAAAATCCAAAAACTCATATTAAGATTATTTTTACATGATTATTTCAAAAATTATATAAATTTTATCAATTTTAATTTATAAAATTATAAAATTTAACTTTAAAATAAAAAATATATATATTAAGAAAATTACTTTTTAAAAAACGATCATTTTAAACTTTAAGTGTTATTAAACTTATATCTTATGAATTACCAATGAGTGTGAATTTATCTGTTTTCACATTGTACATTCATAATTAATTAAAATTTACCTTTAATTTTAATAAATTATTACTCACTTTAGTTTTGTTTTACATATATCACATGATATTTAATAATATACTTAAAGTAATACATACTAAATTCTCAAGTTGTTACATATAGGGTCAGTATTTCACCCATATACTTGGGGTTTAAGATACTATATCTATGAACTCATAATTCCCCTATCTAATGAGCTTATATAATGCTCTGGATCCTCCATTGTTGTCAGTACACCCTCAACCGACATTTATCCTCCAGTGAGGTGTGGTTCCCCCACTATAGTTCATGTGATTTTACAAAGAATATTTGGAATTAGTGGCTTAGGTACTTGATAAGTGGTATGGTATTGATATAATATAGGGTATGTTACACCATCAACTAATGATAACACTTTAGTGACAATTATAATTTCATTCATGGATTCTAGTGGTGTTATGATATTTGAAAAGGTTGATCTATTTAGATTCCTTTAAGACTAGTAATTCCCTAAACACCCCATGAGATTCCATTTTAATATAGCATATAGCTAGGAAATTGACATCATCCATGATGGAATTTACATTACTCCAAAAAAATAGTTTATTATGAGATTTGTGACTCCATGTATTGGATATAAGATTATTAGGACCTCTATGTTTTTGTGATACTTTTAGTTTTAAATAATATATGGAATAATTCTTTTCTTCCTCTGGCTTACCCTCTCATATTGTGATTTTTTATCCAAATATTTTCTTTTTCTTCTTTTATGGTTTCAATGAATCATACTGAGTATGTTTATACTCACCTATACATGGGATTTATACCTACACATTTTATTTTCTATGAAAGAGATACATGGTTTATATATGGTCTCGGTAAACATGTAGCTATTGTGTCTTGTTCATAGTTGACATTAAATGATTATTAGAAACACATGGTGGGTCATGTTTTTTGTTTATGGTGGAATTGGTCATTATAGTTGGAGATTGGTTAATAATTATAAACAATGAGGATAATCTTCTTAGAGTCATGTGTATGATATATTTGAGGTCTTATATGATGTATTGTTCCATTGGTAGTTGTTTGTATAGTATTTTACTTTAATTCGATGTCTCATGCATGTATTATATAAATTTTTTCCACTTATATATATTATGATTGTTATTTTATACATTAGAGAGATGTATTTTTTATAGGTTGATATAGGCTAAGGCCTCTCATATTTTGTGATATACCTACTCAATGAAAGTCACAAGCCTCGGGCCTAGTGAGGCGGGCTCCGGTTCCACACATGGCTTTCCACTAGATCTGGTAGGGACCTAGTATCTCAAATCATATCAGACAAGGAAAAATACATCTTTAAAACATTGATATTTTATAAAATTATCCAAGAGTATATAAGGTAAATATGGCACTAGCTCTGTGAATTAATGAGAATACTCTAATATCAATGGGTCCCACTAGTAAATACCTCGACCCTGGTAGCTTTGAGTCAGTGCTTTACTATATTATATTGGTACTGAGAACAAGAAATTTAATCCCAAAAGACAAAATAGTATAGTAGATTTGGAAAAGTAGATACAAACATAAGTTTTACATTACAACTGGAAATGGAATACAATATAGAAACTATATTGGAAACATCCATATTCTCTAAGATTATCTCTGTATGTCAATTGTAATATACATCTTGGAATCCTGGGGAAAATAAAACATAAGAAATAGGTGAGTCCATGTGATTAGTATGGGTAATAATATAGTGTAATATATTATAATTAAACATAAACAATAGTTTAAGGTGAATAAATAAAAACACACACCATTAAAACATAATCTTGAGAATAATATGGAAGGAATAAAATATGATCAAGTATTTCCATATAAATAACCACATTAGAATGATACTAAACCATGTATATTCAATTATTCTAATAATCACATTTATTATTAATAACTAATATCATAATTAGTTAATTCATAATGCGAGACATCATAAACATACCATCAAGACCTTATCCAAGAAGTCTACATAAATTGGTAAGGCCTTGGCCAAAACCCGGTCTAGTTTGTGTTATGAGACCTACTGAGGCATTGAGGGGATATAGTGGGCCTCTACTAACAATTAATTAATTCAAATTTATTTCTCATATGAAATTTTTGAAACATAATCAACAAATAATTCTGAAATTAGCATATTAAATGTTATTAGCTTTCCCCAAATAATAAATACAATCATAAACCATCTAATATAATCTGATGGTATCAAAATAGTACATACACATTAAAACTGATCATAAATAATTAAATAAAATATTTTATTTGTTATCATAATATATCAACTTCAATTAAGAAAAATATCCAACAAATAGTGTTTACATAGACAAAAATACTCTAATAAAATCATTGAAATTTTCCTGAGAGAAATACCACTTTTACTTTGAAATTATTTATTTAAAAAGTTACGCAATTATAAAAGAAAAAAAATTAATTGAAAATAAAATTTTAAACATTTAAATGATTATTAAAGGAATTATAGTATCATTAAAGTGGAAAAATCTGTACATGTCGTATAAGTTAAAAAAACATTTTATTTAAACTTTGAAAAAATAATCATTTAAAATAGTAGTTTTAAAAAAAAGTGTGAGCATTAACCAAATGAATATATTATTAGCTATAAATTCACATAAAAATGTTTAAATACAAAATAATATAATAAAAAATTGTTTCACACATAATAATAACTTCACATCATCATTGTATTAGATATTTAACCCAAAGAATAGAAATTGGGTTAAGAATTCCCTTACCACTTTGTAATCAGTCAGACTGTATGCCTCATCAAAGTAATAATTATAAAATGAAACGTTTAATAGCATGAATATAAATTGATTAATGATATGATATATAAAATTAAATTATAAATAAACCACACAAAAAGAATAAGTGGTGAATAAGGCATGTCTCATAGAAATAAAGTGAGATGAGAAAACCCTTACCTTATGTCTGAAAGCATTATGTACTTGTACTTAATATTCTGGATAATAAAAATAGATTCATTAATTACTTAATTAATTACCAAATAAACATATATTTTATTTATTATAATTTTATTAAGTTCATTTATAGACATTTCCATGGGTTATAATGTTTTATTTCTTTGTTCTATGAGCATTTATTTTACAGTTCTATGTTTGGTTCCCTTGAGTATAAATATGGGATTTATTGTTAAATGAGAAGAACTTATCTTGAAGTGAAATTATTTATTATTAATGAACTTAAATAATTTTATATGATCTCATATATTATTTGATAATATGGTATGATTTTGATCCATTGGATAGAATGTTGATGAAATGTCTTAATTTATTTTGGCAGTTTTTACGACCATCATAAACATGTGTCATTTTATTTAATATTATGTTTATATATTGGTTCTAGAACATGATATAGATTTTAATATGTATATTATAATCTTATTTAACCATAATAAGGGTTTTATTACCAGCCTTGATGGTGGTAATGGAAAATGAAAATTGGTCATCCAAGAAGGCAATGAATCGACAGTCATCCAAGAAGGCAATAATTTTCTAAATGGAGAGAAATTTAATTCATAGGTGAGATTATTATTCTAATTTTCAGATTACTATTCCTAACTGTCACATTACTATTCCAATAATCATGTTAATATTTAATAAAATATTTTGGTTATAAACTCGGTGTTTCATGCAACATAAGCTATAGAAGATATTGAATTTAAAATATACATACCATAAAATCTTGGTGTTACACATATACTTAAGGAAATACAATTTCATTACCTTTTACACCACTATAGTTACAGGATAATATTGTTTTATTAAAAATTCCTTGAAACCATCCCATGAAGGGTCATGTTGTGGCTTCATTCAAATAATGGGCTTCAACCACCTCAAACATGTACCTTCAAGAATAAATGTGAAAAACATATGCTTTGAAGACTGTGAAATATTGAGAAGGTTGAAGATAATTTTAGTAACCTCTAAACACTCTTTTTCATTATAGTATCCTTTCTACCCATGAATTATTAAAGGGATAAAATTTTAAACTCTAGAAATCAATCTCTCATTTGAGCTAGGTTAATAAGAACACTATTTTCTATATTTGAAGAAGATGGGATAGTCGACTCAAAAAATATTTGATCAATTGGAGGTTTCACTTGTGGAGAATCACCTGAAACTCCTACTTTAACCTCCATAAGGACTTAGTTGGGACATACTCTAATGTAATCAAAAATTATAAAAAACAGTCAAAATATACCTAAAAATTCTAAAATACATAAAATAAAATATATACAAATGAAAAAATTGAAAAATTATATGAAAAGTTCAATCACACCACAATAGTATCTGACATTTATTTATATCAGTTTCAAAATATAAGAGATTTATCAAATTAATATTATGTAGTCATCTCAAGTAACTTTTTAAAATACTATAAAATATTTTAAAAATATATAATTAATTTCAAAAATATTTAATTAAAATTTTTCATGAAAACTTATTTTGAAAGGAAACACTATAAATGCCTTGAAACACCTTCAAATTAATAAAAACATTAAAAAGTATCATTTGGAACCACTCAAAAATCAAAACCATTAAATAATATCAAATATATTTTTAAAAACCTCACCCTTAAATCCCATAAACATTTTATAAAACAACTTTTCATACATAAAAATATAATCATTATAAAACCAAACCATACTTTAAATTTAAAACATTTAATAGCATCTATTAAATTAGGAAATTCAATATTTTAAAAGATAAACACCCATAATTTCATCATGTAAAACTAAATCTAAAAAATTAAAATAACATCATTAATCTATAGAAATCACCTCAATTCATTTTAAATCAATAATAAAAAGAAATGATAATAGTTTAGAATTATAAATAATTGAAATATAATAATATTAAAAAAAACTTCATACATTTTGACTAAACAGCCTAGAAAACTATATTCTAGCTATGCGATGAGTACAGGATGTTTCCCCGAATAGGATGCATGGTTTGCGCATAGTTTTCTAGACTATATAAAGTAACTATACAGCCCTGAGTTACTTCCCATTTTCCAGTATAAATCACTGAGTATATAAAAATAATTCATAAAGATTCAATAAAAAACATGAATACACAAATAAAGACTAATCGTATATAGAATAATCAAGAACCAAGCTCAGATTTAAGACACATACATCCTAACTAGCCTTTGTAACTCAAGGTTCAGCGTCAAAAGTATTGGTTGGGAACTTATTCGTACCTAAATTTTGAGCTTCAATGATTCTATCTATAGTCAACCATGACTCCCCGAATAATATAAATCAAAACCTAGATATGATATAATTTTTTCAAAAACCAACCTAGGTCAACATTCCATGTTACCTAATCTAGATCATAATAAGTCCTTAGGCACATTCTAGATCACCATGGATTGGAAACGAGTTCTTGGTCTCTAAATTATGCATCATTTGTAATGATTTCACTCAATGAAACAATAATAACAAGTAAATCCCACCTAGAAATTTTTCAAGACATACCAATAAACTAGAGATTTAAAAATATAAAATAAAAATTTATGTTAACAAAGAAAAACCAAAAAAGTAATAGTAATATAAACATAACTCATTTAACCAAATTGAAAATTTTTAAACACATCCAAAACATCTTGGCGTCACTATGGCTAAACTTTAATATAAATCCCAAAAATAGATCAAAATTATATCCTAATTAAATTGTAAAATATGATTCAAAATTGAATGATAAACAAGATATGAAAAAGGTAAAAACTGGGAAATATCTAAAAATTGTCCCAATCATCCATCCCTATGCATCAAGTGAATTATATTCATTTATTTCCTCAAAAATAATCAAACCAATAGCTATAAACCACCTAATATTTCCTAGTGGTACTTTTACTAAAATTGTAATGTATGTAATATGAACAAAAATTACCAATTTGTATCTGCCTCATGCACCATTAATAACCTTTAAAAGTAAACTCATTTCATGATATTTTGAAATACAGTTATAAAATTAATCTTTTGGTTTTAAATAAAATAACTAATGAGTTTCAACATGATAAATCTATTTCTTTCAAGGAATTTTTTTCAAAACTACACATTATAAATTTCCATGTTTGATGAAATAAATAATGTGGCCTAGTATTTATTAAAACTTTGTATGTAATAATAATAAAAAGTGTGAGATACATTTATGATTTTAATAATAAAAAACTTAATAATTTTATAATTCTAATAATAATAGAATATACTTATCACAAAAAATAACCCTTTCGATTTTTTAAGTAACCATTTTTTAAGTAACCATTTTCTATAAAGTAAATAAAATATCCACTTAAGATATCAAGAAAACCCATTCCAACATGAAACTAATTAAAATATGTATCTAACAATAATAATAAGAAATAACATAATAATTATGACAAAATAATAATAAAGAATCAGGAAAAAAACATTGATCATTTATCAGAGAATAATCATAAATGGACTATCATGGTAACACCTAGGATCCCTAGAGACAATCTTGGAAAATACATTAACTGAATTATTCTAATTGGAATTTTGTATGTAATTAAACTACCCAAAAACTCAGTTTACTCTTTCTATCTTGATCAAGAGGGAAATCCCATAATTATAGAATATTCTTAATATGAGGCCACTTGATAGAGAAGAATCATAAAATAGTAAAATAATAATACCTAGATTTCCCAAATAGCTACTCAAGGATTCCCATAACATGAAAATAGAGGTGGGAAATCAAAACCAAATGCATAATAATATCAAAAGGTAAACATTCAACTTAAACACGCCATCACCTCCAATAAACCATTATAGAAGTAACCCCATTATATAATTATAAAAAATACCCATATTTTGATCATAATCCTTAACATCTCATAATACATATATCACATAATAACTTTTACATGAACACTAAGGGTCTCACTTCAAGGGTGTAATAACTGAAAATTATTTTTTTATTAAGATAAACCTTATTTTATGTGAAAAGGGGGAAACCATCATGATATCAAAGACTTAAACAAACTGGTCCCCAATGGTCCAACATTCAAAGACATTAAACAAACCTCACTACAAGAGAAAAGCCCCTCCTAGCA
This sequence comes from Viscum album, assembly GCA_963277665.1. Lineage (NCBI taxonomy): Eukaryota > Viridiplantae > Streptophyta > Magnoliopsida > Santalales > Viscaceae > Viscum > Viscum album. The sequence continues at coordinate 1,446,693,245 of OY728132.1, read as the reverse complement.
TCAAAAAAAATAATTTCAGCCTCCAACATTTATTGTTTCTTGAATTTTTGTCTCGTGAAAAAGTGTGTAGTCCTGGTAATAATAGTAAAAGTCCTACCCTCTCAAACATCCAATTTCGAAAATCAATGGTACATTAAAAACTCCTACCCTGAACCTCATTTGGAGTAGCCTCTTGTAGATGGTTGGTTGCAGAATTCCTTGAACCGCATACCATAGAGGACAAAGTAAAATGTAGTAATAGAAATTCAAACCACGAAGAAGAAATCACCACTAAAACACCACCACAAAATCAAACCATAGTATGAACCAAAAATACACAGCCAGATTGCATAGCATAATCACCCAAATCAATAACACAAATAGCATAATTGAATCCAAACCCAAAATACGTAGTCAAAAATCAAAGGCATGAAACCATCACCAAATTACTAGCCACCCAAACTTCATATCTCACTGGAATCCACCGCAAGACAGAACCCAGATTCTGTCACTGCCATCCAGACCACTGAGGCGAACACAATAAACAACCCAACTCACGTATAGCTGACACCGAATAAGGTGGCAACCCTCAGACTGTAAAGTCTAGATCTTTACTGTCATACCATCAATGTACCACCATGGGAATCCCTAACTAGTGAAGGTGTAATCAGGTGAGATTCGGGTCGGCAAACTATGAGAATCGGAAAATGGCTGAACTAATGAAGTAACTTCAAGAGTATACATTAACCAAATCATGTAAAATAATGAACAAAGAGAAATAATCATCTATAAATATAATTATGATCATAAATTATCACATTTTAAACCTAAAAAATTAATCCATTTATTCATAAAAAAATGAAATAACATTTCAACTATAACACACCAATGGAAAACGACTGCTAAAAAAATACAATCATGGATTATACCTTTAAAAAATTAAAGAAAAATAAATATTAATTTATTATAAAACATGAAAAATAAATCCCTTAATTTTATTTCAATTTTTTCAATAAAATCCTAGTATAGAATTTAAACAGACGCCTTGCGGTCATGATTTTTATAAAAATAGTCTTAAACCATTAAAATGTACGGAAACCAATTTGGTGACAAGGAAAAATTTTGAGATAATCCAAGGGATTAGTTTCAAATAATTCAATTAATTTAATAAAATTTATATTATTGATATAACATTTATTAAAAATGGAATAACTAATGATGTTATGTTTCAAAGTAAATTCATGTATAAGACTACCTTAACTTTTCAATTCCACTAGAAACAGTATTATTCTACCATTAGAGTTGGGGAGAACACCTTACAAGACAAATAAAACCTCTAACATAGAAAAACACAAAATTAAAATTTACAAAATTCTAAACCTTGTGTCACTATAACTATATTAAGGTTAAAAATAGGGAGTAGAATGAAGAAAAAGAGGAGTGTAAAAGATCTAGAGGAACAAGACTTGAAAAATGAGACTCGAAGAAGGATTATTTTCCATAGCGAACAAAATAGAAAGAGAGGAGAGGAAGTGTATGAAACCATGGGTAAAATGAAATTATGGGAAGTGGAAATTGAATCCCCACATAAAATGAATTTATTAATATAAAATAAAAAAAATTAATTGGATATAAAATTTTTCTAACCTTTTGAAAACTACAAATCACTTACTAGAGTAAAAAACTAATCTTCATGGTTCAGTTTCATGGTTTTACTAACCATTTTAAAACCATTTGAGATCTACTAGATACCCTAAAATCAAAATGCATGGTTTTTCTGGAAAAGTTTCACTGTTTGGTAATTCATACACTTACTGTGTACCGTAGAATGTTTCCATAAAAAACATAAAATTCAACTAAAAACTCAAAAACTAAACATAAAATAAATACTTATCAATTTATTTACGAATAATTATATTTGGGGATGTCATAATATTTTTTGAAGATGTGTATTCCTCTATAATTTTTGGTATGAGATTAATGGGAATGTGTATTCTCCATTATCTCAAGATTGTACATCTATGGTGAATTATCTGGTGTGGAAAGGTATGAATGGTTGTGGGAGAATATTATTATTTTTGATATGTCATTTCTATTTTGAAAAAACTATCCACATGTGGGTTTTATGAGTTCCAATATTAATAATGTGGTGGAACATATGGTTGAGTGTTACAACTAGGATATCCTCACTAATGTTTGTAGTACTAATTAGAGATATGAGTACTAGGTGGATATCTAGCATGAAATAGTTTATAGGGGGAGTTATTATTTATATATATAAAATTGTAAGTATATTATACACACATATAAAAAAATTATTCGGTGAGTTTGATGAAAGTGAGATAAGTGTATCTATATAAGGAATGGTCATGCATATCATTACAATTGGTGATGATGTGTTGAGGTGTTGGTTTCATTTACACGTTGTTTATTAATGATTCATGTAGACACTAGTTGTTCATGGGATTGGATCAATACTTAGGATGACCATAATAAGAACTATTTCTCAACCCATGCATGTGTACTCATGAATTGTTCTCTCTTATGTCCCTAGAAATAATAAAATGCATACGGTGTATGATCTTGGAGAGTGTAGAATAATAGTGGAATGGTAATCGATGGAATAGAGCTTTATTACCACAAACACATTTAGGCTATCTATATAAAAAATTACATCAATTTAGGATCTTTTATTTATATTGGTCTCAGAATAGAGATACTTGACCATATAGAGGTATGGTGAGTAAGTGGTTGTAGTTCTTCATGAACATATTTCTCCCTTTCACAACCCTTTTCCCACGTTTTGGGTTAGTGCATGCATCTCATGATGAACAATACAATGATGATGGTGATGACGATGATGATGATGATGAGAGATGTGAGAGATCTAGAAATAAAATCATATTACATGAGGTTTACAAGGTTCATAACACTATTTTTATTGAGTGGTTACATCCTTGGTTTTCAATAGTTATCATCTCACTGTTCACTTTAATGTATTATTATCAACAATGAATGAATCAATGGATAGAGTAGGAAGAAATTATTTAAATCATATGAGTATATATCTATAATACGAGAGAAATATATCAATAATAAGAGGCTCTCTATCATGTGTTTTCCTTCCTTCATCATCCTTAAGTTCCTCATTGTTAAATTGATGTTGTGTGCACTTTTCTCTCTCAAGAATGACTCTCTTTAGGTGGTCCCCTCCTTCTCAATGAACTCACAGTGAATATCTCATAACTTTGGTCTCATTATATGATTATACCTTCTCACAGCAATAAGGATGATCCATTTATAAAAAACACTCATATTTTTATGTCTCTATCAATAATCATGATCAATAGCCTCATCTTCCTCCATGTGTCATATATTGAAAATCCCAAGTCGAATTAGTCAATTATACTATTAAGGTGTCCCAATTTTAGTTCTTAGTTCATCCCTAAAGAATCTGGCATCTATTATCTGTGAATCCAAGAATTAACTAGATTAAAACATGATGGTTATTATCATGATTCAATATACCACATAATGTCATAAGAAGACTCGTCATTATAAAAATTCATATCCAAATTTCATCAGGAAAATCATCTTATTTATCCCAAAAAATCACATCACCATTACAATATAGATAGGAAATATAGATAGATTTTTACAACATGATATTTTTATATCCTTGTATTTATGGAAGTATCGTTATAGTATAACTACCCAGATTTAATTATGATAAATATTATACTTTCATACAATCACATATTATATATTACATACTAAAACATTATGACATGAACTCCTATATTGTAGTGTGGTGGTACCTGGATCCCATAGAAAACCCACACCAAAAAATAAAAGCTTATCATGGTGGAATAAGGTTGACCCTATAATTATCAAATAAATATCTTTATAGCATAATGGATAAGTTTTTGGTGTTATTTCTTACTTAAGATTAAACAATTCCTCTTATTCACTCTATTGTAGTGTAAGGATCACCTCATTGTGATGTGATTTCTTAGTGTCCATTTTCAACACTTTTAGAACCAAATCATAGTGTGATATATAGATGTTGTTTCATGACTTCCTCCAATATTATATTTCACTAAATTCCTTCAAGTCTAAGTTTGCATAAACTCGATTTTATTATACAAAATCTGTAATATGTTCTCTAATGGCCATTATGGTTCTATAGGATCACCTCAATCTCCTACTCTATTGTTGGACCTTATTTCCTTTTTTGTCTTCATTATCCAAGTTATAAGGTATGTGATATACCAATATTCATATCAATCACAAGGATGTCACCCCAATAATACTTGAATGTCACCAAGACAAATCAAGTTTATATGAAATATGTTGGTGTGACATGAACTCCTCATCATAGGTAGAATCTATAACCAAATCCATTTATAGATTCATACCACTGCACCATCAGTTTAGATAGTGTTTTGATAGATATTGATCCCTTTGTGAGAAACATATTTTGGGCAATGGGAACTTCCTTGATCATTACAATGAGTCATAGGATCCATCATGTTCTCAATACATTATGTGATTCATTGTCCTAATTATGATCTATTCGAGGAATGTGTTCTTCAATGACATGCTTACAAAATAGCTCTATTTTTCTCTTCATGAATCTCCTCCATGATCTAATCAGGTAATATAATGAACTCAAAAATCTTCTTGATTTCCATTGATAATTGAGAATCACCGTTCAGAAGGAGACATATTCCCTATTACCCATTTTCATGAGATAAATTTGGGGAAATCATATAGTATGATAATACCATATTATTTGGCATGGTTCAGAGATATTATATCATTTCCTCCTATATCATATCATATTATTTAATGGTATCATACGACATGGAATAAAATTATATTTCATTCCATTTACTACATTTGAATCATATCAAACAATTGAGGAATCATAAAATTTCGTTTAAATATTTCTTATATGAGATGCCTGGAAATTTTGTAGTATACTATTGGGATAGTCATAAGGCATACATCAAATATTATTTAATGCCACTACCTTCATATAACTAAGAAATAATAGGGTGTTATTGGCCTAAGATTTATTAAGTTTTTGCTTGGAATTTTCATACTGTCAAATTTTAAGGTTCTTGGTAGTTGAAATCTTCCATGATTCTCCCATTAAAGACCCATTATAAGTGTTATAATTCAATGGAAATAAATATATGCATATGTTGCCTGTGTAGGTTGAAAAATTAACTCATGAGTTGATGAATTCATCATTGAGTAGTGTCATTAGGGATATATAAATAACAATACCATGCCATGGTAGTGGTGGGTGGGAGCGATTCATGATTGCTCAGGACTCCCTGGAACCCTAAGTTTTCTTATTCTACCTATTTTATTCCTGAGGTGATACAATTCCATGTTGGGTGGGAGGATCCCTCTCGTATGATGAGATATTAATCTTAGACCATAGATATTACATTGAGAGGGGAATCCTTTGAATTCCTTTTAGTTAAATTCCTTAAACTCATCAGATGATAATGATACAGTGGATGCTTCGGTGAAAGATGCACATGATTTTATAGTGATCTTCATTTCATTTTATGTATGTTTAATATATTTATGCATAGTGATATTGGTATTGGAATTTTTATCTCTTCTATATATTCTACTAAGTTTTATTAGCCCATAAGAATATTAATAGTGGTATCAGAGATTCCCATGAAATTAGATTCGTGAAATCACATGGGAAATAAAGTTTTCTCATATCATATTATAATTCATAAATAAATCGTAAAATATTTTATATTGTATTATTCTCTTGTTTTTATATCATAATATATAATATAGGTTATCATAAGTTTTGAAATGTTTAAAACCCATGGATTTTTCACTGGTTGTAGCATTAGACCTCTATTTATCATAAAATATGATAGTCGCATGGTGTTTTTGAAAAATGAAGTTTTGATTTGCTAAGTAAATGTCAATATATGTCATAAAATAAGATACGGTATCATAGGGAATGATAGGGATAAATAATTATAATATATGATTATATATCATATTTGGTGATTGGGTTATCAGTCGTAAAGTACAACAAATAGTGTATGAAGATATGTATTATCTATCATTACCTTTGACTCTGTATAGATCATAATATATGATATGTATCATATATTATAATTATGTCTAGATCGTAAAATAATATTAAGAAATAAAAAAATTATTTTTTTATTCAATTATGAATTGAATTTATCATTTACAAATAAGGAAAAATATATTTTCAAATATTTATAAATTTTAAAAAAAATAATTAACTATTTAATTATAAAATGTTTACAATTAATTAATTAAATGTTTTTGAAACATTTATTATAAATATACAATTAATATTAATTTTTAATATTAAAAATGACTTTTTCAAATTTTAATAAAATGCCTTATAATTTTAATATAAAGTGTTTATATAAAAAATTATAAGAGTAATTTATGAAGAGTTTATAAATTGAAAAATAAGGTTTAATATAAACTGATTATATTTAAATTATAAATTTTTCATAATTAATTAATTTGAATTATTAAAATTAAATCTTTATTTTTAGAATTTATTTAAACCTCGTTAAAATGGTTTTTTTGATTTGATCGTGTTTTAAATAATATTAAGTATTTGATATTTATATTATATAAATATTTTACATAATATAGATAGACTATAAAATGTATATAATTCATAAAACATTATATACATAAAGTAAAATTCTATAAAATGTATTATATGAAAAGTTCATATTCTGAGATGAATATAAAGTTTTTATATTCAATATTATGGAATGTTGATAATAAATAATCTAAAGATGATAAAGTGTTTATAATTATCTATTTGTATGAATTTTTAATAAATAGATATCCCATGATTTAATTAGTTGAAACATTTATTTTTTGAAAGGTTATTCTATGTTTTATTCATAGTTATAAATTTCTTATATTGGGAATATATGTGAATGATTTAGTTTAGGTGATAAATTTATTATTTTAAAATGTCATAACATGATAGTCATAACAACATAAGATTTAGTTTTCATCTACCTTGGACATGGTTTTTTATTAAATTTATTAGCCTGAATTTAGTTGTTGAATATAGTTTATACATATTAGGTTTTAGATTTATGATGATTTAGATTCTCTATTGAGTAAGGTATCCCCAAGGAGAGGGACTTAGGGTTATGATTTTCACTAAACTAGATGTTATACCTTATTCTAGAAAGGTGGGGGTTGACTATCCATCGCACTTAGATTAATCATGTGAAGATTGAAAATATCACATAATTTTAAACCTTTAAATTAACAGTTCATATTCTTTATGCATGACATTTATTTTAATATGGGTAAATATGTTTGGTTTATTTTTTTTTTTTGGTGATTAACACAAATTGTGGGTTGCGTAATGAGTTACACATTAATATGTTTTGAATATATTAATTTAATGGATTTAATAGGATTCAAAAACTAAATCATTAAAATCATTCATATATAAATGGAATAACATGAGATATGATGGTGATATTGAATCCCCTTTAAGATATTAAGTGCTATATTCATTCTAAAGTTGAAATTTAAAAGACCTTGATCATCTAACTATGTAATTTCATGCCAAATTAAGGTTCCCTAGATTATCCTATATAAGATAAGAAAGTAATGGGTGACCCTGGATTATCCAACATATAGGTTCTAACAAATAATATTTCCCATGGATTATCTTTTTTTATCCTATTTTTTAAATTTTATTTGTTTTACACTTTGATGGGAAAACCCTAAGACTTAGGACTCCATATGAATAGATTTGGGTTTATCCATGTGATGGATTGGGTAAAATTTTACCCACTCAGCTATCCAAGAATCATAATGATATGATTAGGATGATGAACTACCTAAATATCTAATTGGTGAGAGAAATTCCAAATTATACTCATTTCATAATGAAATATATATCTTGTCCTACTAATGGATTTGAAGTATTTATAAGGGGTCATCATTTTAGTGGGGTCCTATTTAATAAGCATTATTAAATGGTAGTAAAACTTGATACTTATCTAATAAATGATTTTACTGTATATAAATAACATCATCATCATCAAATATAGATTTGATAAATATCAAAAGGAAGGATGAGCTTAATTTCATCTATTCTTAAAACTGGTAAGTTTATAAGATCTCTGAAGTAAGAGAAATTATATGTGTTATAAAAACACCTTCCTAAGAAACCAAGTGTTAAAATTGTTCAATGGGTGATTCTAGATGTATATGAGAAGAATAAAATGATTAACTTAAGGGTTAAAAGTAATTATATGAAAAATAACATGAGAAATTTTAACCTCATATACTCAATATGACTAGGTATATCAATGATACTCAATGTGATTGAGCATGTTAATAACTTGGTGAGACTAGAAGTTTTCTTAAGGATTTTTATAATTAGGGAATTTATTCTATTATAAACTATGAAAATGTTCCAAAAATATGAAATAGTTCAAGAAAATTTTACCTGGTTTTCTCAAGAGTTGAGAATAAATGGACAAGTCATGGGATAAAAGTGTGATTTTATGTATTTCAAGTGATAATAACAAACCAAAAAACATTATGGTGGGGGGAAAAGTGAAATCTGAGTGCGTCCCCTCTTAAAATGTTCATAAACTCTGAGGTAAGGGAGACCATACAAATAAAAAAAGAGAAAAATACCCATATTGAATAAAACAAGAGGAAACAAATCTGTAACCTTATTTCCTTCTCACCATGTGTGACTCACCTGCACCAGGTCACTCGGTAGTAGATTAATACTTCAGATTTCATGATTTATGTTCGAAGGAATATCTGAATACTTATGGAGGGAGTTTTATATGATCAAGGAATCCATCTCCACCTATTAAAAGTTTAAATTACAATCCATACATATCTTTATTCCACTGAGTAGTGCCTTTCCTTCTACCATAAGAGAGTCACCATAACCATAATCAGTGGATAAAGAAAACAAAACTGAGCCCCTATCATCACAAACCACACCCCCTCCCCTTATGATACCATTATAGAAGGAAACATTAGTGTTTAGTTCCATCCCATTATTAGGTGTATTCCATTTAACACATCTCTTCGGGTGAGATGGCCTCTGGGATAGTAAAGAAGACACGCTGCCAGAGAGAAAATTTCTCATAGACGATGACTTGTCCAAATTCTTCAGAAGAAGACCTAGATCTACCACCATAGTTTGTGATATTACTACTTAGGTAAGATGTGAGATATTGATGCCCTCATGAATAATCTTGTTCCTTTCCCACCATATTTTCTATCACCCTGAAGCTAACATCATAGATCTTTCCCTCTGCTCGCATTTTTTGGTACTTGTTCCATTAAACTATATGTGAAATAATTCTTTACTTATGTCATTATGGTTTCCAAAGTCAAAAAAAAATTATTAGATCTTCTTATATATTTCCTTCACCCAACCCCTATATAAAAATATATTATGTATTGTTTCTTCACTTGGATTTGAGCAGCATGTACTTTTAGATGCCATGGGGATACCTTTTCGTTGTATCTCTTTGTCTATGGAAATAACATGAAATCTAATGTTCTATAAAAGGAATTAGTATTTTTTAGGTAATCTAGACACCATATGATCCATCCCCAAACATATTTTGAAATGGGTCCATAACATATATATTGATACTACTGGGAACCAAATAAACTAGAGGAAGAGCACATGAAAACCAGCTTATCCTTCTCCTCAATCAGGATGATATTATCAAACACTTCACGCTAGTGAGAATTCAAGGTGGATTGGATGAGAAAAGGGTAAGTACTAGCTTCGTTAAATGATATCAAAGGAGGAAACCCAATAAATCCCAACCTCGATCTCTCTTAATTGTGATTCTAATAGATGATTTCACCTCATCCAACAACCCAGTGCGCATGTAATTAGAGCACCCAATGTCTAGGTTTTGGTGTTGTGTAGACAATACAAGTAGAAAATTTTTAAACCATATGAAGAAAAGTTAGTTTAAAATTAAAAAAATGTTTCTTCAAGTATCTGGTCAAGGTCATTTATACCTAGTTGTTGTTAGGAATTATGAGTAATGATTCCATATGATGGATTTATTTGAGAAATCTAAAATGGTTTATAAAACACTATAGAATATCCATGTCAGGTTTTAGTGTTATAGAAATAAATTCACTAGTTGTTAAGGATATTTGAAACCGAGTTTATACTTTAAAAGTGTTTTAAATATATAAGAGTTTAAAATAAAGGGAATAATTAATTGAGCTTATAGTTTTTATTTAGATGATGAAGTAAAGAGTTGCTAAATCAAATATTTGAATATAAAGGAAGATATCATGCTTAGATGTATCTTCAAATAATGTGTATCTTTGTCTCATTTCACTTTTATGATAATATATTTTTTTCATTAATATATAGTTAATGTGAAAAAAATTATATGATTAATTTTAAACATATGATTTATTATTAATAAGATTCTATAACATGTTTTGAAAAGGGGATTGGGATAAAAAAAATTATCTAGGATAAATTATTTAAACAATAAATGTACAAAGTTATATTTTACTTAATGTACTAAAATATCATTAGTGTATGGAAGATAAAGAGAAATTTAAAGAGTTGAATTAAGTTTCTATAACAAAGTGAGTGTCAATTTAACCGAAAATATTTTAGGATTTACTAATAAGTAATAATATAAGTAGTTAAATTTTTTATAAACTATTTCAAGGTAAAAGTTCAATAGAATAGGTTCCGAGGATGATGGTGTTAAACATAGAGAGAGTTATTGGAAGAAAGTAGAATATGACATCATAACATTTTATATTATTGAGTTAATAAGTTTAAATATGATCAAGTACTTGAACATTTGGAATATGATTCAAAAATCTCACTATTATTCAAATGTACTTTACTCATATATGTTACTCCCTAAAACTTTTAGTGGTGTAATTTTATCAAATTATCATATAGAGATATAGTGGGAATTTCATATATATGTAATTAGTTAATAAAACCCTAGAAAGTGTAGTAACCATAAGGTTAATCTAGTATTCAATTATATATGATATGTTTTATAAGATCTTATGTAGGGTTTTGTTAAGTATTATTAAAGAGTTTAAGAATATAAATTTTATCATATAAAATGAAATCTTCACTTTATCATTCTTTAATATTATCATCATATATGTATATATTGATGTACATTTTATGAAATTTAATAATAATTGACCTTTCAATGTAAAACTTTTAGTTATCCTTAATATATATTCATAGATTATTATATTATCTTATGATAAAATGTTAATTTTGGTCTAACAATGATTATTATATGAGATGCAGAATTTTATCGTGAGGCATAAAACGTGTTTTTGTGAACTAGATGAACCACTAAGTATACCACATGAAGTTCCATACACTATAACATATCAACCCTAGGTTTTACTATTTTTTTTATTTAATTAATAATTTTTTATCCCTTTTCTTAATTCTAGGTTATACCAAGTTTAAATTTTTAATTTTGGAATTTCATCATAGGTGCACAATTCGTAGAAACCATTCATAGACAAAGTGAGTGTATATGTAACTTGATAGAGAAAAATCACGTGGTTGGAACATGGTTTGTTTGACTATGTTTCCTACCCATGTGGGGTGCTGTATTTATTATAGTATGTGGTTCATGGTTTGTGCATATTTTTTCAACCATGCAGTGAAACCATGTGTAGTTTTAGATTCTAAAAAAAAGAGAGATGGCCCATTTTTCCTCCCCCTATTTTGTCTATGTTTCACCCCACCCCCTCCCTCTCTCTATTAATCATGAACCATGACTAGAGGCACCCCCTTGTATCATTCCCTCATCTCAAATCCATAGAATCATGATTTTTAGGTAGTTTCTCAAAAAAATTCTATTTATTTTTCCTCGATATGTTTTTCTCCCCTTCCTCTTTTCTTTTCCTTATATTTTTATTCTATCCCTTGTAGTGTTCTTCCCCTAGTTAACCCATAACATAATTTTGGGGGTTTCCTTGGTCTTGTATTAGTGTCTATTATTTTTTATGTTCAATTTGAGGATCTTTATATCAAAATTCATCGATGGTGGTGGGTTTCTCTCTATTTAATATAGGTTTCACCTTATTTTGGGCCTTAAAATTATGGAACCTTTCTTACTTTCATGTTTATTTACCTATTTTGATATAAAATGATAATAATAAATATATTCAAGTATTATTTTAATGTAAAATCAAGTTTCACGTTATTTTCACTTCAATTATAAGGTTTTATAATAATAGGAAGCTTAGTAAAAAATCTTTTTTAATTAATTGACACATCGGTTATCTTATAAATGATTGTTTGGATTTTATTCATGATATTTAAATTTTTTTAAGAAATATTTTTATTTTAAAAGTGGGGTTATACCTTTTTTATAAAAAATATTATATAAGGTGTGTGTTCCAAAATTTTCCCTTTCCATATTGGTGTTATTGACATATACACAGGTAAATGTGTGTGTGTGTGTACAAATTCAGATGATAATATGTGAATTTGTACACTGGGATACATAAATATGTTTGTGTGTGTGTATGAATATGGGAATGACTTTCTTTGCATGTGATGTTTTAAAAAGGGTGTTTAAAATTAATTAAATCCATGTATTCTTATTTTTATGATTTATTAAATATATTTTGGGTTTTTTAAATGTTTACTCCTTGAATTGAGGAGTATAATTGTTTTATGGATTGATGAATGGCCCCTTAGTTTTTATATGTAATGTGACACTTTTTAAAAAGATAAAGTGCATTGAAAATTTAACATCTAATGGGGGAGGATATTTTAAGTATATCTTTCGGATTAAGAAACATTACTAAATAAGCTAGATTAGATGATGATTGTGCTATCATGGATGGGTGACACCACCCCACTAGTCTATAGCATGCAGTCTATAATAGGTGAATTAGATTTGGTGTCATGGATGGGAGACACTATCCAACTAGACCATGGAATTACCTCCATAGTGCTACACCTCTAGGTCAATTCATGTACTCTTTATTTAATGTGGATTTGGTTTCATGGATAGACATCACCACACCACTAGGAGATGGTGTTTTCTCCTTAGTGATTTCATGCACGTTGGAATTTGATCAGATTAGATCAAGAGTTTATATAAGGAACTATAGGGACCAATAACTATATATAAACTAATGATTTTTCTTATGTTTCACAATTATGATATGATTAATATTTTAGTTATTTCATTCCTTTTTTATTAAAATTGTTAAAATATGGAACTTTCTCTTTTTTTTTAAAGTATGGAACTTATTCATTTTTTAAAGTGTTAAATTATTGTTCCTACTTCATTGCTTCTCTAAAATGTTCTAAAATGTCTTTGAAAAATGGATGTTTATAAATTATTCAAAAATTTGTTTTCAAATGTTTTTTAATAAAAGTGACATGGACCAATGAATGAAATCTATCCAAGTCTTGACCTTATTGTAAGAAGGAAAATAGATTAACACAAGAAGGAAGTCAACTTATCGCAAGAAGGAAACTACCTGACCATATGAATAAACTAATTTATCATGTCGTGGTATGTCTAAATTTACAAAAATGATATTATGTTAATATTTTTCTAATATAGTGACCGCATTGAGAACAATATTACCGTGTAAATTCATCAACTTGATGCATGTGAAAGTATGTAGACCACATTAAGAAATGAGTTGAACGCATGAAGCAGTGGACCTACCACATCACCTTACCACATTAGCTGACCATGATAAGTTTCAAAGATCACAGCTGACCTTACTTCATTTGAAGACATCCAACTATTTATAACTTAGCTATGGAGTATTTCAAATCTCAAATGTCTAATTTTGACTCATTAAATGTAAAATAATATAATTTAATGAAGGATGATTATTCTTTAATGTCTATTTTTAATGAAGATATATTTCTAAATACTCATTCGATAGTGAATAGTAGGATGATGATGCACTACTAAGAACATTGGATGAAACTTAGAGAATAACATAGTATTTCTTCAAAATCATTTACTACAATGCTCTATTTTCATGGACATATTGATAAACTTTCTTGAGATACTTCTAAATAAGAAATAAAGACTCCTAAAAATAAAAACATCATAGATCAAGCTACGTAACAATTTTTATCTATCTATCTCTTACTCTTTCTATTTCATGTTTTTATTTTGAGTAGTGTGTTGTTATACTCAATTTATTTTCACACACAATATTATGTTCTTAAATTATAGAATACTTGATATTCTCTCAAACTCTTTTATTTATATTCCCATAAATAAATGTGGAAGAGGTTCTATATGGACTGTATTGTTTTTCTATCCCACAAAGAATAGTGGAATAGGATTTATGCCTAGATAGTCATGTGAGTTGTTGAGAATAAAACCTGATCATGGTTGTGGATCTTTTTATTGTTATAATAAATTTATTGGTAGCAGGTAATTTTCTAGTGGATGGGATTAAGTAATTTCCTGAGACTGAACCCCTTGATTTATTTCACTATATGTTTATTAGTCTTTTTCCCTTCATTTCAATGTTAAAACTATATCCACTATTTAAACCTATAAAAAATTACTATGATAGTTAGTCATAATTTGTGTTTATATAAATCATTTGATTAAATAATTTCATTTCAAAATTTAAAGAGTTCTTAAATATTATTTTAACTAATCATTAATATCACTTCTAAGAAAATATTTGCGAGATTAAACTTATATACTTCTACTATTTTGATTAACTAATAATTTTTTTTAATTTAGGGGATTTTTATTTAAAGTATTTTTAATAGAAAATTTTATTGGGAACTCAATTCACCCCCCCCCCCCCCATCTTGAGTTACTCACTTCGACCAACAGTCTTCACATAATAAACCCTATGGGAAAAATAATTGAATCCAAAGTAATTGAATTCCATAACATGTTGCCGCATTAAAAACCTTACCAAGAAAACCTAGTGGGAAAAAACCTAATGAAGGGGAAAACAGTTCAATGTTCTCAAATACCCCTGATTATATCATTTAATTGTGTCTTTGAGACAACAATTTATATTATTATTTAATTATTTCTTTGATACTTGGGAGCAAGGCCATAGGTAAAAATGGATAGTCTTAGTGAAAATGAGGACTTGTGAGAAAGGATAGTAGTTTCCATTAATTAAAAATATCTAAAATAATTTATAAAATTCCATTTGATATCTATTGTGATGTATTATTTCCACATTAAAAACCTCATCAAGGAAAAACTCTCCATGGAAAACCCCTTGATTGGGGAAAAATAGTACAGTAACATCAAGTCCCCATAGTGCTTCCTCATTAAAAAACTTATCAAGAAAACCCAATAGTAAAAACTTTACTAAGGGAAAAAGAGTACAAAAGTTACATATCCCTGTTATAATTGTCATCACTACATAATTTAACTCATATAATTTTCATGATCAATTTATAACCAAAACATTCAGTTCTTATTTTTGGAATTATAATAATTTATACCATTTAAACTTCAATGATTTGGGAAGAACATTACCATGCATTGTAATATGATTCCTTATTATTTTCATGTTACATATAAATATGTACATGTATATCCTTTAGGGATAAATAAAGTGGGAATTTATATTTAATCTATGTGGGATAATAAATTTCTTCACCAACCCCTCATGTATGAAATATATCACTCTTGGAAGTAATATATTTAAATATTCATTAATGGTAAAGTCAGTACAAGATTTAATATTTCATATTTTTGATGATTAATGAAAAATACAGGAATATTATTTTTAATTTCATGATAAAAAAAATAATTGATTACATAAAACTCTTAGAGTGTTTTTATATTATCCAGAACATATAGATTAATCAAAAACATCAATTTATACAAACCATATAAGAACCCTGCTTTTTATTACACACTTAGAAATGATTTATTAAATAAAACATTCACCTGATACAAAAAATAAGATATAGAGGTCTATTTTATTTGGGTCTTAAAAACATTACATAATGAATTAAAACATGAAACTAAAACATCTTTATTGAAAACTTCTTTTACATGACCACTACATTCCCTCGTACTTAGCATTGCATGGGGTAACCTGAGGACATGCATAAGAAAGGGGTGAGATATAAAGCCCAGTAAGGGAGTAAAAAAATCATAACATGAAGAATAAAATACATTTTAGGCAATATTCATATCAATTTATCATAAAAGAAACATGAATATAAAGGCATGATATCATAGAAATGTGGCAACAACACTTAACATGGAATTAGCATGATCCAAGGATCATTGCACATGGAGAATGAGTAAACCCTCATTTCACTTTAATTAACATTAGTAAATTCTAATTTCACTTTAATTATCATGATTAAATCCTCATTTCACTTGATTTATCATGATACTAATATTTACCCAATGCATTGGAGCGATATCAGGGTGCACCCTTCTTAAACATTTCATTTCATGCATAAGTGTGCCACATAGATCATTCAACATAGATTCATTAAACATAATAATTTATTCCATGGTAAAGGAATGTGTAATTTATACATGAAATTCTATAATAAGTAAGTACATGTTCATAAAGGTGAACACCCTTGATAAATAAATGGGCATGGTATTCACTATACAATAACTTTGGCTTGAGAAAAATTTCGGTGCAATTTCGGCAGCATAACTGCGTGACATAAGAATTCATAAAAATGGTTGATGATAGAAAAAGGGGTGTATCGTCATATTTAAATAAAATGGATATTAATGGGGTCATATAGATACATGTCCCAACAAATATAATGGAATTTATATTCATAATACATAATAATTGCTTGAATGTAAATGAGGAGGGAGAAATTCTGTAAGGAATTTTGGCATGGTAACGGGTATACATGGAAGGAATAAATGAGAGAGAAAGGGGTCTCTAATAATTAAAACAAAAATAGTACTGTATATTTGAGGTTATAAATCATAACCTAACATTTATAATTTAAAATAAAAGGGCATAACAATATTAAGAAACTTGGATAAAATGAGAAATAAAAGAATCCCTTACAAAATTTCATCATGGTAACGGGGGTGCATGGGAGGCGTTATTGAGAGATAAAGGGGTATCTCATCATTCAAACATAAGGAGTACAATATAGGAGAGGTTATAAATCATAACCCAACATTTTTAAATGAAAATACATGGGTATAGCAACATAAAGATACATGGACATAAATGAGAGAGGGAGAAATCCCTTACGGAATTTCGGCATGGTAACGGGTGTACTTGGGAAGAATTAATGAGAGAGAAAGGGGTATCTCATCATTAAAACTTAAGTAGGGAAGTATGGTGGAGGTGATAAATCATACCCCAACATTTTTAATGTAAAACAAAATGGTATAACAATATAATGAAATTTGGACAAAAAAGAGAAAGGAAGAAATCCCTTACTTGGAAGTGTGCTTCCAAAGGCTTGGGAGAGGCTTGAGAGAGGATTATTGAGGGATTTGGGTAGCTTGGGAGGATTATAGAGAGATGATTTTAGGTCTTAGACTAACTCCAAAGTATTTGAGTGAAGAGTAAGTGGGATATTGGGTGGGTTTATATAGGAAAGGAGAGGAAATTCTTTATTATTTAGGTTTGGGACACCACACATTAAACTAATCAAAACCACATACTTTCCCATGGTTTTTGCCGATGGTTTTTTCCAAAGGGTATTGGAAAAAAATATTTTATAAGTCCAATGGCCAAAATTTTTAAAATAATAGGGTTGATTATGTGGATGTGAGTCACACTCTCAAGGAAATCAATTTAAAAAGATAAAAGTTTTTATAAGTCTTGGAGGGTCCACTAAAGCTTTGTAAAATAAATTTAAAAAACCTAAAATAACATTATTTTAATGGTAAAACATATATTGGCAGAAAATATCATTTATATTACTTTATTACATCAAAATTGGGTCATTATGATGTCATAAAACGCATTATATAATTAAATAGTATTTAATTTTTACACAAAAATTTGAATGTCTCAGAAAATTATGAAAAATAAAAAATTGGAAAATTTTGACATCCTGATTCCAAAAATAATATTAATTTTATCTAAATAATTTTATAAATATGTGAATTTTTACTTTTAAAATAAAAACTGACATTTATCGAAAATTCATGGGTATTGACAAAAAGATCTTTCAAACCTTAATAAAAATTACAATTGTATTAATAAAAAATATGTGATCATTTATACTTAAAAATTAATTTAATAATAATAATATTTTATTTAAATATTATTTAATTCAAAAATCCATTAATTTATCAAAATAGATTTCTTAGTTGAATATTAACTAAAATAAACTATTTGTGATTTAAAAAACTATTTACAAAGTAATAATAATAAAATGAATGTATATTAACTATAAAAAAATAATGTACATAATCATAGTACTAGGGTCTTATTACATAACCCCTTTTAACACCTACATAAGACCGAAGGGTAAGGTGCGTGATGGTGATAGACCCTTGGGGTGGCTCGGATAACATCACTTGGGTGGTAATCTTTATCAACTTCCACTTCTCCTATAGGTGGTTTCGTTTGATATTAACATGTTGAAGCTCATCTTGGGCTTAGTCAAGAGAAAATACCAATGACTCCACCTCCTTTTCTAGCTCCGACAAATGGGATTCATATGGTTCAAGTCTACTAGATGAGGTCATCACTTACTTTTTCTGAGTAAATTGGATTTGTTAAATTTCTATATTTATACTAATCATGTGATCACTGTTCAACAGCTATATTAGCAATGGTCATAATTATTAATAGTTTTTTAAAATAAAAAAAACATAAAACCAAGGAATTGAAAACATTATATAACCATCTTACATAATAATACATTTAATTATCTCAACGGGAATTTTGATTAATAAAATTTTGGGTCGTTACAAACCATGTGATGATCAGATCAATTGTACATTATTCCTTATGTGGATATATCTTATGATTGATATGTGACATATGATATAGGAATCTTGAACCCTTCAGGGAATCACAATCATCATATAAATAAACAATGATAACATTAGTTGTACATATCCCAAATATCCAAATTTATAAGGAATAATATTTTTTACAATAATCTCATAAGTATTCAATAGTGTTGGTAGATTGGATAATAAACCAAAAAATTTATATTTTGAGCATATCATAAGTTACTTTAATACTTTTGGCCAATTATTGTGATTTAGACATCTATCAAAATTCATTGTCATCAATGAGTTTTGAAATCAATTAAAAATTCAAATACATTATCAACAACATTGAATGAGATTTCATAATTTTTATGATACTAGTGTCACTTAAGGGATAATATCTAAAAATATATAATGCTTTTGATATATTCATTTTCATGTTAAGTAGAAAATATATTTATTTCTTTTCACTTGTGGTGAATAATGATTTTATATAATTATTTCAACCATGATTCTCGTGTTTATAATCAGACTATTGATTTTTAATACTTTGCATTAATGTAAGTGTTGTGATCATCTTGTTAACGATTATGTGCGACCATTTTTATGTATTATGTGATGTTCAATATTTGTATTTCAATAAGCATGAATATCATGAAATTTATACTCACCGGTATCTAATAATACATATGACCATTTTGTAGATGCATCTTTCATTTAGTATTTAAATATATGACATGGTAAGTGGGAAGACCTATATATACTTCATAATTTGTTCTTCATAAATATATGGGAATTCATTTCAAAAATAACTAATAATGATATAAATAATTTACCTCAATAATAGGTACCTTAATAATTGGTAACTAATGGTAAATTATTATACAGATGGAATTCATAATAACCTAATGATAATGAATTATTTTATATTTTAATATACATATATCCATTAAATAAATTCATCATTCACACTCTGATGGATTTCTACTTTGTTATCAACAAATTGATTTCCATGTATACTTTAATCGGTATATTTCAATATAATTGATCTTGGATGTACTAAACCATTATGTTGTATATTTAAAATTTAGGGATCAATAAACATCTAGTTTACCATTATTGATTCAATTGTACACAAAAAATTATTTATAATCACTTTTTATAAATTCTTGTTACATATCTAGGTACTTCATTTATCCAATTTCTCCATATAATATTCATTTTCATTAATACTACTGATATATCTCATCGAGAATTTAGATATAACAAATCATTAAAAATTTATACAACCAAATAGTAATATATTCATTCTTCTGGATCCATTACTTTATTTTATCTACCAGTAAATATACTTACATGAGAATATACTAACTCATATATGAGTTATTTTAAATCATTTAATCAAAAAAAATTATAAAGATTTTACTTCAATATATATACGTAAGATTCTAAAGATCTTCCCTTATGAATACTCATATTTTTCATTATAATCTTCACTTTTGGTAGCTAATGAATTCATAATATAATCATAATAGGTTAAGCCCATTACCAAGAATATTATTTTATATTTTTAAACTTCTGGATCAAATGATATTTTACACTACATCTACATGGGAGCATAGCCCCCATGTATTTTGAAGCTAGTAAATGTGGTAGTGAGAACTGTTGTAGAAGAATCTTTTGGATTCACAACACACACCTCATCACTATTAAAAAACATAATTCATAATTAATATTCACTTTAACAAATGAATGATAAATCATTTGATCAAGTTTATTTAGATCTTAAATATTCATGATAAAATTATAAGTATGATTAGGAAAAATTATATCAAATGTTTCATGAACAATTTCATCTCCTTGAGGAATGAACTAATTTAATTACATTGACATAAAGGAATGAATTAATTAAAAATTTTATTTATCAAGATGACCATTTTTTAACCACTTTAGGTGGTAAAATCATTTTCATAAAATATTATATACTATAATGGTTATGTAATTATGTTATCTCATCTATGAACTATAAGAGGGATAATATCTTCTTCAGGGGATAATATCAAAAAAATACATGATATGATATTCGTAATCTATAATCACATGATAAATGATAATGACTTTATTCGATATTGATGTTTCAAGATCAATAATTGATAAATGAATATATCTTTTAATATAATGTCTAAGGACACTATTTTTATATCATCCTTCAGGGATGTATTATTTTATATTCATTATTTAAATTCATTGTCCTATTTGAAAGTTTATTATCATCAAACCAATTCTAGTGGTTATATTATTATTATTTTTTATAAACAAATACAACACAATGATCATTTGTAAAACATCATATTCATATCAAACTTTATTTAAAATAAAATCATGTATATTTTCATTCACTTTAGGGAATGAAAAAAATATATTTCAATAAATATTCTCATTCACTTTAATTAATGAAATAAAATTATTTTTTTGAGTTTTATAGTGTCTTCATGACAATAGCATGAATATTTAATTCAACATTTTCATCCTACTTCAAGGGATGTGTACTAAAAAAATAATTATCATCCCCTTTGTGATTATTTAAACATCATAATCAATTTTAACACCTTCAAGCTGTAAAAAGAGATATGAGATGTTAAATTTTATTATGTCATCCTCATTTTCATGACATGATTATTAAAATTTACTTTATCACTTGAACATATGGAAAGTACATGTTGTTCATTATTCATCCACTTCAGGTAGCATTGTTTCATTATTTTATTTGATAAATGATACTTTTCTCAACATTGACTTCATCAGTTATTAACCAATAACATTCACTTCAGATAATGACCTGGAATTTTGGTAGGAGTGAGTCATTATAGCTCTTCAGGAGCCCATTATTTTTCTCACAGAACAAGATTAAGAAAGGAATGTATTATTATCAAATTTATCAAGATGGAAAAAATAAATATGATATATAAAATAAGACTCACTTGTTTTTATAGCTCTTCAAATGAGTGGAGTTGATGTGAATGTATAGATTCATGTCAAAAGAATGATGTCTGGAAAAAGATGAGTCATACCTTTTTCATGTAATAATTATTTTATATTGATAATAGCTTCATCACGATACACAATGTGGAGAAGATGATTATTTTGATAATGTTTTGTGAAATCTATCAAATGCCAATTGAAACTGTGAAGAATTTTGAAACCATAAATGTCATTATGGATGAAAAACATTATTGATGAAATGTAATGTAGAATATTCATATGGAGGCAATGAACAATAATATTTATGTAAATAAATAGACATGAGAAGTAGAGAGGGGTCCAAAAATCATTATCATTTCATTAACATATCACGATATATATATATAGAGTAAATGAGATTCAATCCAACAGATGAGATTAATCCCTACAATATCTAATCCAACAGTTATAATTCCAAAAGTTAGAGGATGTGGAAGGTTAGGGCATGTGAAAGGTCGTATTGGGAACTAGGATTCATCCTCATTATCAACATTATGACATCCACACATTAATATTTAATAAAATATATTATCTATTGTAATGACCCATCCTTTCATGAAGGTATGAATCATTTTTTTGGTTTAAATCCATTAATGTAGCCCTTATAGTATTACCTAATGGATTCATATTGGTCGTGAGGGTGTACGGGGATTTTTCGGAGCCCAAAACTTTATAAATTTTCAAAAACATGGTAGGTCACATGGTTTCCATACAATTAGTACTAACCATGAAGGGTGACCATACGGGGCACCTATTGAGCATCAAGAGGCCACAAAGTTTGTTTGTAACCATGTGATCCTCGGAACATGACCGTGAAAAGTTTTAGACATTTTGGTTAATGGATTTTTCATGGTTTGCACACAGTTAAAAAAACTATGTTCCATAACCATGTATAGTCCCTATTTTGACAGTGAGGTCAACATGATTTTCCCATGGTTGGGCCAAACAATTCTGCCAAATTATGTGCCCCTATTTTTTAGGGTTAAAATACTATTTTACACTTAATAAATTTTAAACCTGTTTTTATTTATTCCTCCTCCCATTTCCAATGGATGAAGCTTCCTCCTCTCAACTGTGGTCTCTACCTCTTCCTTACTTAGTGATTTTGATAGTTCATTCATTTGAACTATGAATCAAACACTATCAGAAGCATTGGATATGCATCAGTAAGATCTCAAATTCTCTTACTTCCTTTCATAGTTTCTCTTCCCATTTCTTGTGCAATTTTGGTGTGATATCATTCATCCTATTTGTAGGGTGTTGGACTGTTTCTCTGATTTATTATGATCTACTTAAAATATGAAGTCGTTATTGGATGAGGAGTCATATGCATCCCTAAGGTAGGTGATCTAGTAGTTTTCCCTAAAATTTATAGTGATTTCATAGCTCCATGTTGTGCCACACACTGGCCATTTCCATGCATTTACTTTAAACAAGTTTGTCTTATTTAAATTTATATATGCATGTTAATACACTCCCATTGACACTTTCTAAGTGATTAGAGGATGAAAACCTCAATAATATCCATCCATTTGGGTGTATTGGCCTGAATTTCCCTTTAATTTAATTATTTAAATAACTGAAACACCATCTAATTTTTAGCTTGACGTATAAATGTATTTTCCTTCTTTTATATCATTTCCTAGTTGACCCAAGAACCTCATTGGTGCTTGGATTATTTTGAAATGGAATTTTTATTCCTTGGTTAGCAAACTGGATTGATTATATTTAACATCTTATATTCAAGATGGTTTGATTTTCCTAAATTAATTAAATAGATTAATTAAAATGAGTATTAATGGGTGGCAAGGCCATGCCAATTGATGCATAAATCTATATAAGGATTATGTGAACTGTTTCACCATTTTATATATTGGGATTGGTGATTATTATGATAAATAGGTGTACTATCATGATATTATTATTATTATGATTACTCCATTTTTATTGGATATAGAATAATGGTTAAGGGACTTGTTGGGCATGGTGTTTCACTCTCCCTTACATTAGGTGTTGAGCATGATGCCTCTCATCATTATACTTTCATTTAGATGATGAGAATAATGTTCAATGTTCCTCCATTTAGGGTTTTAGGCATGATTTCTCACCCCACATATATTGAGTGATGATAATGACATCTCACATTTATTATGAGATACAGGGCATGTACCCTCTGTTGGATCCTATAGCTCGTTAAACTAGTTATGGACACTTGTGTTATGCTCCAAGTCCAACCAGTACCTAGTATCCCGGTATATTCCTACTTAAATCCTCACATACTTAGTGTATATAGGTGGATATGATATATAAATATACTATATATATGGTTACTAATTAGCCACTCATTTCAGTCTGATCCGAAGTAGGTAAAGCCGCTAGGTGTCCTTTAGGAACCTAGGTCGACTGGTGATTATTTTATTAGGAAATATTTACTATTATTTATACTTGCACGCTATTGTTTCTATATACACAACTTGGATTATTTCTAGACATATTTGGTGGTGGCATACTGAGATTTTATCTCACACCATACTCATCCCACCTTTAGTACCTAATTAGATTACATGTATGTGGGTATGGATAAGGGAAAGTTCCCTAATGCATATATTTGATATGATTTAATTATAATATATATTATGGGAGAAGAGTACTGATCATATGCTTGAGATATTTGTGGAATAGTCTTTTGAATTTTTGTATTTAGTATAGCATATTGTATATGTTTGTCCCATGTTTCCCCCTTTTGTATATTAGCATTCTATGGCATCATGTATATGACTCAACCTATTGGATTTTGATATTATTATAGTTGTTGTTTATTTATTCTACCTTGATTTATCATATTCATTTATATTGTTCTATTTCATTATATCATGCTTTCTATTGTGGTGGGTTACTAGTCCAGTGTTATAGTGTTTGTTTATAATATGATTTCATTATTGTCTTTTTATTTATTTGATCCACTATTTCACTCTGATATAAGGGTATAGTCTCCCCACCATACCACCTTAGACCCTCGCTACTAGTCAGTAGCCTCTGTCATATAGGGAGTCATGCTTGAGGCCATGTGACCTACTGGATTAAGGCATGGGTTAAGTGGATCTCGAGATGGGATGTTAAAAAATGGTATCAAAGAATTCTTTTTTTATCTTATTATTTGGGTATTATATAGAACTCTAGGAGTTAATGGGATTTGGTAATGATCAAGTGCTTGGGATTAGTTAACCCACATACCAGGAAAACCAAAATTACTTGGGATGGGTTACTGCTATTCTGGTTTTTGCTTGTTATGGTTGATACGACTTCACAATTGGGTGACACACATGTTTTATGATGCTACGACTATTGGTATTATTGCAATGATGATTTTTATTTACTTTTCCTGGTGAAATGTGGTTGTTTCATATCATGCATCATTTTAGTCACATTATGTCTAATATTCCATGCATTTTTCTATGCCATGTCGACTTTCAACAGCATTTCTCATTGCATATAATTATTACATGGATTTTTTTATATAGAAATGTGCTGAAATTTATTACAGGGAAAGGATAATTGAATTAATTTAAGTTACAACATCAATCTAAAGGGTGTTTTACTATATATATTGATGATGACCCAATAGTTGATTAATTGTGCCACATTCTGGGCTCTATACCTACTGGTCATGGACCATGTGACATGTGTGTGTGTGTGTGTGTGTGAAAATATGTAAAATATTATGAACAAAAATGAATTTAAATATTTAAAAAAATGTTTATCTCTAAATGGGATGAAAATTGTAAAGGGGTTTTTTTAATACCATGCAATTAACACTCCATATAATGGAATCTTTATCATCTGAAATGAGACCTAGACCCAAACCCAGAATTATTATTAGGTATATTGAGTGTGTTTCTTATGTTATTATAACATGTTATGGTCATTCTTAACACCTAGACCTAGCTTTTGGATAAGGTATAGAGGTGAGATCTCTTTACTATAAAGGATAAGTACCTATCCTAGATATATATCTATAGACTTTTCAGCTGCTATATTATCTTTTGGGGCATGCATTTGGAATTATATAATCATTCCTCTATGGCATCCTTGCATCATACACCTTGAAGGAAATGATGACCATGCACCTAATGTGGTGGGCCTTGATCCACTAGTGATCCCTCTTGCAGTGTCACCTATGGAACCTGTTATTCCTATTATGGGCACTGAAGCCCATTTTTTAGAGGGTTTCTTCTACATGATGAAAAATGTGCAAGGTGTTTCATGACCTACCCTAAATATGGAAGATTTGACTCGGAAGTTCTAGCAGAAGAATCCTCCCCCATTTTGGGGATAGCATACCACATGCTAAGGATTCATGGCTAGAGGCCATGATTTCTATTTTTGATTATTTGAAAAAACATATAGAGCTGATGTTAAAACTTGCTACTTATATACTACATGGTTCTTCCAATAAAAGGTGGGATGTTATTACCCAGGTGGATTGGCATCGTGATTTGGTCTGAGAATACTTCTAGATGATCTTCTATGATTACTTATTTCTAAATACTCTAGAGACTAACTGGGTTAGAGAGTTTGTGGACCTCTAGCAGGGAGCCATGCCTCTCATGGAATATTCTACTCATTTCACTAAACTAAAGTGTTTTTCACTTACTCTACCTGGGGATGATCTTATAACCATGAGGAAATTCGAGGATGGGTTGGTATACATCATCTGATCACAATTCAATGTTTTTTGGTTGGAAATTATTTATGAAATATTCATCTAGAACCTCGTTGTTGAGATGAATCTGGGGGAAGATGATGGTGTGATTCAGGGAAGTTCATCACCTAGATCTATCAGTGTTTCTTCTAGTGTGTGAAAATGTTGCTTTGAGGTTTCTCGCGGCGTAAGTAGTAGTCATGCAGTTTTTGCTAATAGCTTTCTTATCTGTCACCAGTACATAAATCTAGGACATATGAAACCTCAGTGTATTCATGATATAGTAGAATATAGATGTTTTGGTAGGATAGTACATATATAGTGCTTCTTTAGGAATTTTCCATCAGTTCCTAGAGATCAGGGATCTACACCTACCCCAAATTTTAAAGAGGGGATAGTATTATCTCTCTAGGTAGGTAGCTGGAATACCAGTGGGCACTCGGGCTGAGGTAGTGGTCAAGGAAGAGGTAGTTAGACTCATGATACTCAATACCAGCAAATAGGACCTACTCAAGGTAGTCAGGTTGTGACTCAAGGCCACAGTATAGGCCAGTTACATGTAGTGCAGCCTATTCTAGAGGAGCAGATCATCAGACCTTCTACTCTTTGAGGTACTATTCTAGTATCCATTACCTTGATGTTTGATTTATTTAAAATAGGTTTGTATCAATCATTTATATCTAAGGAAATCATGAGGAGTCTGTGCCTCGAGATAGAACACTTATGTGGCGTGATTTTACTCAATGACCCATTAGGTATCTGATCTGATAGTGTTCTCCATTGTAAATATTGTCCCCTTGATATAGATAGATGTCTCTTCATATGGAATTTTTCCATCCTCTACATGATCGGTTTTGATGTAATCATCAATATGGACCGGTTAGTGCCCTATCAAGTCCATATTGACTATTATCATCAAAGGGTGATATTTATATCACCATAAGGTAGTAGTTATGTTTATAAGGGAGAGTGGGATGCTTTCTCAACTTGAGTTGGACCTACGTAGTAAAGGCTAGGTAGTGTGATAGCTCATATCACCAGTACCTTATAGGATGATCATAGGTTACAACTCGTTGTTTTCCCACCTATAGTTTATCATTTCATGGATTTATTCCCTAATAACTTTTCTACACTACCTCAATTGTGAGAGGTGTAATTCACTATTGAGCTATTTATAGGAGCAGCACCAGTGACCATTCCTCCTTATAGGATGGCACCTATAGAACTTTTGGAGCTCAATAAATAGTTGGAGGATCCTAAGGATAAAGTATTTATATACCCCAACACTTCTTCTCGGGGCAGCCATTTTTTCCAAGAAGGTGGATGGTACCCTCAGGCTTTGCATGGATTACTGTATGTTGAACTAGCTTACTATTAAGAACTAGTATCGAATTCCTCAAACAGATTACTTCTTTTATTAGCTCTGAGGAGAGAGATTGTTTTCAAATATTTTTTTAGGTTAGGAAATCATCATGTGCATTTCAGGTCATAATACATACCGTGTGCATTTTTTTGGAGTAGTTATGACCATTATGAGTGACTGGTTATGTTGTTTGGTCTCACAAACACACCTACTATTTTTATAACTCTTATCAATCAGGACTTTCACCCATATCTAGATTCATTCATGGTAGTCATTGTGGATTAAATATAAGTGTATTCTCATTCTCTATGTGACCATGTCAATCATCTTGAGATCATGTGGAATACACTGAGGGAGCACCAGCTTTATGAAAATATCAACAAATTCCAATTTTGGATCAACAAAGTCCAATTCTTGGGTCACATTATCTTAGATTCAGCAGTTTCTGTAGACACATAGAAAGTGACAGTTATAGTTTCTTTGGAGAAACCCAAGAACATCTTTGATATGTAGAGTTTATTGGGGATATCTGAGTATTGAAAACACTTTATCTAGGGTGTCTCATTCTTTTCAGCACTTCTTATGGGATAGAAAAATAAAGTTATAAAATTCATATGGTAATAATATTATGAATCAAACTTTTAGGAGTTGAAGGGAATATTTATATCAATGTCGATACTAATTCTGCTAGATCCAGGTAAAAGTTATATAGTCAGCTATGATGCATCAGGTTTTGGGCTTGGTGTTGTTCTGATATAGGACGAGTGATTTGTAGCATACGGGTCTCCTCAGTTGAGTCCTCAAGTATGAAATTACCCAATACATGACCTCGATCTAGCTGTTGTTGTACATTCTTTATGTAGTTGGAGACACTATTTACTTGGAGATCATTTTTTGGTATTCACTGATCATAAAATCCTCAAATATACCTTTATATACTATGATATAAATCTCATGTAGTGAAGATTGGTTGAGTATCTACAATCCTTTGATTTTGAGCTTGCCTATAAACCTAGGAAAAGAAATGTTGTAGCTGATTCTATAAGATGAAAGACTCAGACATAGGGAGTTCAGGAGGCCAGTGGTGAGTGGAATCTCATAGCCTTATTCTCAGAGATTTATTTTTAGGTTTAGGAGGACCATGGTCAGACTATCCTTACAGCCTTAGCAGTGACTTTTACTCTTTTATAATGGGTAAGAATGAGGAAACTATATGATCTTGAGGGCTTAGTCCTACTATAAATTATATCTAATGATGATTTATCTTCTAGTTGGACCATAGATAAGGATGATACCTTGCATTTCAATGGGTGTGTGTATGGGTTCCATTTGAAATCGGAGAATAGATAATGTAGGAATTTCATGCCTCAATTTAGGAAGTGTATCCCAGTGTCACAAAGATTTATCAAGACTTACATATCCAATACTGGTAGATTTCTATAAAATGATATATTTCCAGACTCATCAATAAATGTTCCACCTATTAGTAGGTGAAGGTGGAATATTAGAAACCAGCGGGACTTTTACAACCAATATCCATTCCTGAGTGGAAATGGGATGATGTTTCTATGGATTTTCTGATAGGTTTACCCGAATCACCTCATGTCAATGACATAGTTTGGGTAGTTTTTGATCATTTTATGAATTTCTTCCACTTATTACTAGTTTGAGATAAATTCTTGATGGATGATCTAGGAAGACTATACGTCAAGGATTTTATACATATTCATGAAGCTCCCTAATCTATCATTTCTGAATGAGAAGCTCAATTTACATCACAGTTCTGATAGGGGTTATAGAAGGCCTTGGGTATATAGCTACTTCTAAGAATGGCCTATCACCCTTATATCAATGGATAGATAGAGCGCACTATTCATATGTTAGAGTACATGCTTCGTGCATGTGTCCTTAACTTTGGGGGTTCTTGGGAGAAACACATACCCCTTGTTGAGTTCTCTTATAATAATATATTTTAGGCTACCATCAAGATGGATCCTTATAGGGAATTATATAGTAATCCTTTTCGATCACCTCTATGCTGGATAGAGGCAAGGGAGGTAGATTTTCTTGGAATGCATCTCATCTTGGGGAGAAGAGAGCAGTTGAAATGATCATAAAGTGCATGTTGTCAACTCAATCTAGATATCAGTCATATTCTAACCAACGTTGATGACCTCTTGAGTTTGAGGTTAGATATCAGGTTTTCTTGAGAGTTTCACCCAGATTGGGCATATTTGGAGGTAAGGTAAGATTTTTCCTCTATTCATTGGACCTTTTGAGGTTCTGAAACGAATCAAACCAGTGGCTTACTAGATAGTGATTCCTTAGAGATACCATACTATGAATGATTTATTTCAAGTATCTTATCTCCACCGATATTATCTATATCCATCGCATTATTTTCAACCTGGTGAGGTTGAGGTAGATATGGATACTTCCTTAGAGGAGTACCCATTATGTATCACACATAGGAGCATGAATGAAATCTAAGGCAGGTCAGTCCCTTTAGTACGAGTGATATAGAAGCATGGCCAAGTACAGGAAAAGACCTGGGAGTGGGAAGCTGATATTCGATCTCAGTGGTCAAAGATATTCTCTAATGATGTCACTTTACCCTTAGAAGGCCAACTCGTGGAGGAATTTCTTTATGTAATGAACCATATTTTGATTAAGGTACAGATTTTTTTTGGTTTAAATTACTTAATTTGGACCTTGTAATGTTACCTAATAGATTCACAGAGGTCACAAGGGTGTCTAAGGCTTTTCTAAAGCTCATAACCCCAGAATTTTGGAAAAAAAGGGTAAGCCACATGGTTTCTACATTGTTAGTACTAACTGTGAAGGTTAACCATGTGGGAAACCTTTTGAGAGGAAGTGGGTCACATGGTTTTTCTAAAACCATATGATACTAGGTGCATGACCCTACAAAATTTTAGACATTCTAGATAGTGGGTTTTTGCACTGTTTTTGTATGGTTAGGGAAATCATGTGCCTTAATCGTGTAGGGTCCCTCTTTAAACAACGAGGTTGACATGGTTTTTGCATAGTTTATCCAAAACATGAAGCCCTTTTTAGGGTGAAATTACTATTTTACCCTTAATGAGTTTTAAACCTATTTTTCTTTCTTCGTCCTTCCATTTCTAGTGGATGAAGCTTCCTCCTCTTGCCCGTGAGTTCTCCCTCTCCCTAACCTAGGGATTTTGATAATGCCTCCATCCAGACTCTGAATAAATCACCATTGAAAGCATTAGATCCAAATAAGTAAGATATTGAATCCACTTTATTCTTTTTTTTAGTTTCTCTTCCCATTTAATGCTCTATTTTGGTGTGATCTCATTCAACCTATTTTTAGGGTGTTGAACCGTTACTCCTATTTCTTCTGATCTACTTCAAATCTAAAGCTGATATTCGAGGAGTCATCTATAACCCTAAGGTAGGTGGTATAGATTTTTTCCCTAAAATTTATAGTGATTTAATATCACCTCCATTGTGGCACATGCTGTTCATTATCACATGTTCCCTATCAATGAGTTCATCTTCTTTAAATTGATATACACATGTTAATACACTCTCGTTGAACCTTTCTAAGTGGTTAGAGGATGTTGACCATGATCATAGCCACCCCTTTGGGTGTGATGACCTGAATTTCCCCTTTAATTTAATTTTTGAAATTATCGGAACACCGTATAAGTGTTATGATTTATGTATAAATGGGTTTTCCCTCTTTTATATCATTTCCTAGTTGACCCAAGAACCTCCTAAGTGCTTGGATTATTTTGAAATGAAATTTCCATGCCTTGGTTAATTAAATGGATTGATTATATTGAAATTATTGGCTTCAATATGGTTTTCTTTGCATAAATGAATTAAATAGATTAATTAAAATGATATTAATGGGTAGAAAGGCCACACCAATTGATGCATACTTCTATATATGGATTATGTGAAATGTTTCACCCTTTTATTTATTGGGATTAGTGATTATAATAAATAGGTGACCCTCATGATTTTATTATTATTATTACACCATTGATATTAGATATGTAATGATAGTTATGGGACTTATTGAGCATATTTTTTCAATATCCCTTACATCTGGTGTTCAGCATGACATCTCTTGTCATTATATTGTTATTTGGGTGATGAGAATGAAATTCCACATTCCTCCATTGAGGTATTTGGGCATGAAGTCTCACCCCACCTATCCCGAGTGATTAGAATAACGTCTCACATTCAATATGAGATTCAGGTCATGTACCCTATGTTGTATCCTATAGCTCGTAAGACTAGTTATGGATGCTTGAGTTACACCCCAGGTCTATCCAGCACCTAGTATCCAAGTATATGTCTAATTATGTCCTCACATAATTAGTTAATATAGGTGGATATGATATACAACTATACTATCTATATATTATTACTATATATATGGTTACTAATCAGACACTCATTCCAGCCTGAGTCGAAGTAAGTAGAGTTTCCAGGTGTCCTTTAGGAACATGAGTCAACTTGTGATTATGTTATTTGGTATTTTTTACTATTATTTTTACTTTCACACTATTGTTCTAATGTATACTACTTTTATTATTTCTAGACACCATTGGTGGTGTACTACTAAGATTGTATCTCACACCCTACTCGGGCCGCCTTTGGTACACAAGTATATTTCATGTCTATAGGTATGGATAAGGGAAACTACACTACTATATATATTTGATATGCATTACTTAGAGTATAGAGCATGGGATCATAGGACCGAGCATATACTCGAGATTCTTTGAGTAGTCTTTTGTATTTTTGTATTTAGTATAGTATGTTGTATATGTGTATCCCCTATTTCTTCTTTTTTTATATCATCATTCCATGACATCATGTATATGACTCAGCCTATTGTATTTTTATATTATTACAATTATTGGTTATTTACACTTCTATTATTTATTATATTTTTTCCCATTGTACTATTCCATTATATCATGCTTTCTACTATGACGGGTTACTGGTCCAGTGTTATAGTTTATGTTTATATTATGCTTCCATTTTTGTATGTCTATTTATTTTATCCATTATTTCTCTATGATATTATGGTACAGTCTCCCTACCATACCACCTTAGGCCTTCACTATTATTTGGCAGCCTCTGGTGTATGGGGAGGTGTGCTTGAGGCCATGTGACCTACCATCTTGGGGAATGAGTTAAGTGAATCCCAAGTCAAAACTTTACATCTATAATAAAGTATTTTATATCCTATCCATGTGTCTCTATTACATTAATTTTACCAATGTGGATGCCTCTCTATGTAAGTTGATACCCATGCATTATGTGCCCACCTGATCACCTCTCTAGATACCCATGATTCCCCCAATTTGTTCTCCTCCTATCATACTAGTTTTGCCTATGCGTCAAACCCTTCCTGCAATATCATCTCCCCCTATAAATCTATTCTCCCTTCAATTATTACTGATTCCATATCATCTATTTTCCAACATCACTTCCATTTCATCCATCGATGTATTTGTTTTGATCCATTGATGAATAGCATCATCCTCAACATACACTATTTTAGAATAATAATCTACCTTTTGTCATGGGTTTGTGATTTCATCTCATTTAGGTTCTTTTTATCACCTCATTCATTCCATTTGTCCTATAAATGAATAGAATAACTCCTCAAAAACCCTATTATTATCAACTCTTCGCCTCCCTCCCTCCTCCCCTCTCCCTCTACCTCACTACATACATATAGGTACATGTTTTAAGTTTGATTTTAGATTTTCATAGGGGATATAGTGTGGATCCCAACCTCCCCCAACACAATCAATATGCGGAAAAGTGTCTCCTTACTTGGTTTGTTAATTTTATGCTCATTCTCACATTTTAGGTGTGATTTTCCTTCATTTATTTCTGTAATCCCTAGGTAAATCTATTACATATTCTGAAATATTTTTCTAATTCAATAATTTATTTTTATGAGGATGTTTTCAGATTAAACATATTTGTTTTTTGAAATCCTAATATGCATTATTCCTCTCACCTTGCACAACATTTAGACTTTTATTTCCATGATGAGGTACATAATTTCTACGATATTTGATTTCAGTTAACCCATATGATAAATTTTTATTCTTTGTTACAATATCTGCTTCATAAAACTTGGAAGAGGAGGGTTGTAAAAGTGGTTTGATATTCCATGGCCATGATTGAGATATTTCTATTCATACCTTTTAATTTTCCTAATTTCCAATTTAATCATTGAGATTTTCTATGTATTCTTTAATTGTTTTTCATTTACTTTATAGTTTCTTTTTTGTTCATCTATTTTTGCCTCAATTAATTTTTGTGGCTATGAATATTGGAGAAAATTCACATTTAAAAAAGTCTAAAAAGATTCTTCTCCTCTAAAAGGTCAGTATATTTTTTAAATTATTTTCCTATGCAACATTTCAAAAATTATATTCATGTATATTTTTATCATATAACACAATGTCTATATATATTATATTATTCAATGAAATATATGTTTTATTTTATATTTAATCTTTACATCTTGTAATAATTTTTTTAAATATCCATTGTATTCTTAATAATTTTTTCTAAATATAAGAAATGTATTAGAATTAGGAAAAATCACATCTAATATTGCATCCAAGTGATTGATTTTTTTCACCTTTAAACATATATATTATGTGGTATTCACCAGTTCAAAACCTTGTAATCTATTTAATATAAATTAAATCATTTATATAATGGGATAATGCATTTATAATTTTTATACTGATCTAAACAACATAATATGGAAACTATAATATTTGTTTATTCTCTATACTAATTTATTTTGTTTCAAACTTATGCACTTTTAGTATACTTTATAACAATTTATTCTCAATATTTATCTATTTTTATTTTTTATTATTTCAGTCAAGTTCATATCTATCCAATTTTTTCATAATTTTCTTCATACATGTTAATTTTCTTAAGTTCAAATTTACTCATAGAGATTTTATATGACTGCTTTAATT
Organism: Viscum album; assembly: GCA_963277665.1. Taxonomy (NCBI): domain Eukaryota; kingdom Viridiplantae; phylum Streptophyta; class Magnoliopsida; order Santalales; family Viscaceae; genus Viscum; species Viscum album. The sequence goes on along the minus strand of OY728132.1, from coordinate 1,446,658,157 downwards.
ATCTTTCATTTCCTTTATAGTTTCATTTTTTTATTTTTTTTTTGTCTCAATTACTTTTTGTGTCTATGAATAATGGATAAGATTAACATTTCCAAAATTCTATAAAGATTCTTCTCCTCCCAAAGTTTAGTGTATTTTTTAATGTTTCTCATATGGGTCATTTCAAAAAACATGTTCATGTATCATTTTACCATATAACTCAATGTCTGTATATATTCAATTATCCAATTAAATATTTTTTCCTTTCATATTAAATCTTTATATTTTGTGATAATTTTTGTTTAAAATAATTACTATATTGTTAACAATTTTTTGTCAATACAGAAAATGTGTCAGATTCAGAAAAAACCACATCCAACATTGCATCCAGATGATTTATTTTTTTCACCTTTAAACATTTTCTTATGTGGTATGCACCAATTCAAAACCTTATAATCTATTTAATATGACTTAAATCATTTATAAAATGGAATAATTAATTTATAATTTTTATAATGATCTAAAAAACATAAAATAAAAACTATAATATTTTATTTTATTATGTATTCTTATGATAACATAATATTTTAGATAAATTTCCTAAAATTAGTACCAACTTTATGTAGTAATTGGTAGAAGTTTGTTTTTTGTAATTCTTACCTATTTTTTTCTAATACTATGACACTTTGGAAAACTATTTAGATATTTAATTTCATCCATGACTGTCCTCTTTTTTAAATAATGTTATTACTAACATGATTTTAACATTATATATTAGGTTGAATGAATCTATTATTTTAATGTACATTATATATGGACATATTTCATTATGATTGTACATTTAAAATCTTTTCTATTACAGTTTTTTTACATTTTTATTGAATTTTATTATATCTCTATTACATATATGATTTTAAAATTAGTTGGAAAATTGAATAACTTCATACTAATAATGTCTTTGTGCTCTATGATGAGTTATTCTCACTCGTTCATTTACAACAACATTTCAAAACCCAAAAAAAGATTCACAAATAACTTAAACCTAGCATGATAGTTCTATACATATCCTCCTTTAGTTTACCTCAAATGGTTTCCGAGTGACTAATTTTTGTAAGAATCATCACAAGGAACCAATAATATGATTATATAGTATCTATGAGAAAAAAATAATGAAATTAGTTGCTGTTATGAAATTATTTTTTACCTTCATTTAAAAATGAAAAATTTAGTAACTTATCCATGATCACTTTATTTTTATTCTCTTTATAAGTTTTATAATTGTTAATGTTTTCTCATTTCAATTAATCAATGTGTAAAGACCCAACCCCATTTTCTCAGAGTCGATGCCTTATTACATTATATTGGCATGATTATAAGAAATTTGTATCCCAAAGGAATGAAAAGTTTAGTAGATTTGTAAATCCAAATAAATACATAAGTTCAACATTACAACTTGAAATGAAATACAGCATAAAAGTTTTATAGGGAACATCCACAACTCTAAGTTTATCCTTTTGGGTCATTCATAATAAAATTATTCATGTCCTGAGAAAAAAACATAATAAAGGGGTGAGATAAAATGATCAGTAAGGGTAAGAAATATAGCGGAATATGTCATAAAGATAAACACTAGTCATGGTGAATAACTAAAATACATTCCTTTAAAAATAAACTAAACTTGAACATGATATGGAAGGAATAAGAGTTGAATAAATAATGCCATAATAAAACATAATCATGGGTATTCTAATAGTAGAATAACCACATGAACTATCAACAATAGTTTCATAATGAGGGAAATGTATATGTCATACATTCTGAAACATACCATCAAGGCCTCATCCAAGACATCTAAAAATGATTAAGGCCTCAGCCAAAACCATATCTAAAAATGGGCAAGGCCTTGTCCATGACCATATCTATTTGTCTCATGTGACCTACTGATACATCGATGGGCTATAGTAGGCCCCACCCATCACATAATAAGTCCAATTCATTCCTCATATGAATAGTGATAAACATAAATAACATATACATTCATATTGAAACTAATATATGAAATGTAAATAACATTCCCTGAACATAAATCTTAAACACAAACCATTCGGAGTAAATTGGTGAATGGTTTTAAGATAGAACATCCATAGTAAAACTAATCATAAACCATTCAATTAAATATGGTATATGATATCATAAATATTAATCCTAATAATACATAACAATCAATAGGAGTGTTGAAACAGATAAATATACTCTTATAAAATCATCAAGTAATTCTTGAGATAAATACTCTTTTACTTTGAAAAGAAGAGTTATTTTGGAAAAGTTTTTTTATAAAAACATAAATGAAGTAATATGGTATTTTCATAATAAAATTATTTATTTTAGAAATATAATGGTTTCTAAAAACATATTATTGAGTTCCATTGAAAATAGTTAAGAATTTGAGAAATTCCCATGAGTCGGGCTTGTATTTTGGGAAGAATTTTTGAAAGATCCTTTTAAAACATATAATTCCCCATAAATGAAGGTAGGATTATATTTGGAACACATATATACAGAATTAAGATATAATTTATGAGTAGTAAATATTAATTAATAATAATTTAATTGGGGTAAGTAGATAATAAAAGTAACCTGAATGAAAATGGAGGTTCGGGTGGAAAACCCTTACCTTAAGTCTGAAGGTGTTCCTCACTTGATCTTAATGACCTGAATAATCGAATTTAGGTTCATAAATTAATAATTTCAAAACCTCATATACAAGTAATTGATTTATTATAACCTTATTTAGATTCATTCCTGGCCTTTTGATGGGTTAAGAGATTCAATTTCACTATTTTCCAGTGTTTTCTTCCTTGGTTGTCATGATCAGTTTACTTATATTCATGTACGGATAAACATGTAGAATGAGAATGTTTGTCCAAAATAGATGTTTTATTTCATTATTTAACAACCATAATATTACATGGTTATAAAATTCATTTTATTATTGAGAGTTAATATGATTCATTATACAAAAATTTAATGACAATTGTGTGAGTTAATTGGGGGTTCTTGATCACAAAGAACTCATTTTGATTTATAAATTAATATCATGTGTAAGAAAGTATTTCATAACCTTAAATAAGTCATAATACATATATTTTATTTTTTTTCAACCATAAAAATGGTTTCATGTCCATAATTGAAGATGGTAAAATAAATTGAAAATCCATCATCCTTAAATGTGATAAATTATCACATCTTGGATGGTGTTTTCATTTAAGGTGTAAAAGAAGGGGAAAATGAGAGATGATGAAGAATTATTCCATTATAATAACAACATTATAGTATATGTAAGGTATTTAAGTCATAAAAACATTTTGATGAATGTATGTGATTAAAGAAAAATAGAAGAAAGGAACTTGAAATAAAATAAATGGAAAGAGGAATTTACCTCTTGAAGTAATCTTCCTTGAGAGCCTCTTTAGGGGAGAGGTTTTGGTATTTTTATGAGACAAAGGTATTATGGAAGTGGGGGAGGATATTGGGAGAATATTTGAGTAGAATTTAGACAATGAACAAGGCTTTATATGAGTAAAGAGAAGAGGGAGTGAGGGGGGTTTATAGTGGAAGAGAGGAGGGTTTTCCCATTATTTTACTCATTATTTTATTATTTTTCCAAAGACAACCAATAGTATTGATTCTTGTGAAAAATAATATTAATATGTTCATGTGAGTTCAAACCAAGTGTTCTTACATAATCTGTGATTCTAGGAATAGTTATTTTAACTGATAATGTATATATACAGTAAGTCACCGTATTTTACTATTCATCAAAAATTTAAGTATTTCAGCAAAATAACAAAAATTATACCTAACCATTTTTTGAGATGTAGTATTAAAAAATTAAATCCATTTTTTTAAAATAATTTTCTATGTATTATTTATTTAATTTTTAAATAAAATCACAATTTATTGGAAAAATAACAATTTTAAAACTATAATTCACTTTTTATCATCTTGAAAAATGAATAACGATCTCACTATCTTATAAACTTAAGAAAATAAAATAATAATATGATTTATTATTCATAAGGTTCATATTACTATTCATATTACTATTCATAAGGGTATGTTACTGTTCACCAATAAATAAGTTTGTCTTATCAGATTTTAAATATCTTACTGAATGCAGTCGTGTATGTCAGTTTTTTGAAATTCAAATCACAGAGGTGGAAAAATTATGTTTACTAGATAGGTTATAAAAAATTGGTGTTTTGTAGAGACTATTTTTCATGCATTCAATATTAAATTTATTTACAAAATCTTGGGGTGTTATATTTTCCCCTCACAAAAATTTCATCCTCAAAATTACTATAATGTTACCTCACAAAAATATTTGGGTAGTTATTCATCATAATCTCCTTAGGATCCTATGTTGCCTCTTCAATTTTATGATTTTTTACAAAGTATCTTTACCAGTTGAGTCATCTGATTCCTCAACACTTGTTCTTTAGTTTCAAAAATCCAGATAGTCTCTTCACAGTAAGATAGGTCGGGTTCCAATTCTATACCTTCATAAGTGACGACATGCGTTGGGTCGGGCATGTACTTCCTCAACAATGAGACATGGAACACATTGCGTACTTTATACAGGCCAGGTGGCATATCCAAATGATATGAAATAGCTCCAATTCCCTCTAGAATTTCCAAAGGGAATATGTACTTAGGGCTCATTTTCCCTTTATTCCCAAATCTTATAACACCTTTCAATGGAGATACTTTTAAGAAAACATGATCTCCCACTTGAAATTCCAAATCCTTCCTTAGATTATCAGTATAGCTTTTTTTCTTCTTTGAGATTCTTTGATATGGCCTTGAATAGTCTTTATCTTCATTGTTGTTTCCTCCACAAACTCTCGTCCCACAAGCTTCTTTTCTCCAACTTTATCCCAACAAGTTGGTGTAAGACATCTATTTTTGTACAATTCTTCATATGGTGCCATTTTAATACTTGAATGGAAACTATTATTGTAGGTAAAATGCACTAAAGGTAAATATTGATCCCACGTACCGTTAAAGACAAGTGAACATGATATCAACATGTCCTATAAGGTTTGGATTATCCTTTCTGATTTCTCGTTAGTTTGTGGGTGATAAGTAGTACTCAATCGAATCTCAGTATCCAAATATTTCTGAAGAATTTTCCATAATTTTAAGGTAAATTATGGATCAAGATCAAAAACAATGAGATAGGTTCTCCATTAAGTCTTACGACTTCATTTATATAGATTCATGCTAGGCACTCTAGTGGAAAATCCTCCCTTATAATGAGGAAATGTGTAGATTTAATAAGTTGATCAACAATTACCCATATCGCATCATTATTCCTTAAGGTTTTGGGTAATCCAGTGAAACAATCCATGGTGATTTCATCCCATTTCCATGTAGGAATACATATAGGTTGCATGACTCCTCTAGGTGTTATCATTTGTCCTTTACTTGTTAATATACTAGACATCTTTATACATAATCTGCAATTTTCTAATTCATATTGTCCCACCAGAAGTTTTCTTTCAAATATCTATACATTTTAGTGCTACAAGGATGTATAGAGAAATTTGAGCTATGATCATCATCCAATAACTCCCTTTTTATCTCAAGTATATAGGTAACACATATCCTCTTCCCAAATTTCATAATTTCATCTTCACACACGAATTTATCAAACTTATCAACTTTCATCACATTAGTTTTCTTTTGAATATTCTCATCATCAAACTGTAAATATTTAATTATTTAAAATAAAGTTGGTTGGGAAACCATTTGAAAAAGTATTGATGTTTCACCTTCTTTGATAATTCCCATATATATCCTCACTAGATCCATGTACAAAGGATCCTTTTCAATCCTCATTTTGTTGAGAACTCTATGATCCTTCCTACTCAATTCATCATCTTACTTATTTTCCTTTCTTGGGTGGTAGTGTATGGAACAATCATAGTCCTTGAGTAGTTAAATCCATTTCCTTTGCCTCATGTTTATTTCTTTTCATAAGAATATATATTTTAGACTCTTATGATCCGTATATATCTCACATTTTTTTCTATAGAGATAATTTCTCTATATATTCAGAGAAAATATTACAACTACTAACTCAAGATCATGAGTAGTATATTTTTGTTCATGAATTTTTAACTACCATGATTTATAGGCAATAACTCTATCATTCTACCTAAGGACACAATCAAGTCCTTTCTTTGATGCATCACTATAGATCAAAAACCCATTATTCCCCAATGGTAAAGTTAGGATCGGTGCATTCACTAATATCCTCTTCAATTATTCAAAACAGTCCTCACATTATTTTTTCCATATGAACTTAACCCCTTTTCATGTAATCTTGGTCATTTGGTTGGATAAATGGGAAAAATTCTGAATGAAACTCTGATAATAACCTGCTAAACCAATAAAACTACATACCTCAGTTATGTTCGTTGGAGTAGTTCATTCTTGCACAACCTTTGTCTTCATAGTATCAATAGATATTCCATCCTTAGAGACAATGTGTACAATAAAGGAAACTGATTAAAGAAAAAATCACACTTTCTAAACTTCCCATATAATTAATTTCTTCTAAGAGTCTTCTAAATAGTGCACAAGTGATTTTCATGATATTTTTAGATTTTTTATTATACCAAGATATCATCAAACAATATCACCACAAAGTCATCAAGATATTCCATGAAAACTCTATTTGTTAGATCCATGAAAACATAGGGTTCATTAGTCAGTCCAAAAGGTATTACTGTAAACTTGTAATGCCCATACCTGGTTTGAAATGTTATCTTTGAAATATCTTCCTTCCTCACATGCAACTGATGATATTCAAATCGATGATCAATCTTTGAAAAATATTGGGATCCATGAATTTGATCAAATAAATCATCAATTAGAGGTAGGGTATACGTGTTCTTTATTGTTATAGCATTAATATCCACGTAGTCAATGCACAACCTCATAGATCTATCTTTCTTCTTAACGAAAAGAACAGGGGATCCCCATGGAGAAACACTAGGGCGAATAAATCCTCTGTCACTCAATTCCTCTAGTTTTTTTTCAGTTCCATTAATTCCACAGTGGAAATTCTATAAGGGGTATTTGATATGGGCCTTGAATCAGAAACTAAGTTAATGGAAAACTCAATTTTCTGCTCTAGAGGATGTCCAGGTAAATCCTTTGGAAACACATCAACATATTCTTTCACAATAGTTATGTCCTCTATTTGAACATTTATTTCCTCACCCATAATTATTTCATTCCCTTCCTCCCCAATAATTGAATTTAGTAGAGCTGCTGGGGTGGATCTAGATGAGAATCAGATGGTGATGTTTCTGCTCTGAACATGAGGGATTCCACATCATCCTCAAAAATTGTAACCTCCTTCTTCTTGAAATAAATTTCTACATCATGGTTCAAAATTCAATCCATACTGAGGATTATATCAAATTCAATCATGGTTATGATAATAAAATCAACATATAAAGCACGTTTATATTCCATAATGGTGATTTATTGACACAACTTTATTGTAATGATACTTCCTTTAGGAATTTTTATTAAGAAATACCTTACTAAATAAAATTGTAAATGTATAATTTTTTTGGAAAAATAGAAATATAAGAAAGAATGTGATGATCCAAAATCAAATAAAGCATTGTCTAATTTTGAGGAAATTATTAAAGTGTCTGCCACCATGTCATTAGGAACTTCAATATTAGTAGTTGTGGTCGCATAAGCTTATCCCTGTTCACTTGGCCTTTTCTGAGGCATGTTTCCTTGACGATTTTTAAAATCATTAGAATAGTGTCCCATATCCATAAAATTATATAATTTAACATTAATAGCTTCTTTCTTACCCTTGAAAACACCAGCATGATGGACTTTCTATCCACACTTGTAGCACATCCCTTTTCCTTTTAATTAGGCACCAGGGTGTTTCCTTCCACAATTATCATAGGATGGAAATTTAAATCTTCCATTCTTACTCGTTTTATTATTTCATTTTCCATAGTTTTCAGCAACCCTATTCTTTTCTTTCTTTCCTTTAAAGTCATAAGACTTAGAGAGATTATTTTTCATCTTGATAGCACATTAGACTATATCTTTGTATGATGGGAAAGTTTGGAAGACCAGCTCCTGCCAGAGGAATGGATTTAGGCCATCAAATAATTGATCAATCTTGCTTCTTAGATTATGTATATAGTCCACGCCATGTCTTTCTAACCTTGTAAAGTTACCTTCATACTTTTCAAAATTCTCATCTTTCTTTTTCCTCAAATTCAGAAACTATCTTTCCATATTTGCTCGTTGTTCACGAGGAAAGTATTTCTCTAAGAAAAGTTCTTTAAATTTACTCCATTACATGTTTTCTATCTATTTCTCCTACTTTGTTTTTTGAATTAGTGACCACCATTGATCAGCATCTCCTTAAAAATGATAAACTTTCATGAAAACCTTATCCCTTTCGTTACTTCCCAAGGTGAAAATATATTCTCTAAGAAACTTATCCACTACTATACTACGAATGGATTTGTAGTCCCATTAAATGATGGAGTTTGTTGTCACATAAATTGATCTAACATAGCTCTTCTAAATTGTGGATTTGGATGCTCCATATGGGTAAGGTTATTGTTCATAACCTGATTAAGTTGTCTGAGTATACTTATAAGTTTCTCTGCACCAGTCACAACTCCAGAGCCAACATCATTATCTTGCACAGAAGATAAATCCCTACATGGGATATTTGTGGTCATGTAGTTTCCATTCTTTCCACTAGGCACCATTTCTAAATAATGGCATACACCATATTAGGTTATAAATCATAATGTATAATCTCAACTTAGAAAAATAATTATCTCAAATTGAAATCCTATGCATGGATAATCCCATAATAAAAAAACATGGTTTATTTGAGGAAAAAATTACATTTAAATCCTTCATAATGGCTTGTAAAGAAAATTTAAATTATCCTAAGAATATCCCACAAGAGTGTCAAACCAGGTGCACAGTAAGGCCCCTTGTCGTGTATCAGAATACCTCAGGTCAAGACTGAAACTCCTTGTCAGATTTTTTACTCTTAGGTACATCTGTTCCAGAACCACATCCACTTGTAGTAACCAAACAAGGATTAATTTTCTAGAAATATCCACATAATCCATTCCTTACCAAAATACCAGGATGATGTTGTATTTTTATCCTCAAATATTATCTTAGGGTTTTTTCCCCTAATCTAAATTTTCTAAATCTAGTTTCAAAGTTTTCTATTAAACTTCCTTTGATACCAACTGTAAATACTCGACCCCAGTTGCCTAGAGCTGGTGCCTTATTACATTATATTGGCATGATTACAAGAAAGTAGTATCCTGAAGGAATGATAAGTTTAGTATATTTGTAAATCCAGATACATACATAAGTTCAACATTACAACTTTAAATGAAATACAACATAAAAGTTTTATTGGGAACATCCACAACTCTAAGTTTATCCTTGTGGGTCATTCATAATAAACTTCTTCATGTTCTGAGAAAAAAAAATAATAAAGGGGTGATCTCAAATGCTCAGTAAGGCTAATAAATACAACAGAGGATATAATAAACATAAACACTAGGCATGGTGAATAACTAAAATACATGACTTTAAAAATAAACTAAACTTGAACATAATATGGCAGGAATAAGAGATGAATAAATAATGTCATAATAAAACATAATCATGGGTATTATACTAGTCAAATAACCACATGAACTATCAATACTAGTTTCATAATGAGGTAAATTCATATGTAGGATATTCTAAAATATACCATCACAGCCTCATCCAAGACATCTAAAAATGATTAAGGCCTCAACTAAAACCATATCTAAAAATAAGAAAGGCCTCGGCCAAGTCCATATCTATTTGTCTCGTGAGACCTACCAATGCATCAAGGGGATATATCGGGACCCACCCATCACATAAGAAGTCTAATTAATTACTCATATGAAGGGTGATAAATATAAACAACATATATATTCATATTGAAACTAATAAATGAAATGTAAATAACTTTCCCCAAACATAAATCTTAAACACTAACCATTCGGAGTAAATTGGTGAATGGTTTTAAGATAGTACATCCGCAGTCAAACTAATAATAAACCATTAAATTAAATATAAAATATTAAATCATAAAAATTAATCCCAATAATACATAACAATCAACAAGAGTGTTGAAATATATTAATATACTCTTATAAAATCATTGAGTAATTCTTAAGATAAATACTCTTTTACTTTAAAAAGAAGAGTTCTTTTGGAAAAATGTTTGTATAAAACCATAAATAAAGTAAGATATTATTTTCATAATAAAATTATTTATTTTATAAATATAATGGTTTCTAAAAATAGATAATATAGTGCCCTTGAAAATAGGTAAGAATTTGAGAAATTCCCTTGAGTCGAGCTTGTATTTTGGGAAGAATTTTTTAAAGATCATTTTAAAACATATAATTCCTCATAAATGAAGGTATTATTATAGTTTTTACACATATATAGAACATTCACACAGAATTTATAAGGAGTAAATGTTAATTAATAATAATTTAATTGAGGTAAGTATATAATAAAAGTAACCTGAATGAAAATGGAAGTTTAGGTGGAAAACCCTTACCTTAAGTCTGAAAGTGTTCCTCACTTGATCTTAATGACCTGAATAATAAAATTTAGGTTCATAAATTAATGATTATAGAAACTAATCTACATGTAATAGAATTATTATAACCTTATGTAGGTTAATTCGTTGCCTTTTGATGGGTTAAGAGATTCAATTTCATTGTTTGGGAGTGTTTTCTCCCTTGGTTTTCATGATTGATTTACTTATATTCATGTACGGATAAACATGTATAATAATAATGGTTTTACATAATAGAATTTGTATGTTATTAGTGAACAACCAGAATATTACATGGTTATAAAATTTATTTGGTTATTGGGAGTGAAGATGATTTATTATACAAAAATTTAATGACAATTGTTTGGATTAATTGGTGGTTCTTGATCCCAACAAACTCGTTTTGATTTATAAATTAATATAATGTGTACAAAAGGATTAAAGAACCTTAAATAAGTTATAATACATATATTTTAGTCCGGTTCAACCATAGAAATGGTTTTATGACCAGAATTTAAGATGGTAAAAGAAATTGAAAACTCATCGTCCTTGAATGTGATAAATTAACACATCTTATATGGTGTTTTAATTTCAAGTATAAAAGAAGGAGGAAAGGAGAGATGATGAAGAATTATTCCATTATCATAAAAAAAATCTAGTACATGTATAGTATTGGATTCATCACAACATTTGGATGAAAGGAGGTGAGGAAAGAAAAATGGAAGAAATGAACTTGAAATAAAAGAAATGAAAAGAGGAATTTACCTCTTGAAGTAATATTCCTTGAGAGCCTCTTTAGGGGAGAGTTTTTGGTCTTTCTATGTGACCAAGGGATTTTGGACGTGGGGGAAGATCTTGGTAGTATATTTGAGTAAAATTTATACAATGCACAAGGCTTCATAGGGGTGAATAGAAGAGGGGGTGAGGGGGGTTTAGTGGAGAAGAGGGGGGTTTCCCCTTATTTTACTCATTATTTTATTATTTTTCCAAATACAACCAATAGTATTGATTCTTATGACCAATAATAGTAATATGTGCATGTGATTTCAAACCAAGTATGATTACATCATCCAAGATTGCTGACGATCTCGCCAACATGGGAGTCTCTCATGAGATCGCTTGGAGGAATGATCTCCCTCTGAATTTGATTCCTTTTTTATTAGGATTCTAAAAAATTTCCCTCATTTAAACTAATGTAATTTTTATGCTCCTTTTTCTTGAATAAATTGCAGGGTTCTGGTCATTGACCAGAACTCATCCTTATAAAAAAAATTACTGTATTTTACTATTCATCAAAAATTCGAGTATTTTAGAAAAATCCCAAAAAATTACCCTAACCATTTTTTGACATGTAGAAATAAAAAATGAACTCAATTTTTTTAAAATAATTTTCTAAATATTATTTATTTAATTTTTAAATAAAATCATAATTTATTCAAAAAATAACAATTTTAAAACTATAATTCGTTTTATATCATCTCATTATCTTATAACCTTAAGATAATAAAATAATAATATGATTTACTATTCATAAGGGTCATATTACTATTCATATTACTATTCATAAGGGTATTTTACTATTCACCAAAACTTAAGTTTGTCTTATCAGACTCTAAATATCTTACTCAACACAGCCGTATATATCATTTTTTTCAAAATTTAAATCACAGAGATGGAAAATTTATATTTACTAGCTAGGTTATAAAAAAGTGGTGTTTTGTAGAGACTTAGTGTTTCATTCATTCAATATTAAATTTATTTTCAAAATCTTGGGGTGTTATACAGTGCATAAGATTTTCCCTGAGTGAAATTTTTTTATTTAGTTGACTTGATTAACTAATTTTCTTTTTTACCCATCATATTTACTATTTGTTTGAATTAATTAATTCCAAACTCTATAAATAATAATTTCATAAGTCATCTATTATTACACATAATAGATAGATATGCTTATAAAATTTCTTTATCATATAGATCTATAATTATACTAAATTTTATATTTAAATATACATGTGTCTTCCTCTCCATGCACTATTTATCACTTCTCACCTTCCTATTCATATTCCTACTATCCCCATGATCCACCCATTCATTGGCATCCCTCATAATCATTGATCTCTAATCCTCACACTCATCATCCTAGGTTCCCTATATACTTCATAGGTTCTCTCCTTCCCATCCTCTTCGACAGTCGTCCCTATGTTCCTATGAACTCTAGATTTAATCCATTAATATACAAATATTGTAGTACATAAGAAATTTTAAATATCATAATATAAAAATATTTTCAATGGAAATTTCATATTATGATATTCAAAACCATCGTCATGCCTTTTATAAAAACACATACAATTCTGTTTTCATTTTTTATAAGGTGTTGGATTTATTATTTCCATTGATTTGTTACTCGTTTTTTTTAATTGTATCATTATGAATTTAAAATATTAATTATTGAGGTTAAATAGTACTTAATTTATGTATTTGGTGTGTAGATAATTTTATATAGTTTTCTAATTGAACAAATATATTATTTCATTCCTCATACAGTTTTCAATGCCATAAAAACTACCATTTCAAGGTGATACATCCATGTTTCTTTTGGATTTCATGGAAAATAGTACACCCATTAAGTCAATAAATAAACATGTGTATAGCATAGTGCACACATTCTTTTTAATTTTACATCATGAAAGTGGTAAAGGTTAATTTTTTCAGTGGATAACATGCTATTATATTCATGAACTAATCCAACATATATTTTTATGGATACATAATGTTAAGATATCAAAACTATGAACAACCAACTGGATTAATTTGAATTATCTGATAGAGACAATTGTCTTAGAAAACCAAGGGAGATGCATGCCAATAAAGCATCCATGGGTCAAAATTTTCATTAATTTTTGAAGTTAGTTGATGATTTGGGTTTCAATATGCCTTCTCATGGTATAGTAAAACTAATTTGGATGATAAAGTTTTTGAGGGTTACATTTGAGTATGTTGTAGATCTAATTATTTTTGCTTTTATGGTAATAATGAATCTGTGTGCAATTGACTACTACAACTATGAAATCTCTTACATGATGAAACTATAGATCCTTTGGCATTTTAAATTCTATATAAAAAATTATTTTTTAGATTTTAATGCTTTACATTTTCTAAAATGATAAGGATATTGATAATTTATAAGTAACATATGTAATACTATCTATGTATTTCTATTTATGTACATGTAATTATTGAAATAACATAAGGATGCATGATATTATGTGCATTCAAAATTATATTTAAATAGAAAAAATTTATATTGTGAAAATATAAGATGATATGTTCAAGGGAAAAAAATCAATGGCGGTGCTATGGAAAAATATATTAGATAGAGTTAACAAAAACTAGTCATGTTTTTCTTCTTTATTTTAGAAAAATACCCATATTGGCTTTAGAAGCGACATTTTCCACAACCATTGTAAACAATTTTATTGATTATATTGTTTGATAATTTTATAATACATTTCTATGTGAGATTATTGGTACTCTAAATTTATGTATTTTAAGTGAAACTATAATGTCCTAGCCCGGCTCACTACTAAGATGGTGGTCGGACCGATGGGTCACATGGCCTCAAACGCACCTCTTTGTACGCCAGAGGATACCAACTAGAAGCGAGGGTCTATTTATGGTAAGGTAGGGATACTATACCCTCTTGATCAGATTAGTACAGCGGTTTATCTGATAATAAATAACAAACAAATGCGGAAGTAGTAATAATATGAAAACAAGCAACATAAGAATAATATAATATATGAATAAAAATAAAATGGCTAGTACCAATTCCATATAATGATGCATGTAATTTTAGGTGTTGTTATAAGGTACAAGAAGTAAAAAATAACAAAAGAAAATAAAAACCTAACAGTCAACTCCTCAAGCATCCAGATCAAGATCCCAGTCCTATGCTCCCTAGCTCCCATGTACACATTGTAGCACAAACAATGAATCCAAAGACCTAGGAGAAATAAGATATACTCGGGTGACAAACAGCACCTGAGCAGGGTGTGATATAATAATCTCAGTAGGCTGGCACACATGGTGTCTAGCCCAATCCATTACTTGATATATAATGTAAAGTAGTGAGTAGGTATAAGCAGAAAAATAAACAAGCAGTGTTGAATAAATAAGCAACAACCTGTCCAGGTTTTTAAGGGACACATGGTGGCTATACCTACTTCGGCACCCTATCAAGTATATATTTCTATGGTAATATCCTCATGTATCAGGACAGATCACCCAAATCAATGGAAAATTCTCTTATTAAGGATGAATCACTTATAATATACCATAAACATACAACCTATACCCTTTGTCTAACCAAAATCACACCCTTATGAATAACTAGAATCTCACCCTCAGGCATTGTGTGAATATGCATATTTACCTCAAGAATATGACATAAACATAAAATCTACCCTTAGGAATTTAGTACCAATGAACCTAGCCCTCATGTGGTACAAAAACAAGCATCAATCCCTTAGGAATTACTAGAATCTTTCCCTCAGGTATGGTGTGATCATGCATCTATCCCCCAGGAATCTGACATAAACATATAATATTCTCTCAGGTTTCAACACCAAAAATGAGTTCTCATACATCCCATATAATCATATACTCATCCCTCAGGCATCATGTACTTGTTCACCTTACCTTATAGCGGTATGAAAGAACATGCAACAAGCCCTCAAGTATCCACATTAAACATGAGTCTTATCTAAACAAACTCAACATGATAAACAGTATCAAACCCTCAGGTATCAATCACATTGACATCACATGATCTCAAAAATATAATCAAGAAAAATCACAATTGCGGTATCAAATATAAAAAATTTATCATCATAAGACACAATGATCAATTTATAAAAATTACCATCTATAAAACCAATTCATTTCATTATTCTAGGATCTTAATTATCATCATAATTCTATCAAACCTATTTAATTAATCATTATAATCTAAGGACATTAATATATTGGTTAACCAAAATTATCAAAGTTGATTCTTCCACAAGAAATCACACAAATTTATTATTATTCCAATTAAAAATTATAAGCCAGTAATCGATCGAATTATACGATTTATTATAGGGATCGAAAGTCGAGTAGACTAGGTTGAAATTAAATCCAAGGTTGGCACACCAATATAGAGGCTGCAGGTCTCAATCTTCTTGCTTATGTACCCAAGGGATTCAATGGTAGTTTAAAAATAAATGATTATAGTTTAATACAGATTATCTAATTTATTTGGTTGATCCCCCGACATACCGGTGTGATCACACATATTGTAATTTCTATAAATAATTGTATTAAATAAAAAGGGATTTAGTTTATACCACCTTCTTTTGGAAACAATAAGTAATCATAGAGTGTTTTATAGGGTAATAGACATATGTTCATATTCATAATTTAATACATGAGGAAAAGGCCTCTCAAGCATATCATTATCCAAGTCCAAATACATTATGGCATTACATTTCAATATAAGCATTTACTTATGTGTAAAAAAATAGAATGGACTTACCATGCCTTGGGTTCAATCCATTTAATAACATTTCATTCATTTTTAGAGAGGAAACCCTATCATGCATTATCCATTTATTTTAAAACAACTCATTCAATTTACCAAAATATGGAAAATTTACTTACAAGGATCAACGGGTCTAATGGAAAGTGTCATTGGAAAAAGGGAAATTACCTACACTGGTAATTACCATTTATAAATCAAGACACTGGGTTTATAAGACAGTCCAAACACTAAAGTTGATTTAGATTATTAAACATCTTTCCAAGGGTGGAAAACTCCATTTATGAATATCAAAGCTGGTCATACAAAAAATATTCCATATTCCAAACATAACCTCAAGCATAAAGAAACACCAATGCAATAGGCCAAGCCATCAATAATATCTAAACATTACTTTTTTGCTTTAATATAGCACACCTCTGCTGGAGTGGTTTTATTATTAAAACATGAAATTGTTTATAAAAAAATCATTATGCATAATATCCAATTTAGTAAAGGAAATCATTTTAAAAAAACTACAATTCATTGAAATTCATTAATTAAATGTGAAAAGATAGTTAATTAATGTATAATTAAATTTAAGGACAAATGAATGGGACCCTACCTCAATAAGTAAACCAAGACAAACACTTGGCACTTTATGACTTTGACGATAGCTATGATCATTCCACACTTTCACACACATACATTCCTATATATAAAAATATATATCCCTTAATCCAATGAACATATTACCCTCACCATGATGGAATATGTACAAGGAAGATATATATATATATACACACACACACATAGCTATGTATATAATTTAAAACTTTTATGGAGTCATCAAATTCTCTATAAATAAATACTAATGACTCAAAACACCGCCTCAAAGGCCAACACACTCAAAGAAGAATTCCTAGAACTCATAAACCATCAAATCCCAAATTATTAAATGAGTGACAATGAATAATGAAGGAAAAACTTACAACAAATCAATGATGGTGGACCAAGATGATCTAAACCACTTTTTCTTCAGTAGTGGTTGTTATAATATGAACTAAAGAGTCCCAAGAGACACTTTGAACAACCTAACATTGGAGGAAAATTAAAAATCGGGATAGCCTCAACCCTGGGGTTTCAGTCTTACCTCACTAGGCAATGGGAGAGAAAAAAAATCATCCCAAAACAAGATATAATGGAGAGATGAGACCTTACCTCAATGATTTTAGGAGAAATTATCAAGAAATATGTACAGATTTCGTCGATCAGAGAGGAGTCGTGGAGGGGTGCATTGTGCGGCCTATAGAGGATCCTAGGGAGGGTGTCACTCGAGTGAGAGGGAGAGAGGGGTGAGCTCCACTTTTTGGTTTTTATTAAAACCTAAAAAAATAATAATCATAATAATTATAATAATAATAATAATAATTAGAAGAATAAGAATAAGAATAATAAGAATAATAATAATAATAACAAAAAAAATCATAATATTATTATTATTATTAAATAATTTAATTTATTTTTATTTCCTTTTAATTTTAATTTAACTAATTAATTTCTTAAAAATAAATCACATGGATTTGCTGTTGAGGGTCGCATGGTTTCAAACAAATAGTGCACCCCTGCCAGCTCCTCCTGACTTGAGGTTTCGGAGACCGATGCTCCTGAAACTTGACGAAACACCTAGGTAACCCCCTAGGACTTTAACCACATACAAAAACAACACATTTAAGTGATGAAACTCGTAGAATTATGTTTTGAAGAACATTTTCAAAAATGTCCCATCCAGTAAACACCAAAAGTTCAAATTCCCATGGATTTTTTTCAGTTCAAAACACAGGATGTTACAGCATTCCCACCTTAAAACTTCTCATCCACAAGAAGACTTCAAGATCAAAGAAAACATCACCCAACCTACATGGTTCATGAATTCTCATTCAAATGGTCATGTTGTGTTTCCCAATGCCCAACGCACCTTTTAGCACTTCTCAAACACACAGCACTTAAGCTATCAAAACCCAGTCCAATGTTCATTTTCCAACTGAAACACCAAGAAGGAACTTACTCAAGCCTATTTTGATAGATTCATGATAACATCTTCATCTCATTAAACATATAGCCAAAGTTACTTCCCACTGTAGTCTTTAACATCATAAGGGGCCAATTCTGAACCACGGCATCTCCAATGTCAAAATTTCCTTAAAAAGAATATCATTAAGCATTCTAATGACTCTCTTAGAATGATTTATTTAGATAATAGAACCCAATTACATCAAAAATCATATAAGATACCTCATTGTAAAGTAATTGTCCAATCCTAATCAACCTAACTGAAAATGGTCATGTAGGATTTCCCAAAAAACATTATCGACCCTTAAACTTTACTCTTCTTAACCTAGAGACGTGATTTTAAATAGTTACTCACCAATAATACTCACATTGAATAACAAGGAAACGATTCAAGTCACTCTAGACAACTTATCTTGAAGATTCATGGCATAGATAGTTGGCGCATTGCCAACTGAACTGAGATGCCTTCTTCCAAGGTATCTCACATTCACCAAGAACACATCCACTAAAGTCCATACCTGACTTCTGGTGATGTTACATGATTAAATCATCATTGATCCTAACAACAAGTCTAGGATAACCTCATATTCATTAAACTAGAGTAATGATCTAATACAAGGTAGTCCACCCTCCATTATTACAAGTGATATGTTGACTCAAAGCCACAATGTCTACATTAGAAATTTGACTGATCCTAGAAAAGAATATTCCTAAAAGTCATGTTAAGAGAAAATTTTCAATGTCCAAGAGATTATTTATGGCATTCCTATATGGTAACCCAAGTATCACTCATGAAAACCAGGCCCCGATAAGAAATTCGGATGGATTTTGTTGATCAAAGAGGAGCTGTGGAGGGGGTGTGTCATGTGGACTAGAGAGGATCCAAAGGATGGAATCACGTGAGTAAGAGAGTGAGGGGGTGATCTCCCCTTTTTGGTTTTTTTAACCTAAAAAATAATTATAATTATAATTATAATTATACTAAGAATAATAATAATAATAATAGAAATCATATTATTATTATTATTAAATCATTTCATTTATTTTTATTTCCTTTTAATTTTAATTTAACTTATTAATTTCTTAAAAATAAACCACAAATATTTACTACTAAGGGCCGCACAGTTTCAGACTAACCATGCATCCCAGCTAACTCCTCCTGACTTGAGGTTTTAGAGCTCAATGCTCTCAAACCTTACGGAACACCAGAGGCACCCACAGGCCTTGAACCACATCCAGAAAACAACACATTGAAGTTTTTAAACTCTCAGAATTAAGTTTCAAATCTCAGTTTAAAAAATATCCCATATAGTAAATGCCAAGAATTCAAAATTCCCTTGGATTTTTTCCAGTTCAAAACACGGGATGTTACAGAAACCCATGCTATGGCCCATGAAATTCCTATGATAAATTCCCTATAACATATGGGTCCTATATGTTTATATATATTTTTTATGTATTTTATCTCTCTCTCTATACATACATACACATATATATATATATATATGTTGTATATGCATATACTTGTTTCATTTTTTTCTAAATGTGTAGTCATTGGAATAGTTTTAAACTTGAAAACATGACTAATGATTTTTTAAGTTTTAACTCCCTTAGTAGGTTCATCACCTTTACCATAGTCTATGATTTAGTTTATATATTTATATTTTCTCTATAATTAATCACTCATTCTTCTAATAAGGTGCCTTCATAATACGTGTTTTACTTAAAAGGTTGTGACGGAATCTATTCTTCATGTTTACAATACTATTGGAACTATATTCTCAACATGGCTTAAACCTGAGCAGGTGCATGATATGTTCTATACTATACTACATTATACTATAATCCTTTAATATTAGAAAAAAATTATTAAAAGGTCCTTAATTATCCATTTTTTAATAAATCAATCAAATTAAGCATTATGAGGGTGTTAATCACTTTCTTCTATATGATCATAATCAAAATAAAGCTTGATTTTGGTCTTTTGATGTTTTACTAGTTTCTCTACTATTATGGTGGTGGCATTTGATTATTCAATAATGAATTGACCAATGATAATATGGATTTTTCTAGATTAGATTCATGATTTTACTTTAATTGAATTCTTGTTTCCTGAAAGGGACAAGGTTGTAGATCTCTTTTATTTTCTCTAGTCTTTCACATTCAAATATGATTCTTTTAGTCATTCAAATTGGGTTTTTTTACTTTTTTGTCTATTTATGTTTGTTATATAATCTTACATATACATTTATAGTTACTCTAACACCATGACATTGATAGTATTTAGGTCTTACACTATTTCTTGGATTGTCAATAGGAGGGTTTCATAGGATCTATTTATCCATTTTTTTTCTGATATTTTTTTATGTGGACAAGAAAATTAGAATGATAATGCGGGTGATGTTTTATTATTATATTTCTAGAATTATGGAATCTGTATTAAGATGAAAACCTATTGAAATATGATTTTCATTGAATAATGATTCCTATGGTAATATAATTTTTCATTTATATACCACATACTCTAAATTTCCTATTGGTTCAAGTTTATTGTACTATTTTTTTCATCTCCATCGGATCTATTTTCATTAGTATTCCTATTCAATGCATATAGGTTTCCTTAGTAATTTATCTTTTTTCAATCTATATAATTTGATTATTAAGTAAAAAAATATGATTTAAAGGAAGGTTATCTTGACTTTAAACCATATAGAGCTTGAATAATAATGTATTCAATAATTTGATCCCTTTATTAGGCTATAGTTAGGGTGTAGGTCACCAATAAACAATAATATCTTTTATAAAAAAACTCCATCTATTAACTAATGTCTTTCTTGATTTTGTATTGAATCTTCAATCGATCATGTTAAACTTTTTTAAAATATTAAAAAATATATGCAGTTTCTATAAATTGATAATTTTTTTCATATCAATAAACTGAGTTTCTACATTCAATTTTTTTTCTAAAGATATATTAGAATTTTAATTATTTGGATGCATGGAATCTATTTTTCTACATATTCATATAGTTTCAGCATGCTGGTGTATAAAAAATGCTCATCATTTTTATCCAATAATTTTCTTATTACTAGGATCATGTATTTACTATAACATTTAGTTACAACAATGGAGTTCTTGAATTCATGAATTTAGCTACCCCAACTACAACCACTATAGTTCAAATTTACACTTTAAATTTCATATATTTACTATAATATTGATACATATGTCTATAGTCTAATATGAAATATAATTTTAAATACTATTACATCTTCCTTAGTTCCTCTAATGTGTAAAGTCTATACAACCACCCAAATTTTGAATCTCATCTATGTAATTTCTGTATATGCATAAATATGAATATGAAAATTGTCAACACTGAATAACATTCAATCAATAAAAATATGTGATATACTAAATTAACATATAAAAATTAGAACTAATGTGTCACAAAAATTTAATATACAGTTACATAAGTAACATTGAAAATATTTTATAATGCTTGAATAGGATATGTGACTTTGTGTTGAATATCAAAAACTTCACTGATTATGCTTACAACATGAAATATTTTAACTTTAACTAAATCTACATCATAGAAACTATCATAAGTTTAACTGAATTAGAAAAATGTAATATATAGTTACTATCATAAGTAATTTTGAATATGAAAAATCTTTTAAATGCCATCACAACATATATAACATTGTGTTGAATATAAACAACTTGAGTGATTATACATGAAACATGATATTTCTTTATAATTATTTTGATAGTTAATATGTGATATTGAAATTTCATTAATAGCTTATATGAAAATTACATATTAAAATCTACTCTGATAATAGTACTAAAGATGAATTGAAAATAATTGATATAGAAGTTAATAACTGTATTGATTATGCTTCAAACATAATCTCACTTTCAATTGTGTATCGTGCATGATAAATAAAATCAATATTCAATATGAATTAATTTACATCTTATAAATATATATGCAGTTACATAACATTGATTGTGATCAATATATTCATTTTATCAACAACGGGTGAAATATTAGAAAATTTATATAGTTTCTCATAGCTTGATATATTTCATGTTGTTAACATCTTAAGGTTTATCTCTTTCACTATGTTTACTATTTTAGGATTTTGGTTTTCGATGTTGAAGTAAATTAAACTAATTTAGTGAAATGTTCTTGAATGATTATGAGTCATATACTTTAGTTAAAATAAATTGTTTTTTCATTTTCATCGCCACTCGCATTTTGGTTACTAATTGTATTATTTGTAGAGAGATTTATGTCATGATTTTTATAAAGAAATATTTCATTAAATAGAAGTTTTAATGTCCCAAATTTTCTGTGTATTATTTTTGAATATTATATGGAATTAATTCGAGACCAGGAGCTGAGACGGCGTGCGATTATAAGGCCTAGGGTGCCCGGAATAAATGTTTGAAATATATTAAAATATTAAATAGTATGCTTTCATAGTTTTCCTGAAAAAGTGAAATAACTACTAAATGGGTTCTTGAATTAGAAATATGAGGGCACTATTGAATTTCAAGAAGTAGCTTTACCCTAGGTGAGGCCTAAAATTGGTCAGCATGGGTCAGCTGTGAAAAGTAGTTTTCAGGCATTTTAATGAGTAAAATAAATTAAGAATTTATTTTATTTATTTTATTTTTTCGATGAAACAATGGTTTTTTTAGATAAACTTGGAGGCAGGGATCCTGGGTTAGACTCATAACCCTATAATTCCCTGGAGGCTTTGAAGAGGAACCTGGAGAATTCCCTCAGTGGAAAATGATGCCAAACTTGGATCAGAGATTGACGGACACCTTTTTTGATGGATCTCACCAATGATGATGACACAGAAACTATTCTTCTTCAACGAGTGATCCAATTACTAGGTAGGATGCCTTATTTTTTATTTTCTTCCATGGTATTTAATTCAACGATGAACATAGACCAACCAACGAACAGGTTGATCTACAGTTCAATCATTCTTATAGGGTGGGCTTGATTGTGGGGGTTTTATCGGGGTTTGTTGATATAAATTTTATTTTGATTTCTTGATCATGAAAGGATAAAGGCTGAAATGAAAAATGGCTAAGGTTCGTTCCTTGGGTTTTTCAATATGCTTTTTCCCCCTTGATATTCTACATGTTTCTCTTTCTTTGTGTGTTATGAATGATTGATTGTTGCACCTCCATTTAATGGTAGAAAAATATGAAATTGAAGATCTGACATCGAGACGACCTAGAATATATGTGATGGAAACAAAGACGGATGAATAAAATTGATTTAGGATATATTTTTCTTTTGAGAAATTTAAGTGGGGCTTATCAGAATTGGATTTAGGAGCCGATTGAAGGCCTAAAACTCACCGATTTATTCTTATAATGATGAGGTGACCCTAGATTTGCAATTTTGAGAAGAATGGGTAATCGAAATGAGATTGGATCATCAACTAAGGTGCATAGAGGAAGAACAGTGGATTTTAGAAAATCGTGATGAACATACCGTGTAACCCAGGGTTACACAGCATGTGTCCCCCACTGAGTGGTGGATAGGGTTTTGGGAGTTAGTTTAATGCCACATGGCATGTGACCCTGTCATGCGGCATGTAGGCCCTTCCCAGAGACTCGGCGTGTATCTTGGGAGATTCAAAAACACGGGGTGGAGTACATAGGTTTCCTACATGGCATGTACCCAACCACACGACTTGTCCTAGACCAAGTACACAGACTACCTTGTGTATTGGTACACGGGAAGAGCTACACAAGTTGACACTGTGTACTGGCACACAGCCAGAGTACATAGGTGGACCCTGGATGGAAGGGTACGGTGTGTAAGTATTTTTACACACCATGTACTCTCTTTTTACACAATATGTACTTTTGACACGGGCCTTTGTACATGGGAAGTACTTGAGGTCGAGGGACACAGCATGTGACCCTACTACACACCGTGTAATATCATCTACATGGATTGATCCACTTGTCCACCATATCCAAAATAGGTTTCATTAAGGGTTTATTCCTGTATCCTTCCCCTGAAGGTTAGTTGGTATCGTTTCCTACTCATAGAAGTATGATCCCTTCAACATGACATTCTAGACAGAGTTATTGGAACCCACTCCAAGAGGCCCAAAGTAAGATCCTTTATTCATTCTTCATGCCCTAGGTAGAGTCCTTGGTATTTACGTAACCAACTTCACTGGGCATCGATCCTTTACTTATCAGTTTAATCCATATTGAGTTGTTGGTATCACCCTATGGCCCATGTTGTAATCCACATATGTGTATCATATCCCTCTTTAGATCTATCATTGTATCTCTATCATGACGGTTCATGATGAATAGTAATTCTTCGATGGATGTCATAAGTGCTATCAGACTCAGGAGTGTGTTCTCCCAGATGAGTACTTTTTGGATTCTTTGGACTAAATACTTAGTGTTGGTATACGGTAGTTATGACTTACCTCTCAACCGTGTTTCATGGATTGAGTATATCTGGATATTCTTTGTATATGTGTTATAGACATATAACATGTAGATCTGATTGTACCTTTCCTTTATGTATTGCTTTGTGGTTTTAGGGTGTCATACTATGTATTGTTATACTCACCCCTATATAGGATTTTCCCGCACATGTCGTGGCTTTTACAGATGAGCAACCTTTTGATGGATTCCAGGGTGGACCAGGACCAGAAAAAGATTTGTGATTTCAGGTAGGCCGAGGTGTTCCTATGGCTTTGAGCAGCAATCCCAGTACCTATTTTGTTTACAAGTTAGAATTTGTAGTTTATAGACTCTTTCTTTTTAGAGGGCTTATATTCTAGCCTAGTTTACTTTACTACTCTTTACATTCCTATCATAATATGTTGGTTGGGATAGTGGTATGCATGAATTTATTTCTTAGTGGTTTTTACATTTCAGTATTTGTGGTCTTGGAGATGTGAGTGTGTGTAAAGGTACATAGGCAATGCCTCCCATCTTATTCATATGCCTACTCGGTGTTAGTCACCAGCCCCTGTCCTATTGGAGGTGGTCTTAGGGAGTCATGTCATGGGCCCCACTAAGATGGGTCATGATAGAGATGTGGCCAGTTCTACCTTAGGACCAGGAGTCTATGAGATTGTTTTGGCTCAACAGTGTTAAGTGTTTTGAGTTCAGCTTTCAGGACAGGGAATCTAGTGTTAGTGTGGGCGGCCAACGTTTCTATACATCAGGACTCTAATAACCTTCTTTTTGACTTGGTAAATAAGAACACTGGTTGTATGGAAACAATAATGGTACATGTATCATATAGGAATGGGTTTTGGTTTTCATGTCCTTCTTGATTTATCTCTCCAGATATACACGTTGACCATAGTACATCTTATTTTATTACAGGAAGCCTCTGCAATGCATACTAGCTAGGATTCAGAAACTTGATCATGAGGACAATCCCCTTAGTGAAGAGGCTTCAATACAGGGGCCATTTCCCCAGATGTTGCCTCTAGGTGGTGCACCAGTTATACCACCACCAGTGTAGCAGCACATGGTACCTGCAGTACCTGCAAATGAGGATCATAGGTTGATCGCACTCCACGAGTTTCAGAGATAGGTACCCCTTAGGTTCTACGGAGAGCTCAACCCTCAGGAGACTGAGCACTAGCTTGAGGTGGTGACCAGATTTTTCCATCTAGTTAGGACACCAGCGGACCAGATGGTGATCTTGGCGGAAAGCCTTCATCAGGGTTCAGCGGGGAGATGGTGGAGTTTGGACATGTAGACTCACGATGAGGTGACCCATTCATGGATGGAGTTCAAGCATCTATTTAGAGATTATTTCTCACCAGTTATGCTGAGAGAAGTGTGTATACAGGAGCTTCTTCAGCTCCAGTAGGGCAGTTTGATGGTGTCTGGCTATTCATCGAGGTTTACCAACCTTTCTAGGTACTTGATGGATATGGTTAGAGATCATTACTTTAGGTATTGAACCTTTTCATAAGGTTTGTGTTGAGACATCTGAGTTAGCATTATACCTTTATGGATTTTGACTTATGCTGGAGTGCTTGAGCAAGATTTGGTGGTCGAAATCTTCTTGGTTCAGAAGATGAAGCCAGTGATATTTAGTAGTAGGCATGCAGGTGTAGAGACCTTGGAAACAGGGATCCGACGTCATACTCAGAGATCTGGATGTGGGATGTGTTTCAAGAGGTCCCAAGATATGGGATTTTTGGTTTAGGGCTCTCAGGATAGATCCAATTAGCCTAGGGAGAGGTGATGCTACACATGTGACAGTAGGGGAGATCTCTCTTGAGATTGCCCAACCCATTGAGCTGCCGATAGGGAGACAGTGGATGGACCACCAAGGAAGAGTCAACTATAGGAGAAAGAAGATTCTCCAAGTGACAAATGTGGAAGAGGATCAGGGAGAGCTGCATGAGGTGTTAGGAATTTTGACATATTACCACCACCACCTCTAAGAGGTCTATGCCACGTTCAGGTATATGGAAGAAATGGGTGGGTATAGATGCATGTAGTCGAGGCGTACAACCCAGGGGCTCCAGGGATGATTAGAGGTATGATCTATGTCTTTTATAACTTAGTTTTTGTACTGATAGACAAAGGTTCCAGTCATTCCTTTCTTTCTATATATCATGTATGAGACCTTGAGATTTTGTTAAAACCATTTACTCAACCCTTATTCTTAGAGACACCTATGAGATGTGACTCGATGATCACACACTTATGAAAAAAGTTTGACCTGACCCTTGGAGGTGAGATTTTTGGTTGGAACTTCTTGGTGGTAGTGTCGAGGCCTTATGACATCATTCTTGGTATGGATTGGTTATCTTCGGTCCATGCCCAGATTGAAAATTTTAGGTGAAGGGTGTGGTGTGTCCACAGTTATGGAATGAGGTTTTCCTTTGTTATAGAAATGGAAACCCAGGTAGCACAGGATGGACTCATGCATAGGAGTTTGGAATCGATTACTCATCATTTGGCTAGCCTAACCCTCATAGAAGTAGACGTTATGTGTTTTCAATTCCCAGTAGTAGTAGTAGAGTATGAGGATGTATTACCTGAAGATGTTCCATGATTACCTACCCATATTGAGATAGACTTATGCATTGACATACACCTCAGGATGGCACTAATATCTATACCAGTATATCGGATGGATCCCGTAGAGCTTTATGAGCTGAGGGTGCAGTTAGAGGACTTGCAGAGGAAGGGATTTGTGAGACCCAGTGTTTCACCCTGGGAATCCCTAGTTTTGTTTTCCAAAAATGCATACGGGGGCTTGAGGTGTGTGTAGACTACCAGTTCTTGAACCAAGTGACCATAAAGAACAATTATCCACTACCAAGGATCGACGACCTATTCAATCATTTGAGAGGGGCATGATGGTTTTAGAAGGTTGAACTTTGTTCAAGTTATCACCAGTTGTGAGTACAGGATGGGGATATACTGAAGATGGATTTTAGATGCTTCTACAGTCACTATGAGTACTTGGTTATTCCCTTTAAAGTAAAAAACTCCCCTTCAGTGTTCATGGGACTTATGAACTATATATTTCAACATTACTTATACTGGTTCATGGTATTATTAATTAACGATATCCTTATGTACTCAGCGTCTGAGGTGAATCACGTGAGACACCTAAGGATGATTTTGTACATACTCTAAGAGAACTAAATTTATGGGAATCTCTCAATGTTCCAGTTCTGGATTCAGGCAGTCCACTTTATGTGACATGTTATCTCAACAGATGGAGTGGTAGTGGACCCAGTCAAGGTGTAGGCAGTGTTAGCATGGGAGCCACCTAGGAGCGTGATGGAGGTGCATAGCTTCTTTGGTCTAGAAGGCTATTACCATATATTCATACCTAATTTCTCCAGGATATTAGAACCTATGATAGCTTTGAATCAAAAGGGGTATCCTTTTGTGTGGAAAGAGAATTTCCAGCAGGCTTTCAAGTAGTTAAGGCAGATTTTGAAAAGCGTTCTGATCATGAGATTGCTGGAGGACGATTTCAAGTATGTAGTGTTTTATGATTCATGAGGGACTAGACTTAGTTGTGTCCTGATGTATATCCAAGTGGTGATTTTCTATTTTTTACGCCAGTTGAGACTACACGAGCATAACTACATGACCCATGATCTTGAGTTACTAATGATTGTCTTCTCTTTGAAGATGTGGTGACACTACCTGATGGGTGAGAAGTTTATCATATAATCTAATAACAAGACCCTCAAGTATATATTATCTTATAAGGATCTAAACTTGATACATAGGAGATGGTTAGAGTTCCTCTAGGACTATTACTTTGAGATTTTCTATACTCCTAGGAAGGGGAACATGGTGGCATATTCTCTTAGTAGAAGATCTAGTGCACAATTTCTGAATAAGGTGTCAGATTATTTGGTCTCATTACAGTTATCCTTTGTGGGTGGAGATGGAGTATCATACCAACAATCGATGGTTTTCACCCATCCAATCTTATAGAGATTTAGGGAGGCACAGCTTGGGGATACTGACTATGAGACCCTACGTGATCATATGTCCTCAAGAAATGTGACTGATAAATATTAACAATGTGGGGAGCAAGCCATCCTTTTCAGAGGACGCAAAATTGTACTAGTGGAATTGCAGGAGGAGGTTCTATGGGAGTTTCGTACATCTCCTTACATAGAAAATCGTAGAGTGGAGAAGATATATCAGGACCTCCGATGTCAATTTTGGTGGACAGGTATGAAAAAGGCAGTGCTAGAGTTTGTTTCTCAATGCCTTATATGCCAGCAGGTGAAGGCCAAGTACTAGGTTCCAGTGGTTTTAGCTCAACACATTAAGGAGATATAATGTAAGTGGGATGGGATATCGATAGACTTCATGATGGGTTTACCACGTAAATATATGGGACACAATTCCATCTAGGTGATCATTGACCAACTCACCAAGTTAGCTCACTTCCTAGCTAT
This sequence comes from Viscum album, assembly GCA_963277665.1. NCBI lineage: Eukaryota > Viridiplantae > Streptophyta > Magnoliopsida > Santalales > Viscaceae > Viscum > Viscum album. The sequence goes on along the minus strand of OY728132.1, from coordinate 1,446,628,873 downwards.
CTGGGAGTAGAGTTAAGTAGAGATCTTGGGATGCCTCTATGTGTAGGAGATAGTTTGACTCCATGGTGTCCCATCAATGATATTTTTTGATCGTGATTCTCACTTTACATCATGGTAGTGTAAGGGATTTTAGGAGGTGTTTGGGACTTAGTTACGCTTGAGCACGGTGTTTCTCTCACAGACAGATGGGCAGATGGAGCAGACCATTCAGGTCTTGGAGGACATGTTGCGGGCTTGCATGTTGTACTTAAAACATAGTTGGGAGGATCACCTACCTATGGTGGAGTTCACATACAAAAACATCTACCATTCCACCATTGGTATGAAACCATTTGATGATTTGTATGGGTGACCCTTCCGATCACCACTTTGATGGACTGACCTAGGAGATTCAGCACTCACGATCCTGAAGTTGGTGTGAGCTACTATAGAGAAGGTGCATATCATCTAGGAGTGGATGAAGACTGCACAGAGCTGTCATAATTCTTATTTTGACAAGCAGAGAAGGCCATTGGAGTTCTAGGAATGAGACCATGTATTCCTTCGAGTTTCACCTCAATGGGAATTGTGGAGATTTGTCTAGGGTGGAATGTTATCTCTAAGGTTTATTGGCCTTTTTTAGATACATTGTAGATTTGGTGAGGTGGCATACCTCTTATCTCTACCCCCATAGTTGGACTGGTTACATGATGCCTTCCATGTATCGTAGATGAGGAGGTATGTCCATGATCCATCACACGTCATTGACTAGGGTGAACTGGAAATTGATGATGGAGAAACTTTTATTGAGCACTTAGTAGAGATCGAGGATTAGTAGGAGAGGATCCTTCATGGGTGAGTGATTCCTTTAGTGTGTGTCTGATGTCAGTATGGGAATCTCTAGAAGAGAATATACTAGTGAGAGGCTTAGATTCATGCACAGTACCCACATATTTTTGAGTAGCCTTGTTTTTAGTTTTTTGGGGATGTAAAGCCCTAAGGTGGGGAGAATGTAATATCCCATATTTTTTACCTGTTATTTTTTAATATTATAAGGAATTAATTCTATCCCAGGTGATGAGACGGCATGTGATTCTGAGACTCAGGGTGCCCGGAATAAATGTTTGAAATATATTAAAATATTAAATAGCATGTGCACATATTTTTCCTAAAAAAGTTGAATAACTTATAAATGAGTGTATGGATCATAAATATGAGGTAACTATTATGTTCAGAGTAGCGACTTTACCCTAAGTGATGCCTAACATTCGCATGTGTGGTTCAGCTATGAAAAGTATTTTTCGGTCATTTTAATGAATAAAATAAATTAAGAATTTATTTTATTTCTTTCTATTTCATCAATACAACAATGGTTTTTTAAAATAAACCTAGAGGTGGGGATCCAGGATTTGACTCATAACCATGGAATTCCCTAGAGGCTCTGGAGAGGAACCTATAGAATTACCTCAGTGGAAAATGATGATGGAACTTGGACCGGAGATCAACGGACATCGTTCTTGATGAATCTCACCAACAAAAATGACGCGGCAACCAATATTCTTCAATGAGAGATCTAATTCCCAGGTAGGATAAATTATTTTGGATTTCCTTCCCTATTCTTTAATTAAACAATGAACGCGGACCAACTAACGAACAAGTTGATCTGCGGTTCGATCATTCTTCTGGGATGGGATTGATTTTGGGGTTTTTATCGGGGTTTTTTATATAGATTTGATTTTTATTTCTTGATCATTCTTACAGGAATGGATCAAGGATAGAATAAACAATGTTCGAGGTTCATTCCATGGTTTTTTCATTGTGCCTTTTATCCCCTAATATGTTACGTGTTCCTCATTCTTCATAGGATGTGAATTATTGATCATTGCACCTCTATTTAATGGTTCAATGATCCGAAATTAATGATCCGGAATCGGGACGACCTATTAGAGGTGCGACAGCAACATCTATGGATGAATCAAACTGATTCAGGATATATCGTTCTTCTGTAAATTTACATGCAGGTAATCAGAATCAGATTTCAAAGTTGATTGAAGTCTTAAAACTCACTGATTCATTCTTGTGATGATGAGGTGGCCCTGGATTTGTGGTTTCAAGGTGAATGTATCACCGAAACAATATTAGATAATCAACCAAGGCACAAAGTGGAAGAACAGTGAATTTTGGAAAATCACAATGAACACAGCATGTAACCTAGGGTTACACGACGTGTGGCCCCCACTGAGTGGTGGATAGGGTTTCATGAGTTAGTTAAACACCATAGGTCATGTGACCTTATAACATGACATGTAGGCTATTCACGAAGACTCGTCGTGTATCTTAGGAGACACACAGACATGAGGTGGAGTGCACAAGTTTCCTACATGGCATGTACCCCACCACATGAATTGGATTGGACCAAGTACACAGACTACCCTATATACTGGTACATAGGCAGAGCTACACAGGTTGACACCATGTACTAGCACATGGACATAGTACATGGTTGGACCTCTAATGGAAGGGCACGGCGTGCAAGACTTTCTACACACCATGTACTCTCCTTTTACACAAAATATACTTTCGACACTGGTCGTTGTACACGGGCAGTACCTATGGTCAAGGGACATGGTGTGTGACCCTACTAAACACCATGTACTCTCTTATACATGGATTTATCCACTTATCTATCGTATCTTGGATAGTTTTTGTTAAGGGTTTTTTCTTGTATCCTTCACCTGAAGGTTAGTTGGTATCATTTACTACTCATAGGAGTATGATCCCTTCAGAAGGAATTTCTAGACAGAGTTGTTGGAATCCCATCCAAGAGGCCTAGAACAGGATCCACTATTCATTCTTCGTGACTTAGGTAGATTCCTTAGTATTGACGTGACCAGCTTTAGTGGGCATCAATCCTATACCTAGTAGGTTAATCTAGATAGAGTTGTTGGTATCACCTCATGGCCCTAGTTGTGATCCTAATTTGTGTATCATATCTCTCTTCATATCTATCGATGCATCTCTCTCATGATGGTTCCCAATGAATAGTACTTCTTGGATGGACATCATCGGTGTTAACAAACTCAGGAGTGTGTTCTCCCGGATGATTGTTTCGTGGAATCTTTGTACTAAATCCCTAGTGTTGTTATATGGTAGTTATGACTTACCTCTCGACTACATTTCCTGGATTGATTATATCTAGATATTCTTATTATATGTGTTGTAGAAATATATTGTGTAGAGATAAATGTACCTTTCCTTTGTATGTTTCTTTGTGGTTTTGGGTTTTCCTACTGAGTATTGCTATACTCACCCCTATATGGGCTTTTCCCACACATGTTGTATCTTGTGAAAATGAGAGACCTTTTTATGGAGTCCAGGGAAGATTAGGACTGGATAGAGCTTTCTGAGTTTAGGCAAGCCGAGGTGTTCCTACAGCTTCAAGAAGTAGTCTCGGTACCTATTTTTTTTACAGGTTGGACTTTTTAGTTTACAAACTCTTTCTTTTTGGAGGGCTTGTATTTTGACCCAGTTTACTTTACTTCACTTTAATTTCCTATAGTACTATGTTGGTTGGGATAATGGTATGCATGCATTTGTTTCTTAGTGGTTTTTACATTTCAGCATGTGTGGTCTTGGAGATGTGTGCATGCGTATAGGTACATAGGCAATGCCTCCCATGTTAGTGACATGCCTACTCGATGTTAGTCACCATCCCCTGGAATATTGGAGATGAGCTTGGGAAGTCACAACATGGGCCCCACTAGGATGGGTCGTGACAGAAGTAGTTATAAGTGATTTCAATCATGGTTTTTCAACATCTAATAAGATTAAAAAAATTAACTATATTTATTTACTCACTATCTTGAATAGATTGAACCACTATTCATTGATATGTTCAAATGTTTCCTTGAAATTTAATAGATCGCTATTTAAATATCTGATTTTGTTTCATTCTATACATTAAATATTATTTACTCTTTTACTAATTTTAGTTCATGTATTGTGTCTCTATATAGGTATTTTTAGTTAAATATATGTTTTCATTGATTTAATCGCCATCTTATTTTGTGCAATTTCACGGGTTGGAGTATTAGTTAGTTTATATGTTAAATCTTTATCAATTATTTATTGATGATTTATTTTTTAAAATTTTTTGAGTTAAAATATATTTTATATTAATGAATCCATTTATAGGTGATCATTTGTTTTTAATTATCATGCATTAAGGTTCTGTTGAGTTAAAAAAATGTATTGATGTTTGAATGAGTACTAATATTTTTTCAGATAAAGATAAAAAATATTCAAAATTAAAATTATTTAAAAAATAATCTCCAAAACTATTTTCAAAAATAAAAAATGGAAATGATAAACATTTTATAATATTAAAAATACTGAAAAATAGGAAAATATCCACCAGATGTTGATAAATATGGAAATAGCTACAGCCATAGATCCACACCCACCCCCATTTTGATGATCTTCTCATTGTTTGATGCCCTATTATCCCCCACTGTTGCCACTGCCTCCTCACCTGTGAAGCCACATGTCACATCTCCACTATTTAAGACCTATAGACCAATCTTTTCCCTCATGGTCATGACATTGGAATCATTCGCTGCATCCATGGTGGTGATGACTACATTTACACCCCCACTATCTACGACGAAGGTGGGGTACAACATCTACTACAGCATCACGTCGAGCGCCACAAATTACAGAAGCTTCGGTAGGAATTCGAGAAAAAAGTTCATGGCCTTACCATCCCTTGGGGTCAATCCATTTAATAACATTTGATTCATTTTAATAAAGTCAATACTATCATGCATTATCTATTTCTTTTAAAACAAATCATTCAATTTTCCAAAATATAGAAAATTCACTTATAAGGCTCAACGGGTCAAATGGAAAGTGTCATTGGAAAAAGGGAAATTACCTACACTGGTAATTACAATTTATAAATCAAGCCATTGAGTTGATAATATCATCCAAACAGTAAAGGTGTTTTGTCTTACTAAACACCTTCCCAAGGGTGGAAAACTCTATTTATAAATATCAAAATGGTCGTACAAAAAACATGCCATATTCCAAACATAACCTCAAGCATAAAGAAACACCAATCCAATAGGCCAAGCAAGAAATAATATCTCAACATTAATTTTTAACTTGAAGACAGCACACCTCCGCTGGATGGGTTTTATTATTAAAACATGACATTGTTTATAAAACATTTTATTTGTTTAATTAATAATCATATCCAATTTACCAAAGGAAAACATTTTAGAAAAACAATTGTACATGTAAAATAATTAATTAAAGGTGAGAAGGTAATTAATTAATGCATAATTAAATTTAAGGGTAGAGGAATGAAGCCCTACCTCAAGAAGTAGACCAATCCAAACACTCATTACCTGATAACTTTGATGATGAAAATAATCATTCCACACTTTCACACACATATATTCCTATATATATATATCCCTTAATCCAATGTACATATTCCTCTTTCCATGAGGGAATATGTACGAGGAAGATATATATATTTTTTCACATACATACCTATGTATATGAGTGAAAACCTTCACAGAGTCTCCAAACGCTCTACAAATAAATACCAGGAACTCAAAACACCGCAGAAAATACCAACGCACTTAATGAATAATTACATGAACTCATAAACCATCAAATACCCAATTATTAAATGAGCGAAAATGAAGAACAAAGTAAAAAATGTCCCCAAATTGAAGATAGTGGACCAAGATGATCTGAACTGCTTCTTCTTCGGTGGAGGTTTCTAGAATATGAACCAAGGAATCTCAAGAGACACTTCACACAACCTAACATCAGAGGAAAACCAAAAATTAGGTTAGCCTCAACCCTAGGGTTTTGCCTGCACCTCATTGGGTGATGGTAGACCAAAATATCAGCTTGAAACGAGAGATAAGGGAGAGATGAGACGTTAACTCAAATATTCAAAGAGAAATCGGCAAGAAATCCAGACAGATTTTGTCGATCGGAGAGGATATATGGAGGGGGTATGTCATGTGTCCTGGAAAGGATCCCATGGAGGGGGTCGTGTGAGTGGGAGGAGGAGAGGGGTGAGTTCCCCTTTTTAGTTTTTCTTAAATCTGAAAATAATAATCATCATCATCATTATCATCATCATAATATTATTAATATTGTTATTATTATTTAATCATTTAATTTATTTTTATTTCCTTTTAATTTTAATTTAACTAATTAATTTATTAAAAAGAAACTACATGGATTTTCTATTGAAGACCTTACAGTTTCAGACTAAATGTGCACCCCTATCAACTCCTTCTAACTTAAGGTTTCAGAGCCCGATTCACCCTAAACTTGATGGGAACACCTAGGGCATCCCCCGGTCCTTAAACCACATCCAAAAACAACACATTTAAGTGCTTAAACTCTCATAATTAAGTTCCAAAACTTGGTTTAAAAAACAACACATCCGGTAAATTCTAAAAGTTTAAAGAAAAAAGCTCAAAGTACCCTTACATGAGGGTTTAAATGAAGGACACCTATAAAGGTTCCATTTTTAAGTAATTTCATTTATTAAAATTTTAATATTAAACCATTTAAAATATTTAACAACACATCAAGGCAAAGTAGTCAAGTCTCAAAAAACATACTTTTTAAAAAAAATTACACTTCTTAAAATTCAGTCATAATTAGGCTATTTATCATATAAATTTATTTTTAATTGATAATAGATAAGGAAACCTACAAGGTTACCACTAATACAACCTAATTTATTCAAAAAGAAACCCAATACCAGTAGCTTAATTTATTAAAATTTTAAAACACCCAAATGGTTCATCTCATAAAAAACATGTCCCTACTGACCTACTTGGATCCAATTGTAAATTTTTGAAGTTAACCAATTCATTTTAGATTAAAATTAAAAAAATCATTCTTATAACCATTTCAAACATAACATGTTCATATATAATGCTTCAGTTATATTAGTAGCCATCTACCAATCCATAAAGTTCCCATACACTTTAGATTTTGGCATTTGGATCCCTTTCATCAAAACCAATTCACTTTATCATTTAAATTTAGAAACCTTCACATTTTAACCAAAGTCTCTAAATATATATATAAATCTAATGGATGGTTTTGTTTAATGTGTTACCTTTTATCAGTTATAAGGCACCCATACACCTTACAGTTTAAAACTGGCTCCCATCATAATCACAACCATTTAATTTATCCCACACAACTAATTACATATCTAAACATAATTTTAATGTTATCATAATAATATAACACATAGAAACATGCTATAAACATAGAATCATGGCATAACACTCAAGGCACAGAATCATACTCATTAGGAAACCTAGTAATGCAACTACATGGCATGTCATATTCATGGAATTTGAATTTTATATGTACCTATATATATATATATATATATATATGATGCGTGTAATGATTCATCCTTTCTGAACCAGGACAAGTGTAAAAAATGCCATAAATCACATAAATTAATAAGTAGTGTAAAGTACACAAATTTTAAGAACCCTTTTTTTGGATACAAAAGACTTTGGAATATTTTTTATATTATTCTAGAGCAGCGACCTCAGACAGCGTGCGATTCCGAGCCCCGGTGTGGCCGGAATTAAATTTTCAGTGCGTTCACACTGGAAATGCCAAATAAATGTGATAACTCCTAAACGGTGATCCGGATTAGAGATCTGAGTGTACGTATGGGTCTGAAATGGGGTTTTTACCCTAGTAACGACATAAAACATGTCGGTGCAGGACGTTTGGACCCCTCTCCCTCTTCTGGAACGTTAAACGGATAAATTAATTAATTAATTTATTCGTTTAACGGATTAACGTAAGTATCTCTTAAAATATGGATCGGATTGAAAAACAGAGGGCACCGTTGAGTTCAGAGGGTGTCGTTTACCCTAGGAGGGGTATAAGTTTTGCTGGCACGGGATGTCAGTGAAAAATGGATCCAGGGGCGTTTTCGTAATTTGGCGGCCTCAGGCGTTGAGTTTAATAACTTTTTAACGGGGTCTCGGATTAAAATTCCAAGACCTCCGTTGTGCTTGGGAGTTGGTGTTTACCCTATGTGAGGCTTAACCTCGACCCCGACGGGTGTTTCGGAAGCGGGTTAATTTGTGGGTTTTAAATTAATTAATTTTCTTTATTTAAACACCCCTTCCCCTTCCTCCCCTCTGTTTTCCCCTGGCAAAACCCCTCCTTGCCTCTTCTCCTTCACCTCTCCGGCAAGGCGTGACAACTTCGGCGAGGTGCGGTAATTCCGGCGGATCGACGCGAAGCTCCGGGCGAAGCCCAGCGAGATAGAAGGTTTTTGTTGCGTTTATAATTCCGAACCTTTCTTTTTGATTCATTTTTAGCATCGAACTATTATCTGATCGTCGTTCGATGCCCATGATCACGTATTATGTTATCCGAGCTTTCTTATGCTTGTTTTGGATTCAAAATCTGATCCCCAAGGCCTCCACAGCGGTCCGGTGAAGATTCGTGGGTTTTTGGGGTTCTCTGGCCGGCACGGTGGTCCGGCAATTTCCAGCGGCGGCGGCGCGGTTGTCCGGCGAGCTCAAGGCGGAGGCGGCGTCTCTGCATTGGGGCCGCGTGGGTGGTCGGCGGCTGGTGTTGAAGCGGAGCGGCCGCAGAGGCGGCTGTGGGCACGACGGCGGGCGTCGGCGGGGCAGGGGGCTCCTTCGGGTGACACGGGATCGGCCGCTCGGCCGGTCGTCGCGACAAAACCGGGGTCATCGTGACCACGGGGGCGGCAAGGACCTGCGACTCATGGGTCCACTCGGAAAACCCGGACCGACCGAGCTGGTCCGAGCGTGGACGGGTGGTCCGCGCGGTGAACCGCGGACCGTCGGTTCAGGGAGTGGTTGGAATGCCGAACCAGCCTGGCCCACCCCGTTTCGGCCCGTTAAAATTCTAAAGCGCCCTAAATCAAAAACCAGGGGTCAGATTCGCATGCCATCTACAGAAACGCATTCCTGGCTTTGAGACAAATTTTTTGAGATGGTTTTGGGAATTTTTAATTCCCAAAATGAGGGGCCTCGGTGGCGCGACGTGTACTTTGTCCGACGTCTAATTTGGGCATCGTCAGTGGCGTTGGGACCCTGGCACCAGGAAGAAGCTTTCCAGGGTGGTTTCAGGCGTCGAAGCTGGAGTTGAGGTGTGGGCCCCACAGCCGGTCTTTGAGTTGCGAGCAGCATTTAGCGACTTTCTCACCGGGCGTCCGTTTGGGGTGTGCGAGTAGTCGATTCTGGATGTTTTCCCGAGGGGATTGCAATGGTGCAATCCGCCCGATCTAATTTGGCACGATGGTGTGGGGCCCATGAGGGTTGTTTGGGCGTCGACGGTGATTTTCCATCTTTATAACTAGACAACCATTTTGGACAAGTGAATAGTCCATCTTGTGTGCTTTTTCGAGAGGATCGCAACGGTACGATCTGTTCGTCGTGTTTCGAGACCGGGTTGCAGGTCCCACGCAGCACCACTCGTGTGCGGTGCACCGGAATGCATCTTTTTCTCTAGATATCTGTTGCACTCAAGTAATTAGTCACTTTGACGTGCTTTTCTGAGAGCATTGTGATGGCACAGTTCACCCGAACTTTTTTCGGTGACGTGGTGTGGGTCCCACCCGACCCGGCTACGGTGAATAGTACCTTTTTCACCGGGTGTCCATTTTGGGCAATTGAGTATTCAATCCCGCGTGTTTTTTCAAGGGGATCACAGTGGTGTGATCCATTTGTTCAGATTCGGGATCTTGGGGTGGGCCCCAAACAAGTTTGGTTACAGTGAATAGTACCTTTTTCACTGGTTGACCGTTTCGGGTGAGTAAGTAGTCTATCTCGCGGGTTTTCCCATTGGGATTACAAAGGTGTAATCTATTCAGGCGAGCGGAGGCTCATACGCAATCTTATTAAAAGTGGAAATATGAAGGGTGCCCCGGTGGCGGTTCTTCTACCGTGTTTGTAGCGGACTCTTGGCGTGTGATCGCGTGCACTCCCGTGTGAGTGATGTAAGTGCTTGAAGAGATGTGGTTGGTTGTGCCTCATCCGTTGAGGTGGCAGGTTGGAAAAGTTATGTTTACACCCTTCGTGTTGACATTAGGGTGTCGTGTGCACGATAGCCTTAGGGTTGGAGACGTGGTATACTTTGAGAGTATACGGGAATTCTTGGAGGCACATGTTGGGGATGTTTGTACCTGAGAACGTTTGTGCACTTGGTTGGGTTTGACTTGGGTCCACACGTCGTGTGCGCCCCATGTGTGTTTCATGTTCTACTTTGCATACTTTTGACCTCTCGTGACGTAGAGGGTCCCTCGGTTCTCGATTGTTGACCAACGGGGGTTGAGTTTTTTCCCCTGGCTCTATGCTCAATGGTTTAGATCAGCAGGGTTGAGTGGTTTCCCCTGGTTTTGTTCTAGAGTCGGGTGGTTGTACGATACCCACTCCGTGTTCGGTTGGCCAGTGTTGTACCCTCCAGTAAAGATGGCCAAAGCAGTTCTGGGTTTACCCTCCAGCGGGGCTGGGCAGTGGGTTACTCATCGACTTCTCAGGGATTACCCTCTAGCAGAGACTAGGCAGTGGGTCACCCAACGACTCTTGAGGGTCTACCCTCCAGCAGGGCTGGGCAGTGGGTCGCCTGCCGACCTGTTCAGGGTTTACCCTCTAGCAGAGACTAGGCAGTGGGTCACCCGACGACTCTTGAGGGTCTACCCTCCAGCAGGGTTGGGTAGTGGGTCGCCCGTTGTCTTGTTCCAGGTTTACCCTCCAGTAGGTCTGGGCAGTGGGTCACCCGTCAACTTCTTCCAGGTCTACCCTCCAGCAAGGTTGGGCAGTGGGTTGCCTAACGACTTATTCTAGGTTTACCCTCCAGCAGTGCTGGGCAGTGGGTCGCCTGATGATGTATTATGGTTTACGCTCTAGCAGGGCTGGGCAGTGGGTCACCCGATATCATATTATGAACTACCCTCTAGCAGGGCTGGGCAGTGGGACACTCATTGACATTCTAGACTCAGTCCTTTCTACTAGGCTATTCTGTGTCTTTCCTCCGTGATCACCAGAGCGGGACCCTTGGTTGTACCGGTCGGTGATGGAATGGCTTTGACTTTGAGGAGACCTCTCGACTGCGGGGCAGTGAGGAGGTGTGGTTTGACTTAACCCGGAACTCTCAAGTACGAGGAGTGCTTTCCCCACCGAGACACGTCCTTGTGATGAAACCTAAAACCGTGCGGGTGAGTCAGTGCCGCCCAAAGCAGATAGTGTCAAGGTGCGGTGATTTGAGTCCCTTAACTTGCAGTTTGGGGAAGACGTGTAGGATGCTGGGCATCGATGGTGTTTACTTCTGGGACTGTTGGCGACTCACTTTTTCTTGGGCTGAGCTATGGGATAGAGATCCCCTTACAGTCTTGTCCGGGCTTCTTTATAGAGCACATATATATATATGTGTGTGTGTATATACCTTGTTCGAGTACCCACTTCTTGGGTTTGGTTACTCTCCCTCCAAGAAAGGCGAATACGTGCGGGGTATGCCACATGCTTTCCATGTCTAGCTTCTCGTGGTTGGACGAGTCTAATCTCCTGCTATAGGTATTGAAGACTCGACAATAAGTTCATCTTCTCACTGTTTCCAGATCCTTGTATTTGGACGAGTCTACTTCCTACCTCTTGTTGGGTTGAGTTGTACTCTTTACTGCACTTTCGTTCGCACTCCTTTACATTTCATGTTTTCTCTACTGCTCACCCTTCGGTACCTCCTTTGTTGCTCCCTCGAGACTTTGGGGTATCCTACTAAGTATTTTTATACTCACCCCTGCTTGGGCTTTGCCCGCACTTGGTGTGCCCTTGCAGACGACGGATAGGTTGGTCATGACTTCAGTGGAGCAAAGGAGTTCGTGAGCTTGGACCGAGTGTGGTGGTCGTAGTCGGGTTCCAGGTGGGGGACCCTTCCAGCTATTTTTCTTTTGTTCACCCGTTGCCAGGTTGTGGCACTTTTCTGGTTGGGTGCGTGTTTTTCCCTTTTTCCTTTTTAGTTTACTTTCAGCACTTGCTTTGTACTTTTAGAGTCTGATGCACATTGTGGTATATATATAGCAGTTTCCCTTTTCCTTACTTGTCTTTTCTTTTAATCTTCACTTTTGCATTGAGTGTGCTGTGTGTGGGTGTGTACAGGTACTTAGTCAAAGGCCTCCCCGAGTTGTTGTGCCTTCGGCGCTGGTCGCCAGCCCCTGGCCTATGGAGGTGGGCTTGGGGTAGTTGCGGCTCGAGCCCGGGTAGGGTCGGGTCATGAAAAAGTGGTATCAGAGGTGGTTCATTCCTTAGGACGTTGTTCAGAACTCCCTAAAATAAAAGGAATTGGTTGGGATTTAGGTCAACAGTGTCAACGTGTCTTGAGAGTGGCTCTCAGGCCAGGGAGTCCAGTGATGGGGCAGCGGCCGACGTATCCATTCACCAGGACCTTGATAACCCGCTTGTCGACTCGGCATGCTGAGACACTTGTTACAGAGAAATTTGTTTGTGAATCACATAGGATTGAATCTTTTACCATCCTTCTTGAGTTAGCTCCCCATCATTGTTATTGGTATATACATATATGCTCATCTGACCGCAGCACTCCTTGATAATATTCAGGATGTCTCCGCGAAGACAGCCAGCTAGGATACCAGCTTGGGTTTGTGATGACGACCCTGTGAGCTACGAGGCCTCAGTCTAGAACCCATCATGCGAGACCCTTTCTCCGGGTGGGCCGGTAGCAGCACCCCCACCTGTTGAGTAGCAAAAAACTTCAGTAGAGCAGGCTGAGCTTGAGCGCAGGTTGAGCGCGCTCCGTGAGTTCCAGCGGCAAAGACCGCTGAGGTTCAATGGTGAGCCAAACCCTCAGGCAGCAGAGGTTTGTCTAGAGATAGTGGTCCTCCTTTTCAGGCTTGTGCAAATGCCAAAAGATTAGAGAGTGGCTTTGGCAGCCAACCTTTTTCATGGAGAAGCCTGGAGTTGGTGGAGTCTGGTGACTCAGTTTCTTGATTAGTCGTCGCTTTCGTGGGGCGAATTTCAGTTGTTGTTCCATGTGGAGTTTTGCCCCTCCTGCTTGTGCTCCGTTCGGATTCAGGAGCTCCTACAGTTTCAGCAGGGAGGGATGACGGTGGCCTAGTACGCGGCTAGTTTCGTAGACCGTGCACGCTTTTACCCGGACTTGGTCCATGACGACAACATCCGAGCGCGGAATTTTGAGCAGGGTCTCCGCCGAGAGATTCATGTTGTCATAGTACCCTTGGGCATTTCAACATATGTCGGGGTGCTAGAGCAGGTGCTAGTGACAGAGGGATTCCTGTCACGTTCTAGAGTTGGTGGTGGTAGCAGGCACGTCGGAGCCGAGACGTCTGTCACAGCTAGCAGGCGTCGGCAAGCAGAACCTAGACGTAGGTGGCTTTCTGACAACCAGGCTTAGGGGAGTGGTCGTATACCACAGTGGTGCCGGAGGGCACCAGTGCAGCCCGAAGAGAGTATGTGTTATGCTTTCTATGGGCGAGGTCACTTGGCATGGGAATGCCCGACCAGGAATGCAGAGATCATCGGGTAGGCAGCAGGTGCACCACCACAACGGAGGTAGCGTCGTGATCGGAGTAGCGCCCAAAGAGGTGGTTATAGAAGAGGATCGGGAGGAACTGGTAGTGGAGGACGGCCTTCTGAGGTCTTCCCATCACCACTAGGTGGTCCATGTCAGGCTCCAGGAGCTGACAGTTGGGACCGCAGACAGCCGCGAGCTTTGGATGTCTACGATCCTGGAGAACATGAGGTGGTAAGAGGTACGCTCTACAGCTCTTCTACTTTTTGTAGTAGAATTGTTAGACTTTTTGTGTGGAATTCTTTCCTCCCTTCTCCTTTCTTGAGGTGTTACCAGGGTGACACAGGGCATCGGGTGTAACCCTGTGTTGGTAAGGAAAAAGGTGTGGGACCTTTTTATCTAGTCGATGGTGTCGACTACTTTGCCTTTCGAGCGTGTAAGAGAGCCTTGGTTGTGGGACATCGACTGTGGAACCTTGCATGACTAGATATCCTTGGGTGTTTCACCATATGGATATTCTGAAGGAGGGAATCACCGGGCATTGTTCCAAGTGCGGGCAGTGATTCCAGTCGCGGCATGCAACGTGGAGGTTTAGTTGGGGATGTGATCTACCCCTGAGGTCCTTCGGACCGTTTGAGACCGTGAAGAGGGATGGCGAGGTTCTCAACTGCCTTTCCCTAACCCCAAGGGCTGGTTTGAGTGCATGACGTCTCCCACGTGACTCACCTGAGAAGAGGTGTGCATGCTCCTATGTATGACATTGGCGAGGGCAGACATCATGTGAACAGATCAAATCCTTTGCTCTGTGTGCGGTGGTGCAGAGTTGTGCGTGATTTCTTCTGGTTACGGGAGAGCTAGGTGCGGGCTTAGTACCCTGAGTTATTCCCTAGTTTGGATTTTCGGGGACGAAAATCTTGAAGGATGGAATCATGTAAGAACACTATTTTTGTCAACAAAAGACTTTGGAATATTCTTGATATTATTTCAGAGCATCACCCTCAGACGGCGTGTGATTCTGAGCCCCGGGGTGGTCGGAATTAAATTTTATGTGCATTCACACTGGAAACGTGAAATAAATGCAATAACTCCTAAACTGTAATCCGGATCAGAGATATGAGTGTACGGATAGGTCCGGAATGGTTTTTTACCCTAGTAACAACATAAAACATGTTGGCGCGGGACGTTTGGACCCCTCGCCCGCTTCTGGAACGTTAAACGGATAAATTAATTAATTAATTAATTTGTTTAATGGATTAACTTAAGTATATCTTAAACGGTGGCTCGGATTGGAAAATCAAGGGCACTGTTGAGTTTGGAACGTGCCTTTTACCCTAGGAGGTGTATAATTTTTGCGGGCGCGGACCATCTGTGAAAAATGGCTCTAGGGGCGTTTTCGTAATTTGGTGGCCTCGGGTGTTGAGTTTAATAACTTTTGAACGGGGTCTCAGATTAAAATTTTGAGACCTCCGTTGTGCTCGGGAGGTGGTTTTTACCCTAGGGGAGGCTTAACCTCGACCCCGTCGGGCGTTTTGGAAGGGGGTTAATTTGTGGGTTTTAAATTAATTAAAATTTTAATTAATTTTCTTTATTTAAGCACCCCTTCCCCTTCCTCCCGTCTGTTTTCCACTAGCAAAACCCCTCCTCGCCTCTTCTCCTGCACCTCTCCGGCGAGGTGCGACAACTCTGGTGAGGCGTGGTAATTCCGGCAGATCGATGCGAAGCTCCGGGCGAAGCCCAGCGAGGTAGAAGGTTTTTGTTGCGTTTATAATTCTGAACCTTTCTTTTTGATTCATTTATAGCATCAAATTGTTATCTGATCATCGATCGATGGCCATGATCACGTATTAAGTTATCCGTGCTTTCCGATGCTTGCTTTGGATTCGAAATCTGATCCCTGAGGCCTCCGCAGCGGTCCAGCGAAGATTCACGGGTTTTTTGGGTTCTCTGGCCGGCACGGTGGTCCGGTGGTTTCCAGCGGCGGCAGCGCGGTGGTCCGGCGAGCTCAAGGCGGCAGTGGAGCAGCTCCAGGTGGAGGTGGCGTATCGGCAGTGGGGCCGCGCGGGCGGTCGGTGGCTGGTGTTGAGGCGGAGCGGCCGCAGAGGCGGCTGTGGGCGCGACGGCGGGCGTCGGCGGGGCAGGGGGCTCCTTCGGGCGACACGGGACCGGCCGCTCGGCCGGTCGTCGCGACAAAATCGGGGTCGTCTTGACCCCAGGGGCGGCAAGGACCCGCGACTCGCGGTTCCACTTAGAAAAGTTGGACCGGCCGAGCCGGTCCGGGCGTGGACGGGCGGTCCGCGCAGTGAACCGCGGACCGCCGGTTCAGGGAGTGGTGGGTCGGCCGAACCAGCCTGGCCCACCCCGTTTCGGCCCGTTAAAATTTTAAAGCGCCCTAAATCACAAACCAGAGGTTGGATTCGTGTGCCGTCTACGGCAACGCGTTCCTGACTTTGACATGAATGTTTTGAGATGGTTTTGGGAATTTTTAATTCCCGAAATGAGGGGCTTCGGTGGCGCGACGTGTACTTTAAGTGAATTGGAGTTTTTTCGAGGATCTTGTTTCAGACGGCGCGGATGCGTCTGACGTCCGATTTGAGCGTCATCAGCGGTGTTGGGACCCTAGCGTCGGGGCAAATATTTCCAGGGTGGTTTCGGGCGTCGAAGCCAGAGTTGAGGTGTGGGCCCCACGGCCTGTCTTTGAGCTGCGAGCAGCGTTTAGCGACTTTCTCACCGGGCGTCCGTTTGGGGCGTGCGAGTAGTCAATTCTGGATGTTTTCCCGAGGGGATTGCAATGGTGCAATCTGCCCGCTCTAATTCGGCACGATGGTGCGGGGCCCACGAGGTTTGTTTGGGCGTCGACGGTGATTTTTCATCTTTATCATCGGACGACCGTTTTGGACAAGTGAATATTTCATCTTGTGTGCTTTTTCGAGAGGATCGCAATGGTGCGATCCGTTCGTTGTGTTTTGGGACCGGGTTGCGGGTCCCACGCAGCACCGCTTGTGTGCGGTGCGCCGGAATGCATCTTTTTCTCTGGATATCCATTGCACTCAAGTAAGCAGTCACTTTGACGTGCTTTTCTAAGAGCATTGTGATGGCGCAGTTCGCCCGACCTTTTTTCGGGGACGTGGTGTGGGTCCCACCCAACCCGGCTACGGTGAATAGTACCTTTTCACCGGGTGTCCATTTTGGGTGATTGAGTATTCAATCCCTCATGTTTTTCCGAGGGGATCGCAGTGGTATGATCCGTTTCTTCGGATTCGGGATCTTGGGGTGGGCCCCACACGAGTTTGGTTATGGTGAATAATACATTTTTCACCAATTGACCGTTTCGGGCGAGTAAGTAGTCTATCTCGCGTGTTTTTCTGTTGGGATTACAAAGGTGTAATCTGTTCAGGCGAGTGGAGGATCATATGCGATCTTATTAAATGTGGAAATATGAAGGGTGCCTCGGTGGCGGTTCTTCTACCGTGTTTATAGCAGACCCTTGGCGTGTGATCGTGTGCACTCCCGTGTGAGTGATGTAAGTGCTTGAAGAGATTTGGTTGGTTGTGCCTCATCCATTGAGGTGGCAGGTTGGAAAAGTTACGTTTACGCCCTTCGTATTGACGTTGGGGTGTCGTGTGCACGATAGCCTTAGGGCTGGAGACGTGGTATACTCTGAGAGTATACGGGAATGCTTGGAGGCACATGTTGGGGATGTTAGTACCTAAGAATGTTTGTGAGCTTGGTTGGGGTTGACTTGGGGCCACACGTCGTGTGGGCCCCATGTGCGTGTCGTGTTCTGCTTTGCGTACTTTTGACCTCTCGCGACGTAGATGGTCCCTCGGTTCTCGATTGTTAACCAGCGGGGGTTGAGTTTTTTCCCCTGGCTCTGTGCTCGATGGTTTAGATCAGCAGGGTTGAGTGGTTTCCCCTGGTTTTGTTCTGGAGTCGGGTGGTTGCACGATACCCACTCCGTGTTCAATTGTCCAGTGTTGTACCCTCCAGTAGAGATGGCCAGAGCAGTTCTGGGTTTACCCTCCAGCGAGGATGGGTAGTGGGTTACTCATCAACTTCTCAGGGTTTACCCTCTAGCAGAGACTAGGCAGTGGGTCACCTGATGACTCTTGAGGGTCTACCCTCCAGCAGGGCTGGGCAGTGGGTTGCTCGTCATCTTGTTTCAGGTCTACCCTCTAGTAGGGTTGGGCAGTGGGTCGCCTGTCGACTTGTTCAGGGTTTACCCTCTAGTAGAGACTAGGCAGTGGGTCACTTGACGACTCTTGAGGATCTACCCTCCAGTAGGGCTGGGCAGTGGGTCACTCGTCGTCTTGTTTCGGGTTTACCCTCCAGCAGGGCTGGGCAGTGGGTCACCCGTCGACTTCTTCTAGGTCTACCCTCCAGCAAGGCTGGGCAGTGGGTCGCCTGACAACTTATTCCTGGTTTACCCTCCACCAGGGCTGGGCAGTGGGTCTCTTGATGATGTATTATGGTTTACCCTCCAGTAGGGCTGGGCAGTGGGACACTCGTTGACATTCCAGACTCAGTCCTTTCTACTAGGCTAGTCTGTGGCTTTCCTCTGTGATCACCGGAGTGGGACCCTTGGTTGTATGGGTCGGTGATGGAACGGCTTTGACTTTGAGGAGACCTCTTGATTGCGGGGCAGTGACGAGGTGTGGTTTGACTTAACCCGGAACTCTCAAGTATGAGGGGCGCTTTCCCCAACAAGAAGCGTCCTTGTGATGCAACCTAAAACTGTGCGGGCGAGTCAGTGCCGCCCAAAGAGGATAGTGTCGAGGTGCAGTGATTTGAGTCCCTTGACTTGCAGTTCGGGGAAGACGTGCGGGATGCTGGGCATCGATGGTGTTTACTTCTGGGACTATTGGTGACTCACATTTTCTTAGGTTGAGCTATGGGATGAATATCCCCTTATAGTCTTTTTCGGGCTTCTTGATAGAGCACATATATATATATATGTATATACCTTGTTCGAGTACCCACTTCTTGGGTTTGGTTACTCTCCCTCCAGGAAAGGCGAAGATGCGCAGGGTATGCCACATGCTTTCCGTGTCTAGCTTCTCATGGTTGGACGAGTCTACTCTCCTTCTATAGGTAGCGAAGACTTTATGAGAAGTTCATCTTCTCACTGTTTCTAGCTCCTTGCATTTGGATGAGTCTACTTCCTACCTCTTGTTGGGTTGATTTGTACTCTTTACTGCACTTTCGGTCTCACTCCTTTACTTTTCTTGTTCTATCTACTGCTCACCCTTTGGTACCTCCTTTGTTTCTCCCTCGAGCCTTCGAGGTATCCTATTGATTATTTTTATTCTCACCCCTTCTTGGGGTTTTCCTGCACTTGGTGTTCCCTTGCAGACGATGGATAGGTTGGTCGTGACTTCAGTTGAGCATAGAATTTCGGGAACTTGGACCGCGTGCGATGGTCGTAGTAGGGTTCCAGGTGGGGGACCCTTCCAGCTGTTTTTCTTTTGTTCACCTATTGTCGGGTTGTGGCACTTTTCTGGTTGGGCGCATGTTTTTTCCTTTTTCCTTTTTAGTTTACTTTCAGCACTTGCTTTGTACTTTTAGAGGTCGATGCACATTGTGGTATATATATAGTAGTTTCCCTTTTCTTTACTTGTCTTTTCTTTTACTCTACACTTTTTCATTGATTGTGCTGCATGTGGGTGTGTACAGGTACTTAGGAAAAGGCCTCCCTGAGTTGTTGTGTCTTCGGCGTTGGTCACCAGCCCCTGGCCTATGGAGGCGGGCTTGGGGTAGTTGCAGCTCGAGCCCGGGTAGGGTCGGGTCCTGACACCAATCACTCGAGATGAAATCAAATTCAATTGTAATATCGAACAGCATGAAGGCCACTTGGTAATTTCCCATACATGGGGTGATCAGTCCCAATCACAACTATTTACCAAGCATCGACACATTCCTAGTCTCCTGTCTTCTATCCCAAAATAGTAAGATAATAGAAAAATAACCTCCTCTGATACCACTTTGTAATGTCTTGGACCAACTCACCACTAAGATAGTGGTTGAATTGGTGGGTCACATGGTCTCAAGAGCGCCTCCCCATACACCATAGGCTGTTGACTAGTAGCGAGGGTATATTAATGGTATGGTTGGGAAACTATACCCTCTCAATTAGAGTATCAAAATGATTTATCAGATAATAATTAATAAATAAATGTGGAAGTAGTAATAATATGAAAACAAGCAGTGAAAAAATAATATAATATCTAAATTAAAATAAAATGGTCAACACCAATTCCATATAATGATGCATGTAATGTTAGGTGTTACTAAAAGGTATAAATAGTAAAAAATAACAAAATAAAAGGAAAAACCAATGTTCAACTCCTCAAGAATCTTGATCAAGAGTCAAGTCTTGTGCTCCCTAGATTCCATGTACATAGCACAACATAAGAAATGAATCCAAATACTTGTGAGAAATAAGATCTACTCACGTGAAAAATTGTTCCCAAGAAAGGTGTAAGATAATAATATCAGTAGTTTGGCACCCACAGTATCTATCCCAATCCATTGCATGATATATAATGTAGTGAGTAGGTATAAGTAGAAAAATAAAAGATCCATGCTGAATAAATAAACAATAACCTACCCATGTTCCTAAGGGACACTTGGCAAATATACCTACTTCAACGCCCCTCTAGGTATCTATGTTTGTGGGTAGATCCTACTTCATCAGGATGGATCACCCAAATCGATGGCAGATTCTCCTTTCAAGGATGAATCACTCAAATATACCATAAGCATACAGCCTCTTTCCTCAGGCTAACCAAAACCTCTCCCTTGGGTATTACTATAATCTCACCCTCAGGCATCGTGTCACTGTGCATCTTTGCCTAAAGCATTTGAAATAAACATATAAGCTACCCTCGATAATTCAATACCAGTGTGCCTAACCCTCATGCTATATAAAAACATGCACTAATCTCACATACATCACTAGAATCTCACCCTCAGGCCTCATGTGATTGGGCATCTAGCCCTCAGGCATCCAATATAAACATTTAATCTTCTCTCTGGTTTCAACACCAAACATGAGTCCTCAGACATCCCATATAATCATATACTCTACCCTCGGGCATCAATTACATGTTTTTCTTTCACTCTGGTGGTACGAAAGAACTTTCACCAAGCCCTTAGGCTTCCATATTAAACATGAGTTGTATCCAAAAAGACTCAACATGCCAAATAGTATCAAACCCTCGCGCATCAATCACATAAATATCACATAATCTCAAAATCTAATCAAAAAAATTAACAATTCTAGTATCAAGCATACCATATTTATCATAATAAGACACAATGATCAATTTATAAAAATTACTATCTGTAAAACCAATTCATTTCATTAATCTAGCCTCTTAATTATCATCATAATTATATCAAACCTATTTAATTAATCATTCGACCCTTAGTTTGTTAATATATTGATTAACCATAATTATCCAAGGATATTCTTACACAATAAATCACACAAATTTATTCTTATGTTAATTCCAAATTCAAAGACATCAATCAAATGAATTATACGATTTATTATACGGCTTGAAAGTTGAATAAACTAGGTCGCAATTAAATCCAAATTTGGAACACCTATTAGGTGATTATAGATCTTATTCTTCTTGTCTATGGACCCAAGGGATTCAATGGTGGTTTAAAATAGAATATTATAGTTTTACATGGGTTATCCAATTTATTTGTTCGAGCCTGTGATGTGTTGGTGTGATCGCACATATCAAAATTACTATAAATAATTATATCAGATAAAAAGGGATTGAGTTTATACCACCTACTTGTGGTACCAAACAATAATCATAGATTTTGTAATAGGGTATAATACACATGTTAATATTCATAATTTAATACATGAGTCAAATTCCTCTTATGAATATCATTATCCAAGGTAAAATCCATTAAGGCACTACATTTCATTATAAGCATTTACTTATGCATAAGCAAAAGAGCATGGCCTTACAATACCTTGCGGTCAATCTATTTAATACCATTTGATTCATTTTAATATAGGAAACCCTATCATTCATTATCCATTTCTTTTAAAAAAAACTCATTCAATTTACCAAAATATGGAAAAATCACTTAAAAGGCTCAATGGGTCAAATGCAAAGTGCCATTAGAAAAAGGGAAATTACCTACCCTAGTAATTCTCATTAATAAATCAAGCCATTGATTTTATAAGACATTCCAAATACTAAATGTTCTTTGTCTTATTAAACATCATCCCAATAGTGGACAACTCCATTTATGAATATCAAGGATGGTCATACAAAAAAACATTCCATATTCCAAACATAATCTCAAACATAAAGAAACACCAATGAAATAGGCCAAGAAATAAATAATATCTGAACATTACTTTTTAGCTTGAACACAGTGCACCTCCATTGGAGGGATTTTATTATTAATACTTAAATAAATTATAAAAAAATAATTTGTTCAATTAAGCATTATATCCAATTTACCAAAGGAAATCATTTTATAAAAACTACCATACATGGAAAAGAATTAATTAAATGTGTAAAAGAAATTAATTAATGCATAATTAAATTTAATGTAAAAGGAATTCAACCCTACCTCAAGAAGTAGACCAAGCCAAACACTCTATAGTTAGCGGATTTTGACGATGGTAATGATCGTTCCACACTTACACACACAGACATTACTATATATCTATATATATATATATATATATCCTATAATCCAATGTACATATTCACCTTTCCATGAGGGAATATGTATAAGGAAGATATATATATATATATATATATATTCACACATATACATACCTATGTATATGAGTGTAAACCTTCACGGAGTTTCCAAACGCTCTACAAATAAATACCAGGGACTCAAAACATTATGGAAAATACCAACACACTCAAAGAAGAATTCTGGTAACTCATAAACCATCAAAGCCCCAATTATTAAATGAGCGATAATGAAGAACAAAGGCAAAACTTACCCCAAATTGAATATGGTGGATCGAGATGATCTGAACCACTTCACCTTCAGTGGCAGTTGTCGGAATACAAACCAAGGAGTACCATGAGATGCTTCCCACAACCTAACATCGGAGGACAACCGAAAATCTGGTTAGCCTCAGCCCTAGGGTTTTGTTTGCACCACACCAGGTGATATGAAACTAAAAAAATGGCCCGAAGCAAGAGATAAGGGAGAGATGAGATCTTTCCTTGAAGATTTAGAGAGAAATCAGCAAGAAATCCTAACAGATTTCATCGATTAAAGAAGAGTCGTGGAGGGGGTGTGTTGTATGGCCTGGTGAGGAGCCCAGGGAGGGCATCGTGTGATTGAGGGGGAGAGAGGGGTGAGATCCCATTTTTTGTTTTTCTTAAAACCTAAACAAATAATCATAATAATAATAATAGAAATCATAGTATTATTATTATTATTATTAAATAATTTTATTTATTTTTATTTCCTTTTAATTTTAATTTAACTAATTAATTTATTAAAAAAATCCACACATATTTGTTGTTGAGGGCCGCACGGTTTCAGAATAACCATGCACCCCTTCCAACTCCTTCTAACTTGGGTTTTCGGAGCCCGACACTCCTGAAACTTGACAGAACACCCAGGGAACCCCCCCCCCCCGATCCATGAACCACATCCAAAAATAACACATTGAAGTGCAGAAACTCTCAGAATTAAGTTTTGAAGCTCAGATTCAAAAACAGACCATCCAGTAAATGCCAAAAGTTCAAATTCCCTTGGATTTTGTCTGGTTCAAAACATGGGACAATAAATAAACCCATGCTGCATCCCTTGAAATTCCCATGAAAAATTACCTTCTACATATGGGTTTTGTATTTATATATTTATATATGTGTGTGTTATGTATTCTATCTCACTCTCTATATATACATATACATACATATATATATATATATGTGTGTGTTTTATATGTATATACATGTATCATGTTTTTCTAAATGTGTAGTCATTGGAATAGTTTTAAACTGGAAAACATGAATAATGATTTTTAAGTTTTAACTCCCTTAGCAGGTTCATCACCTCCACCATAGTATATGATTTAGCTTATATATTTATATTTTCTCTATAATTAATCACTCATTCTTCTAATATGGTGTATACATTATATGTGTTTGACTTAGGAGGCTGTGAAGGAATCCTTCTTCATGTTTGCAAGACTATTGGAACTAGATTCTCGGAAAGCCTTATACCTAATCAGGTACATAATAAGTTCTATACTATACTATAAACCTTTAATATTAGAAAAAAAAATTATTAAAATTTCCTTCATTATCCATTTTTTAATAAATCATTCAAATTAGGAATTATGAGGGTGTTAATAACTTGCTTATATATGAGCATAATCAAAATAAATATTGATTTTGGTCTTTTGGTGTTTTACTAAGTTCTCTACTATTATGGTAGTTGCATATGATTCTTCAATAATTAATTGACCCATGATAATATGGATTTTTCTTGATTAGATTCATGATTTCAATTGAATTAAATTATTATTTCCTGAAAGGGACTAGGTTGTAGATGTCTTTTTATTTTCTCTGGTCTTTCACATGAAAATATGATTATTTTTGTATTTCTATAATGACCTATATTTCCCTAGTCCCTTCCTTTTTGAAAATCTATTGTTTAAGGTGTTATGGGAGCTGTCAGTGGATTACTTCAAGAGTTTTCCAAATTTCTAGTTTTTTTATCAGCATGACAGTGTGTTGGCATGTCAGTTTGTCGGCATGTCAGTGCATCGGCATGTTAGTGCATCGACATGTCAGTGTGTCGGCATGTCAGTGCGTCAATGAGTTGAGGGAATTGGTATCAGTGAGTCTAGGCATTGTTAGGACAATGTGTTGGTAGGTCGAGGCATCGGTAGGTCTAGTCATCGGTAAGTCAGTGCGTTGGTAGGTCAGGGCGTCGGTAGATTAGGGCGTCGGTAGGTTAGGGCATCGGTTAGTCAGGGTGTTAGTGGTTCAGGGAATCGATGGGTCAGGGCATCGGTGGGTTAGCATCGGTAAGTCATGTCGGTAGCTCACATGTTGGTAGATCAGCGTCGGTGACTCACCCAACAGCGACTCATCCATCGGTGACTCATTTCCAATTTTTCTAGTTTTTTCCCAGTTTTTCTAGTTTCTCCCCTATTAAGTGTTTGTATCCATGAAATGGTAACCTATAAACTCACATTCGTGCATTGGTCTGTCTCCACCATTTTTTAGGGGAATTATTAATTTCCTTGTATCTCATAATGTTCCACTAGCTTTGTAACCGCCAAACCACGTGGTCAAATCCCAATCTGATTTTCCAGAAATTTTGAAATCTTCTCCATGATTTTTAAGATCTCTTCTTTTTATAAACATAGATCCCTTCTCTCATTCTTCCTTTTATCTTCCTATGGTGCACCTAGATTCTTCCTCCCTAGAGGATTCGTGTTCCTGTTTCAGAGCTCTCCTGCTTAGTTTTCTTGGAGTTCTTCCCTACTGTTGGTGTGACCCCTATTCTTGATGCAAGGATGAACTTCAATACTTTGATCACCCGGTAGGGATTTATTTTATCTCTCTTTAATTTTTCATCATGTGGAGTTAGTATGCTAATAATTCCTTATGAGTAACGACTAAATACTTTTCTTAAAATGAGAAATAAATACTAAGTGAATTAGATCAAAGGATAAAAAAGGTAAATAAAATAATGGGTAGGGAGTGGTTTGATGTTGATCGTTTGTTTTATTTTATTATCCTTATTGATATTATGATTCATTGTGGCTTTAAATACTTATGAAAATAATGGCCATTGGTGGTCCTTTCTTGTGCACTAGTTATTTTTTGTTTTTATTCTTGAATAAATGACTATAACATTAAATATACTTAATCACGTACACTAGTTAAATAAATGGATTCCCCCAAGATCAATTCTATTCTATGATCACCCCTATTATAATTAAGTGTAATTAAAGAAACCCTACTGGTTAAATCTGGATATATACACGTCTTGTTGACAGGTGTAGTTGAGTGCTGTGTTTTGTAGAGTCTTGTAACCTTGTGTGAGTTATGTGGTGATGTTGTTGGGAGCATGGTTATGGGTAAAATGTTGGGTAGAGGAGTGGGATATGTGAGAAGGGTGTGGTATGATTTTTCAATTGGGTCGTGGGTTAATAGTATTTGTTGTGGGATTTGTGTGTTGGGTGGTACAGGGGAGATGTGATAGAATCTCAGTCTGAGATATTGATTGATTGTGGAATGGATGAACTTATAGGCTACTGAATTGCCTTTGTTGTGTTTTGGTCATGGAGTAAAGTTGGGAAGTGGTACTGCGATGTGGATATGGACTTGTACACAGTGGGACTGTAAGTCTGTTTTTGTGTTGTTCTGTGGTGGGATAGCAGTTTGGTTTTTCTTGTTGTTTTGATATGGTTTTGGTGGGTAGTTTCTTGGTACTGCTATAATAAATTAAAGTGAACCCCTTAATTAATAAATGGAAATTAGTTAAATAAAAAGGGGTTGGGTTTTGCTTTGGCAGTGGTTGTTGTGTTGTTATGCATATAGGGGTGGCAGTGAAAGTGTTTCTGATTGGGTTGGTTGTTTTTTCAGAAACCCATAGGTTGGGTTGAGTGTCTTCTTACCTATATATATATATATATATATATATATATATATATATATATTGTAGTTCCTTGTGATTTCTATATGCACCCCACACTTGCTGAGAACTATGTTCTGAACATCTCCATTTCATGGGGGAGGGTGTCTTTCCCAACATCTCGGTGAGAGGATAGATGGCTGGTTACTGAATTTCTTCCTTGCACCCTCTTCTGAGTTCTTACTGCTCGAGCATATCTTGGCAGACTGTAATGGATTGAGGCTCACCATAGTCCAAGATTTTTTGGGAAAGTGTTTGTTGTAGATTATAAGCTTAGGTGTTTTTGGGCCAGGATTGTTTTTTCAAGTGTCTTCTGGATGAGGCCCAAGTGTCTTTGAGCAAGAGGTGTGGTTTTTGTGGCCCAAGTGTCTGCAGGCGGGATTGTTTGTGGCTTGAGGCCCAAGTGTGTGTGGGCTGGTTCTGGTAGTGAGACTATGTATGGGAAGAGTGGTAATTTCAATATGTTATCCATTAGGTATAAGTAGTCAAATAGTGGTAAAGTGGTGTGGGGTACCCAAATATTGATGTTCTTATACTATTATATTACTTGCGTTATTTGGTGAGTGTGCCTTGGTGAGGCTGGGCTAGTTAGTATTCCTTGGTTGGTTCTTTGAGGTTCTACTATTTTCTCACATGTACATTAGTATGTTCCCTCAATTTTGCACGGGTGGCTTTAGATTTTTCTTACTAGGTATACTTGTATACTCACCCTACATATATAAAACTATTTTCAGATTTCCAGGAGGACTTTGAGGACTGTGCTGGACTTTACTAGCTCTGGTGTCGGGATTAGTTGTTATTTCTACTTAGTCTCTTTTCTTTTGGTAGCTTACTTTAGAGTTTTTTTACCTTGCATCAGCTTTACTTTTGAACATGCATTTGGGAATGGATTTTGGATTCCCTTTTACTTTTTTTATTTGTAGTTTTTTGGGATTTACCATCTTATCTTCTGATCTTGTTATAAGAAAAGGGTAATGCCTTCCATATTTGTGTGAAATTCTATACCCTTGGTGCTAGTATCTAATCCGGGTACCATCAAAGGTAGGACTTAGGGGGTCATTATCTCTCCTTCATCTTTAGGAAGGAAGGGCATGGCACTTTTTTATCTCTTCTCTCATCTTGAGGAAGTCGGGTCGTGAAAAAATGGTATCAAATAAAGGTTTAGGAGTTGAAAGATAGGATGGAGTTTGGATTTAGTAACATTGAGGATTTCATGGGATGGTAGGGAAATTATTTTAGGAAATCTTGTAATGAAAAATAGTCTAGGGAAGGACAGCTAGGACATAGAATTTTAGGGGCCCCCTGTGATCTGATGTAAGGACTCTAGACCTACTTAACGAGTAAGTGAGGCTATACCGATTGCAGGTTAGACACCCTAGGAAAAGTACATGCATCATAATGACTTGTTTTCTTGTGTGTCTTGGGTGTTTTTTGAATTTAAAATAAATAAAGAGTAAAAACAAAATTAAAAAAAATTATACTTCTTAGGCTTATGAGTTCCTTGTTTACTTTTTCAGGTATAGAACCCAGAGATCGCCCCCATGTGATACGAGTAGTTGAGGCCTAATAGGTTGACCCAGTTGATCATTGGAGGGCTAATCGAGAAGAGGAATATGACCAGTGGTAGAAGATGCTTTGTGGATTCTAGCAGTAGACTCTGGGAAAGTACGAGGGTAGCATCTTAGACATGGAAACTAAAGGTTGGCTCGAGGAGCTTTTGATCTATTTCAGCTTGATCAAATCTCCTAAAGGGTACTATGTTCCTCTAGAAGTGATCCATATGCGAGGATAATCACATCAGTGGTGGATGATTTATCTTAGGGATAGGAAGGAAACTGAGGTTTTTTGGGCTGACTTTGAAAAGGGGTTCTGGGCAGAATTCCTTTCGTCCATGATAAAGGCTGAGAAGAGGCAGGATCTACTCTCACTCTAGTAGGGGAGTATGTTGTTGAGGAAACTAGGGATCAAGTTAAAGTATCTCCTACGTTTTTCACTGGATCTCTTCTTGGATGAGGAGCCCTGAGTGAGATGTTTAGAGGAGGCACTCCCACCTTATCTTCAGTATTTTGTTAATCCTTTCACTATACTGACATACTTAGAGGTTCTGAAAAAGGACAAAGTAGTATAAAGGATACACTCACCAGGAGGTGTACCATGAGAGGGGATCCAGCCGAGTTTTTCAAAAGGGAAAGTCATCAGTAGTAGGTCTTCATCGTCAGGGCCTTCTAGGTTTTGACCAGCCAGGAATGGACCTCAGCAGTTCTAATTTCAATCTCCTGGTTCTCTCCCTTTTCCCATGGGCCCAAGACCAATGTGATTTATCTGTGGAGGCCATGGAAATCTTTTGAACCAGTTCCCAGTTTGATCGTCATACAGTGGGGGTGTGTAGGGTCAGTGCCCACCTCAGCAGTAGTAGTTTCTAGTCAAGCCCTTCCAATAGAAGGGGCAGTGAGCTCCCACTCCACCTAGGGTAGATGGTGTAAGAGTAACTTGACCTCAGGGTTCTCCTCAAGGACCTCGACCAGGTCTTGTTCTGGGAGGTGATCGAAAGTATAGTGGTAGAGGAGTTGGGCGTGGGTAGTTACATGCCATGGAGGTAGCAGTTCTAGTAGGGCTAGAGGTTGTTTGAGGTTCGATCAGTCTGTTTAGTACTCTTGTGTGTGCCTTGTTTGATTTAGGAGACTCTCACTCATTTGTTGCACCCAGTCTATCCCATTCTCTGGAAATAGATGTAGAGAGAATTCCCATTCCCCTGATGTTGAGTACACCATTTGGAGGTTAGACCAGTCTGTTTGATGTTTGTCGATGATGTAGACTGATGTTGGGGGGCACACCAGTCTAGTGGGGATCTTCTTCTACAATAGATGCATTCATACGATGTCATCCTAGGCATCGACTAATTTTTTTCTATGCATTATTTTATCGACTGATTCTAGAGAAGATTTGTGTTCTAAGATGTGGACGGCCAATGCATAACGTTTGTTGGTGAGTGGAGTTGTTAGGAGGGAATCCAGCATGTGGAGCCTCTTATTTCTTTGTTAAAAGAGATATCAGTGGAATCAATAGATATAGAGATGGTGGAAGTTCCAGGGGTTTTTAGTGAATTCCTAGATTTCTTCCCTGAAGAGGTTGTGAATCTACCCCCTCTATGTGACGTTGAGTTCGGGATAGGATTGCAACCCGATACTCGTCCGATTTCGATGGCTTCCTATCAAATGGTGCCTTCTAAGTTGAAAGAGTTTCAGATTAAGGTTTACGACCTGATGAAGAAGGGTTTTATCCAGCCAAGTGTGTCACCATGGGGTGATCTGGTCTTGTTTGTGAAGAAGGCTAATGGTGGTCTAAGACTGTGCATAGACTACCGTAGACTGAATCAAGTGATGGTCAATAACCATTACCCCTTCCAAGGATCTAATATCTTTTCAACCAATTAAAGGGGGTAGGTTGGTTCTCTAAGATCGACATGTAGTCTGGATATCATCAATTGAGGGTAAAGGTGGGTGACATCCTGATGACTACTTTTAGGTGCAGGTATGGTCACTTAGATCTCGTGGTCATGCCCTTTAGTGTCACGAATGCACCATTCATGTTCTTGGGGCTCATGAACTCTGTTTTCCATGAGTACCTAGACCGTTTCATCATCATTTTCATCGATGATATCCTAATCTACTCAAGGTTATATGAGGAGCACGTCGGACATCTAAGGACTGTCTTGGAGGTCCTTCGACACCACCATCTCTATGGAAATTTTTCCAAGTGCAATTTCTGTACATGAGGGGTGCACTTCCTTGGACACATGGTGTCTCAACAAAGGATATTAGTGGACCCTTAAAAGGTTGAAGTAGTTGTTTCTTGGGCAGCACCCAAGAATATGGTGGCAGTTCATAGCTTCTTGGGTCTGTCAGTCTATTATCGGAGGTTCATGCTTGACTTCTCTCAAGTTGCATCTCCATTGACATATTTGACCAGAAAAGATTAGGGCTTTGTGTGGAGTGAGTAGTGTTAGGAAGCTTTCATATATTTGAAGGAAAGGCTGGTTAGTGCCCTGGCGCTTAGGTTTTCAGAGGAAGGAGTGATGTTTGAAGTGTTCTGTGACGTTTCTGGATTAGGCTTGGGGTGTGTGCTGATGAATCAGTATATAGTAATCTATTATGGGTCTGGGTAGTTACTTCCTCACAAACGTAACTATTCCACCCATGATCTAGAGCTTTCATCGGTCATGTTCACGATAAATTTGTGGCGTCATTACCTCATTGGGGAGCGCTTTGTGATCTTCATGGATCACAAGAGCTTGAGGTATATATTTTCCCAATGATACCAGAACTTTGGGCAGTGAAGGTGGATGAAGTTTCTCCAGGATTAAGACTTTGAGATATCTTACACCCCAGGTAAGGGGAACATGGTGTCTGATTCCTTGAGTAGGAAATCACAGAAGGAGGTAGTTCGTGAATCAATGGATGTTTATAAGGAAATATAAGAGTTGGCTGCTTTGTGCCTGGATGCTGGGGAGGATAGGGGAAGAGGCTACCCATTTCTGATGAAAGTGTGGTATTCCTTGGTGAAGAAGTTAGAGGAGTCTCAGTGGGGAGACTTAGAGTCTAAGGTGATGTGTGATCACGTTGTCCAGGGTGATACTCTGGAAGGATGGTCAGAGGATAATCAGAATCAGATGTTGTTCTATGGGAAGTTGTTTGTCCCAGTGGAAATGTGTGAGGGAGTTATCTGTGAGTTCCATAGATCACCCCTGGTGGTGAATCCAAGAGTCACTAAGATGTACAAAGGCTTGAAGGAACATTTTTTGTGGCCCGAGGTGAAGCTGGAAGTGGCGGAGTTTGTGGCAAGATGCCTAGTATGCCATTATGTGAAGGTTGAGCACTATGTTCCTGGTGGTCTATTGTAGCCCTTGGATATTTATAACTGGAATTGGGATGAAATCTAAATGGATTTATTCATAGGTTTAACCATATGTCAGGGAGGATGTGATTCTCTTTGGGTAGTAGTGGACTAGTTGATGAAGTCATCTCACTTCTTGGAAATCAAGGAGTCAAGCACAGTGGATGCCTTGGCAAAGAGGTATGTGGATGAGGTGGTGCGGCTTCATGGAGTTCCAAGATCCATTGTCTCATATTGGGATAAACGTTTTACATCATGAGTTTGGAATGAATTGCAGCATGATTTTGGAACCCAGTCATGCCTTAGCACTACTTTCCACTCTCAGGAAGATGGGAAGATAGAAAGGACCATCTAGACATTGGAGGATATGATTTGAGCATGTGCTCTAGACTTTAGAGGATTGTGGGTATAACATTTTCTCCTGGTATAGTTTTACTACAATAATAGCTACCAATCTACCATTGTCATGGCACCATTTGAATCCTTGTATGGAAGATCGTATCATTCACCTGTATGTTGGACAGAGGTAGGGGAAGCAGCCCTTCTTGGACCAGAGGTAGTGCAGACTACAAAAAATAAAGTTTAGCTTCTGAGTGAGAGTATGAAGGAATTTTAGGACTGATATAAGTCATATGAGGATCATATGAGGAGGCCTTTAGAGTTCTATATTAGGGACCACATATTCTTAAAGGTCTCCCCTCAGCACAGACAGTGGAGGTTCGGTAAAAGAAGCAATATTTCTCCCAGGTTCATCAGACCTTTAGAAGTATTGGGATGAGTGGGAGAGGTGGCATATCAGTTGGAATCCCCACCATGGATGGAGAGGATGCATTGCTTCTTCCATGTCTCTTAGCTTCGTTGGTATCTACATGATGACTCCCACATCCTTGATTGGGGAGAGTTAGATATCGAGGATGACGCAACATTCATCGAGCGACCAGTAAGAATTGAGGATCGTGAGGAAAAGGTGTTGCGTGGATGGACCATTCCTTTGGTTCGTGTGTTATGGCATCATGGTGGCCTTGAGGAGAGTTCTTGGGAATGGGAGGTACAGATGTGTTCCCAATACCCATATATGTTCTGAGTTTTTCTCTTGTGTTTTCCTTGTACCTTTCTTTTTATGTAATGTTTGACCTCTCTTGTTGTATGATAAGTTATTTCCCTATTCTCTAATTTTTTATGAAAATTACTGACTATGGGGAGGGGATAACCTGATACCTAATCCATATGAATTAATACAAATGTGATTAAACCTTTTTGGGTGATATAGTGATTATAAAAGTGGATAATATCTTGACATGGAGGAAGGATCTCCCTAATCCATGTGTCTGGACGGTGTGACCTTTAGTGTTTATGTGGTTTCTTTGGGTAGTGGAGAGTTATTGTTTCTATAGTTGTTCAGAAGATAGATGAGAAATAGGTGTCCTTGGATGTTGATGTTTTCACTCTAGCTTTAGAACAACATAAGGTGGTTTACTCCTGAGAGGTATCTTAAGGGATGGTTGTTCGGACCTCTTTTCTTCTGGGTTAGTTTTGAATTCTAGAGGATAAGAATATTTTTAGAGGTATATGATGTAATAAATTGGATTTCCCTAGGCCCTTTATTAAAATATAGTGTTTGAGGAGTTTTGTGAGCTGTCGGTGGCTTACTTCAAGAGTTTTCCAAATTTATAGTTTTTCCATCAGCATGACAGTGCATCAGTATGTTAGTGTGTCGGCATGTCGGTGCATCGGTATGTTAGTGCGTCGGCATGTCAGTGTGTCGGTGAGTTGAGGGCATCGATATTGGTGAGTCCAGGCATTTCTAGGACAATGTGTTGGTAGGTCAAGGTGTTAGTAGATCAGGGAATCGGTAGGTCAAGGCATCGGTAGGTCGAGGTATCGGCAGGTCGTTTCATCAGTGGATTAGCAACGGTGGCTCCATGTTGGTAGCTCACCCATCGGTAGCTCAGCATTGGTGACTCACCCATCGGTGAATCATTTCCAGTTTTTCCATTTTTTTTCAATTTTTCCAGTTTCACCCATGTTACATGTTTAGATCTTTGAAATGGTAACCTATCAACTCATATTTGTGCACTGGTTTGTCTCCACATTTTTTTAGGGGAATTATTAAATTCCTCATATCTCATAACATTCCACCAGTTTTGTAA
This sequence comes from Viscum album, assembly GCA_963277665.1. Taxonomy (NCBI): domain Eukaryota; kingdom Viridiplantae; phylum Streptophyta; class Magnoliopsida; order Santalales; family Viscaceae; genus Viscum; species Viscum album. The sequence continues at coordinate 1,446,595,595 of OY728132.1, read as the reverse complement.
CCTCCAAGCAACGTGGTCAAACCCTGATCTTATTTTCAAGAACTTTGAAATCGACTCCCTAATTTTTAGGATCTCACCCTTTCATAAACCAAGATCCCTTATCTCCTTATTCCTTTTCACTTCCTATGGTGCGCCTAGAGCCTTACTCCCTGGATGATTTTTTCACCTGTTCCAGAGCTCTCCTGCTCATTTTTATTTTAGTTATTTCCTATTGTTGGTGCAACCCCTGTTCTTGATGCAATGAGGAACTTCAATCCTTTGATCATCCGGTAGGGATTTCTTTTGTCTCTCTTTAATTGTGTATCATGCAGGGTGGGTATAAAAATGATTCCTTACAAGGAACGGCTGAATGATATTATGATTCCTTTTAGTTGTAAAGACTTCAAAAAATCATGGATGGTGATGGTCCTTGCTTGTGCACTAGTGATGTTTTGTTTTGATACTGGAATAAATGACTGTAACATTAAATATTATTAATCACATACACTAGTTAAATAAATGGATTCCCCTAGGATCAAACCTATTCTGTGATCACCCAAGTTATAATTAAGTGGAATTAAAGAAACTCTACCGATTAAATCTAAATATATACACATCATGTTGATAGGTGTGGCTGAGTGTTGTGTTATATGGAGTCTTGTAACCTTGTGTGAGTTGTGTGGTAATGTTATTGGGAGAACAATTTTGGGTACAAGGTTGGGAATAGTAGTGGAATCCATGAGAACGGTGTGGTATGAGTGTTCAATAGGGTTGTGGGTTAATAGTATTTGTCATGGGCGATGTGTGTGGGGTGGTATAAGGGAGATGTGATAGAATCTCAGTCCAAGGGATTGATTGATTGTAGAATAGATGAACTTGTAGGCAGATGAACTGCCTTTGTTATGTTGTGTTCATGGAGAGATGTTGGACAGTGGGACTACGATGTGGATATGGACTCATATACAGTGGGACTGCAAGTCTAGTTTTGTGTTGTTGTACGGTGGGACTGCATTTTGGTTTTTCTTGTTTTTTTGATATGGTTGTGGTTGGTAGTTGCTCGATAGTGCAGGAATAAATTAAAGTGAACCTGTTAATTAATAAATGGAAAGTGGTTAAACGAAAAGGGGTTGGGTTATGCTTTAGTAGTGGATGTTTTGTGGTTATGCATATAGGGGTGGAAATGAAAGTGGTTCTGAGTGGGTTGGTTGTTTGTTCAGAAACCCATAGGTTGGGTTTAGTTTCTGCTTACCTATATATATATAAATTGAAGTTCCTTGAGATTCTATATGCGCACCATCATTTTTGAGAACTATGTTCCAAAAACATCCATTTTATGATGGAGGGTGTCTTTCCCAACATTATAGTGGGAGGATGGATAGCTGATTACTAACTTTCTTCCCTGCACCCTCGTCCGGGTTCTTACTGCTTGAGCAGATCTGGGTAGGCTGTAATGGCTTGAGGCTTACCATAGTCCAAGATTATTTGGTTGAGGGTTTTTTGTAGATGAGAGGCCTAGGTGTTTTTAGTCCAAGATTGTTTTCCCAAGTGTCTTTAGGATGAGGCCCAGGGGTCTTCATGCGATAGGTGTGGTTATTGTGGCACAGGTGTCTGTGGGTGGGATTGTGTGTGGTTTGAGGCCCAGTTGTGTGTGGGAGAGTTGTGGTAGTGGGACTACATATGTGAAGAGTGGTATCATCAAGACATTAACTGTTAGGAATGAGTATTCAACTAGTGGGAAAGTGGTGTGGGGTACCTAAATATAGATGTGCTTATACTATTACTTTACTTGACTTGCATTATTTGGTGAGTGTACCTTGGTGAGGTTGGGCTGGTTAGTATTCCTTGGTAGGTGCTTTTATGTTCTACTATTTTCTCACAGGGACATTAGTATGTTCCCTCACTTGTACATGGGTGAATTTCGATTTTTCCTACTGGGTATACTTACATACTCACCCTACATATATAAAAAAAATTCAGGTTTCCAGGAGGACTTTGAGGATCGTGTTGGACTTTACAAGCTCAGGCATCAAGAGTAGTTGTTGTTTCTGCTTAGTCTCTTTTATTTTGGTACCTTACTTTAGAGTTTTTTTACCTTTCAACGGATTTACTTTTGAACATGCATGTGGGAATGGATTTTGGATTTACTTTTACTTTTGGTATTTAGTGTTGTTTGGGATTTACCGTCTTATCTCCTAATCTTGTCCTATGAAAAGGGTAATGTCTTCCATATTTTTGTGAAATTATATACCCTTGGTTCTAGTTTCCACTCTAAGGCCTATCGAATGTGGGACTCAGGGGTCATTATATCTCATTAAACTTGAGGAAGGAAGGGTGTGGAACTTTTTTGTCCCTTCCCTCGTCTTGAGGAAGGTGGGTCGTGACACTTTCACATTCAAATATGATTCTTTTGTTCTTTTACATTGGGTATTTTTACTATGTTTTCTATTTATGTTTGTTACTTAAACTTACATATATAGTTATGGTTACTCTAACACCATGAAATTGATGGTATTGAGGTCTTCCATTATTTCCTGGGTTTTCTATAGGAGGGTTGTGTAGGATTTATTTATCCATGTTTTTTCTGATATTATTTTATGTAGACCATCAAATTATGATGATAATGCTGATGATGTTTGATTATTCTATTGTTAGAATTAAGGAATTTTCATTAAGATGAAAACCTATTGAAATATGCTCCACATTGAATAATTAATCCTTTGGTAATATAATTGTGCATTTATATACCACATGCTCTAAATTTCTTATTGGTGTAAGTTCATTGCACTATTTTTTCCCTTCTCCACTAGATCTATTGTCATCAGTATACCTATTAAATGCATATATGTTTCCTTGGTAATTTAGATTTTTTCTATCTATATGATTTGATCATTAAGTATGAAAATATTATGTAAAGAAAGGGTATATTGACTTTAAACCATATAGATATTGAATAATAATTTTTCCAATAATTTAACCCCTTTATTAGGATATGGTTAGTGTGTTGGTCGCTAATAAACTTTAATATATTTTATAAAAAACTCCATCTATTAACTGATGTCTTGTTTGATATTGTATTGAAGCTTTAATTGATCATGTTAAAGTTATTGTAAATATCAAAAAATATATGCAGTGTCTATAAATTGATAATTTCTTTCATATCAATAAACTGAATTGTTTTATTCAATTTTTTTCTAAAGTTATATTAAAATTTTAATTATTTGGATGCATGGAATCTATTTTTCTTCATATTCATGTAGTTTTAGCAAGATGGTGTATAATACATAATTATCATTTTTATCCAATCATTTTCTTATAATTAGGAGCATGTCTTTACTATAACATCAAGTTACAACAATGGAGTTACTAGAATTCATGAATTTAGATACCCCAACCACAAACACTATTGTAAAGACCCATATTTTCCATTATTTTTTTTTAAATTATATGGAATTATTACGAGTCTACGAAAATTGAAGGCGCGTGATTCTGAGGCCTAGTGTGCCTAGAATGAATTTATGAACTTTTTTTAAGGTATGTTTAGTAAACGTGCGGGCATCATTTTATAAATTTTGAATCGATTCTCGGATTAAAAATATGAGGGCACCGTTGAATCTGCAGCACTAGTATTCATTTAAGGTAGGCTTCACTTCAACCACAGTAGGTCGGGATAAAAATATAGTTTTTGGACATTTAAAATAATAATAAAATAACTATGTTATTTTATTTCTCTTTTTCTTTTCTTCCAATAGACGAGCGATAGTGGTGGGACCAACGACATGTCAAGACATTAAATGGCTTGAATACCATTTATTTTTATAACTGCACCATTGGAATTTGGAAGTTTCATTAATTAAATGAACCTCATTAATTCCACGTGCATTATTCACCCTTATCCTCTTCTATTTATATGGATCTTGGGGTGGAGTTTTGGCACGACTTCACCAAGCGACAAATCTCTGGCAAAGTACTATGATGCCAACCACTTGGAGGATGAGACCGGTTTCATCAAGCTGTGATGAGCTACACTGAATCATGAACCGACGACAATGGTGAAGGGGTTTTGTCGATCATCTTCAGCAGACATCTAATTCGGGTAGAGGGTTTGTTTAAAAGTTATCTTTGATGTTTTACCTTGCTCTCTCTTGCTATCACATTAACACGGAGGGTGTGGACCAAACGAACAAGGGTTAGACCTTCTGCCACTTCTCTCATGCTCCGCTATTCAGGAATAGTTTCCTTAGATTGATGAAAATGTGAAATAGAAGGTCACGCTATGATGATAGCAGTGCGGGAGAACCGTAGGCACAAACGGCACCAAGAATGGACCACCTGAGCACGTCCAGTAGCCCGCAGAAGAAACCACTGGTGCACCATGTCAGTGGCAGTCGGTAGTGGCCGGAAGAGATGTGTGGAAACTGACTGCAAGTGGTGGAAGACGGCACGCGATGGTGCGTCGTGATGGCTGAAAGCGGTCAGCCCTTTCCAGGAGCATGAGACAAGGGCGGCGCCCGCAGGCGCCACCGGCATCGCAAAGCAGTTGCAGCCAGTGGGCCGCAGCAGAAGGGGGCGGTGTGGAGTAGCCGCGGCCAGTGGGCCATAGCAGGAAGGAGCGGCGTAGCCCCGCACCGCACCACATTGGCAGAATCTAGTTGGCCAAACGGTCGACCATTCATGCGGTGGGGCAGCGCCCCACCGACTGGAAAAACTGCCCCGCAACCGCGGGGGCAGCGGGACACAACGGTCCACCTTCTGGTGGACTGAGTTGGACATGGGCCAGAAAAGCAAGCCAGGCCAGACTTGTGGCCTAGTATGCCAGGCCAGACCCACGGCCCGGTGGGCCAGTGTGGGTGGGTCGGGCCAACCATGGCCCGAGCCCACAAACCGAACCGATCTGACCCCAACAGGCCTGACCTAGTGAATTGGGTCGACCCTTAATAGGCCAAACCCAGGTGGGGTAAGGTAAACCCCATAACCCATTGTATCGGTCCGGTCTGACCAAGTCGGACCGGGCCCAGACACAACCAGTCCCTGAATAAAGAAACGCTCATAACTGACAAATTGGGTGTCTGTTCGACACACCGTCAATGGCGTTGGGATCCCTTTTTGGAAGAAGTCCCTTTGGCATATTCTAGTGGGCCCAACTAATCTGGGCCAGACTGAGGTGCGGTCACCCCCATTTCATGGAAAGGGACGTAACTAACAGACTGGGCATCCGAACGATACGCCATTTGTGGCATAAGAACCCTTGTGACAAGGTGGTCCTTTGGAGGTACTCTAAGTGAGTTTTGACGGATTTTGACATGCGACTTGGGTTGGATCAGACTTGAATCCAACTAAGCCCTTTTTACAAAAGTGCCCATATCTCACAGACCAAGAGTTTAATCGGTGCACCGTCTATCACGTTTGGACCCCTATAATAGGGTGGTCCCTTGGGTTTGATTTTTTTGGGACTTTGTACTGGTTGAAATATGACCGATGGCTAGAGGAGCGGTTCTCCCAAAATCAAGCGTGCTTTGAGAAGGAATTGTGTGGCAAGTTGTCAATTGAAGAGCGACCCTATGTGGATCAGCATCATAGCGACCCTATGTGGATCAGCATCATAGGGACCCTTTGTGGATCATCATCTTAGCAACCCTTTGTGGATCATAATCATAGAGAACTTGTGTGGATCATCATCATAGCGATCCTATGTGGATCAACATCTAAGCGACCTTGTTTGGATCAGTAGTGCACGACCTAGTGAGGACTATCCTTAGAGCGGCCCATTGTGGATCAGCGACACATGGCCCTGTATGGATCGACAATGGAACAAATTCTTCATGGTTTACTTGTAGAACTTACTAATGGGATAAAATGATGTAGCTTAAGACTAATCATCTTTATTCCTAATCACTGAGTTGTATACCTAGTGTGAGCTAACTATTTCTTCATACTTTGTGATTGAGGTCTTGCTTTGTGGTTTTTCTTTTGTGGAACTCTAGGAGACCTTCGGGGGTCACGAGGTCCCTACTGAGTATTGTTATACTCACCCCTTCGCGGGATTCACCCACACCTTATTTTTTCTTGTGCAGATGATGAGTAGCTGGGCTGAGACTTGAGGGAGGTAGGACCAGGTGATACATGGAGGAGACGGGCCGACGTGGAGTGTTGTGGAGATGATCTGTACCTACCCTTCATGTAGGATCCTCGTTGGATGATCTAAGAGTCATTTTCACTTTTAATTTGTACTTTTACTTTTTAATTAGGCTTATATTCCAGTCGCTTTACTTTTAGTACATTTTTTACTACAAAAGTTTACTTTTTGGTTGCTTCTTGTTCTGTTCTTGGTTTGTGTGTTTATAAAGATTTAAATGAAATGCCTTCCCATTATAGGGATATGCCTTTTCGGTGCTAGTTTACAACCCCTGACCTATGGAAGGTGGGCTTGGGGTAGTCACAGCATGGGCCCCAGGCTTGTGGTGGAAAATAGTTTGAGGTTCTACCGCCACCACCTCCAGGTGATCCACCCCGACCACAGAGAGTAGGTGGATGGGGATGATCTCAACTCCAAGAAGTTGTGGCCTACAAACATGGTTCTCTAGAGATTATTCGAGGAACGATCTATGTCTACTCCACCTTAGATGTAGTACTTATAAACACAGGTTCAAGTCACTCTTTCATTTCCATGACTCTCATTCAGAGTTCAAAGATTCTGATGGAGTCGTTGGTTCAATCCTTGTGATTAGAGACCCCTACGGGAGAAGATTAGACGATTACACACTAGTGATGGAAGTGTGAGCTTACTCTAGAAGGTGAGAGATTTGTCTGGTATCTCCTAGCAGTGGCATTGAGGCCTTACGATGTCATCTTGGGTATGGACTGGTTATCCACAGTTCATGCTCAGATTGACTTCATTAGGCACAAAGTGTGGTGTTTCTGCGAGGATGGGATCAAGTTTTTCTTCACTGGAGAGAAGTGAACCTTTTCAGCACAGGATGGACTTACCCGGAGGAGGGTGCAACCAATCACACATCAGTTAGCTAGCCTTACCCTTAGAGCAGTTGATGTTGAGAGTCTGATCTATCATGTAGTGGTGGACCAGTATGTCGATGTCTTCCCTGATGATGTTCCAAGACTACCTCCTCGCAGAGAGGTGAACTTATACATCAAAATGTACCCTGGTAAGGCACCTATATCTACACCAAAATATCATATGACTCTCATGGAGCTTCGTGAGTTATGGGTACAGCTGGAGGACTTATAGAGGAAGGGGTTCATAAGGCCCTGTGTTTCTCCATGGGCAGCCCTGATTTTGTTCGCCAAGAAGGCAGATGGGAGTTTGAGGCTCTGTGTGGATTATCAGTGCTTGAACTAGGTTACTGTGAAGAACATGTATCCACTTATAAGGATTTATGATCTCTTTGATCAGTTGAAGGGAGCTCATTGGTTTTCGAAGATAGACCTCATATTAGGCTATCATCAACTCATGGTACGAGATGAGGATGTGCAGAAGACGGCATTCAGATTTCGGTATGGCCACTATGAGTTCTTGGTTATTCCATTTGGCATGACCAATGCCCCTGCATTGTTAATGTGACTCATGAACATGATCTTTCATCCATACCTCGATTTCTTTGTGGTGTTCTACATCGACGACATCTTAATATACTCAGCATCGGAGGAGGAGCATGCCTATCATCTACAGATTGTTTTGGATAAACTCTAAGAGCACCAACTTTATGGTAATCTCTCGAAGTGCTAGTTTTGGATATGGAGGTCCACTTTCTGGGACATTTTATCTCAAAGTCTGGAGTTGCAGTGGATTCAGAAAAGATAGAGGTTGTGCTAGCTTGGGAGCCACCCAGGAGTGTGACTAAGGTGCTGAGTTTCCTAGGGTTGGCTGGGTACTACTAGAGATCCGTGCCTGGCTTTTCCAGAGTTGTAGCACCCTTGTCAACATTAATGAAGAAGTGAAAACTCTTTGTGTGGTCATAGAGATGCCAGTAGAGTTTTCAAGATCTAAGGTAGATACTGATGAGTTCCCCCATCTTGAGGCTACCAAAAGAGGGCATTGGGTATGTAGTCTACTATGATGCATCAAGGACTGGACTTAGATTTATCCTGATGCAGGAGTGAGTAGTGATCGGTTGTGGTTCATGACAGCTAAGACAGCATGAGCAGAACTATGCTACCCATGACCTGGATTTAGCAGCAGTAGTCTTCTCCTTGAAGATGTGGTGACACTACTTGATGGGTGAATGGTTTACTGTTTACTCTGATCACAAGAGTATCAGGTATATCTTCTTAGAGAAGGACCTGAACCTAAGACAGTTGGATATATTTCTTCTAGTACTATGACTTTGAGATAGTCTACACTCTTGGGAAGGGGAACATAGTAGCAGACGCACTTAGCAGGAGATCTGGTCTACAGTTCCTGAGTGAGGCGACAGAGCAGCTAGCCGCGTTGCAGATATCCTTTGTGGATAGAGATAGAGCAGCTTACCTTCAGTCTATGACTGTCACTATAAGGACTCGACATTTAATATTACATAATCTTGAATTAAATGAATAATTCACATTGAGGATCTTTTCAGGTTTAGAGTTTTAGAGAATTATGCCATAAATATTGCATTACATTTCAAAAATTACAATGTAGACACTTATACTCAGTTTCCATTTCTTTCACAAAATAAAAACTTTCCAAAAAAAAGAGTCATGTCTAGTTCCATGTTTTAGACAGCATGACTTTTCCTTGATCTCATCCTTAACCCTATTCATCTTTATGTCCTGTGAAAAACATTTCAAAACATGGTATGAGCATAAAAAGCTCGGTAAGGGTTATAAAATAAGAAATAAATCATTAGTCCATCAATACATACAAAACATAAACTCTTTTACTTACCTCATGAAAACATAAGATTTATGAATAACACCTAGTAATCACAAATCATAAAGGTAACTAGTGGCATTCATATCATACTTACATTGTATCTATCATAGCTATATAGGGAGTTACGTTGGAATATCCATCATAGTGTATTCCCTAAATCTCTTAGGAGAAACATTCATGTTTACCTCTGTCACGTTACCCAATGCATTAGAGAGCTATCTCGGGCTCACCCACCCTAGGTTTATTACGGAACCACCCATATACTTAAACAATGCCCAATAACTATAACATATCCATAACACATAAAACAAACATAAAGGAAAGATAGCATTTCCACATTTCAATCACAATATATCATTTAAATATATTGACATAAAAAAATACAAAACCATTTTCAATACCAAAATACGTAAAAATAGTATATGGTATTTATATTCCTTTTAAAAACATTACGGTTTGTTAAGGAATCCAAAGATCAAATAATACTCACAGCGGTGGAAAAGGTCATTGTCACCGCTTACGTTAAAAAGAAACATTCTTTTTTCTTGTCGTTTAGTAAAATGCCTTGTAGAAAAAGAATCCCTTTGAATGAAATGAAACTTAAAAGGAGTTTATACACCATATAAAATTAATTTGTGTATAAAACAAAATATTCCTCAATGAAAGGAGATTGAGACGAAGTCCCTTACCTCGTGTCCGACTTGACTCGATCGTTCTTTAATCTCATGAATAATAAACTAAAGTTAATTTATACTTGATTATGAATCTTTTTAAAGTTTATTATTCCTTTTATATCACTTATTACCATTTTATAAACATTATGTAATCATTTAAGTTAATAATGGTTGTTTTGTCGATATTTGGTACTTGAGTAAAAAATGAACACCTTATAATTACAAGTTGTCCATGTGGTCAATAATACATTATCTCCAGAATGATATTCATGATTTAGATATCATATATATCATATATATCCATTATATACATGTATTTATAACATTACATAACATTTGGAGATATGAAATGAAATGCACTGTTCATGGAGACGGTAAGTCGTACGTACGCATGAACGCTACTTTCATTTATATTTCGTACTATAATGGAATTAATACATAATTATACATAGTTATATTATAATTATAGTATAATATCATATATAATATCACTAACTCTATCTTTTATATGTCCCACATATGTCATTAACGAGTCATATCACTTTGAGGGGGTGGTAGTCCGCACTTCCTCAAATGAAATTATCGCGTTTACCCATTATGGAAACCATAAAGTTAGGATATAAATGTAAAATACAAAAGCATAAAGAAAACATAAACATAATATATATCATATATAAATATATTTTCATCTTAATGTCCACCATGAGAGGTGGTAGGAGATAATCGAACAATCATCGTTTCGTGAGGCGTTATTTTTCCATCCATAGAAACAGTATGTTATTCACCCATTAGATGGAGGTATGTGTAAGTGTAGTTCTAATACTTATCATAAAAACATCATAGTATATTTAAGATACTGTTTTTGTTATAAAATAAAGGAATAAAAAGATTTTATGGGTTTTATAAGTAAAATAAAAGAAAAGAAGTTAAGAGAAACTATTACCTTTAATTTGGGTAACTCCTTTTGGTTTGAACCAAAAGGACTTCTTGAAGTGCCTTCTTCCTAAGTTAAGGATTATAGGAGGAGTAGAGGTATATTGAGATATTATTTGGGTAGTTTTTGGATGATACAATGGACTTTAGAGGTGTGTGTAATGGGTTAGAAGTGAGGGCTTTTTATAAGGGGAGGAGGGGCTCTTTAGGAAAGTTTGCAAATATTATTTTATTATAAACTTATATTAAATTTATAAATATCAAAAACTCATTAAAGTTTAATATAATATGTCTCAAGTTTGAAATAAAATCATCCATAAAGAATTGGGCAAGTTTTGAATATTTTTTTAATATTTATATTCTTATTTATTTAAATCATTTATTAATGAGCTAAATACTGCATCATTATTGTGTCATAAATAATTTAATTTATTTGATATTTAAAAATTATAAAATAAATACCATAACTTAGGAAATATTTTTATATTTCCAATTAATATTTATAGTCAAAAATATAACTTATATAACCCCATGTAAAAATTAATTTACTAAAAGATATTTGTTTATGCCATTTTTGGCTTTACTTTAAGTTAATTAAAATAAAGTGTCATTGTCACTCTCAATTAGCTCCATGGGGTCCCAAAATAGACCTAAAGATGACCATGGTCATAAATGACTCAACCAATAAGTTTAGGACAAGTTTTAAGGTAATTATTTATTATTATAATATTCTTTTTACCTTGAATTACCCTATTTAATTTTAACCGCGGTAAATAAAAGTCAAAGTTAGTATTCACCAAATATTATTTTCATATTATTGAACCAAATTTTACTTAATAATAATAACCATGTATGTCATATTTTTGAAATCCAATTCACAGAAGCAGTAAAATTTCATTTGAATGAAAAATTCAGTTTTTTAACTACTACTTAGTGGTTTCACTATTCATCAAAAATTGAAGTTTTTCAGAAAAATTCCAAAAATTAATCCTAAGATATATTTGATATTCTGAATTAAAAAATGATGTTTATTTTAATAAATTAAAAAGATATAAGTTGCATTAATTAATTTAAAATTAATTCTCGTTGTCAAAACAAATAGCTTGTTTTTAAGAAACAATAACTATCAAAAGATTGATACTTGTTTATGTCCAATTTCAAAGTGAAATTAATTACAATGACCAAAATTGGATTAAATGGTAAAAACATAATATTATTACACTTTAAAACCAATTAAAAATATAATCTAACCATATAAATAAATTAGATTAAAAGGCACTTTTGAATTAAAATACAGTATTTTTCACTATTCATTAAAAAATGAATTTTATCAGAAAAATACCAAAAATTTACCCAAAGTAAATTTTTATGTCCCAAATCAAAAAATAATTTTATATTATCAAATAGAAAATATAAATGTTACCAAAACTATATTTAAATAGGTTTTGCACTCAAAAGGCAATAAATCGACCTTTTAAAGAATAGTAGTGTATTTATGCTTAAAATTAGATTCATTCACATTTTAAGCCTCTAATTTTTATTGTATAAATGTAAAAACATTTAACAAACATGTATAATCATATTTTAGTTAGTTCTATTCATCCTTTCTAATACAACGGCTAGGCGTTAACTACCATTTAAAATAATAATATTATATTATTATTGTGCAACGTAAGATTTCAAAGAAACCCATTGTTGCGTATCGGGTAAGCCATCGAACATAGTGTCCCCTTTAAAGTAAAATTAAAATTTAATTCACAAATATTAATAAAAATTAAAATGTATTATTCTTTATTTACTTGGGATGTTACATCCTTCCCCCCTTTTGGGAATTGCGTCCTCACAATTTTATTCACTTATCAAATAAGTGGGGGTATTTATCCCTAGTAGCATTTTCAGATTCCTACATTGCCTCTTCAACCATATGGTTTTTCCACAAAACCTTTACCTGTTAAATTACCTTATTCCGCAACACTTTCTCTCTAAGGTCAAGAATATAGACTGGTTGTTCCTCATAAGAGAGATTTTCTTCCAACTGAACTACCTCTAGGCTCAAAACATGAGATGGATCAGGCATATAATTTCTTAACATTGAAACACGAAAAACATTGTGTACCTAGGATAAACTTGGAGGTAAAGCCACTCTATACGCAACTGATCCAAATTTCTCTAGGATTTCATAAGGTCCAATAAACCCCAGACTCAATTTTTTCTTCTTACCAAAACGCATCACACTTTTCCATGGATAAACTTTGAGAAAGACATGATAACCTACCTCAAAAGAAAGATCCTTCCTCCGGTTATCCGCATAACTTTTCTACCTACTCTGAGCTGGTTCTCATGTGCTTCTGAATCAACTGAACCTTTTCTGCCATCTCTTCTACCAATTCTGGTCCCATCAGCTTCCTTTCACCTACTTCATCCCAAAAAGATGGAGTTTGACACCGCTTCCCATATAATTCCTCAAATGGATCCATCTATATACTAGAATGAAAACTGTTATTATATGAAAATTCAACCAAAGAAAGATGTTGGTCCCAACTTCCCCGGTGATTCAGTGAACAAGCACGTAGAATATCCTCCAAGGTCTGAATTGTTCATTCTGATTGCACATCTGATTGTGGATGAAAAGTTGTACTAAAATTTAATTCAGTACCCAGCAACTTCTAAAGGACTTTCCAAAAGTTAGAAGTAAACCTGGGATCACGATCAGATACAATGGAGAGAGGAACACCATGCAACCTTACTATCTCTTTAACATACAACTAAGAAAGTTGATCTAGAGACAAAGTATCTCAAATAGGAAAGAAATGAGCAGATTTAGTTAATTGGTCAACAATAACCCAGATTGAATTATTACTTTGAGATGTCTTCAGTAATCCCACAACGAAGTCCATAGATATATTTTCCCATTTCCACTTTGGCACTAGTAAAGACTGAATCATTCCTTTTAGTAATTGTCGTTCTGCTTTAACTTATCGTTCTGCTTTAACCTGCTGACAAGTCAAACACTTTATAGTAAAATCAGCAATATCTCTTTTCATTCCATCCCACCAGTAATACTCTCGAAGATCTATGTACATCTTTGTACTACCAGGATGAACTGAAAATGGAGAACTATGAGCTTCACATAATAACTCTTTCTTAAACTGTGAATCACAAGGCACACATAATCTCTTCCCAAACCTCAAAACACAATCATTATCAATGTTATATTCAAGAAACTTACCCTTATAAACCAACTCTACCTTTTTCTGCAACTCATTGTCTTCCTTATGTACTTGCTTTATTCTGTCTGATAGAGATGATTTCACTGAAACCTGAAACAAAACAGAATAATTTCCTGCACCAACAACTTCTATGCTAAATTTCATCAAATCAAAAACCAAAGGATCTCTTTCCAAATGTATCATGGTTAATGAATCATTACTTCTTTGACTCAAATCATCATCCACTTTATTTTCTTTTCCCAGATGGTAAAGGATCATGCAATTATAATCCTTGATTAATTCCAGCCAACTCCTATGTCTCATGTTTAATTCTTTCTGAGTGAATATATACTTAAAACTTTTGTGGTTAGTATATATTTCACATTTTACTCTATACAAATGATTCCTCCAAATTTTTAAATCAAAAAAATAGTAGCTAATTCCAAATAATGTGTATGTAATTTAACTCATGAGGTTTCAACAGACGTGAAGCATAAGCAAATACCTGATCATTCTGTATAAGGACACAATCAATTCCTTTCAATGAATAATCATTGTAAATAACAAACTCACCATTTATTGAAGGTAGTGCAAAAACTAGAGCATTCACCAATATTATTTTTAATTCCTGAAAACAATCATCACATTCTTTTATCCAAATGAACTTAACAACTTTTCGAGTTAACTTAGTCATTGGACTAGATAATCGTGCAAAATTCTCAACAAACCTCTGGTAATAACCTTCCAAACCAAGAAAAATATGGATCTCAGTTATATTTGTGGTTATTGGCCATTCTTCAAAAAACAAAATTATCAGGATCAACAGTTATGCCATTTTATGAAACAATGTGACCAAGGAAAGAAATTTTTTATAACCAAAACTCACACTTGCTGAATTTCCCAAACAGTTTCTTTTCTTTTAAGGTTTGCAATACAACCCTTAAATGGATTTCATGTTCCTCTTTACTTTTGGAATAAACCAAAATATCATCAATGAACACAACCACAAACTTATCCAAGAACTCATGTAAAATTCTATTCATAAGATCCATGAATACAGCAGGTGCATTGGTTAAACCAAAAGTCATAACTAAAAATTCATAATGGTCATATCTAGTACAAAACGCGGTCTTCAGAATGTCTACTTCCTTTAATTTCAACTCATGGTACCCTGACCTCAAATCAATCTTTGAAAAATAATGAGCTCCCTGGAGATTATCAAACAAATCATCGATATGAGTCAAAGTATACTTGTTCTTAACGGTGATGTTATTCAATGCTCTATAATCAATGCAAAGTCTCATTGAACCATCTTTCTTTTTAACAAACAAGATAGGAGCACCCCATGGTGATGTGCTAGGTCGAATGAAACATTTATCTAATAACTCATGCAATTGCCTCTTTAAATCAAAAAGTTCAATTTGAGCCATTCGATAAGAGGGTTTTGAAATTGGATTAGCATCATGAACTAAGTCAATAGTAAATTCAACTTCTTGATCATGTATAATACCAGGTAACTCATCAGGAAAAACATCAAGGTACTCATTTACCACTGGAACATCATTAATCCCAACACTTCCTTTATTTTCAATAATATGTGCAAGGTAACATTCATTTTCATCTTTTACTAGTTTCCTAGATTCCTGATATGTTATCAAAATCAAGGGTTCAATCTTGTACACAAACTGAAAATATTTCTTAAAAGAAACCTCTTTAGCTCTGCAGTCAATCTTAGCATGATAAACATAAAGTCAATCCATACCCAAAATAACATCAAACTCTACTGGAGGCAAAACAATAAGGTTTGCAGGTAGATTCTTCTCGCACATAAGGATAGAAAGGTTCTTATAATTTGTTTTTGTCTCAACATTTCCCCTGGTTTTTTTACCATAAGTTTGGGATTCATATATTGATATGTAATTCCCAATTTACTAGAAAACTTCTCAAAAATGAACAAATGTGTAGACCCTGAATCAAATAACACATTGGAATAATCTTAACAAACAAACAATGTACCTGATACTACTTCATTTGATGTCCCAACATCTACTGAAGTAGTTGCAAAGGATTTCACCACCCCTTTCTACTTATAGTCCGGCTGCTTTCCCTCAGTTGAGTTCTTCATTGGACACTCATTTTCATAAAGACTCATTTAATTGCACTTAAAACATTTTACTGAATGTAAATCATGTTTTGTCTTACCATTAACCTGATCTTTTTCAGTACAATTATGAGCCTTATGTCCCATTTTACCACATTGGTAGCACTTACCAGATTTCAAAAGACATTCTCCAGTATACTTTTTACCACAATTTTCACAAACTATAAACTTAAGTTTCTTACCATTGGACTTTTTTGAAGAGTTCTTCCATTTCTCCTGCCACCTCGACCTCTTATTCTGTTGTTTTTCAAAGAACACCTGATCATCGGAAAACTCTATTTACACCTTCTCCGCACAACAAACAAGTTTTTCATAACTTTTTAACTCATGATAAGCTAAAGACCTTCGATAATTTGGCTTTAATACCTAGTAAAAACAATTGATTTTACTATCAAAATCTTGTATGACATTTGGAGCATACCTTTCCAGTCGAGTGAATTTTACTTCATAATCAGCCACTGATTCATCCTCCTAACTCAATTCTAGGAATTGTTTTTCCATCCTAAGATGAACCACCTTAGGAAAATATTTCTCAAGAAACATACCTTTGAATTCATCCCAATCAAGAGCATCAATATCCTCACTATCCCTAATATTTTTCACCATCAACAACCATTAATCAGCTTCACCTTCAAAATGGTAAACAATAAGACTAACCTTTTGATGTTCTGAACACCCCATGACATCAAAAAATTTCTCCAGTACTTTAATCCAACCTTTAGCTAGAACAGGGTCAGATGATTCTCTAAATGATGGGAGATGTTGCCTCATGAAATTCTATACTACTGACATGTTCCAATGTGGTTGATCTGACTAATCTTGTGCATGGATACCACCACCATTTATAGCCTGATTCAACTGTGTCATCACTACAACAAACTGTTCAATTCCGATTCTGACCATCTCAAGTTGCTGATTTGGAAGGTTGTCTACCTCTTGATGTCGTCCCAACATAGCTGCCCTATTTCCTCTGTGGAAAACCATTTTGGACAAAGAAATATCTTAGGTGAAGTAACATGGTAATCTGTAAATTCTATATCATTTCAATCATAACTTAAACTAAAAATAATTTATTAATTTGACTATATTCTAACTCCTAAAGTTTTCTAAACCGACATTTGATACCAACTATAAGGACTCAGCCTTAAATATTACATAATCTTGAATTAAATTAATAATTCACATTGAGGATCTTTTAAGGTTTATAGTTTTAGAGAATTAAGCTATAACTATTACATTATATTTCAAAAATTACAAAGTAGATACTTCTACTCAGTTTCCATTTCTTTCACAAAATAAAAACTTTTGAAAAAAATAGTCATGTCTAGTTCCATGTTTTAGACAGTATGACTTTTCCTTGATCTCATACTTGACCTTATTCATCTTTATGTCCTGGAAAAACATTTTAAAACTTGGGATGAGCATAAAAACTCAGTAAGGGTTATAAAATAAGAAAGAAATCACTAGTCCATCAATACATACAAAACATAAACTCTTTTAATTACCTCATGTAAACATAAGATTTATGAATAACACCTAGTAATCACAAATCATAAAGGTAACTAGTGTCATTCATATCATACTTACATTTTAGTTATCACATCTACTTAGGCAGTTACGTTGGAATAACCATCATAGTATATTCCCTAAATCTCTTAGGAGAAAAATTCACATTTACCTCCCTCGCGTTACCCAATGCATTGGAGAGCTATCTCGGGCTCACCCACCCTAGGTTTATTATGGAACCACCCGTATATGTAAACAATGCCCAAGAACCATAACATATTCATAACACATAAAACAAACATAAAGGAAAGATAACATTTACACATTTCAATCACAATATATCATTTAAATATATTGAAAAAAAAAATACAAAACCATTTTCAATACGAAAATATGTAAAATGATTATATGGTATTTATTTTCCTTTTAAAAACATTATGACTTGTTAAGGAAGCCAAAGATCAAATAATACTCGCGGCGGCAGGAAAGGTCATTGTCACCGCTTACGTTAAAAAGAAACATTCTTTTTTATTTTCGTTTAGTAAAACACCTCCTAGAAAAAGATTCCCTTTGTATGAAATGAAAAGTCAAAGGGATTTATACACCGTATAAAATTAAGTCATGTATAAAACAAAATATTCCTTAATGAAAGGAGATTGAGACGAAGTCTCTTACCTCATGTCCGACTTGACTCGATCATTCTTTAATCTCCTGAATAATAAAATAAAGTTAATTTCTACTTGCTTAAGAACATTTTTCTAATTTATTATTCCTTTTATATCACTTATCACCAAGTTATAAACATTATGTAATCATTTAATTTAATAATGTTTGTTTTGTCGATATTTGGTACTCAAGTAAAAAATGAACACCTTATAATTACAAGTTGTCCATGTGGTCAATAATCCATTATCTCTAGAATTATATTCATGATTTAGATATCATATATATCTAGTATATATATATATGTATTTATAACAGTACATAACATTTGGAGATAAGAAATGAAATTCACCGTTCATGGACACGGTAAGCCGTATGTACGCATGAACGCTACTTTCATTTCTATTTCATACTTTAATGGAATTAAAACATAATGATACATAGGTATATTATAATTCCAGTATAATATCATATATAATATCACTAACTTTATTATTTATATGTCTCACATATGGCATTAACGAGTCATATCACTTTGAGGGGGTGGTAGTCTGCACTTCCTCAAATGAAATTATCATGTTTACCCATTATGGAAACCATAAAGGTAGGACATAAATATAAAATATAGAAGTATAAAGAAAACATAAACATAATATATATTGATAAAACACTATTTTATTGAATATTTTATTGATAATAAATGATATAATTTCCTCACATTGTGTTAAATATGTTTAATTAGAAAGTATTTGGGATTAGATCATTCATTTGAATATTTGATGAAAATTCCAGTTTTACCCATTATAGTTTACTGTAGTATTTCAAATATATATATTTTATATTTATTATTTGAATTTGAAATTTTGTAACAGTGTTACTAACTTAATTATCTACAACTTTTATTCAGGACACTAGAGCTAAAGAGTTCATTTGGTTGTTCAAATTGGTCCATGAAGTCAAAGTTGGGTTGGGCTCTCCAGAATGGAGAAGCTTCTGTATTTCGGCCATAACTCCTTCATATGGGCCTGTATTGAGCCCCAATTTGGATAGGAGATAGAAGCTCCATATCCTCACATTTGATCCTTCTTGAAGGCCGGCCAATTCACGCGTTTTGGTGGTCAAATGGGCGGTGAAAGTTGGCATAAAATATTTGGCCGAATTTCCACATTCACACTTGAAACCACTTGTAACCTCTCCTCCCCTCCCCTCTATAAATTGGAGTTTTTATCATTTGGAGGGGTTGGTATGTGAATTAGGAGATTGGAGGCAGAGTAGAATTTGTTTCACCCAAATTATCCAACCATTGTAAGAGGGGTAGCTCTTGAAGCAAGGATCCCCTCATCGAAGCCTCCTTCTCTTCTTCATTTTGTAATGTTTTCATTTGTGTAAAAAACTTATTTGTTCTTCTTTTATTTCTTATCTTTACTTATGTTTTGTTTAAATTTCTTCTTCTCTTAATCTTCCTCTTTGGGCTGGAATTCTTGAGTAGAAGCGTTATTGGGTTATACCCATTATAAACCTTTGCACATGCAAAACGCTTCTACGATGATTACGTCACCCATGAAAGAGTAGTCTTTTAGTAATCGATCTATATTATACCCTCTTCATTTAATTATTTTGAATCATTGAGATAATGTAATTCACTTAATATGATCCATGAATTTTGTTTTTAAATTTTAATAAACTAAGCAAGCATTTGAACAATTAACAAAAAAACACGCAAGGTCGGGATTTTGTGTAAATTGTGAGAGCGCGATCTTAATCGGTAATACAAGACCACACGGGATAAATTTGTAGAGTTCAAATATAATCCCTAAACACAATTCATC
Source organism: Viscum album (assembly GCA_963277665.1). Classification (NCBI taxonomy): domain Eukaryota; kingdom Viridiplantae; phylum Streptophyta; class Magnoliopsida; order Santalales; family Viscaceae; genus Viscum; species Viscum album. The sequence goes on along the minus strand of OY728132.1, from coordinate 1,446,575,772 downwards.
CTCATTTCCAGAATGGATATGTGCCTTAATTTACCACTGACCATAAGCTAATCTTAGAACATCAATCAAAGCAGGGTGCGGCGATTGCATGTTCCAAAGTTAGCCTAGGGTTAAATTCACATCATCTTCGTGGTAAAGTTAATTCTCGTAGGGTTCGGGATTTAACAAATTAAGGGATCATAATTAAGTGAATGTTAATTTAAATGATAATGATTAATAATAAAGTGAAGAGGTATAGTTAGATCTATTACGCCTTTTAAATATATTTCTAAAAAAACATCTTCTTGTTGTGTCATTTTAATCGAAATTCATTTCAAAACTAAAAACAAAAAAAAAATTATACAATCTTCTTCTAGCAAACTTCTTCTAGATTCATAAACTACAACAAACCCCAATCCTTTAAAGTAGTGATTTTATTCTATTCTATTATATTTTATTTTTTTAAAATACCTCTAATAAGTTGTTAAATTCACTTCCTCCTTTGAGAGACGACCTTGGTCAGCCACTCTGCTGCACCTAAGTACCCCAAATCACACTAATCATTTGAGGGTGCCCACGACAGCGCTCTATCAAATTGGCGCTGTTGACGGGGAGGCAAGTAATTATTTCAACCAATTAGAGGTTTTTATTTTATTTTACATTTTATTCTCTTCCTCTCTTCTTTCTTCCTTCTTTACCCAATTTGATTTTTCTTCTTCTTCTTTTATTTTCTTCTACTTCTTTTTGGACCATCAACTCAAACTTCTCATTTTTATTTTACTATGGTCCACTTTCTTTCTTTTCATTTTTATTTGATCTATGACACAAACTAATCCCGAATATCTCTTAGATCTTGACCCTGAGATTGAACTTAGCCTTAGGGCTCGAATCAAAAATTCTCAGTCTATGGGAAGTTTCAATATTCAACCAGTTGGTGAATTCCTCTCTTCTAGAAACATTGAAATTGGAAGATATTCAAATTCAAACATAAAAGAGGAACCAATGTCTGAAAACAATGGAAATGAACTTAATAGAACCATTCAAGAATTGGTTGCACCAGATATTAACTATCAACCAAATTGTATTGCGTACCCAAATCTCGAATCGGACTTTGAACTAAAATCTGGGTTAATTCACTTACTTCTAAAGTTTCATGGCCTCTCTGGTGATGATCCCAATAAACATTTGAAATAATTTAATGTGTTTTTCTCAACCCTAAAACCTAGAAATGTTTCTAAAGATCAAATCAAATTAAGAGCATTCCCATTTTCACTTGATGGAGCTGCAAAGGATTGGATGTACTATTTACAACCAGGAGATGTAACATGTTGGAACGATTTGAAACGTCTTTTCTTGCAGAGATTTTTTCCAGAATCAAGGACTCACACCCATGGAGAGGAGAATGGTGGATGCTACAACTGGAGGAGCATTGGTGGACAAGACACCAGTAGCCGCACGAGAATTGATCGACAAAATGGCCCAAAACTCTCAACAATTCGATGATAGAGGTACACCACATGTTCGAGGAGTACATCAAGTAAGTCCTTCTTCTATTGAAATTAATTTGATTGATACTAAGTTAGAATAATTGAAAACTATGGTGAGGCAGATTGCATTGGCTCAAAAGACATCCCAACCCCCTCCTTCAAGGCCATGTGGCATTTGCACTGAGACAAGCCACCCAACTGATTGTTGTCCACAACTACAAGAGACAGAAGATTGTGCAGCAGTGTTCCCTAGGAGACCATTTCAGTAGCAACAACAACAACCATATCCCCAAAAGAATTTTGATACAGTATACAACCAAGGGTGGAAAGATCAGTCAGACATGAGGTATGGATCTGGACAAAAACAAAGGCCCCCTTTTCAACCAAACTTTCAGCATCCTCCACCTTACCAACAGGGTTTCCAAAAACCCCAAAGGAGATTCAAAGCTCAAACATCAACGAGTCAGCAACAAGGTAACATCACTACTAGAAAAGGGGGCAGTGGAGGCCCCCTGACTCGGGCGACCGCCATTGGCGGTCGCTATAGCCCACCTTTAGCGACCGCCAATGGCGGTCGCTAACCTCCCTAAAAATATTCGGGGGGTTTCTGCCCCCCCCCCCCCCCGCGCCCTCTCGATCTCTGCCCTAACCCCTCGCCGCCCTCCCTCGCGCCGCCCTCCCCCGCCGCCCGGCCTCCCCCGCCGCCCGGCCTCCCCCGCCGCCCGGCCTCCCCCGCCTCCCGGCCTCCCCCTCCGCCCGGCCTCCCCCGCCGCCCGCCCTCCCCCGCCGCCCGCCCTCCCCCGCCGCCCGCCCTCCCCCGCCGCCCGCCCTCCCCCGCCGCCCGCCCTCCCCCGCCGCCCGTCCTCCCCCGCCGCCTGCCTTCCGGCCTCCGGCCGCCGCCCTCCGCCTTCGGGCCTCCGGCCGCCGCCCTCCGGCCTCTCGGCCCTCCCCCCCCCACCCCGGACGGCACCCGTACCCCGGACAGCCCCCGGCGCGCACTCCGGACCGCCCCCCGCACCCCGGACGCCTCCCCGCACCCCGGACAGCACCCCCCGCGCACTCCGGACCGCCCCCCACACCCCGGACGCCTCCCCGCACCCCGAACAGCACCCCCCCGCGCACTCCGGACCGCCCCCCGCACCCCGGACGCCTCCCCGCACCCCGGACAGCCCCCCCCCCCCCCCTGCACTCGGACACCCCCCTCCGAACCCGGACAGCCCCCCCGCACCCCGGACAGCCCCCCCCCCCCCCCCCCCCGCACTCGGACACCCCCCCTCCGAACCCGGACAGCCCCCCCGCACCCCGGACAGGCCCCCCGCACCCCGGACACCCCACCCCGCACCCCCGACAGCCCCCCTGCACCCCAGACAGCCCCCCCTCCCCCGCACCTCGGACACCCCCGCACCCCGAACACCCCTGCCCGCACCCCTGACAGGCCCCCGACACCCCGGACACCCCTCCCCGCACCTCGGACAGCCCCCCCCCCCCCCCCCCCGACCCCGGACACCCCCCCCCCCTCGCTGCCCGTCCCCCGTCCCCTCACCGCCTCCTCTCCTCCAGCTCCCCGCCTCCGTCGCCGCCCGTCCCCTCCCTTGTCGCACCGCCTTTGGCTCCGGCTCCCCTTCGCTGCTCCTCTCCCTCGCAGCACCGCCTTCGGCTCCCCTCCCTTTCAGGTTTGTAGCTCAATCAGGTAACATGAGCTTTCAGTTACATTATTATTTTATCAATGGTTCATAAACAAATGATTAATATTTATTTTGAATATAGTTGATTTGAAAAATGTAAATGTAATAAGTACTGTGTAAATGTTTGTTATACAGATATTATTATGGATAAGAGTTGGATTGATCTTCCAAATCGAACGTCTAGAGAATATTTCAATGGCATTATGCAGTTTATTGACTTCACGAGAGGATTTGAAAGTGACTATATTAGTTGTCCATGTAGAAAATGTGCTAACAGATATCAATTCACACGAGATACTGTGAGGGAGCACCTTTTCTTTAATGGATTTCTGAAAAATTATAAGAGTTGGACTCGTCATGGAGAAGAATATGTTCGTTGTCAAAATACAGATGCAGCTCAGATGGATGTTGATGCAAGGATGACTGATCCAATGCATGAAATGCTTACTGAAATGGTACGTGGGTTTGATCCTGAAGGCATTGACATCCAGAATCTTGAGACCGGTGAGATAAATCTTCGCTCTGGTGCAGATCGTGATTCGAGGAGGTTTTATGAAGTACTTGATGATGCGAAAACAGAATTATATCCTGGATGTACTTCTTACAATAAACTGTCGTTCATCGTGGAGTTGTTGCATTTGAAGACTTTGAACAATTGGTCAGACACATCATTCGACATGCTTTTGGTTTTATTGAAAAAAGTTCTTCCTGTCGACGCTAAGATTCCTGAGTCGTATTACTATGCTCGTAAGTTGACAGAGAACTTAGGTTTTACATATGAGACTATAGATGCATGTGCAAACAACTGTATGTTGTTTAGAAATGAAACTGCTCATTTGGATATCTGTACGATTTGTGGCGCTTCCAGGTGGAAAGAGAACAGGGGAAATAAGACTCATCAAAGTCAGATTGCGATACAGGGGAAACCGATTGCCGTAAAGCAAATGAGTTACTTTCCCCTTAAACCGAGGTTGAAAAGATTTTTTATGTCATCTAAAGTTTCTAATTTAATGAGATGGCATGCAGAAAGAGTTCATGAAAGTGACATGTTAACCCACCCGGTAGACTCTCATGCATGGAAGGATTTTGATAAGAGACATCCCGACTTTGCTAAAGATGTTCGTAATGTCCGATTGGGATTGGCAGCAGATGGTTTCAATCCATTCAAGTCTATGGTTGGTGCAACTCATAGCACATGGCCCGTGGTGTTGGTTCCATATAATCTTCCTCCGTGGCTTTGTATGAAGCAACAATTTATATTACTTTCCACTCTTATTGATGGACCTAAAAGTCCGGGGGATAAGATTGATGTTTACCTTCAGCCATTGATTGATGAGTTGAATGAATTTTGGGGCGATGGTGTGATGACTTATGACTGCGAAACGAATGAAATGTTCAAACTGTATGCAGCTTTATTGTGGACAATCAATGACTTCCCAGCTTATGCAAATTTATCAGGCTGGAGTACGAAAGGGGAATTTGCTTGCCCTTGTTGCAATAAAAGTAAAAAATCTGTATGGCTTAAACATTCCAAAAAATGGGCATACATGGGTCACAGGCGTTTTCTCCCTCCCCAGCACAGGTTCAGAAAGGACAGAGTGGCATTTGATGGTTCTAGAGAGTTCAGCCCAGCACCAAAGATCATGACAGGAGTCGAAATGTTATCGCAGATTGAGGAAGAAAACATCCGCACGGTATATGAAATTCAGGATTTGGTGGCTCCTCCAGTACGTAATATTCGTGCTGCGGGTAGGCAGCGCAGTCACAATTGGAAAAAGAAAAGTATTTTTTATAGTCTTCCGTATTGGAAAACTAACATGTTGAGGCATAATTTGGATGTCATGCACATTGAAAAAAATGTTTGTGATAACATATTGTGGACCATTTTAGGTGTCAGTGGAAAGTCAAAGGACCATGTTAATGCACGCCGTGATTTGGAAGAAATGGGTTTAAGGAAACAATTGCATTTACAGTTAGCTGAGGGAAACAAGGCATATATGCCTGCTGCACAGTATTCGATGACTACAGAGGAGAAAGAGACATTTCTTTCCATTTTGAAGATGGTCAAGGTGCCTGATGGTTACTCTTCTAATATTTCAAAGTGTGTGAATCTGACGAGCAAGACATTGCAAGGGTTGAAAAGTCATGACAATCACATATTACTTCAGCAGTTGATTCCAATCGCAATTTGTGATTGTTTATCCCCCAATGTTGTTCAGCCCTTGATTGAGATGAGTAATTTTTTTAGACAGCTTTGTTTAAGAAATCAACGAATGAGTGATTTAAAAAGTTTGCAGGACCGAATTGTACTTACGCTTTGTCACTTTGAGAAACTTTTCCCCCCCTCATTTTTCGATGTTATGGTCCACTTAACAGTGCACCTAACTGATGAAGTAATGGCTGCTGGTCCAGTGCAATTCAGGTGGATGTATCCTATTGAACGGTATTTGAGTACATTGAAAAGATTTGTACGCAACAGAGCTCGTCCAGAGGCATCAATAGCCAATGGTTATTTGATGGACGAGTGTACTACCTTTTGTGCAGAATATCTTACGGATGTTGAAACAAAATTAGATAAGCCCTCTCGGATTCATGATGGTCCAGTTGGAGAAGGAACCACATTTGATATGGACAACATCGAGTGGATACAAGCACATCGATATATCTTGTTCAATACTCCATCAGTTGCACCATTAATGCAGTAAGTATCTTATCAATGTGCTTGTATAACTTTTACATGTTTTCTTTGCATAAGTTGATCTTTTAAACATCGCGTAATCATTTGCAAGAAACACATTAATGAGATAAAAGAAGAGATGCATCGTGCGACTGAGTTGCAAATTCAACAATCTCATTATGCGGCATTTCATGATTGGTTCAAGGATTATGTATGTATAAATTGATTTTCATTATGAGTGAAGTATTAAACTAATTCTTTCTGCATATATCAGTATTGATTTTTATAAATTATGTAGGTTCGTAAGCTGAGGGAGTTAGGGGACCCCACGTTACCTGAAGTATTTATCCAACTGGCTGAGGGTCCATCTATAACCGCTCGTCGTTATAAAGCTATTGATGCTAATGGTTTTCGATTTCGCATTAAAGATGTTGATGACAAACGAGCAACACAAAACAGTGGAATCGGTTGTCCCTTTGTCGATTCTGGTTATTACTATGGTCAATTGATAGACATCATTGAAGTTGTATACACACACGGTTTGAAGTACATATTGTTAAAGTGTAATTGGGTTGATCCAGTGCGTGGATGTAAAGTCGATCAATATCAGTTTTCATTGGTGAATTTTAACTACATGTTATACAGAAATAATGAACGAGTTGAGAATGAACCTTTCATCTTGACATCACAAGCGGAACAAGTATTCTTCGTTACTTTGCCTTCGGATCCAAGTTGGCAAGTTGTTGTCAAAATGTCTCGGCGAGGAGTGTTTTTATTTGAAGAAGATGAACCCGAGACTGTTCCGTTTGTTTACCAACAACTTGATCAACATACCGTAGTTCAACGTGAAGAAGATATTTATTGGGTCAGAGCGGCTGTTGAAGGAGAAACGATCGATTTGCATGCTTAATGAAAGGTATAATTGTTTTCCCGCTATTCAGTAGAATGTCCTAGGATATCATAAATTATCTAATCATTTTATAAATCCTTATAAGTTTTAATCCTCACTTTTGTAAGTTAATTCAGTCATAAATATTTAGGTTGATTAACTTTCTGATTTTTTAAAATTCATTCACAACTAATTATTCAATCCATTTTTTGTTTGATTAACAGTTGTACAAGTTTGATTTATTAAGAACAATCCAATTTATCTTTTAAACACTTTGGACTCATTACTGATATTTTGTATGATTGCAGACATGTCAGGGGAAGAGGCAGAAAATCCACATCATCCATCTGAGGCATCTACGTCTCAGGGTCGAGGTATGTTTGACAGTCATTATCTATATTATTTATGTAATTAACATATATATATATATATATAACATTTGTCAATTTATATATAAAATTGTTTTCAACAGGATCAGACTCGGCTGCTTCTTCCTCTCGCAGGAGAGGCCCTGGTCGTGGCATATTAGCATGGAATTCCGACACGACGATAGATGTTTCATTTGATGAGGTATTTCATCCCGTGGGACCGAATGCCCCGGCATTTATTCGTCAGCTGGGTCATATCATACGTGACCCACATCGATTTCCATTGACCACGCGTGATTGGCTTCTATCCCTCAGGACACATTAGATCGTCTATGGAGGAGGTTCAGGTAAGAAAATAATTTACTTTATTTTCTATTTATAAATAATACTAATATGTTTGATTATTTTCATTATAGCAAAATTTGAAAGTATGCCCTGAAGAGTTTCGGCCCGTGTGTATGAGCAAATGCCGTAAGCTGTGGAAAGATTATAAAGGCAAAGTGAAGAGGGACCACTGGGTACCAAATGTGGGTGCCCCTGACATTTTGGAAAAAGTCCCGAGAGGTGTCCTCCCGGCTCAGTGGCGTGACTTGGTTGCATATTGGTCTACTGAGGGTGTTGCGGTTTGTATATTAATTATTTTGTTGTATATATATTTTCAAGAATATGTGATTTGTTTGAAATTTGAATGAATTGAATGTAGGAGGTGTCAACACGCCATTCGGAGAATCGAGCGTTGCAGGGACCAGCTCACAGGCTCGGGACTCGTCACGTGTCTCAAATCGACATGAGGTATATATTATTCACTTTTTAATTAATTAATTAATATGGTTTTGTGTTTATATTCTTTTAATATACAGTTGCGAGGGCAAGGTGCAGCAACTGATAAAATGTCGGTGTGGATAAGGACTCGTGATCGCAATGATCCAGAGGTTGCAGCATTGATAGTAAGTGTCTGTACTTACCAATAATTACATAAATCTTTATATTAACATATATATATTTATATATATTTAAAATATTTCACAGGATCAATTTGAAGCTGAGTTAGAACATCTGCCAGAGGACCAGCGACAGCTTCCCATGCGACGGGATGAGATCTTTCATCGCATTATTGGTCGGGACGGGCATGGCTATAGTTTGACCTATGGAGCAGGGATTCCTCGTTCTGTAGTGTCACGCGCTGCGGTTGTCGGTCCTGCTGTTGCTCATATGACACAGCAGATGTCAGATTTTGAGGCACGGCTGCGCGCTTCCGAGGAGACAAATGCGCAATTGACAGCTGAGGTAAGAGCACTGCGGGAATATGTGCGTCGAGCTGATGGTACAGGGGATCATACGACGCAGGTATATACTGTATTTATTTATTTAATTTAAATTATTTTTGTTATTAAAATATTTATAATGTTTATTTGTTGTAGGCACCTGGTCCACCAGAAGGAGGTAACAGTGATGGCAACGCGTGACGCACCATATATTCACGAGATATGTTTTTTGTTTTTACTGGTAGGGTTGACATTGATGTACTGTATTTATTCATTTAAGTAATGCATTATTACCATCCATGGTGGTCTTTTAAATATTTTATACACATATTGAGTTTTTGATCAGATAATCTTGAATGATTCTACATTTGAAAAAGTCGAACTAATTCCAACAGATCAATAAATCTGATATTATAGATTATGTATTATCCAATATATTTTTTATAAATTTTTGTATGGTATCGATAAAAGAAATATGTATTAATTAGATGTTATCACTTTTATTTTTCACTTTTGTAATCAATGGGATGACCTTTGCACCCCCGGAGAGCCCCCCGCACCGCCGTACAGCCCCCCGCACCCCCGTACAGCCACCCGCGCACCCCCGTACAGCCCCCCGCACCCCCGTACAGCCCCCCGCACCCCCGTACAGCCCCCCCGCACCCCCGTACAGCCCCCCGCACCGCCGTACAGCCCCCCGCACCCCCGTACAGCCACCCGCGCACGCCCGTACAGCCCCCCGCACCCCCGTACAGCCCCCCCGCACCCCCGTACAGCCCCCCGCACCCCCGTACAGCCCCCCGCACCCCCGTACAGCCCCCCGAACCCTCGTACTGCCACCCGCGCACCCCCCGTACAGCCCCCCCCCCCCCCCGCACCCCCGTACAGCCCCCCGCACCCCCGTACAGCCCCCCCGCACCCCCGCCACCCCCGTACAGCCCCCCCGCACCCCCGTACAGCCCCCCGCACCCCCGTACAGCCCCCCCCCCCCCCCCCCCCCGCACCCCCGTACAGCCCCCCGCCACCCCCGTACAGGCCCCCGCCACCCCCGTACAGGCCCCCGCACCCCCGTACAGCCCCCCCGCACCCCCGTACAGCCCCCCGAACCCCCGTACAGCCCCCCGCCACCCCCGTACAGCCCCCCGCCACCCCCGGAGAGCCCCCCCGCCACCCCCGTACAGCCCCCCCGCACCCCCATTACAGCCCCCCGCCACCCCCGAACAGCCCCCCGCACCCCCGTACAGCCCCCCGCCACCCCCCGTACAGCCCCCCCGCACCCCCGTACAGCCCCCCGAACCCCCGTACAGCCCCCCTCGCACCCCCGTACAGCCCCCCCCCGCACCCCCGTACAGCCCCCCCGATTGTGTCGTTTTCAGCAGCGCGGCGCGCGCTGAAATGGCGCGTTGGGGGGTCAAAACCACCCGAACGACCTCCGAATGCCACGAAACCGTACGACAACATCCGGGGCGTCAATTGTGAAATGGTCGGCCAGACGGCACCTCATTCGGAGGTGCCATGCGACCGCGGCGGCCGGAAACGCGTTTCTGGCGCCGTTAAACACCAAAACGGCGTGCGGCGGTCCGATTCGGAGCAAACGTGCTCCGAACGACCTGAAACCGCACGGGGACGACAGGAATATTATTCCTGAGATGCAGGAGGAGGCCGCACGTCCATCGGACGTGCGGTGCGCGCGGCACGCCCGATTGTGTCGTTTTCAGCAGCGCGGCGCGCGCTGAAATGGCACGTTGGGGGGTCAAAACCACCCGAACGACCTCCGAATGCCACGAAACCGTACGACAACATCCGTGGCGTCAATTGTGAAATGGTCGGCCAGACGGCACCTCATTCGGAGGTGCCGTGCGACCGCGGCGGCCGGAAACGCGTTTCCGGCGCCGTTAAACACCAAAACGGCGTGCGGCGGTCCGATTCGGAGCAAACGAGCTCCGAACGACCTGAAACCGCACGGGGACGACAGGAATATTATTCCTGAGATGCAGAAGGAGGCCGCACGTCCATCGGGCGTGCGGTGCGCGCGGCACGCCCGATTGTGTCGTTTTCAGCAGCGCGGCGCGCGCTGAAATGGCGAGTTGGGGGGTCATAACCACCCGAACGACCTCCGAATGCCACGAAACCGTACGACAACATCCGGGGCGTCAATTGTAAAATGGTCGGCCAGACGGCACCTCATTCGGAGGTGTCGTGCGACCGCGGCGGCCGGAACGCGTTTCTGGCGCCGTTAAACACCAAAACGGCGTGCGGCGGTCCGATTCGGAGCAAACGAGCTCCGAACGACCTGAAACCGCACGGGGACGACAGGAATATTATTCCTGAGATGCAGGAGGAGGTCGCACGTCCATCGGACGTGCGGTGCGCGCGGCACGCCCGATTGTGTCGTTTTCAGCAGCGCGGCGCGCGCTGAAATGGCGCGTTGGGGGGTCATAACCACCCGAACGACCTCCGAATGCCACGAAACCGTACGACAACATCCGGAGCGTCAATTGTGAAATGGTCGGCTAGACGGCACCTCATTCGGAGGTGCCGTGCGACCGCGGCGGCCGGAAACGCGTTTCCGGCGCCGTTAAACTCCAAAACGGCGTGCGGCGGTCCGATTCGGAGCAAACGTGCTTTGAACGACCTGAAACCGCACGGGGACGAGAGGAATATTATTCCTGAGATGCAGGAGGAGGCCGCACGTCCATCGGACGTGCGGTGCGCGCGGCACGCCCGATTGTGTCGTTTTCAGCAGCGCGGCGCGCGCTGAAATGACGCGTTGGGGGGTCAAAACCACCCGAACGACCTCCGAATGCCACGAAACCGTACGACAACATCCGGGGCGTCAATTGTGAAATGGTCGGCCAGACGGCACCTCATTCGGAGGTGCCGTCCGACCGCGGCGGCCGGAAACGCGTTTCCGGCGCCGTTAAACACCAAAACGGCGTGCGGCGGTCCGATTCGGAGCAAACGTGCTCCGAACGACCTGAAACCGCACGGGGACGACAGGAATATTATTCCTGAGATGCAGGAGGAGGCCGCACGTCCATCGGACGTGCGGTGCGCACGGCACGCCCGATTGTGTCGTTTTCAGCAGCGCGGCGCGCGCTGAAATGGCGCGTTGGGGGGTCAAAACCACCCGAACGACCTCCGAATGCCACGAAACCGTACGACAACATCCGGGGCGTCAATTGGGAAATGGTCGGCCAGACGGCACCTCATTCGGAGGTGCCGTGCGACCGCGGCGGCCGGAAACGCGTTTCCGGCGCCGTTAAACACCAAAACGGCGTGCGGCGGTCCGATTCGGAGCAAACGTGCTCCGAACGACCTGAAACCGCACGGGGACGACAGAAATATTATTCCTGAGATGCAGGAGGAGGCCACACGTCCATCGGACGTGCGGTGCGCGCGGCACGCCCGATTGTGTCGTTTTCAGCAGCGCGGCGCGCGCTGAAATGACGCGTTGGGGGGTCAAAACCACCCGAACGACCTCCGAATGCCACGAAACCGTACGACAACATCCGGGGCGTCAATTGTGAAATGGTCGGCAAGACGGCACCTCATTCGGAGGTGCCGTGCGACCGCGGCGGCCGGAAACGCGTTTCCGGCGCCGTTAAACACCAAAACGGCGTGCGGCGGTCCGATTCGGAGCAAACGTGCTCCGAACGACCTGAAACCGCACGGGGACGACAGGAATATTATTCCTGAGATGCAGGAGGAGGCCGCACGTCCATCGGACGTGCGGTGCGCGCGGCACGCCCGATTGTGTCGTTTTCAGCAGCGCGGCGCGCGCTGAAATGGCGCGTTGGGGGGTCAAAACCACCCGAACGACCTCCGAATGCCACGAAACCGTACGACAACATCCGGGGCGTCAATAGTGAAATGGTCGGCCAGACGGCACCTCATTCGGAGGTGCCGTGCGACCGCGGCGGCCGGAAACGCGTTTCCGGCGCCGTTAAACTCCAAAACGGCGTGCGGCGGTCCGATTCGGAGCAAACGTGCTCCGAACGACCTGAAACCGCACGGGGACGAGAGGAATATTATTCCTGAGATGCAGGAGGAGGCCGCACGTCCATCGGACGTGCGGTGCGCGCGGCACGCCCGATTGTGTCGTTTTCAGCAGCGCGGCGCGCGCTGAAATGACGCGTTGGGGGGTCAAAACCACCCGAACGACCTCCGAATGCCACGAAACCGTACGACAACATCCGGGGCGTCAATTGTGAAATGGTCGGCCAGACGGCACCTCATTCGGAGGTGTCGTGCGACCGCGGCGGCCGGAAACGCGTTTCCGGCGCCGTTAAACACCAAAACGGCGTGCGGCGGTCCGATTCGGAGCAAACGTGCTCCGAACGACCTGAAACCGCACGGGGACGACAGGAATATTATTCCTGAGATGCAGGAGGAGGACGCACGTCCATCGGACGTGCGGTGCGCGCGGCACGCCCGATTGTGTCGTTTTCAGCAGCGCGGCGCGCGCTGAAATGGTTCGTTGGGGGGTCAAAACAACCCGAACGACCTCCGAATGCCACGAAACCGTACGACAACATCCGGGGCGTCAATTGTGAAATGGTCGGCCAGACGGCACCTCATTCGGAGGTGCCGTGCGACCGCGGCGGCCGGAAACGCGTTTCCGGCGCCGTTAAACACCAAAACGGCGTGCGGCGGTCCGATTCGGAGCAAACGTGCTCCGAACGACCTGAAACCGCACGGGGACGACAGGAATATTATTCCTGAGATGCAGGAGGAGGCCGCACGTCCATCAGACGTGCGGTGCGCGCGGCACGCCCGATTGTGTCGTTTTCAGCAGCGCGGCGCGCGCTGAAATGGCGCGTTGGGGGGTCAAAACCACCCGAACGACCTCCGAATGCCACGAAACCGTACGACAACATCCGGGGCGTCAATTGTGAAATGGTCGGCCAGACGGCACCTCATTCGGAGGTGCCGTGCGACCGCGGCGGCCGGAAACGCGTTTCCGGCGCCGTTAAACACCAAAACGGCGTGCGGCGGTCCGATTCGGAGCAAACGTGCTCCGAACGACCTGAAACCGCACGGGGACGACAGGAATATTATTCCTGAGATGCAGGAGGAGGCCGCACGTCCATCGGACGTGCGGTGCGCGCGGCACGCCCGATTGTGTCGTTTTCAGCAGCGCGGCGCGCGCTGAAATGGCGCGTTGGGGGGTCAAAACCACCCGAACGACCTCTGAATGCCACGAAACCGTACGACAACATCCGGGGCGTCAATTGTGAAATGGTCGGCCAGACGGCACCTCATTCGGAGGTGCCGTGCGATCGCAGCGGCCGGAAATGCGTTTCCGGCGCCGTTAAACACCAAAACGGCGTGCGGCGGTCCGATTCGGAGCAAACGTGCTCCGAACGACCTGAAACCGCACGGGGACGAGAGGAATATTATTCCTGAGATGCAGGAGGAGGCCGCACGTCCATCGGACGTGCGGTGCGCGCGGCACGCCCGATTGTGTCGTTTTCAGCAGCGCGGCGCGCGCTGAAATGACGCGTTGGGGGGTCAAAACCACCCGAACGACCTCCGAATGCCACGAAACCGTACGACAACATCCGGGGCGTCAATTGTGAAATGGTCGGCCAGACAGCACCTCATTCGGAGGTGCCGTGCGACCGCGGCGGCCGGAAACGCGTTTCCGGCGCCGTTAAACACCAAAACGGCGTGCGGCGGTCCGATTCGGAGCAAACGTGCTCCGAACGACCTGAAACCGCACGAGGACGACAGGAATATTATTCCTGAGATGCAGGAGGAGGCCGCACGTCCATCGGACGTGCGGTGCGCGCGGCACGCCCGATTGTGTCGTTTTCAGCAGCGCGGCGCGCGCTGAAATGGCGCGTTGGGGGGTCAAAACCACCCGAACGACCTCCGAATGCCACGAAACCGTACGACAACATCCGGGGCGTCAATTGTGAAATGGTCGGCCAGACGGCACCTCATTCGGAGGTTCCGTGCGACCGCGGCGGCCGGAAACGCGTTTCCGGCGCCGTTAAACACCAAAACGGCGTGCGGCGGTCCGATTCGGAGCAAACGTGCTCCGAACGACCTGAAACCGCACGGGGACGACAGGAATACTATTCCTGAGATGCAGGAGGAGGCCGCACGTCCATCGGACGTGCGGTGCGCGCGGCACGCCCGATTGTGTCGTTTTCAGCAGCGCGGCGCGCGCTGAAATGGCGCGTTGGGGGGTCAAAACCACCCGAACGACCTCCGAATGCCACGAAACCGTACGACAACATCCGGGGCGTCAATTGTGAAATGGTCGGCCAGACGGCACCTCATTCGGAGGTGCCGTGCGACCGCGGCGGCCGGAAACGCGTTTCCGGCACCGTTAAACACCAAAACGGCGTGCGGCGGTCCGATTCGGAGCAAACGTGCTCCGAACGACCTGAAACCGCACGGGGACGACAGGAATATTATTCCTGAGATGCAGGAGGAGGCCGCACGTCCATCGGACGTGCGGTGCGCGCGGCACGCCCGATTGTGTCGTTTTCAGCAGCGCGGCGCGCGCTGAAATGGCGCGTTGGGGGGTCAAAACCACCGGAACGACCTCCGAATGCCACGAAACCGTACGACAACATCCGGGGCGTCAATTGTGAAATGGTCGGCCAGACGGCACCTCATTCGGAGGTGTCGTGCGACCGCGGCGGCCGGAAATGCGTTTCCGGCGCCGTTAAACACCAAAACGGCGTGCGGCGGTCCGATTCGGAGCAAACGTGCTCCGAACGACCTGAAATGAGATTATTTCTTGAATCGAAGTTTTTAAATTATTATAGCACAATGATTTGATATTATATATATATTAAATATATATTAAATATATATTAAAACATTTAAAATATATTATATATATATATATATATTTAAAATATTGTATTTAATAGTATATATATATATATATTTATAGCACAATGATTTGTATTTAAAATATTGTATTTAATAGTATATATATATTATAGCACAATGATTTGTATTTAAAATATTGTATTTAATAGTATATATATATTATAGCACAATGATTTGATATTATATATATATTAAATATATATTAAAACATTTAAAATATATTATATATATATATATATATATATTTATATTCAATTCAATAAAAAAAAATTTAAAAAAATTTTTTTTTTAGAATAGCGACCGCCAAGGGGCCGCTGAAGGCCGAGCTGCCGGGCACCTATAGCGACCCCCAATGGCGGTCGCTATAGGGGACCGGGCAGAGGGCCTTCAGCGACCGCTTGGCGGTCGCTGAAGGCCGACCTGCGGGGCACCTATAGCGACCGCCAATGGCGGTCGCTAAAGGCCTCTAGCGACGAGGCAACAGCGACCGCCATTGGCGGTCGCTGCGCGGCCGCTAAAGCCCTTTAGCGACCGCCAATGGCGGTCGCTAATGGCCTTATATATAGTAGTGCATCCAACACAAGGTAGACTCTAACACTGATGATCTTTTGAAACAAATTGTTCTTAATCAACAGAATGAGCTAAAGAGTCAAGGTTCGGAGCTGAGAGAGTTGAAGACTCAAATGAGTCAGATTGCCACCGCCCTCCATGAACTTGTGAGTAAGAATTCTGGAAATCTACCTTCCCAACCCACTCTAAATCCAAAGGGGAATGTTAGTGCCATCACATTGAGAAGTGGGAAGCAAATGAATGATACATCTAGACATACCATTCCACTGAGATTCACCTCTACTCTAGAGAAGCCGCATTCCATACCAACTGATGAGCAATCCAAGGAGAAAGATAAAGGTAAGAAAAAGATTGATGATGTACCTCCTAAACCCCTTCCTTTTCCAAACAGGGTTGTTCAAACCAAGAAGATGGCTGAAGAAGCAATGCAAAAGGAGGTTTTGGACACATTCATGCATGTGGAGATCAACATTCCTCTACTTGAAGCCATTAAGCAAATTCCAAGGTATGCGAAATTCTTAAAAGAACTTTGAACCAATCGAAGAGGGATCAAGGGAAATGAGAGGATCAACCTTGGAAGGAATGTCTCGGTACTCATTATACCAACTCTAGCAATGCCAACAAAGTGAAAGGATCCCGGGACATTCACCATCCCATGTACCATAGGGGAGTTGCACTTCTCTGATGCTCTTTGTGATTTAGGAGCTTCAATAAATGTGATGCCTCACTCTGTATTCTCTTCCTTGCAAGTTGGTGAGTTGAAGCCAACAAGAGTAGTGGTGCAATTAGCGAATAGAGCTACAGCATATCCAGCGAGAGTTCTTGAGGATGTACTTGTTCGGGTAAGAGACATGATCTTTCCAGCAGACTTCTATGTGCTTAACATGGAGGATGATCAGGTAAGTTCTCATGCCCCCATTATCTTAGGTAGACCCTTCCTCAAAACTGCAAAAAACTATCATAAATGTCAATGAGGGTACACTTTCCATGGATTTTGGAGATGAAGTTATGATATTTAATGTTATGGATTCCATGAAGTACACCTCAGAGGACCATTCTGCTTTTGTTATCTCCCATTTTGAACCACCAAGTAAAAACATCATGGAATTGGATTGTCCTATGCTTAGGGAGATTCTAAGTATTGGTTCTAGTTTGATGTCTAAGAGTACTTCCACACCCGTTTCTAAGGAACAAGACTCTCTAAGATTTGATTTTAAAATGGAATCATATTCTGATTTTGATCATGTTCACTCTGATTATGAAATGGTTGTTGAGTATGCTGATGGATTTGATGCTTTATTATCTGATTTTGATGATGTCTATTCTGATACTGATGCTCTTTGTGCACATATTTCAGTTCCTTTAATGTCTCCATCAATAATACACCCTCCTTCATTAGAACTCAAGCCATTTCCACAAAATCTGAAATACTCATACTTGTTGAGTGGTGAGAGATTACCTGTTATCATTGCTAACAATATCCCTTTTTAACATGAAGAAAATCTTTTGAATATTTTAAGGGAGAACATCAGGGAGATTGGGTGGACCTTGGCTGACATATCAGGTATTATCCCCTCCATTTGCATGCATAGGATTTTCTTGGAGGATGGGGTTAAACCGGTGAGACAGCCACAAAGGAGACTCAATCACACCCTCCTGGAAGTTGTTAAAAAAGAAGTTGAGAAATTGCTCGAGGTAGGTATAATCTTTCCCATTTCAGATTCTCAGTGGGTAAGTCCTACTCAGGTTGTTCCTAAGAAGAGTGGTGTTACTGTTGTTAAAAATGAGAAAGATGAGTTAGTTCCAATGAGGGTGCAAAATAGTTGGCGTATGTGTATTGATTATAGGAAACTAAATCAGTCCACTCGCAAGGACCGTTTCCCCCTCCCATTTATTGATCAGATGCTTGAAAGACTAGCTGGGAAGACACACTATTGTTTCTTGGATGGATTTTCTGGATATTTTCAGGTTCCTATAGCTTCAGAGGATCAGGAGAAGACTATATTCACTTGTCCCTTTGGCACATTTGCCTACCAGAGGATGCCATTTGGACTTTGCAACGCCCCAGGTACCTTCTAGAGATGTATGGTGAGTATTTTTTCTGATTTTATTGAGACCTGCATAGAGGTATTTATGGATGATTTTACAGTGTATGGGTCTTCATTTGATGAATGTATAATTAGTTTGGGAAAGGTGTTGAATCGTTGTATTGAGAAGAATCTGGTCCTGAACTTTGAAAAGTGTCATTTCATGGTAGAGCATGGCATTGTCTTAGGGAATGTAGTGTCAAAACATGGGATAGAGGTTGATAGATCAAAGGTAGATATTATTTCATCCTTACCATATCCTTCATGTGTGCGTGATGTTAGATCTTTCCTAGGTCATGCAGGATTTTATCGGCACTTCATCAAATATTTTAGTAAGATTTCTCTTCCTATGTCAAGATTACTTCAAAAGGATTCTGATTTTGTGTTTGATGTTTCTTGCAGGAATTCATTTGATGAGCTAAAACAACGTCTGACCACTCCACCTATCATAAAGCCCCCAAGGTGGGAGATTCCTTTTGAGATTATGTGTGACACCTCCAACTTCGCGGTTGGAGCTGTCTTATCTAAGAGGGTGTAGGGGCGTTCACATGTGATCGCCTATGCATCAAGGACACTGGATTCAGCCCAATCAAATTACACAACCACAGAAAAGGAGTTTCTTGCTGTCATATTTTCTTTAGATAAATTCCATACATATTTATTGGGCTCTAAAGTAGTTGTTTTTTCTGACCATGCAGCTTTGAGGTACCTCCTAAAGAAGCCAGATGCAAAGCCACGACTTATCCGTTGGATGCTCCTTCTTCAGGAATTTGATATTGAGATAAAGGACAAGAAGGGATCAAAGAATTTGGTGGCGGACCACATGAGTAGGCTTACTCACACACTAGAGGATGACACCTTGGACCAGGTACCACTTTGGGACACTTTCCCCGATGAACATCTCTATACCATCTCAGGTACACATCCTTGGTATGCTGATTTAGTTAATTACATTGTTTCCTCTGAAATCCCAGCAAATTTGAAGAAGCATCAAGTCCAAAAATTAAAAAATGAGTCTAGGTTTTATGTGTGGGATGATCCTTACCTCTGGCGCATGTGTAGTGACCAAGTTATTAGGAGGTGTATTCTTGATCATGAGTTTGAGCCTGTTTTGCAATTCTGTCATACACTTGCATGTGGTGGACACTTTGGACCCCAACAGACAGCTAGGAAAGTTTTGGACTCTGGATTATATTGGCCTAGTTTATTCCATGATACCCATGTGTTTTGTAAGTCATGCTCTCGTTGCCAACACACTGGGAATATTTCTAGGAGACATGAGATGCCCCAACAACCCATACTATTCTGTGAGATTTTTGATGTGTGGGGCATTGATTTTATGGGTCCTTTTCCAAGTTCATATGGTTTCTTGTATATTTTGGTTGCTGTTGATTATGTGAGTAAATGGGTGGAGGCCAAGGCCACCAGGACTGACGATTCTCATGTTGTTGTGGACTTTGTCAAAGCACAGATTTTTTGCAGGTTTGGAGTACTAAAGGCCATCATCAGTGACCAAGGGACACACTTTTGCAATAGGGATTTTTCTTCCCTTCTTCGGAAGTATGGGGTGACACACAAAACATCAACACCATACCACCCCCAAACAAATGGCCAGGCTGAGGTTTCAAATCGTGAGTTGAAACAAATCCTGGAGAAAACCGTGCATCCAAATAGGAAGGATTAGAGCAAGCACTTGGATGATGCATTGTGGGCTTATCGGACAGCATACAATACCCCCATTAGTATGTCCCCATTTCGGATTGTTTTTGGGAAAGCGTGTCATCTCCCCGTGGAAGTTGATCATCGGGCTTATTGGGCTATAAATAAATGCAACATGGATTTGGCCCAAGCTGGAATCCAAAGGAAGCTGCAAATTCAAGAGCTTGAGGAGATTAGATTATCATCATATGAGAACTCAAGGCTCTACAAGGGAAGATCAAAAGCGGCTCACGACAAAATGATCCAACAAAGGGAGTTTCATGTTGGAGAGAAATTCCTTCTCTACAGTTCACGACTGAAGCTGATTCCTGGTAAGTTGCGTTCCAGATGGTTAGGTCCTTATGTTGTGACTAATGTTTTTCTTTATAGTGTAGTGGAGATCACACAAGAGGACACTGTAAGGAGCTTTACATTCAATGGGAAATGTTTGAAGAGATACATTGAGGGAATTCCTACTGATGTTGTGGATTTTATCACACTGCATGACCTCATCATCACTTGAGCACATCAGGCTGTTCCTAACCCTTTCACTTTTATATTATTTTTCCTATTTAAAAATTCTACATTTCATGTGCATATATCATCTCATAGGTTCACATTGAGGACAATGCAATATTTTAAGTGTGGGGGAGGGAACCTTTTAGTTTAGTAATTTCAATTTTTTTCCTGTTCAAAAAAAAATCAAAAAAAAATTGTGTGTTTTTCAAAATTTGTGTGTTTATTTTACAATTTTCTGTGTATTTTTGAAACTTTTGGGCTGAAATGATTCTCATCACCATTTTTAAATCCATATCAATAAGTGAAACAATTTACCCCTTGAAAATAAGCTTAAATGAATGCTGAAATGACTTTGTTTCAAGTTCAAATATTTAGTAATTTCATGAAAAATACGCTGAATTTTGAATCCCATGCCAATCTCACTGTCTTTATATTTGAAATCACTTTCCTGTGAGGCTTCTGAACCATTATTTTCATATTATTTACATTCACCTCACTTCTTGAGAGAACCAAACCATGCTTGATTTAACCAGAATTTGATCTATTCCTATCAAAACTTGAGGGTTTGAGGTACATATGTTTAAATGATGGAGGCATTTGTTTGGTATTAAAGCCCCTATTTCAAAGAATACTTTTTTATAATGGCCTACCTTGAATATTTAATCCTTGTATCCCTTAGAATCCATGCACATCCTGTTAGTTTAAGCCACATTACAAGCCAATTTTCCCTATCCAACCAACTCTTGAAGTGAAATTGCATAATCTAGTTGAGCTTAAGTGTGGGGGAAGCTGTCTTGTGTTGTGCCACCACATTATGTGATACTTTGGGTGGAAAATTAAATTATGAAGAGATGTTTTTGCTGCTAAATAAAGTCATTATATTGAAAGCTGTGCCTTTTCTGGAGCTTTCATGACAAGTGAAGTTGTGCCTTTTCTGGAGCTTATAATTGAGGTGGAAAGCTGTGCCCATCTGGAGCTTTCAAGAAAATCATGTTTGAGAAGATTGATATTTTTTATGCTAAAATGATGAATTTTGTAAACCTTTCATGACTTTTCATGATGATGGAGCTGAATTGATACTATGGAGATTGAAGAGAAGACCATATTTAGGTGAAAATTAGATTAATGCAATTTTGCTTCAAAAGAGTCAAGCCCTCCTCATTCAGCCTCAGAGTTTTTCACATCTTAATCCTACCAACCGAAAGCCAAAGAACAACCCTGAAAAGTCCTCATGATAAACATATGTCCTTGACTCACATTGGGTAGTGATGTAGGAATCTATCAAGCCTATGGTGACCCTTGTATGAGTTTGGATGAGAAAGACATTGCAAAAAAATGATATTTGAGTGATGAGAGAAAATTCAAGAGAGGTAAGTGTTTTGTGCGTCGGAGGATAAATGAAGTGGAAATATATTGAATTATATAAATGGAGAACTTGAAATAATGTTTTTAATGAGGCATTATATCTTTTGATTCTTTGGGGGAAATTGATTGATCTCAAGGATATGTGTTTTAAAATTGGTTTTGATTTGATATTGATGTTTACTTGACATGAGGTTTTTCCCAGGAGTGCAAAAGGGTAAGTGTGGGGGAGTTGATAAAACACTATTTTATTGAATATTTTATTGATAATAAATGATATAATTTCCTCACATTGTGTTAAATATGTTTAATTAGAAAGTATTTGGGATTAGATCATTCATTTGAATATTTGATGAAAATTCCAGTTTTACCCTTTATAGTTTACTGTAGTATTTAGAAGATATATATTTTTATATTTATTATTTGAAATTTAAATTTTTTAACAGTGTTTATAACTTAATTATCTACAACTTTTATTCATGACACTAGAGCTAAAAAGTTCATTTGGTTGTTCAAATTGGGCCATGAAATAAAAGTTGGGCTGGGCTCGCCAGAATGGAGAAGCTTCTGTATTTCGGCCATAACTCCTTCATATGGGACTTTATTGATCCCCAATTTGGAGAGGAGATAGAATATCCATATACTCACATTTTATCCTTCTGGAAGGACGGCCAATTCAGGAATTTTGGTGGTCAAATGGGCGGTGAAATTTGGAATAAAATATTTGGCCGAATTTCCACATTCACACTTGAAACCACTTGTAACCTCTCCTCCCCTCCTCTCCATAAATTGGAGTTTTTCTTATTTGTAGGGGTTGGGACGTGAATTAGGAGATTGGAGGTAGAGGAGAATTTGTTTCACCCAAATTCTCCAACCATTGTAATAGGGGTAGCTCTTGAAGCAAGGATCCCCTCATCGAAGCCTCCTTCTCTTCTTCATTTTCTAATGTTTTCATTTGTGTAATAAACTTCTTTGTTCTTATTTTATTTCTTCTCTTTCCTTATGTTTTGTTTAAAATTATTCTTCTCTTAATCTTCCTCTTTGGGCTGGAATTCTTGAGTAGAAGCGTTATTGGGTTATACCCATTATAAACCTTTGCACATGCAAAACGCTTCTACGATGATTACGTCACCCATGGAAGAGTAGTCTTTTAGTAATCGATCTATATTCTACCCTCTTCATTTAATTATTTTGAATAATTTAGCTACTGTAATTCACTTAATATGATCCATGAATTGTTTTTTTAAATTGTAAGAAACTAAGCAAGCAATTGAACAATTAACACAAAAACACGCGAGGTCGGGATTTTGTGTAAATTGTGAGAGCGCGATCTTAATCGGAAATACAAGACCACACGGGATAAATTTGTAGAGTTAAAATATAATACCTAAACAAAATTCATCCTCATTTCCAGAATGGATATGTGCCTTAATTTACCACTGACCATAATCTAATCTTAGAACATCAATCAAAGTAGGGTGCTGCGATTGCATGTTCCGAAGTTAGCCTAGGGTTAAATTCACATCATCTTCGTGGTAAAGTTAATTCTCGTAGGGTTTGGGATTTAACAAATTAAGGGATCATAATTAAGTGAATGTTAATTTAAATGATAATGATTAATAATAAAGTGAAGAGGTAGAGTTAGATCGATTACGCCTTTTAAATATATTTCTAAAAAAACATCTTCTTGTTGTGTCATTTTAATCGAAATTCATTTCAAAACTAAAAACAAAAAAAATTATACAATCTTCTTCCAGCGAACTTCTTCTAGATTCATAAACTAAAACAAACCCCAATCCTTTAAATTAGTGATTTTATTCTATTCTATTTTATTTTATTTTTTTAGAATACCTCTAATAAGTTGTTAAATTCACTTCCTCCTTTGAGAGACGACCTTGGTCAGCCATTCTGCTGCACCTAAGTACCCCAAATCACACTAATCATTTGAGGGCGCCCACGATAGTGCTCTATCAAATTGGCACCGTTGGCAGGGTGGCAAGTAATTATTTCAACCAATTAGAGGTATTTATTTTATTTTACATTTTATTCTCTTCCTCTCTTCTTTCTTCCTTCTTTACCCAATTTGATTTTTCTTCTTCTTATTTTATTTTCTTCTACCTCTTTTTGGACCATCAACTCAAACTTCTCATTTTTATTTTACTATGGTCCACTTTCTTTCTTTTCATTTTTATTTGATCTATGACACGAACTAATCCTGAAGATCTCTTAGATCTTGAACCTGAGATTGAACGTAGCCTTAGGGCTCGAATCAGAAATTCTCAGTCTATGGGAAGTTTCAATATTCAACCAGTTGATGAATTCCTCTCTTCTGGAAACATTGAAATTGGAAGCTATTCAAATTCAAACATAAAAGAGTAACAAATGGCTGAAAACAATGGAAATGAACTTAATAGAACCATTCGAGAATTGGCTACACCATATATTAACTATCAACCAAATTGTATTGCGTACCTAAATCTCGAATCGGACTTTGAAATAAAATCTGGGTTAATTCACTTACTTCCAAAGTTTCATGGACTCTCTGGTGAGGATCCCAATAAACATTTGAAAGAATGTAATGTGGTTTTCTCAACCCTAAAACCTAGAAATGTTTCTAAAGATCAAATCAAATTAAGAGCATTCCCATTTTCACTTGATGGAGCTACAAAGGATTGGATGTACTATTTACAACCTGAAGATGTAACATGTTGGAACGATTTGAAACGTCTTTTCTTGCAGATATTTTTTCCAGCATCAAGGACTCACACCCATGGAGAGGATCATGGTGGATGATGCAGCTGGAGGAGCATTGGTGGACAAGACACCAGTAGCTGCACGAGCATTGATCGACAAAATGGCCCAAAACTCTCAACAATTCGGTGATAGAGGTACACCACATGTTCGAGGAGTACATCAAGTAAATCCTTCTTCTCTTGAAAGTCATTTGATTTATACTAAGTTAGAAGAATTGTAAAACTATGGTGAGGCAGATTGCATTGGCTCAAAAGACATCCCAACCCCCTCCTCCAAGGCCATGTGGCATTTGCACTGAGACAAGCCACCCAACTGATTGTTGCCCACAACTACAAGAGACAGAAGATTGTGCAGCAGTGTTCCCTGGGAGACCATTTCAGCAGCAACAACAACAAGCATATCCCCAAAAGAAGTTTGATACAGTATACAACCAAGGGTGGAAAGATCAGTCAGACATGAGGTATTGCTCTGGAAAACAACAAAGGCCCCCTTTTCAACCAAACTTCCAGCAGCCTCCACCTTACCAACAGTGTTTCCAAAAACCCCAAAGGAGATTCGAAGCTCAAACATCAACGAGTCAGCAACAAGGGAATATCCAACACAAGGTAGACTCTAACACTGATGATCTTTTGAAACAAATTGTTCTTAATCAACAGAATGAGCTAAAGAGTCAAGGTTCGGAGCTGAGAGAGTTGAAGACTCAAATGAGTCAGATTGCCACCGCCCTCCATGAACTTGTGAGTAAGAATTCTGGAAATCTACCTTCCCAACCCACTCCAAATCCAAAGGGGAATATTAGTGCCATCACATTGAGAAGTGGGAAGAAAATGAATGATACATCTGGACCTACCATTCCACCGGGATTCACCTCTACTCTAGAGAAGCCGCATTCCATACCAACTGATGAGCAATCCAAGGAGAAAGATAAAGGTAAGAAAAAGATTGATGATGTACCTCCTCAACCCCTTACTTTTCCAAACAGGGTTGTTCAAACCAAGAAGATGGCTGAAGAAGCAATGCAAAAGGAGGTTTTGGACACATTCAAGCGTTTGGAGATCAACATTCCTCTACTTGAAGCCATTAACCAATTCCAAGGTATGCGAAATTCTTAAAAGAACTTTGTACCAATTGAAGAGGGCTCAAGGTAAATGAGAGGATCATCCTTGGAAGTAATGTCTTGGCACTCATTAAACCAACTATAGCAATGCCAACAAAGTGCAAGGATCCCGGGACATTCACCATCCCATGTACCATAGGGGAGTTTCACTTCTCTGATGCTCTTTGTGATTTAGGAACTTCAATAAATGTGATGTCTCACTCTGTATTCTCTTTCTTGCAGGTTGGTGAGTTGAAGCCAACAAGAGTAGTGGTACAATTGGCGAATAGAGCTACGGAATATCCAGCGGGAGTTCTTGAGGATGTACTTGTTCGGGTAAGAGACATGATCTTTCCAGCAGACTTCTATGTGCTTAACATGGAGGATGATCAGGTAAGTTCTCATGCCCCCATTATCTTAGGTAGACCCTTCCTCAAAACTGCAAAAACTATCATAAATGTCAATGAGGGTACACTTTCCATGGAGTTTGGAGATGAAGTTGTGATATTTAATGTTATGGATTCCATGAAGTACCCCTCAGAGGACCATTATGCTTTTGTTATCTCCCATTTTGAACCACCAAGTAAAAACATCATGGAATTGGATTGTCCTATGCTTAGGTAGATTCTAAGTATTGGTTCTAGTTTGATGTCTAAGAGTACTTCCACACCCGTTTATAAGGAACAAGACTCTCTAAGATTTGATTTTGAAATGGAATCATATTCTGATTTTGATCATGTTCACTCTGATTATGAAATGGTTGTTAAGTATGCTAATGGATTTAATGCTTTATTCTCTGATTTTGATGATGTCTATTCTGATACTGATGCTCTTTGTGCACATATTTTAGTTCCTTCAATGTCTCCATCAATACTACACCCTCCTTCATTATAACTCAAGCCATTGCCACCAAATCTGAAATACTCATACTTGTTGAGTGGTGAGAGATTACCTGTTATCATTGCTAACAATCTCCCTTTTGAACATGAAGAAAATCTTTTGAATATTTTAAGGGAGAACATCAGGGCGATTGGGTGGACCTTGGCTGACATATCAGGTATTATCCCCTCCATTTGCATGCATAGGATTCTCTTGGAGGATGGGGCTAAACCGGTGAGACATCCATAAAGGAGACTCAATCCCACCCTCCTGGAAGTTGTTAAAAAAGAAGTTGAGAAATTTCTCGAGGCAGGTATAATCTTTCCCATTTCAGATTCTCAGTGGGTAAGTCCTATTCAGGTTGTTCCTAAGAAGAGTGGTGTTACTATTGTTAAAAATGAGAAAGATGAGTTAGTTCCAATGAGGGTGCAAAATAGTTGGTGTGTGTGTATTGATTATAGGAAACTAAATCAGTCCACTCACAAGGACCATTTCCCCCTCCCATTTATTGATCAGATGCTTGAGAGACTAGCTGAGAAGACACGCTATTGTTTCTTGGATGGATTTTCTGGATATTTTCAGGTTCCTATAGCTCCAGAGGATCAGGAGAAGACTACATTCACCTGTCCCTTTGGCACATTTTCCTACCAGAGGATGCCATTTGGACTTTGCAACGCCCCAGGTACCTTCCAGAGATGTATGGTGAGTATTTTTTCTGATTTTATTGAGACCTGCATGGAGGTATTTATGGATGATTTTACAGTGTATGGGTCTTCATTTGATGAATGTATAATTAGTTTGGGAAAGGTGTTGAATCGTTGTATTGAGAAGAATCTGGTCCTGAACTTTGAAAAGTGTCATTTCATGGTAGAGCATGTCATTGTCTTAGGGCATGTAGTGTCAAAACATGGGATAGAGGTTGATATATCAAAGTTAGATATTATTTCATCCTTACCATATCCGTCATGTGTGCGTGATGTTAGATCTTTCCTAGGTCATGCAGGATTTTATCGGCGCTTCATCAAAGATTTTAGTAAGATTTCTCTTCCTATGTTAAGATTACTTCAAAAGGATTCTGATTTTGTGTTTGATGTTTCTTGAAGGAATTCATTCGATGAGCTAAAACAACGTCTGACCACTCCACCTATCATACAGCCCCCAAGGTGGGAGATTCCTTTTGAGCTTATGTGTGACGCCTCCAACTTCGCGGTTGGAGCTGTCTTATCTCAGAGGGTGGAGGAGCGTTCACATGTGATCGCCTATGCATCAAGGACACTGGATTCAGCCCAATAAAATTATGCAACCACAGAAAAGGAGTTTCTTGCTGTCATATTTTCTTTAGATAAATTCCATTCATATTTATTGGGCTCTAAAGTAGTTTTTTTTTCTGACCATGCAGCTTTGAGGTACCTCCTAAAGAAGCCAGATGCAAAGCCACGACTTATCTGTTTGATGCTCCTTCTTCAGGAATTTGATATTGAGATAAAGGAAAAGAAGGGATCAGAGAATTTGGTGGCGGACCACATGAGTAGGCTTACTCACACAATAGAGGATGACACCTTGGACCAGGTACCACTTCGGGACACTTTCCCCGATGAAAATCTCTATACCATCTCAGGTACGCATCCTTGGTATGCTGATTTAGTTAATTACATTGTTTCCTCTGAAATCCCAGCAAATTTGAAGAAGAATCAAGTCCAAAAATTAAAAATTGAGTCTAGGTTTTATGTGTGGGATGATCCTTACCTCTGTCGCATGTGTAGTGACCAAGTTATTAGGAGGTGTATTCCTGATCATGAGTTTGAGTCTGTTTTGCAATTCTGTCATACACTTTCATGTGGTGGACACTTTTGACCCCAACGGACAGCTAGGAAAGTTTTGGACTCTGGATTATATTGGCCTAGTTTATTCCATGATGCCCATGTGTTTTGTAAGTCATGCACTCGTTGCCAACACACTGGGAATATTTCTAGGAGACATGAGATGCCCCAACAACCCATACTATTCTGTGAGATTTTTGATGTGTGGGGCATTTATTTTATGGGTCCTTTTCCAATTTCATATGGTTTCTTGTATATTTTGGTTGCTGTTGATTATGTGAGTAAATGGTGGAGGCCAAGGCCACCAGGACTGACGATTCTCATGTTGTTGTGGACTTTGTCAAAGCACAGATTTTTTGCAAGTTTGGAGTACCAAAGGCCATCATCAGTGACCAAGGGACACACTTTTGCAATAGGAATTTTGCTTCCCTCCTTCAGAAGTATGGGGTGACACAAAAAACATCAACACCATACCACCCCCAAACAAATGGCCAGGCTGAGGTTTCAAATCGTGAGTTGAAACAAATCCTGGAGAAAATCGTGCATCCAAATAGGAAGGATTGGAGCAAGCGCTTGGATGATGCATTGTGGGCTTATAGGACAGCATACAAGACCCCCATTGGTATGTCCCCATTTCGGATTGTTTTTGGGAAAGCGTGTCATCTCCCCGTGGAAGTTGAGCATTAGGTTTATTGGGCTATAAAGAAATGCAACATGGATTTGGCCCAAGCTGGAATCCAAAGGAAGCTGCAAATTCAAGAGCTTGAGGAGATTAGATTATCATCATATGAGAACTCAAGGCTCTACAAGGAAAGATCAAAATCAGCTCATGAAAAAATGATCCAACAAAGGGAGTTTCATGTTGGAGAGAAAGTCCTTCTCTACAGTTCACGACTGAAATTGATGCCTGGTAAGTTGCATTCCATATGGTTAGGTCCTTATGTTGTGACTAATGTTTTTTCTTATGGTGTAGTGGAGATCACACAAGAGGACACTGGAAGGAGCTTTATAGTCAATGGGCAACGTTTGAATAGATACATTGAGGGACTTCCTACTGATGCAGTGGATTTTATCACACTACATGACCCCATCATCACTTGAGCACATCAGGTTATTCCTAACCCTTTCACTTTTATATTATTTGTCCTATTTAAAAATTATGCATTTCATGTGCATATATCATCTCATAGGTTCACATTGAGGACAATGCAATATTTTAAGTGTGGGGGAGGGAACCTTTTAGTTTAGTAATTTCAATTGCTTTCCTGTTCAAAAAAAACCAAAAAAAATTGTGTGTTTTTCAAAATTTGTGTGTATATTTTACAATTTTCTGTGTGTTTTTGAAACTTTTGGGCTGAAATGGTTCTCATCACCATTTTTAAATCCATATCAATAAGTGAAACAATTTACCCCTTGAAACTAAGCTTAAATGAATGCTGAAATGACTTTGTTTCAAGTTCAAATATTTAACAATTTCATGAAAAGTACGCTGAATTTTGAATCCCATGCCAATATCACTGTCTTTATATTTGAAATCACTTTCCTGTGAGGCTTCTGAACCATTATTTTCATATTCTTTACATTCACCTCACTTCTTGATAGAACCAAACCATGCTTGATTTAACTAGAATTTGATCCATTCCTGTCAAAACTTGAGGGTTTGAGGTAAATATGTTTAAATGATTGAGGCATTTGTTTGGTATTAAAGCCCCTATTTCAAAGAATAATTTTTTATAATGGCATACCTTGAATATTTAATCCTTGTAGTCCTTAGAAGCCATGCACAGCCTGTTAGGTTAAGCCACATTACAAGCCAATTTTCCCTATCCAACCAACTCTTGAAGTGAAATTGCATAATCTAGTTGAGCTTAAGTGTGGGGGAAGCTGTCTTGTGTTGTGCCACCACATTATGTGATACTTTGGGTGGAAAATTAAATTTTGAAGAGATGTTTTTGCTACTAAAGAAAGTCATTATATTTAAAGTTGTGCCTTTTCTGGAGCTTTCATGACAAGTGAATTTGTGCCTTTTCTGGAGCTTATAATTGAGGTGGAAAGTTGTGCCCATCTGGAGCTTTCAAGAAAATCATGTTTGAGAAGATTGACATTTTTTATGCTGAAATGATGAATGTTGTAAACCTTTCATGACTTTTCATGATGATGGAGCTGAATTGATACTATGGAGATTGAAGAGAAGACCATATTTAGGTGAAAATTAGATTAATACAATTTTTCTTCAAAAGAGTCAAGCCCTCCTCATTCAGCCTCAGAGTTTTTCACATCTTAATCCTACCAACCGAAATCCACAGAACAACCCTGAAAAATCCTCATGATAAACATATGTCCTTGACTCACATCGGGTAGCGATGTAGGAATCTATCAAGCCTATGGTGACCCTTGTATGAGTTTGGATGAGAATGACATTGCAAAAAAAATGATATTTGAGTGATGAGAGAAAATTCAAGCGAGGTAAGTGTTTTGTGCATGGGAGGATAAATGAAGTAGAAATATATTGAATGATATAAATGGAGAACTTGAAATAATGTTTTTAATGAGGCATTATATCTTTTTATTCTTTGTGGGAAATTGATTGATCTCAAGGATATGTGTTTTAAAATTGGTTTTGATTTGATATTGATGTTTACTTGACATGAGGTTTTGCCCAGGAGTGCAAAAGGGTAAGTGTGGGGGAGTTGATAAAACACTATTTTATTGAATATTTTATTGAAAATAAATGATATAATTTCCTTACATTGTGTTAAATATGTTTAATTAGAAAGTATTTGGGATTAGATCATTCATTTGAATATTTGATGAAAATTCCAGTTTTACCCTTTATAGTTTACTGTAGTATTTCGAAGATATATATTTTTATATTTATTATTTGAATTTGAAATTTTGTAACAGAGTTCCTAACTTAATTATCTACAACTTTTATTCATGACACTAGAGATAAAGAGTTCATTTGGTTGTTCAAATTGGTCCATGAAGTCAAAGTTGGGATGGGATCTCCAGAATGGAGAAGCTTCTGTATTTTGTCTATAACTCCTTCATATGGGCTTTTATTGAGCCCCAATTTGGAGAGGAGATAGAAGATCCATATCCGCACATTTTATCCTTCTGTAAGGCCGGCCAATTCACGCGTTTTGGTGGTCAAATGGGCGGTTAAAGTTGGCATAAAATATTTTTCCGAATTTCCACATTCACACTTGAAACCACTTGTAACCTCTCCTCCCCTCCCCTCTATAAATTGGAGTTTTTCTCATTTGGAGGGGTTGGGACGTGAATTAGGAGATTGGAGGCAGAGGAGAATTTGTTTCACCCAAATTATCCAACCATTGTAAGATGGGTAGCTCTTGAAGCAAGGATCCCCTCATCGAAGCCTCCTTCTCTTCTTCATTTTGTAATGTTTTCATTTGTGTAATAAACTTCTTTGTTCTTCTTTTATTTCTTCTCTTTCCTTATGTTTTGTTTAAATTTCTTCTTCTCTTAATCTTCCTCTTTGGGCTGGAATTATTGAGTAGAAGTGTTATTGGGTTATACCCATTATAAACCTTTGCACATGCAAAACGCTTCTACGATGATTACGTCACCCATGGAAGAGTAGTCTTTTAGTAATCGATCTATATTCTACCCTCTTCATTTAATTATTTTGAATCATTGAGCTAGTTTAATTCACTTAATATGATCCATGAATTGTGTTTTTAAATTGTAATAAACTAAGCAAGCAATTGAACAATTAACACAAAAACACGCGAGGTCGGGATTTTACTGTAAATTGTGAGAGCGCGATCTTAATCGGTAATACAAGACCACACGGGATAAATTTGTAGAGTTCAAATATAATCCCTAAACACAATTCATCCTCATTTCCAAAATGGATATGTGCCTTAATTTACCACTGACCATAAGCTAATCTTAGAACATCAATCAAAGCAGGGTGCTGCGATTGCATGTTCCGAAGTTAGCCTAGGGTTAAATTCACATCATCTTCGTGGTAAAGTTAATTCTCGTAGGGTTCGGGATTTAACAAATTAAGGGATCATAATTAAGTGAATGTTAATTTAAATGATAATGATTAATAATAAAGTGAAGAGGTAGAGTTAGATCGATTACGCCTTTTAAATAGATTTCTAAAAAAACATCTTCTTGTTGTGTCATTTTAATCGAAATTCATTTCAAAACTAAAAACAAAAAAAAAATTATACAATCTTCTTCCAGCAAACTTCTTCTAGATTCATAAACTACAACAAACCCCAATCCTTTAAAGTAGTGATTTTATTCTATTATATTTTATTTTATTTTTTTTAGAATACCTCTAATAAGTTGTTAAATTCACTTCCTCCTTTGAGAGACGGCCTTGGTCAGCCACTCTGCTGCACCTAAGTACCCCAAATCACACTAATCATTTGAGGGCGCCCACGACAGCGCTCTATCATATATCATATATAAATATATTGTCATCTTAATGGATACCATGAGATGCGGTAGGAGATAATTGAACAATCATCATTTCGTGAGGCGTTAGTTTGTCATCCACAGAAACAGTATGTTCTTCACCCATTAGATGGAGGTGTGTGTAAGTGTATTTCTAATACTTCTCATAACAACATCATAGTATATTGAGGAAACTGGTGTTGTTTTAAATAAAGTAATAAAAATATTTTAGGGGTTGTAGAAGTAAAATAAAAGAAAATAAGTTAAGAGAAATTGTTACCTTTAATTTGGGTAACTCCCTTTGGTTTGAACCAAAAGGACTTCTTGAAGTGCCTTCTGCCTAAGGTAAGGCTTTTAGAAGGAGGAGATAGATCTTGAGAGCTTATTTGGGCAGGGTTTGGATGATCCAAGGGACTTGAGAGGTGTGTGGAATGGGTTAGAAGTGAGGGATTTTTATAAGGGGGGAGGGGCTCTTTAGGAAAGTTTGCAAATATTATTTTATTATAAACTTATCTTTGGTTTATAAAGATCCAAAACTCATTAAAGTTGAAGATAAGATGACTCAAGTTCTAAATAAAATCATCCAATAAGAATTGGACAATTTCTAGATATTTGTTTAATACTTATATTCTTATTTATTTAAATCATATATAAATGAGGTAAATACTACATCATTATTGTGTCCTAAATAATTTAATTTATTTGATGTCTAAAAATTATAAAATAAATATCATAATATATGAAAGATTTTTATCTTTCCAATGAAAATTTATAGTCGAAAATGTAACTTATATAACCCCATGTAAAAATTATTTTACTAAAAGATATTTGTTTATACCATTTTTTCCTTTACTTTAAGTTAATTAAAATAATGTGTCATTATCACTCTCAAGTGGCTCCATGGGGTCCCAAAATCGACCCAAAGATGCCCATGATCATAAATTACTCTACCAATAAGGTTAAGACAAGTGTTAAGGTAATTTTGTATTATTATAATATTCTTTTTACCTTGAATTACCCTTTTTAACTTTAACCGCGGTAACTAAAAGTCAAAGTTACTATTCACCAAATATTATTTTCATCTTATTGAACCAAATTTCACTTACTAATAACAGACATTTTTGTTATTTTTTCAAAATCCAATTCACAGAAGTAGTAAAATTTCATTTAAATGAAAAATTCAGTTTTTTAACTACTACTTAGTGGTTTCACTATTCATCAAAAATTAAAGTTTTTTAGAAAAATACCAAAAATTCATCCTAAGCTATATTTTATATTCCAAATTCAAAAATGATGTCTATTTTACCAAATTCAAAACATGGAAGTTTCATTAATTAATTTAAAATTAATTCTCATTGTCAAAACAAATAGCGTGTTTTTAAGAAACAATAACTATCAAAAGATTGATACTTGTTTATGTCCAATTTTAAAGTGAAATTAATTCCAATGACCAAAATTGGATTAAATGGTAAAAAAATAATCTAATTAAACATTAAAAACAATTAAAAATATAATCTAACCATATAAATAAATTATATTAAAAGGCACTTTTGAATTAAAATACAGTATTTTTCACTATTCATTAAAAAATTATTTTATCAGAAAAATACCAAAAATTTACCCAAAGTAAATTTTGATGTCTTGAATCAAAAAAGAATTTAATTTTATCAAATAGAACATATAAAAGTTACCAAAACTATATTTAAAGAGGGTTCACCATCAAAAGGCGGTAAATCGACCTTTTAAAGAATATTAGAGTATTTATGCTTAAAATTAGATTCATTCACATTTGAAGCCTACTTTTATTGGATAAATGTAAAAACATTTAACAAACATATATAATAATATTTCAGTTAGTTCTATTCATCCCCTCCAATACAACGGCTAGGCGTTAACTACCATTTAAAATAATAATATTATATTATTAGTGTGCAACGTAAGATTTCAAAGAACCTCGTTGTTGCGTATCGAGTAATCCATCAAACATAGTGTCCCCTTTAAAGTAAAATTAAAATTTAATTCACAAATATTAATAAACATTCAAATGTATTATTCGTTATTTACTTGGGACGTTACAGTCACTCCTCCACTTCTTCAGCGAGTTCGGGAGGCACAGCTTGGGGACATTGACTGCGAGGATCGACGTGCTCAGATACCCTTAGGACAGAAACCTGATGAATTTTCTGAAGGTGGGGAGCACGTCATCCTCTTCAGAGGATGCACCATGGTACTGATGGCACTACGGGAGGAGGTGTTTAGGGAGTTTCATATGTCCCCTCTGGCGGTACATCCTGGTGTGATGAAGATGTATCAGGACCTCCGGCATCAGCACTAGTGGCCAGGGATGAAAAAAGCAGTGGAAGAGTTTGTTTCACGATGCCTCACTTGTTAGCAAGTGAAGGGAGAACATTAGATTCCAGCAGTCTTAGCGCAACCATTAGAGGTAACAGAGTGTAAGTGGGGTGGTATTTCCATGGATTTTGTGACAGGGCTACCACATACGTCCAGGGGCCACGATTCCATCTGGGTAATCGTTGACCGACTCACCAAGTCGGCACACTTCCTACCCATCTAAGAGCAGGGATTAGTATAGGGCTTAGGACGCCTCTACATACAAAATATTGTACATCTTCATGGGGTACCATCGACGATTGTCTCTGACCGTGACGCACGTTTTACATCCTGATTGTGGAAGGGATTGCAGGAGGTGTTCGGGACTCAGCTATGTTTGAGCACCACCTTTCATCCATAGATGGATGGTCAGATAGAGCGAACCATTCATACACTGGAGGACATGCTTTGTGATTTCATCCTAGATTTTGGTCGTAGTTGGGAGGATCACTTTACCTTGGTGGAGTTCGCGTACAACAACAACTATCACTCCACCATCGGTATGGCACCATTTGAGGCCTTGTATGGTCGACCATGCATATCACCTCTATGCTGGACAGACCCGGGGGAGTCAGCACTTATGGGTCTATAGTTAATACAGGCTACCACTAAGAAGCTGCAGATCATCTAAGAGTGGATGAAGACTACACAGAGCAGAAGGAAGTCTTATGCTGACAGGAGAAAGATACCTTTGGAGTTCGAGGAGGGAGACCATGTCATCCTACAGGTCTCAACTCGACGAGGGTTGCGAAGATTTGGAAAGGGCGGCAAGCTATCTCCGAGGTTCATCGGACCCTTTCAGGTTCTCAGTAGAGTTGGTGAGGTGGCGTATCGCTTAGCTTTTCCCCCATAGATTCATCAGGTGCATGATGTATTTCACGTGTCGTAGCTAAGGAAGTACGTGCATGATCTATCACACGTTATTGACTGGCGCGAGCTGGACATTGATGATGGGGTGATGTTTACAAAGGTTTTAGTGGAGATTGGGGATCGATAGGAGTGGATTTTTTGTGGACGGTCGATCCCTCTGGTGTGCGTTTGCTGGAAATACGGGAACCTCTAGGAGAACACATGGGGGTGGGAGGCTCAGATTCGTGCTCATTACCCCCACTTGTTCCCTTAGTCTATGTTGTGGCCTTCGGGGACGAAAATCCCTAAGGTGGGGAGAATGTAAAGACCCAGATTTTCCATGTAATTTTTTTTAATTATATGGAACTATTACAAGTCTGTGAAAATTGACGACGCGTGATTCCGAGGCTCGGTGTGCCTGGAATGAATTTTTGAACTTTTTTTTAAGGTACGTGCATTAAACGTGCGAGCAGCGTTTTCTAACTTTTGAACCGGTGCTGGGATTAAAAATCTGAGGGCACCATTGAATCTGCAGTGCCGAGATTCACTTAAGGGGGGCTTCACTTCGACCGCAGTAGGTCGGGAGGAAAAGATAGTTTTTGGACATTTAAAAAAATAATAAAATAAAAATGTTATTTTATTTCTCTTTTTTCTTTTCATCCATCAGACGAGCGGTGGTGGCAGGATCAACGACATGTCAAGCCATTAAATGGATTTACTCCCCTTTATTTTTGTAACCGCACAGTTGGAATTTGGAAGGTTCGTTAATTAAATGAACCTCATTAATTCCACATGTGTTATTCCCCTTCTCTTCTATTTATATGGAGCTCAGGGTAGAGTGTTGGAATGGCTTCACCAAACAACAAAGCTCTGGAAAAATACCATGACACCAACCACTTGGAGGACGAGACCGGTTTCAGTGACTGGTGACAAGCGCCACTGAATCACGAGCCGATGACAACGACGAAGGGGTTCTGTCGATCGTCATCAGCAGACGTCTAATCTAGGCAGGGGGTTTGTTTAAAAGTTATCTTTGGTGTTTTACCTTGCTCCCGCTTGCTATCACATTAACGCGAAGGGCGCAGGCCAAACGAACAAGGCACAGACCCTCCATCGCTTCGCTCATGCTCCGTTCTTCGAAGACGGTTTCCTCAAATTGACGACAACTAGAAATAGTGGGTCACGCTATGACAGCGACAGCGTGAGAGAGCCATAGGCGTAGACAACACCAAGAACAGACCATCGGAGCACGTCCGGTGGCCCGCGGAAGAAAACGTCGGCCCGCCATGTCGGCGGCGGCCGGCGGTGGTAGGAGAAGACCTACGGCAACCAGTCGTGGGTGGTGGAAGGCGGCGCGCCGGGATGGACGAAGGCCGTCGGCCTGAGTCAGCCGCACAGGATAAGGGTGGCGCCCACAGGCGCTTCCGACGACGCAAAGTAACCACATCCAGTGGGCCGCGGTAGAAGGGGGCGGTGTGGAGCAGCCGCGGCCAGCGGGCTGCGGCAGGAAGGAGCGGTGCGGCCCCGCGCCGCGCCGTGTTGGCGGAACCCGGTCGGCCAAACGACCGACCATTCATGCAGTGGGGCACCCCCCCCCCCCGGCTGGCGAAATGGCCCTGCAACCGCGGGGCTAGTGGGACACAACGGTTCGCCTTCGGGTGGACCGCACCGGACGCAGGCCAGCAGGCCAGGCTGAACCCGCGGCCCAGGCCAGACTTGCAGCCCGGCGGGAAAGCGCGGGTGGGTCGAGCCCCACCCGACGGGCCGAGCCAACCGCGGCTTGGGCCTGCGAACCAAACAGGGCTGACCCCGACGAGTCGGACCCAGTGAACTGGCCCGACCCTTAACGGGCCGGAGCCGGGTGGTGTTAGGTAGATCCCGGGACTCGTTGTGTCGGGCTAGTCTGACCAAGTCGAACCGGGCCTAGACCCAACCGGTCCCCGAATAAAGAAACGCCGGTAACTAACGAACCGGTTTCTGTTCGACACGCCGTCAGTGGCGTTGGGATCCCTTTTGGGAAGCGGTCATATTCTGGTAGGCCTGACCGAGTTGGGCCGGATTGAGGTGCGGTCACCCCCGTTTCACGGAAAGGGATGTAACTAATAGATCGGGCATCCGAACGACGCGCCGTCTGTGGCATAAGGACCCCTGTGACAAGGCGGTCCTTTGGAGGTACTCAAAGAGAGTTTTGATGGAGTTTGACGTGTGACTTGGGTTGGATTATGCTTGAATCTAACCAGGCCCTTTTTACAAAAGTGTTCATATCTCACAGACCGGACGTTCGATCGACGCGCCGTCTGCCACGTTGGGTCCCCTATGACAAGGGTGGTCCCTTGGGTATGATTTTTGCAGGACTTCATACCGGTTGAAATATGACTGATGGCTTGAGGAGTGGTTCTCCCAGAATCAAGCGTGCTTTGTGCGGGAATCCTATGGGTGGCTGTAAATTGAAGAGCGACCCTGTGTGGATCTGCATCGTAGCATCCCTGTGTGGATCAACATCCTAGCGACCCTGTGTGGATCAGAATTGTAGCGACCCTGTGTGGATCAGCATCTTAGCGACCCTGTCTGGATCAGCCTCGTAGCGACCCTGTGTGGATCAGCCTCTTAGCGACCTTGTGTGGATCAGCATCATAGCGACCATGTCTGGATCAAATCGTAGCAACCCTGTGTGAATCAGAATCGTAGCGACGTTGTGTGGATTAATATTCTAGCGACCCTGTTTGGATCAGCATCTTAGCGACCCTGTGTGGATCAGGATCAAGGGACCATGTGTGGATCAACATCTTAGCGACCCTTTGTGGATCAACAGTGCGACCCGGTGAGGATTAGCCTTAGAGCGACCCGTCGTGGATCAGCAACACACGACCCTATGTGGATCGACAATGGAACAAATTCTTCATGGTTCAGTTGTGGAACTTCCTAATGGGATAAAATAATATAGCTTAAGACTAATCATCTTTATTCCCGATCACTGAGTTGTATACCTGGCGTGAGCTGACTATTGCTTCGTACTTTGTGATTGCGGTCTTACTTTGGGGTTTTTTCCTTTGTGGAACTCTGGGAGACCTTCGGGGTCTCGGGGTCCCTACTGAGTATTGTTATACTCACCCCTCCATGGGATTTTCACACACCTTGTTGTGTCTTGTGCAGACGACGAGCAGCTGGGTTGAGACTTGAAAGAGTCAGGACCAGGCGGTACACGGAGAAGACGGGCTGACGTGGAGTGTTGTGGATGTGATATGTACCTACCCTTTAGGTAGGATCCTCGGTGGATGATCGAGGAGCTGTTTTCTCTTTTCAGTTGTATTTGTACTTTTCAGTTGGGCTTGTATTCCGGCCCCTTTACTTTCAGTACACTTTTTACTACAACAGTTTACTTCGTGGTTGCTTCTTGTTGTGTTCTTGGTTTGTGTGTTTGTACAGGTTTAAAGGCAACGACTTCCCGTTATAGGGATATGCCTTTTCGGTGCTAGTCGTCAACCCCTGGCCTATGGAAGTCGGGTTTGGGGTAGTCACGACATGAGTCCCAGGGGACGGGTTGTTACAACTATGGTACAAATCTACACTTTAAACTTCATATATTTACCATGATATTGATACATATGTCTATAGTCTAATATGTAATGTAATTTTAAATACTATTACCTGTTCTTTAGTACCTCTAACGTGGAAAGTCTATATTGCCACCGAGGTTTTGAATCCCATCTTTGAAATTTTTATATATGCATAAATATGAATATGAAAAATGTCAACACTGAATAACATTCAATCAATAACAATACGTGATGTGCTAAATTAACATATAAAAAGTAGAACCAACATGTCGCAAAAAAATGTAGTCATAAGTAATGTTGAATATGCAAAAACTTTTAAATGCCTTAATAGCTTATATACCATTGTATTGAATATAAACAACTGGACTGATTATGCATGCAACATGAGATTCCTTGATAATTATTTTTATATTTAATACGTGATATAGACATTTCTTTAACAGCTTATATGAAAATTACATATTAAAATTTGCTCTGATAACAATATTGAAGATGAATTGAAAACAATTAATATAGCAGTTAATTATGCTTCCAACATAATCTCACTCCCAATTCTGTATCATGCATGATAATTAAATTTCATATTCAATGTGCATTCATTTGCATCTTATGAATGTATATGCAGTTACATGAGATTGATTGTGCCCAATATATTCAGTTTAGAAAATATATGTAGTTTCTCCTAGCTTGAAAATATATATAGTTTATCAAAAACATTTTCTAATATTAAAAATAC
The DNA here is from genome assembly GCA_963277665.1 of Viscum album. Lineage (NCBI taxonomy): Eukaryota > Viridiplantae > Streptophyta > Magnoliopsida > Santalales > Viscaceae > Viscum > Viscum album. The sequence goes on along the minus strand of OY728132.1, from coordinate 1,446,535,815 downwards.
CCAAAAACACGAAAATATCCACCAGATGAGGATAAAGATGGAAACAGGCGGAGCCACAGATCCACACCCACACCCATGGCGACGATCTTCTCATCCCCCGCCGCCGCCGCCGCCGCCGCCTCCTCAGCTGCGAAGCCACAGGCCGCGCCGCCGCTGCTCAAGCCCTCCAGACCGCTCCTGTCCTCCGTGGCGGCGACGTTGGCGGCCGCCGCTGCGTCCACGGTGGTCCTGACGGCCGCCGCAGCCCCGCCGTGTGTGGCGGAGGTGGGGTACAGCATCTACTACGGCACGGCGTCGAGCGCCGCCAATTACGGCGGGTTCGGCGGGAATTCGAGCAAAAAGGATGCGGCGGAGTACGTGTACGATGTGCCGGAGGGGTGGAAGGAGAAGGTGGTAACGAAGGTGGAGAAAGGGACCAACGGCACGGACAGCGAGTTTTACAGCCCGAGGAACCGATCGGAGAGGGAGTACCTGACGTCTCTGGACGGCTGCCGGGAGCTGGCGCCGGCCGATGCCATCCTCAACAGCCTGGCCCTCTCGGACGTGGGGCTGCAGGACCTGATCTCCGGCGCCGATCGAGTCCGGTCGGAGGAGAGGAAGGACGGGAAGGGGCAGGTTTACTATACGTACGAGATCCAGGGCGGCGGCGGCGACCACTGCCTGATCTCCGTCACCTGCGCCCGGAACAAGCTGTACGCCCATTTCGTGAACGCGCCGCCGAGGGAATGGGGCGGCGATCGGGAGATACTCCGGCACCTCCACGAGTCCTTCAGAACGGTGTCGTTTTAATCCACAGGTTCTCCTGGACGAACTTGATTTCTTTGTGGCCTGGACATGAACCTCTATAATAATAATAATAATTAGTTAAATAATTTAAAATAAAAAAAATAACTATTTTCTGCTTGAAAAATACTAAAAGAAGAATTAATGTTGCATTTTTTATTTTGAAAAATAAAAATTGAGAACGGGGTTAAAAAAAGAGTTGAAAGCAATTATTTAACAACCTAACAAAATTTAAAATGATATGATAAACATTGGGGGGAATGACATCAAATGACTAGAAGTAATTTATTCCAATGTCAGCCCTCCCCTTATTTTTTAGGATCTATTTATAATTATGGTGATTCTCGTTGAAATAAATTCCAACTTTTTGTCCTCCAATGTAATTCTCCCATAGACCAGGGTGATGCATCAAAATCATGTATGTTATGTTTTTTTGACACTAGATTCATTTATCCACTTAATGTGATTGTGGCATTTAGGTGCAATTTGATAAAACGTTTGAAGACGTTTGCATAATATTGTAGCATCTTGATAGTTTCATAGCATTTGGAAACGAGTACAAATGATCATGGCTTATAGAATCAACTGTGAAGTATTGAATACTTTATAAAGCTTTTGAGTTGTATAGATTGACCATATTCACATTAAATTAATAAAAAATGATCGTTATGTGAGGTACCAATGCTTGTTTTTAGAAGAATTGGTCGTTCAACGATTGATGAAAATGTCATGATCGATCGCTCGTTACCTTTTTCCCATACACAATTTCTAGTTTGTCATTACTCTTATAAATGACTGTGATTAGGACATAAAATCCAATAGGGCCGTGATTTGCACACCAACCTTGATAGGGTATGTTGAGTCATTCATCCGCTGTTAGTTATTTTTTAATGAAGATGTTAAAGAAAGTTGTCATTAGTCAACTTCATGCACTACTAGAAAATATGTTTTTATCAGCGCTTACAAAATATTAATATTATTAGTGTCTTTAAAAGGCTAACGATTTTATTAACGTTAAAAAAACACTAATAAAAGACTCATTTATCGGTGCTAAAAAATGCAATGATAAAAAACTTATTACCCGAAAAGTTAGGGCAGAGCCCTTTTTATTAAGAAGAAAAGAAAAACAAAGAGAGGGTAAATAGGGTCATACAAGCAACATGCCCTCATGCCAAGCAGAAGAAAAAACATCAAAAATCATAGCCACAATAAGCAACATCATAATCATCATCCCAATCAGACTCATAATCCAAAGGACCATGGAACCGGGTAACCATAGTTGGCTTCAGATGTGAGTAGTCTTTCCTCGGTCTTACTTTCTTAGGAGGAACAGGTTGGATCCCTTCGTCATTCACAACCGCTTTTCCTTTGGATAAAGTCTGGCTATAAGTTAACTTTCTTGGGGAATCATCCTCAACATCATCCCACTTCCCATGGATGCCCTCTGTCTCCCTTAATTTGGTAATTTCCTCCTGAAACTTTGAAACGCCACTTGTATTTTGTTTCCCCTCGAGTGCAGGACCAAAGTCATGCTGCTCTATTCCTGAGATCATGCTGCCCTCAACACCCTGCTCAAGAACTAACACCTGGGCCAAACCTGGCTCAGATCCAGTCAAGTCAGTCATACCTTCCCCTGCATGCATAGACAAGCTTGATTCAGCCTCCTGAACCACCTGAGACCCTTGTGCCAATTCACAAGGGTGACTTTATCACTGCTATCATTAGTACTGATGAATGTGTCAGTTTATCAGCGCTGATAAAAACCATTACTAGTTCCACCAGAATACTAACAACTATATCTGCAGCACTCTGCATCGAGTCTGTAATTTCTTGTTTCTGTTTGCTAATAAAAAAGTCTCGCCTGGTGGTGTTCTCACCGTGCACGTAGGATCCCAAAGATCTGAACCACGTTATATTTTGGTGTTCTTTCTTCTTTTCTTTTTTTGTTCTAACTTGAGCATCCACCTTATCTGTAACTCATGAAATCTAAAGAAAAATGATTTCTCTAATCACTTCGTAAACATATAAAACGACTCAATGGATCTTTTCCATTGAGTATGGAAAACCACAACAACTTTTTCCCTAACATGTCACGACCCGACCCTACCCGGGCTCGAGCCGCAACTACCCCAATCTCGCCTCCATAGGTCAGGGGCTAGCGACAAGCACCAAAGGCTAAACAACTCGGAGAGGCCTTTGCCTAAGTACCTGTACACACACACGCAACTCACTCAATGTAGAAGTGCAGAGTAAAAGGAAAAGTAAAGTACCAACTACTATAAACAAACCACAAAGGTGCATCGACCTCTAAACAGTACAAAGTGAGTGTTGAAGGTAAACTGAAAAGAAAAGGGCAAAACACGCGCCCAACCAGAAAAATGCCACAACCCGGCAATAGGTAAACAAAAGTAAAACAACTGGGAGAGTCCCACGCCTGGAACCCGACTACGAACACCGCACTCGATCCAAGATCCCGAACTCCTAAGCTCCTATGTAGTCACGATCAACCTGTCTGTCGTCTGCAAGGGCACACCAAGTGCGGGAAAATCCCAAGCAGGGGTAAGTATAAAAATACTCAGTAGGATACCCCGAAGGCTCGAGGGAGAAACAAAGGAGGTACCGAAGAGTGAGCAGTAGATCGAATATGGAATAGTAAAGGAGTACAACAAAGAGTGCAGTAAAAGAGTACAGCTCAACCCAACAAGACGAAGGAAGTAGCATTGTCCCAACACAAGGAGCTAGAAACAGTGAGAAGATAAACTTCCCGTCGAGCCTTCACTACCTATAGTAGGAGAGTAGACTCATCCAACCACGAGAAACTAGACACGGAAAGCACGTGGCATACCCCGCGCGTCTTCGCCTCTCCTGGAAGGAGAGTAACGAAAAACCCAAGAAGTGGGTACTGGAACATGGTACATACATATCCATATGCTCAAACAAGAAACCCGAACAAGGTTGTAAGGGGATCTCCATCTCACAGCTCAGCCCAATAAAGTGAGTCGCCAACAGTCCCAGAAGTAAACATCATCGATGCCCAGTATCTCATACGTCTGCCCTGAACTGCAAGTCAATGGGCTCAAATCACCACACCTTGACACTATCCGCTTTGGGCGGTACTGACTCGCCTGCACGGTTTTAGGTCGCGTCACAAGGACGCGTCTTGGTGTGGAAAGCGCCCCTCGTTCTTGAGAGTTCTGGGAAAAGTCAACCACACCTCGTCACTGTCAAACAGTCGAGAGGTCTTCTGAAAGTCAAAACTATCACATCACTGACCCATACAACCAAGGTCCCGCTCTGGCAGTCATGGAGAAAATCCATAGACTATCCTAGTAGAAAGGACTGAGTCTGAGAGAAGTCGTCGGGTAACCCACTACCTAGCCCAACTAAAGGGTAAACCCTAAGGGGTCGTCGGGTAAACCACTACCCAGCCCAGGTGGAGGGTAAACCCTAAGGGGTCGTCGTGTAACCCACTGCCCAGCCCAGCTAGAGGGTAAACCCTAAGACGTCGTCGGGTAACCCACTGCCCAGCCCAGTTGCAGGGTAAACCCTAAGAGGTCGTCGGGTAACCCACTGCACAAGCCAGCTGGAGGGTAAACCCTAAGAAGTCGATGAGCAACCCACTACCCAGCCCCATTGGAGGGTAAACCCGGACTGCTCTGGCCATCCCTACCGGATGGTACGACACTGGCCAACAGAACACGGAGTGGGTATCGCGCAACGACCCAACTCTCGAACAACTCACCTAGCAGAGGGTCAGTGCCCGTGTAGTGTGGGTCACGCCGATACCTGGAACTCTGCTTAGGGAAACACATCACGGTAGATTGCGGAAGAAAGATATGATCTCGATACTCGGCTAGGGAGTCTGCGCCCAGGGCTCACTGGGCTCCGCACCCTACTGGAAACAACCTCCCGGGTAGAGGATCGGTGCCCACGTAAAGTATTGGTCACACCGAATCCACAATAACCCTACCAGGGAACACGAAGGGACGTGATACTGAAAGCCCACATGGCTAAAGGAACAGGGGAACCCAAATAACTCTGCCGATCAAACCGTTGGGAACAGAACCAGGGGAAACCACTCCACCCTGCTAGTCTAAACCATCATTAATAGAAGGACCCTCTGCGTCACGAGAGGTCAAAGGTACGTAAAGTAGAACACGATACGCACACGGGGCCCTCACGATGTGTGACCCTATCTCCAAACCACGTACACAAACATTCTTGGGTACAAACTACAACATGTACCTCCAGGCAAACATATATACTCCCAGAGTATACCACATTTCCAGCCCAAAGGCTATCGTGCACACGATGTCCAACGTCAACGCAAAAAGGGCGAAAACGTAAGTTCTCCAACTTACTTACACCACGACCCTAGCATGACCAACCACACCTCTTCAAACATTTACTTCACTCTCACAGGAGTGCTCACAATCACACGCCAATGGTTCTCTGCAAACAGCGTGGGAAGAACCACCACCCGTGCACCTTTCATGCCTCCACATTTTATAAGATCTCGAATGAGGCTCTGCACATCCAAACAGATCGTATCATTGTAATCCTCACGGAAAAACATGCGAGTTAGACCATCTACTCGCCTCAAACGGATATCTGACAGAAAAGTTGTCCAACACCGCTTTACGCCCGAACAACGTCCCATGGTCCTGGGCCTTGGTCCTGAAAACAGTCTGGCGCATCACACCATTGCGATCCCCTTGAAAAAACATGTCAAATTGACTGCTTACACGCGTCGAACAGATATCCGAAGAACATGATGCATTTCGTCATACCGCACACGAGCGGTGCTACGTGGGACCGACATCACAGTCCCGAAGCGCTGCCAATGGATCGCACCGTTGTGATCCTCTCGAAAAATCACCCAAGATCGACTATTCACTTGTCCGAAACGGACACCCGGTGAAGAGGATAGAAGTCACCACCAACGCCCAAAACGACCCCCGTGGGGCCCGCTCCAACACGCTGAATCAAAGCGGGCAGATTGCGCCATTGCAATGCCTTCATAAAAACACCCAGAATCGACTGCTCGCACGCCCCGAACGAACGTCCGTTGAAAAAGTTGCTAAATGCTGCTCGCAGCTTAAAAGACGGGTCGTGGGGCCCATGCCTCAACTCTGGTTTCAATGCCTGAAACAACCCTGGAAAAATCCGCCTCGGCGCCAGGGTCCCAACGTCGTAGACAACGCTCAAAACGGACTCCAGATGTGTCCGCGCCGCCCAAAACAAGAACCCCCGAAATAACGCCAATCCACTTAACGGGCGTGTCGCGCTATCGAGGCCCCCGTCTCGGGAATTAAAACCCCCTGAAACCATCTCAAAAGCTTCATCTTGAGCCGAGGATTTAACTGCCGCAGACAGCATGCAAAACGGACACCCGTAGCGAAAATTACGGGTGTTTGAAGTCAGAGGGGAGGAACCCCTTGGGTTGGACTGGCCTGGTCTGGCCGGTCCGCCCGGTCTGGGCCAGCCCGCACTGGCTGGCCCGGCTCGCAGCGCTGGCCCACGGCTCAGCCGCGCGGCCTATCTGTGGACCCCGGGTCCACGCAGTGCCGACCGGCCCTTGTGGCCGGTCCTTGTCTCGCGCGGAGACCCGCTGAGAGCGGCTCTCAGTCTCCCACATGGGGTCGCGACCGCGACCCCCGGTCCACCCTACGCCGATGACTGCACCGCGCCGCCTGGAGCCCGCTGCGCTGGGGAGCCGCCGTCGCGCCGCCGTGCGAAGCCGCCACCGCACCGCCTGGATTCGCCACGCGTCGCCGCCGTCGCCCGCCGGAGTTCCCTGGAATCGCCGAAAAAAGGAGGTAAACGGCCGGGAAACTTCCCGGGGCCGCCCCGGGACTCGAAATTTCGATCCGAATAGATCTTTGGGAAGGTATAAACAAGCCCTACGCAACCAAGGGCTTCGCTCGACGATCAGATGACAATTCGACATAAGAAATTTAATTTATAGACAAAGCAGAAACCAAAATGAAAAATGAAACCTCTTACCTCGTTGGGCGTAGCCCGAAGCTTCACGATTTGTCCGTCGGAGCCGCCGCACCTTGCCGGAGTGGTGGAGGAGAGGGGAGGAGCTCGTCGAGAGGAAACCGCCAGGGAATAAGGGAAAGGGGGAAGTATAAGGTGGGGGTGGTGTTTAAATAGAAAACCACTTAAATCCCCCGCCCGTAGACCCCGTACCCGAACTTTCGGTGGGGTCGGGGTTAAGCCGCCCCTAGGGTAAAAACCACGTTCTGAGCGCAATGAAGGTCTCTAAATTTTAATCTGAGCCTCCGTTCAAAAGTTGTAAATTCCACATCCGAGGTCGCTAAATTACAAAACCCCCCCTTGTGGCGTTTTTCACCGAAGGGCCGCGCCCGTGAAAGTTACACCCCTCCTAGTGTAAACGGCACATTCCAGACTCAATGGTGCCTTAATTTTTCCCATCCGAGCAACCGTTTAGGATTTATTCTGTTTATTTGGCATGCTTAGTGTGAACACACTTAAAATTTAATTCCGGCCACACCGGGGCTCAGAATCACACGCCGTCTGAACGCCCTGCTCTGGAATAACATCAAGAATTTTCCAAAGTCTTTTATAGAAAAAACATGGTTATTACATCATTACATCCTTCAATATTTTAGTCCCCAAAAAGCAAACTAGGGAACAACACAGGGTACTAAGCCCACACCTAGCTCTCTCGTACCCAGGAAAACTCTTGTACAGTTCTGCGTCACCGCACACAAAGGATTTGATCCATTCACGTGAGGTCTTCCCTCGCCAATGATGCGCATAGGAGCATGCACACATCTCCTCAGGTATGTCACGTGGGAGGCGTCGTGCACCCACTCTAGACATTGGGGGGGGGGTGGTTAGGGCAAGGCGGTAGACAACCTCTCCATCCCTACGCATGGTCTCAAATGGCCCGAAGGCCCTCGGGGGTAGCTCATCTCCCCGGTTGAACCCCCACGCCACACGCCGCGACTGGAATCACCAGTTAGACCTGGGATAAAGCCCGGTGATTCCCTCCTTCATAATATCCATATGGTAAAACACCCAAGGATATCCGGTCACGCAAGGTTTTACAGTCGATGTCCCACGACCAAGACTCTCTTACACGCTTGAAAATCGAAGGAGTCGATACAATCGACTAAAGAAAAGGTTCCACGTCTTCTATTCTACTGACACAGGGTTACACTGACTCCCCGCATCACCCTGGTAACACCTGAAACAAGGAGCATAGAGAAAAATATTTCACATACAGAGTCTAACAATTCCACTGCAAAAAGTAGAAGAGCCATAGAGCGTACCTATTATCACCTCATGCTCTACAGGATCGTAGACATCCAAAGCTCGAGGTTGTCTGTGGTCCCAACAGTCAGCTCCCGGAGCCTGACGTGGACCGCCTGGCGGTGATGGGAAGACCTCTTAATGTCATCCCCCACTTCCAACTCCTCCTGCTCCTTTTCCAGCACCACCTCTCTAGGCACTATTCCGATCACGACGCTGCCTCTGCCGTGGTGGTGCGCCTGCTGCCTGCTCGAAGTTCTCAGCATACCTGGTCGGGTAGTCCCGTGCCAAGTGACCTCGCCCATTACAAGTAGAGCACCGACGCTCTCTAGGCTTCCCTGGTTCCCTCCAGCACCACTGTGGTGTACGACCACGGCCCGGAGTCCACTCACAAAAGGGTCTCCTCGGCTGAGGCCCTGCGCTTTGCCGCCACAGTGGTGCACGACCACGTCTTTGAAATCGGCGGTGGGAAGGCTACCTGCGTCGAGGTTCTGTCATCCGACGCCTGCTAGCTGCGACAGACGTCTCAGATCCGTCGTGCCTACTGCCACCACCCACTATAAAACGTGACATGAAGCTCTCTGTCACCAGCACCTGCTCTAGAACATCGATATAAGTGGGGATGCACAAGGGTACGATGATGGCATGAATCTCTCTGCAGAGACCCTGCTCGAACTTCCGCGCTCGGAAGTTGCCGTCATGGACTAAGTCTGGGTAAAAGCATGCACGGTCTGAGAACTTAGTCACGTACTCAGTCACCGTCATCCCTCCCTACTGAAACTGCAAGAGCTCTTGGATCCGAACGGAGCGTAAGCAGGAGGGGTAAAACTCCTCACAAAACAGCAGCTGAAAGTCATCCCACAAAAGTGACGACTCATCGAGTAACTGATTCATCAGAATCCACCAACACCCAACTGCTCCATGGAAAAGGCTGGCGGCCAAAGCCACCATAAGATCTGTCGGCGTCTACACAAGCCTGAAGAGGAAAACCACTATCTCTAGCCAAACCTCTGCTGCCTGAGGGTCTGGCTCACCGCTGAACCTCAGCGGTCTCTGCCGCTGGAACTCACAGAGCGCACTCAACCCGCGCTCAAGCTCAGTCTGCTCTGCTGACGCTGTCTACTGCTCACCAGATGGGGGTGCTGCTACCGACCAACCCGGAGAAAGGGACTCGCATGATGGGTCCTGGACTGAGGCCTCATCGCTCACATGGTCGTCGTCACGAACCAAAGATGGTATCCTGACTGTCTGTCTTCACGGAGGCATCCAGAATATTATCAAGGAGCACCGCGATCAGATGAGCATATATATGAATATGACAGTAACAACAATGGGGAGCTGACTCAAGAAGGACAGTCAAATATTCAATCCTATGTGATGCACAAACCAATTTTCCCAGCAACGAGTGTCTCAGCATTCCGAGTCGACAAGCGGGTTATCAGGGTCCTGGTGAAAGGATACGTCGGTCGCTGCACCATCACTGGACTCTCCAACCTGAGAGCCGCTCTCAATACACGTTGACACTATTTCCCTAGATCCCAACCAATTCCTTTTTAGGGATGTCCGAACAATGTCCCAAGGAACGAACCACCTCTGATACCACTTTGTCACGACCCGACCCTACCCGGGCTCGAGCCGCAACTACCCCAAGCCTACCTCCATAGGCCAGGGGCTGGCAACAAGCGTCGAAAGCTAAACAACTCAGGGAGACCTTTTCCTAAGTACCTGTACACACACACACAACCCACTCAATGCAGAAGTGCAGAGTAAAAGGAAAAGTAAAGTACCAACTGCTACAAACAAACCACAAAGGTGCATCAACCTCTAAACAATACAAAGTGAGTTCTGAAGGTAAAATGAAAATAAAAGGGCAAAACACGCGCCCAACCAAAAAAGTGCCACAACCCGGCAACAGGTAAACAAAAGTAAAACAGCTGGGAGAGTCCCACGCCTAGAACCCAACTACGACCACCGCACGCAGTCCAAGCTCCTGAACTCCTAAGCTTCTATGTAGTCACGAGAAACCTGTCTGTCTTCTGCAAGGGCACACCAATTGCGGGCAAAGCCCAAGAAGGGGTGAGTATAAAAATACTCAGTAGGATACCCCGAAGGCTCGAGGGAGCAACAGATGAGGTACTGAAGAGTGAGCAGTAGATCAAACAGGGAATAATAAAGGAGTACAATAGAGAGTGCAATAAAGAGTACAGCTCAACCCAACAAGAGGAAGAAAGTAGCCTCATCCTAACACAAGGATTTAGAAATGGTGATAAGATAAACTTCCCATCAAGCCTTCGCTACCTATATTAGGAGAGTAGACTCATCCAACCATGAGAAGCTAGACACGGAAAACATGTGACATACCTCGCACGTCTTCGCCTCTCCTAGAAGGAGAGTAACCAAAAACCCAAGAAGTGGGTACTAGAACAAGGTATATACATATCCATATGTGCAAACAAGAAACCCGAACAAGGTCGTAAGGAGATCTCCATCTCATAGCTCAGCCCAATAAAGTGAGTTACCAACAGTCCCAGAAGTAAACACCATCGATGCCTAGTATCCCGTACATCTGCCCCGAACTGGAAGTAAAGGGTCTCAAATCACCGCACCTTGACACTATCTGCTTTGGGCGGTACTGACTCTCCCACACGGTTTTAGGTCGCGTCACAAGGATGCATCTTGGCGGGGAAAGCGCCCCTCCTTCTTGAGAGTTTTGGGGAAAGTCAACCACACCTCGTCACTGTCACACAGTCAAGAGGTATTCTCAAAGTCAAAGCTGTCACATCATTGACCCGTACAACCAAGGTTCCCGCTCCGGTAGTCACGGAGAAAATCCATAGACTAGCCTAATAGAAAGGACTGAGTTTGAGAGAAGTCGTTGGGTAACCCACTGCCTAACCCAACTAGAGGGTAAACCCTAAGAGGTCGTCGGATAACCCACTGCCCAGCCCAGCTGGAGGGTAAATCCTAAGAGGTCGTCGGGTAACCCACTACCCAGCCCAGCTGGAGGGTAAACCCTAAGAGGTCGTCGGGTAACCTACTACCTAGCCCAGCTGGAGGGTAAACCCTAAGAATTTATCGGGTAACCCACTCCCCTTCCCAACCCAGCTGGAGGGTAAACCCGGACTGCTTTGTCCATCCCTAGCGGATGGTATGACACTGGCCAACAGAACATGGAGTGGGTATCACGCAATGACCCAACTCTAGAACAACTCACCTAACAGAGGGTCAGCACCCATGTAGTGTGAGCCACACCGATACCTGGAACTCTTCCTAGGGAAACATGTCATGGTAGATCGCGGGAGGAAGATATGATCTCGATACTTGGCTAGGGAGTCTACGCCCAGGGCTCACTGGGCTCCTCACCCTACTGGAAACAACCTCCTAGGTAGAGGATTAGTGGCCGCGTAAAGTATTGGTAACACCGAATCCACAATAACCCTACCAGGGAACACGAAGGGACGTGATACTGAAATCCCACACGGTTAAAGGAACAGGGGAACCCAAAAAACTCCCCTGATCAGACCATCGGGAACAGAACCAGTGGAAACCACTCTACCCTGCTAGTCTAAACCATTATTAACAAAAGGACCCTCTGCGTCACGAGAGGTCAAAGGTATGTAAAGTAGAACACGGTACGCACATGGGGCCCTTACGACGTGTGACCCTATCTCCAAACCACGTACACAAACATTCTCGGGTACAAACTACAACATGTACCTCCAGGAAAACCCGTATACTCCCATAGTATACCACATTTCCAGCCCAAAGGCTATCGTGCACACGATGTCCAACATCAACGCAAAAAGGGAGAAAACGTAAGTTCTCAAACTTGCTTCCACCACGGCCCTATCACGACCAACCATACCTCTTCAAACATTTACTTCACTCTCACAGGAGTGCTCACAATCACACGCCAAAGGTTCTCTACAAACACCGCGGGAAGAACCTCCACCCGTGCACCTTTCATGCCTCCACATTTTATGAGATCTCGAATGAGGCTCCGCACATCCAAACAGATCGTACCGTTGTAATCCTCGCAGAAAAACACGCGAGTTAGACCATCTACTCGCCTCAAACAGATATCTGATGAAAAAGTTGTCCAGCACCGCTTTACGCCCGAACGGCGTCCCGTGGTCCCGAAAACAGTCGGGCGCATCACACCATTGCAATCCCCTTGGAAAAACACGTCAAATTGACTATTTACATGCGTGGAACGAATATCCGGAGAACGTGATGCATTTCGTCATACCACACATGAGCGGTGCTACGTGGCACCCGCATCACAGTCCCAAAGCACTGCCAACGGATCACACCATTGTGATCCTCCCGAAAAAGCACCCAAGATCGACTATTCACTTGTCCGAAACAGACAACCAGTGAAGAGGATAGAAATCACCACCAACGCCCAAAAAGACCCCCGTGGGGCCCGCTCCACAGTGCTGAATCAAAGTGGGTGGATTGCGCCATTGCAATGCCCTCGGAAAAACACCCAGAATCAACTGCTTGCATGCCCCGAACGGACGTCCGATGAAAAAGTTGTTAAACGTTGCTCGCAGCTTAAAAGACGTGACATGGGTCCCATGCCTCAACTCCAGTTTCAATGCCTGAAACCACCCTGGAAAACTCCTCCTTGGTGCCAGGGTCCCAACACCGCTGACGGCGCTCAAAACGGACTTCAGATGTGTCCGCACTACCCAAAACAAGAACCCCCAGAATAATGCCAATCCACTTAACGGGCGTGTCACGCCACCGAGGCCCCCGTCTCGGGAATTAAAACCCCCCAAAACTATTTCAAAAGCTTCATCTCGATCTGAGTATTGCACTGCCATAGACGGTATGCAAAATGGACACTCGTAGTGAAAATTATGGGTGTCTAAAGTCAGAGGGGACGAACCACTTGGGCTGGACGGGCCTGGTCCGGCCGGTCCGCCCGGTCTGGGCTGGCCCGCGCTGGCCGACCTGGCTCGCAGCGCCGGCCCGCAGCTCATCCTCGCGGCCCGGCCGTGGACCCTGGATCCACGCAGTGCCGACCGACCCTCATGGTCGGTCCTTGTCTCGTGCGGAGACTCGCCGAGAGCGAGTCTTCGTCTCCCGCACGGGGTCGCGACCGTGATCCCCGGTCCACCCTGCGCCGACGACTCCGCCGCGCCGCCTGGATCCCGTCGCACTGAGGAACCGCCGCCGCGCCGCCGTGTGAAGCCACTGCCGCGCCGCCTGGATCCTCCGTGTGCCGCCACCGTCGCCCGCTGTCGCTCCCTGGAACCGCTGGAAAAAGGAGGTAAACGGTCAGGAAACTTCCCGGTGCCGGCCCGGACGCCCCGGGACTCGAAATTTCGACCCGAAAGGATCGTTGGGAAGGTAAAAACAATCCCTACACAACCAAGGGCTTCACTCGACGATCAGACAAAAATTCTACATAAGAAATTTAATTTATAGACAAAAAGGAAACCAAAATGAAAAACGAAACCTCCTACCTCGTTGGGCGTAGCCCGAAGCTTCACGATTTGTCCGCCGGAGCCACCGCGCCTTGCCGGAGTGGTGTAGGAGAGGGGGGGAGCTCGTCGAGAGGAAACCACCAGGGAAGAAGGTCAAGGGGGAAGTAGAAGGTGGGGGTGGTGTTAAAATAGAAAAACACTTAAACCCCCCACCCGTAGACCCGTACCCGAACTTTCGGTGGGGTCGGGGTTAAGTAGCCCCTAGGGTAAAAACCACATTCTGAGCACAACAGAGGTCTCAGAATTTTAATCCGAGCCTCCATTCAAAAGTTGTAAAGTCCACGCCTGATGTCTCCAAATTACAAAAACGCCCTTGGTGGCGTTTTTCACAGAAGGGCCGCGCCCGCGAAAGTTACACCCCTCCTAGGGTAAACGGTATGTTTCGGACTCAACGGTGCCATCAATTTTCCCATCCAAACAACCTTTCAAGAGTTATTCTATTTATTTGGCGTGTCTAGTGTGAACGCACTTAAAATTTAATTCCAGCCACACCAGGGCTCAGAATCACACGCCGTCTGAACGCCCTATTCTGAAATAACATCAAGAATTTTCCAAAGTCTTTTATAGAAAAAATCGGGTTCTTACATAATAATTGGTATCAAATACTTTATGAATCATTTAAAATGGGTTCTATGAAGTTTGAAATAGATAAATTCAATGGTGAAAATGATTTTAATCTGTAGAGAATTAAAATGATTTCTCTGTTAGATCACAACAAATTAATTGATGTTCTCAGTGGTCCAAAGGAAAAGGTGACCACCCCTGTAATGGTTCGTGCTCTCCCAGTCCATTACTTTGTCAGCTTTGGGTGCTGAAGGTGTTCGCGGGAGGTTCTTGGAGTTTTCAATGGAAGCTAAAGGTGCAACAAAACTGCTGCAGGAAACACCCGTCATGTAAGTGTATTACACGATGTGAAAGTTGGTTTCACAGCTTGTCCAAGACTGGTTCACAATGTGTGAATTTTCAAGTTAAATAATAAAAAGGCGACACGTTTTTCGGCGGAACTTGGAATCTCGATATTATACAACGTGAAAGGGGATTACACGTCGTATAATTTCTCGACATTGCATAGTTTTAAAGGTTTCAACCGCTCAAGTTATTTCTCAAACCCTATGGCAGCACCTCCGTCTCTCGTTTTGGATGACCCAACAATGCCTTCCTTGAGCGTTTGAGATTCCTTTTGACGAGGATCGATCCTTGGGCTTCTGTCTTCGATCTGTGGTGAATTATTCTATTGTTCTCATCTGTTTTCTTCCGATCTTCTTCGGGGTTCTGCTGCGGTGGTGTTTCTTTGGTTTGGGGTGCGTTTTAGTTGCGTTTTTGACCATTCTCTGGTGTGTTACATGTTAATTTGTGGTTTATTGTAGTGCAGTTGTGATTTGTGGGTTTTCTTCTTCGCCCTGCGGTGCGCAGCGAGTTGAAAAAGCTTCTTCGAGGTAAGATTTTCCTCATTTCTATTCTTTGTGTATCATGCAGGAGGGGTTTGCTTTAGTTTACATATGGATTATGGTTGTGCTAGATTAATTAAAAATAAATAATTGGTTAAATTTAATTTGAAGGGGGTAAATAGGGTTTGATTCACATGTTTTTACAGCCTTGATATTATTTTTGATATTGTGGATTGTACAGGCTTGATTCCCCACTGAAAATCATGGTTTTTGGGGGCTTTGCTTGCGCTGTATATATGTGTTGTGTTTGCTTCTTTGGTTGTGATTGTTGTGATATCACCCTAAATAGAAATTAGTTAATTACTTGTACTTGACTAATGGAATGGTTGCCCCATGATTTTGGTTTGTGTGATAACATCCCTAAAATAAAGTGGAATGTGATAAAATCCCCTTTGTAAATCGGTAAAAAAATTTCAATGTGTTGTGACGCGTGGTCATGCTTGTGGGACGACGATATGTGATTGTAATGGGATGTGGGGTGAAATGTGGTTGTTTGGCTGTGTTTTTGGGACGGTGAGGTGATATTGTTTGAGATGACAGGTTTCTTGTGATATGTGGTGGTTTTCTGCTAGATGCCGAGACAATGATGGAATAAATAATTGTTTAACGGTGTTTGGAATGACATGAGTTGGTTTAGATAATGGGATGAAAATGGTTGATGGATAATTAAATGGTAGGTTGTGTTGTTAAATGTGGTTGATACTAAAAAATGAAAAGAATGGGATGAATTAAATGAGTTTGGTTGGAAATGTGAAATGGGGCTTGCGACTTATTGGGTTGTGTTATGCAGTTAGAGGTGGCAGCAAATGTGACAGTGTAGTGAGTTGGTTGTTTGTTTGAGAACTCATTGGTTGGGCTTGAGTGTTTGGTAATATATGTAAGGATCCGACCCCAATAGCCCAAAGATGGTGCTTTATTTTATTACATTGGCATGATTACAAGAAAGTTGTATCTTGAAGGAATGAATAGATTAGTAGTTTTGGAAAACAAGATACAAACATTAATTCTACATTGCAACATAGAATGAAATACATAATAGAAAATCCATATGACTCTTAGATTGTCCCTGAAATTCATTCATAATATTCATCTTCACAACCAAGGGAAAATAAAACATAAGAAAGTGGTGAACTCATATGCTTAATAAGGGTAAGTAATACAACAAAAGTTATCATAAAAATAAACACTAGGCCTGGTGAACAAATAAAAACAAATTCCTTTAAAAATATACTTGAGCATAATATGATAGGAATGCAGTCTGATTAAATATGGCCATATAAATGATCATAAGAGAATGAAACATAACAATAGATATTCTACTAGTCGAATGATCACATGATTTATCAATTACTAATACCATAATGGGGGAATTCATAATGCTGGACATCTGAAACATATTGTCAAGGCCTCGGCCAAGATGCCTGAAAATACTAGGGTAAGGGCTTAGCCAAAACCCAATTCTGTTTTGACTCACGAGACCTACCGATGCATCAAGGGGCTATAGCGGGGCCCACCTGTCAATTGCTAAGTCCAATGAATTCCTCATATGAATTAGGTTAAACATAAACAACATGAACATATGAAATAACTTTTCCCAATCTGTACACATAAACACTAACTATTCTGAGTAGTATGGTGAATAGTATCAAGATAGAACATCCATAGTAAAACTGATAATAAACCATTTAATACAATATGGTAAATGATAAACATAATATATTAACCTCAATAAGTCATAAAATTCAACAGAGGTGTTGAAATAATCAAAATACTCTAATAAAATCATCGAGGAATTTTTGAGAGAAATACACTTTTACTTTGAAAAGAAGAGTTCTTTTGAAAAAATCTTTACATAAAACTAGAAATGACCTAATGTAGTTTTTCCATGATTAAATGAATGGTTTTATAAAAATAATTGTGGCTTAAAACTGATTATACAATGCACTTGAAAATAGGTAAGAATTTGATAACTTCCCTTGAATCGGGGGCTTGTTTATCGGGAAGAATTGAGAAATATCTTTATAAAACATTTAACTCCTCATAAAATAAAGATGGATTCTGATTGGTACACATATATAGAACATTCAAACAGAATTTATGAGCAGTACATAATAATATTTAATAATTTAATTTGGATTAAGTGAGATAAAGAGTAACCTGAAAGAAAATGGAGGTTCGGGTAGAAAACCCTTACCTTGTGTCCGAAAGTGTTCTGCACTTGAGCTTAACATCCTGGATAATCAAATTAAATCCATCAACTATTTAATTTAGAACCTTATTTATATGTTTTTGATTCTTCATAATTTTATTAAGTTCATTTATGACAATTTTATGAGTTATAAGATACAAATTTATCACTTGGAAGCGTTTGTTTGCTTGGTTTCCATGATCGGTATAATTGTATATGATAATGGAAGTTCACTTGGAATAGGCATAATTCTACAGAATTGAATTTATATGATATTGATAAAAATACAGTAGTGTAAATGGTTATAAATGTCATTTTGTTATATAGTATGAGTATGAATCATTAGATAAAACATTTAGTGATAATCATTTAGATTTTTACGGCAGTTTTTCGATCACAACGAACTAGTTTTGTTTTATTATTTAATATCATGTATAAATGATGATTCCATAATAATTACATAATATATAATATATAATTTATAATTTTTTTCAACCATAAAAATGGTTTCATGACCAGCTTTGAAGAATAAATTGAAGAAAGAAACTTCATCGTCCACGAATGTTGTAAATCAGCACCTCCCAGACGATGATTTTTGTTTTTAAAATAAGAGAGAGAGTAAGGATATTCATGATGGATCTTTCATTAACATGATATAATTCCAGAATATGTATGATACTAGAGTTACCATGATCATTTTTACAAATGAAGTGAGAAGATAATAATAAAAGAAGGAATTAAAAGAAATTGAAAGGAAAAAAAGGAAGAGGATTTTACCTCTTGAGTACACTTCCTTGAGAACCTCCTTAAGGGAAGGGGTTTTGGTCTTTTGGAAATACCAAGAGCTCCTAGACATGGGAAGAGACTAGGTAAGAGTATTTGGGTAGAATTTTGAGAAGCTTCAAGGCTTAGATGAGTGAAGGGAAGAGGGTGTGAGGGGTAGTTTTTATAGTGGAGGAGAGGAGTGATTTTTAATATCTTATTCATTATTTTATTATTTTTCTTAGACAAGCAATAATGTTCGATTATTTTAATCCAAAATAGTAATAGATGCATGTGAGTTCAAACCAATGTCCATTTACATCATCTATGACTCAAGCATGATATATAAATTCATTTATTTAGCATATTTTGTAAATTATCGAATTCCACTATTCACAAAAATTCAAGTACTTCAGAAAAATCCCAAAAATTCACTTTGACCATTTTTCAACTTTCTGAATTAAAAAATGAAAACAATTTTATAAAAATAATTTTCTAAATAATAGAAATTTAATTTTTAAATAAAATAATTATTTACTTGAAAAATACATATTTTAAATTTAAAATTGATTTTATAATACTTTCAAAAATTAACTGATGTCTCATAAAATTGTCCGAAAATCATAGGACAAAAAAATATTTATTGAGGAATAAATTTTATGAAAATGAATTTTATTTTAAATAAATTTATTAATTTTAAATTGTAATTAAATATTTTTTACACACAAAAATATCAACACTTAATTATTAATTTTTTCAAAATATTCACTTTTATTTATATGGTGCCTAAATTTTATTTATAAATAAATGGGTAAAGTTTCTATTCATAAAGGTATATTAATATTCATAACTGTAAGTTACTATTCATAAGGATAAGTTACTATTCACCAAAAATATAAGTTGATCCTATCAGACTCTAAATATCATACTGATCACAACCCTGTATGTCAGTTTTTTGAAATTCAAATCATAGAAGCAGACAAATTATGTTTAGAGTCTAGGTTAAAACTATCTCCTATTAAAAATTGTTTGTTTCTTAGTGGCTCAATGTTGCATACATTTTATATTAAATTTATTTGTAAAATCTTAGGGTGTTACAATATATATATATATACTTGTATTTTCCTTATGATTTTTATACACACCCCACTCACGTTGAGTACTATGTGCCGGACATCCGCATAGTCACACGGGGAGTGTCTTTCTCAACATCGCGGTGGGAGTATGGATGGATGGCCACCCGCTCTTCCCTACTCCCTCTTCCAGGCATTGACGACCCAAGTTTCTTTGGGCAGGATGTGATGAGATTCGGTATCCCAAGTGTCTTTGTGATGAGTTGCGATGTGGTGTCCCAGGTGTCTTTGTGATGAGTTGTGGTATGCTTTCCCAACTGTCTTCAGGATAAGATGTGATGTGTTGTGAGACCTAGGTGTGTGTGGGAGGGATGTGTTGTGAGGCCCAGGTTTGTGCAAGTGGGATGTGATGTGGTATATTCGAAAGAGGTGGGAGCGACAAGACGTTTGCTGCTGGGGTGTGAGAGCAGCTAATTAGTGGGAAAGTGGTGTGGGGTACCCAATCATTGATATGTTTTTTATTATATTATATTACTTGGATTGTGTTATTTGGTGAGAATGACTTGGTGAGGTTAGGATGGTCAGTATACCTTGATAGGTGTTTTTTGGTTCTGTTGTTTCCTCACAGATGCATTAGTATGCTTCTTTCACATGTGCACAAGAGACAATGGTTTTCCTACCGAGTATACTTTTATGATCATCCTACGTATATAAAACTATTTTCAGGTTTCCAAGAGGATTTCACAGATAGTTCTGGACCTTACTAGCTCCGATCCTTGATAGTTGTTGTGTCACTGCTTTAGATTTACTTTTGGGTACTTTTGAGACTTTTAGTTGCATTAGTTCTATTTACACATGCATTGTGGGATGGTTTTTGGTTTTCCTTATATATATGTCATGGAGTTGTTTTTATTTGACACATCATATCTCTCGATCTTGTTTTATTATAAAGGGTAATGCCTCCCATATTGTGATATTTTTACACTCTTGGTGCTAGTTTCAAAGCCCAGAGCCTACTAGAGGCGGGACTCGGGGGGTCATCATTTCCCTTGATTCATTGCAAGCCCACGAGTGGTATATTTTAAGGGAGGAGGTCATGAAAAAGTGGTATAAGAGCTGATGGTTGAGAGATATAGTGGAGTTCAGAGTTAGGAATAATGAGGAATGGATGGGTTGGTATGACACAGTGTCAGTTGCCCTTGGTGCATGACATATGCTAGGGAGACCGGCTAGGACATGAGATTCCCCCCCCCATGATCTAGTGCACAAATTTTGAGATTATTTAATGACCAAGTGAGATGAGACTGCTTACAGGGTAGAGACCTAGTAGAGGTACGTACATCATAATTACTTGTGTTCTTGTTTGAATTGTGTTCTTTGTGGAAAGTTAAAATAGAAAAAATGAATTAAATAGATTAAACTTAATTAATATATATCATAATAAAAATCCATACTATATGGCTTAGAAAATCATTGTTTCTTTTTCAGCTATGACTTTTGGTCTTCATCTAGGTGTGGCTTAGGCAGTGGAGGTTCAACAGGCTGACCCGGTTGATCGCCATAGGGTTGATTTGGCGGAGGATGATGATCAGTGGTAGATAGAATTGTGCGCTTTCCATCAGCAAGCTTTGGGGAAGTATGAGGGTAGTGTTTCAGATGTGGAGACAGAGAGCTGGCTAGAGGATCTCGAGATTTCTTTCAGCTTGATCTAGGCCCCATATGAGGCACTGGGTCCCTCTGGTGGTTAGTCAGATGTGAGTATCTATATGTCAGTGGTGGACGTTGTATCTTTATGAGCGGAAGGAAGTAGATGTTTCATGGGCTGACTTCTAGAAAGGGTTTCAAGAAGAGTTTCTTTCTTCAATAATGAATGCTGAGAAGAGATAAGAGCTTCTCTCCCTTAAATAAGGGAGTATGTCTTTATGGGAGCTTGGATTCAAGTTCAATGACCTTCTACACTTTTCCCCTGATCTTTTTCTAGATGAGGATTCCCAAGTGAGGCATCTTGAGAAGGTACTCCATCCTTTGATCCAGTATGCAGTTATAACTTTTACATTTCCAACATATCTAGAGGTCCATAGGAAGGAAAAAGTAATCGAATAGATGCAATCAAGAGGATGTTTTCCATGAGAGGAGAACCAACAAAGTTCCATAAGAATATGAGCTGTCAATGGAAATCCTCGGGTGCCGGGGCCTTCGAGGTTTTGACCATTCAGAAGTCGACCTCGACAACTTCCCTTTTGACCTTTTGGTTTCTGTTCCTTTCCTATGGGGTTTGGGCCAATGTGTTTCTTAAATGGTGTTCATGACCATCTTTAGAACTAGTTTCCAGTGGCTGATTGAGCTCAGTATGGCCGAGATGAATAGTTTCAATGTCAGCCGCAACGGTAGTTACCAACGAGGTCATTCCAACAGTAAGGGAAGCAAGATTATGGTCCAGCTAGGGAAGATGGAGTAGGTAGAGGCCAACCTCAGGATGTTCCTCATGTTCAGGGACCAAGACCTGAGCATGGTCATAGAGGTGGTTGTCAGTAGAGAGGTATACAAGCTGGGCATGGTCAGTTGCACGCAGTGCAGATAACAGTTCCAGAGGGGTCAGAGATTGTCAAAGGTACGATTAGTTTGTTTAGTACTCTTGCCTGTGCATTGTTTGACTCAAGAGATTCACACTCCTTTGTTGCACCCGCTTTAGCCCATGCTATGGGACTAGATGTATAGAGGCTTCCCGTTCCTCTGGTGTTGACTACGCCAGACAAAGGCCATACCATCTTGTTTGATGTGTGCCAGAAGTGTAGAGTAATGACGGGGCCACATCAGTCCTGTGGGGATATTTTCTTGATACAGATGAAGTTATACAATGTCATACTCAAAACAGACTAGTTGTATTCCATACATGCTTTTATCGACTGCTTCTAGAGGAGTTTCGTATTTTTATATGTGGATGGGTAACATGAGGTTTTCTTCAGCGATCGGGGTTGTCAGGTGGGCAGTCATCATGTGGAGCCTCATCTAGAGGGTAAACCCTAAGAAGTCATCGGGTAAACCACTACCCTACCCAGCCCAGATGAAGGGTAAACTGGGACTGCTATTTCCATCCCTATTGGATGGTATGACATTGGCCAATGGAACACGGAGTGGGTATCACGCAACGACCTGACTCTGGAACAACTCACCTAGTAGAGGGTCAACGCCCATGTAGTGTGGGTCACGCCGATACCTAGAACTCTACCTAGGGAAACACATCACGGTAGATCATGGAAGGAAGATATGATCTCAATACTCGGCTAGGGAGTCTGCGCCCAGGGCTCACTGGGCTCCGCACCCTACTGGAAACAACCTTCTGGGTAGAGGATCGTTGCCCGCGTAAAGTATTGGTCACACCGAATCCACAATAACCCTACCCGGGAACACGAAGGGACGTGATACTGAAATCCCACACGGCTAAAGGAATAGGGGAACCCAAACAACTCCCCCGATCAAACCGTCGGGAACAAAACCAGTGGAAACCACTCTACCCTTCTAGTCTAAACCATTATTAACAGAAGGACCCTCTGCATCACGAGAGGTCAAAGGTACGTAATGTAGAACACGGTACAGACATGGGGCCATTACGACATGTGGCCCTATCTCCAAACCACGTAAAAAAACATTCTCGGGCTCAAAATACAACATGTACCTCCAGGAAAACCTGTATACTCCCAGAGTATACCACATTTCCAGCCCAAAGGCTATCATGCACACGATGTCCAACGTCAATGCAAAAAGGGAGAAAACGTAAGTTCTCAAACTTTCTTCCACCACGGACCTAGCATGACCAACCACACCTCTTCAAACATTTAATTCACTCTCACAGGAGTGCTCAAAATCACACGCCAAGGGTTCTCTGCAAACACCGTAGGAAGAACCTCCACCCGTGCACCTTTCATTCCTCCACATTTTATGAGATCTTGAATGAGGCTCTACACATCCAAACAGATCGTATCGTTGTAATCCTTAAAAAAAACACGTGAGTTTGACAATCTACTCTCCTCAAATGGATATCTGACGAAAAAGTTGTCCAACATAGATTTACGCCCAAACGACACCCTGTGGTCCCGAAAACAGTCGGGTGCATCACACCATTGCGATCCCCTCGGAAAACATGTCAAATTGACTCTTTACATGGGTGGAAAAAATATTCGGATAACATGATTCATTTCATCATACCGCACATGAACGGTGCTACATGGGACTCGCATCATAGTCCCGAAGCACCGCCAATGGATCACACCATTGCGATCCTCTCGAAAAGCACCCAAGATCGACTATTCACTTGTTCAAAAAAGACACCCGGTGAAGAGGATAGAAATCACCGCCAACGCCCAAAATGACCCCCATGGGGCCTGCTCCACCATGCTGAATCAAAGTGGGTGGATTGCTCCATTGCAATGCCCTCGGAAAAACACCCAGAATCGACTGCTCGCACGCCCCGAACGGACGTCTGATGAAAAAGTTGCTAAATGTTGCTCGTAGCTTAAAAGACGTGCCGTGGGGCCCATGAATCAACTCCGGTTTCAATGCCTAAAACCACCCTGGAAAACTACGCCTCAGTGCCAGGGTCCCAACACCACTGACGACACTCAAAACAGACTTCAGATGTGTCTGCACTGCCCAAAACAAGAACCCCCGGAATAACGCCAATCCACTTAACGGGCGTGTCGCGCCACCAAGGCCCCCATCTCGAGAATTAAAACCCCCCAAAAATATTTCAAAAGTTTCATCTCGAGCTTAGGATTGCACTGCCATAGATGGCACGCAAAACAGACACTCGTAGTGAAAATTACGGGTGTCCGAAGTCAGAGGGGACGAACCCCTTGGGCTGGACTGGCCTGGTCCGGCCAGTCCGGCCGGTCTGGGCTGGCCCGTGCTGGCCGACCTGGCTCGCAGCACCGGCCCGTAGCTTAGCTGCGTGGCCCGATCATGGAACCTGGGTCCACGCAGCGCCGACTGGCCCTCGTGGCCGGTCCTTGTCTCGCGCGGAGACCCGCCGAGAGCGGGTCTTCGTCTCCCGCGCGGGGTCGCGACCGCGACCCCCGGTCCACCCTGCGCCGCCTGGATACCGTCGCGCTAGAGAGCCGCCACCGCGCCACCGTGTGAATTTACTGCCGTTCCGCTTGGATCCGCCGCACGCCACCGCCGTCGCCCACCGAAACTCCCTGGAACTGCTGGAAAAAGGAGGTAAACGGCCGAGAAACTTCCCGAGGCCACCCCGTGACTCGAAATTTCGATCCGAAAGGATCATTGGGAAGGTAAAAACAATCCCTACACAACCAAGGGATTCTCTCGATGATTGGATGACAATTAGACATAAGAAATTTAATTTATAGACAAAGCGGAAACCAAAACAAAAAACGAAACGTCCAACCTTGTTGGGCGTAGCCCGAAGCTTCATGATTTGTCCACCGGAGCCGCCGTACCTTAACAGAGTGGTGGAGGAGAGGGGAGGAGATCGTTGAGAGGAAACTGCCAGGGAAGAAGGGCAAGGGGGAAGTGGAAGGTGGGGGTGGTGTTTAAATAGAAAAACACTTAAACCCCCCGCCCGTAGACCCCATACCCAAACTTTCGGTGGGGTCGAGGTTAAGCCGCCCCTAGGGTAAAAACCACGTTCTAAGAGCAACAAAGGTCTCAAAATTTTAATTCGAGCCTCCGTTTAAAAGTTGTAAAGTCCACGCCCGAGGTCTCTAAATTACAAAAAACGCCCCTGGTGGCGTTTTTCAGAGAAGGGTCGCGCCTGCGAAAGTTACACCCCTCTTAGGGTAAATGGTACGTTTCAGACTCAACGGTGCCATTAGTTTTCGCATCCGAGCAACCTTTTAGGAGTTATTCTGTTTATTTGGCGTGTTTAGTTTGAACACACTTAAAATTTAATTCTAGCCACACTGGGGCTCGGAATCACACGCCGTCTGAACGCCCTATTCTGAAATAACATCAAGAATTTTCCAAAGTCTTTTATATCAAAAATCAGGTTCTTACATAAAAATTGGTATCAAAGCCTTTCTGAAGCATTTACAATGGGTTCTATGAAGTTTTAAATAGAGAAATTCAATGGTGAAAATGATTTTAATCTGTAGAGAATTAAAATGATTTCTTTGTTAGATCACAACAAATTAATTGATGTTTTCAGTGGTCCAAAGGAAAAGGTGACCACCCCTATAATGGTTCGTGCTCTCCTAGTCCATTACTTTGTCACCTTTGGGTGCTAAAGGTGTTTGGGGGAGGTTCTTGGAGTATTCGATGGAAGCTAGAGGTGCAACAAAACTGCTGCAGGAAACAACCGTTGTGTAAGTCTATTACACGATGTGAAATTTGGTTTCATAGCTTGTCCAAGACTGGTTCACAGTGTGTGAATTTTCAAGTTAAATAATAAGAAGGAGACACATTTTTTGGTGGAACTTGGAATCCTGAGATTACACAATGTGAAAGGGGATTACACGTCGTATAATTTCTCGACATTGCACAATTTTAAAGGTTTCAACCGCTCAAGTTATTTCTCAAACCCTATGGAAGCGCCTTCGTCTCTCATTTTGGATGACCCAACAATGCCTTACTTGAGAGTTTGAGATTCCTTTTGACGAGGATCGATCCTTGGGCTTCCTTCTTCAATCTGTGGTGAATTATTCTCTTGTTCTCATCTATTTTCTTCTGCTCTTCTTCAGGGTTCCGCTGCGGTGGTGTTTCTTTGGTTTGGGGTGCGTTTTAGTTGAGTTTTTTACCATTCTATGGTGTGGTATATGTTAATCTATGGTTTCTTGTGGTGCGGTTGTGGTTTGTGGGTTTTATTCTTCGCCCTGCGGTGCGCAATGAGTTGAAAAAGCTTCTTCGAGGTAAGATTTCCCTCATTTATATTCTTTGTGTATCATGCAGGAGGGGTTTTCTTTAGTTTAAATATGGATTATGGTTGTGCAAGATTAAGTAAATTAAATAATTGGTTAAATTGAATTTTAATGGGGTAAATAGGGTTTGATTCACATGTTTTTACAACATTGATATTATTTGTGATATTATGGATTGTACGTGCTTGATGCCCCACTGAAAATCATGGTTGTTGGGGGCTTTGCTTCCGCTGTATATATGTGTTGTGTTTGCTTCTTTGGTTGTGATTGTTATGATATCACCCTAAATGGAAATTAGTTAATTAATTATACTTGAATAATGGAATGGTTTCCCCATTATTTTGGTTTATGTGATAACATCCCTAAAATAAAGTGGAATGTGATAAAATCCCCTTTGTAAATCGGTAAAAAAAAATTCAATGTGTTGTGACATGTGGTCATGCTTGTGGGATGAAGATAAGTGATTGTAATGGGATGTGGGGTGAAATGTGGTTTTTTGGCTGTGTTTTTGGGATGCTGAGGTGATATTGTTCGAGATGACAGGTTTCTTGTGATATGTGGTGGCTTTTTGCTAGATGCCGAGACAATGATGGAATAAATAATTGTTTGACGGTGTTTGGAATGACATGAGTTGGTTTAGATAATGGGATGAAAATGGTTGATAGATAATTTAATGGTAGGTTGTGTTGTTAAATGTGGTTGATACTAAAAAATGAAAAGAATGGGATGAATTAAATGAGTTTGGTTGGAAATGTGAAATGGGGCTTGTGACTTATTGGGTGGTGTTATGTAGTTAGAGGTGGCAGAAAATGTGACAGTGTTGTGAGTTGGTTGTTTGTTTGAGAACTCATAGGCTGGGCTTGAGTGTTTGGTAATATATGTAAGGATCCTACCCCAATAGCCCAAAGACAGTGCTTTATTTTATTACATTGGCATGATTACAAGAAATTTGTATCCTGAATGAATGAATAGTTTAGTAGTTTTGAAAAACAAGACACAGACATAAGTTCTACATTGCAACTTAGAATGAAATACATAATAGAAAATCCATATGACTCTTATATTATCCCTGCAAGTCATTCCCAATATTCATCTTCACAACCAAGGGAAAATAAAACATAAGAAAGTGGTGAACTCAGATGCTCAGTAAGGGTAAGTAATACAACAAAAGTTATCATAAAAATAAACACTAGGCATGGTGAACAAATAAAAACAAATGCCTTTAAAAATATACTTGAGCATAATATGATAGGAATGCAATCTGATTAAATATGTCCATATAAATGTTCATAAGAGAATGAAACATAACCATTGATATTCTACTAGTTGAATGATCACATGATTTATCAATTACTAATACCATAATGAGGGAATTCATAATGCCGAACATCTGAAACATATTGTCAAGTCCTCAGCCAAGACGTCTGAAAATACTAGGGTAAGGGCTTAGCCAAAACCCAATTCTATTTTGTCTCATGAGACCTACCGATGCATCAAGGGGCTATAGTGGGGCCCACCTGTCAATTGTTAAGTCTAATGCATTCCTCATATGAATGGGGCTAAATATAAACAACATGAACATATGAAATAACTTTTCCCAATCTGTACACATAAACACTAACTATTCTGAGTAGTATGGTGAATAGTATCAAGATAGAACATCCATAGTAAAACTGATAATAAAACATTTAATAAAATATGGTAAAAGATAAACATAATATATTAACCTCAATAAGACATAAAATTCAACAGAGGTGTTGAAATAGACAAAATACTCTAATAAAATCATCGAGGAATTTTTGAGAGAAATACACTTTTACTTTGAAAAGAAGAGTTATTTTGAAAAAATATTTACATAAAACTTGAAATAACATAATTTAGTTTTTCCATGATGAAATGAGTGGTTTTAGAAAAATAATTGTCACTTAAAACCAATTATACAGTGCACTTGAAAATAGGTAAGAATTTGAGAACTTCCCTTGAATCGGGCTTGTTTATCAGGAAGAATTGAGAAATATCTTTATAAAACATTTAGATCATCATAAAATAAAGATGGATTCTGATTGGTACACATATATAGAACATTAAAACAGAATTTATGAGCAGTACATAAGAATATTTAATAATTTAATTGGGATTAAGTGAGACAAAGAGTAACCTGAAAGAAAATGGAGGTTCGGGTAGAAAACCCTTACCTTGTGTCCGAATGTGTTCTGCACTTGAGCTTAACATCCTGGATAATGAAATTAAATCCATAAACTATTTAATTCAGAATATTATTTACATTTTTTTTATTCTTCATAATTTTATTAAGTTCATTTATGACAATTTTATGAGTTATAAGATCCAAATTTATCACCTAGAAGCGTTTGTTTGCTTGGTTTCCATGATCGGTATAATTGTATATGATATGGAAGTTCACGTGGAATGGGTATAATTCTCCAAAATTGAATTTATATGATATTGATAAAAATAAAGTAGTGTAAATGGTTATACATGTCATTTTTTTATATAGTATGAGTATGAATGATTAGATAAAACATTTAGTGATAATCGTTTAGATTTTTACGGCGGTTTTTCGATCACAACGAACTAGTTTTGTTATATTATTTAATATCATGTATAAATGATGATTCCATAATAATTACATAATATATAATACATAATTTATAATCTGTTTCAACCATAAAAATGGTTTCATGACCAGATTTGAAGAATAAATTTAAGAAAGAAACTTCATCGTCGACGAAGGTTGTAAATCGGCACCTCCCGGACGATGATTTTTGTTTTTAAAATAAGAGAGATAGTAAGGATATTGATGATGGATATTTCATTAACATGATATAATTCCAGAATATGTATGATACTAGAGTTACCATGATCATTTTTACAAATGAGGTGAGAAGATAATAATAAAATAAGGAATTAAAAGAAATTGAAAGGGAAAAAGGAAGAGGATTTTACCTCTTGAGTACACCTCCTTGAGATCCTCCTTAAGGGAAGGGGTTTTGGTCTTTTGGAAAGACCAAGAGCTCCTAGACATGGGAATAGACTAGGGAAGAGTATTTGGGTAGAATTTTGAGAAGCTTCAAGTCTTAGATGAGTGAAGAGAAGAGGGTGTGAGGGGTAGTTTTTATATTGGAGGAGAGGAGGGATTTTTAATATCTTATTCATTATTTTATTATTTTGCTCAAGACATGCAATAATGTTCGATTATTTTAAACAAAAATAGTAATAGGTGCATGTGAGTTCAAACCAATGTCCATTTACATCATCTATGACTCAATCATGATATATAAATTCATTTATTTAGCGTATTTTGTTAATTATCGAATTCCACTATTCACAAAAATTCAAGTACTTCAGAAAAATCCAAAAAATTCACATAGATAATTTTTCAACGTGCTAAATTAAAAAATAAAATAAATTTTATAAAAATAATTTTCTAAATAATAGAAATTTAATTTTTAAATAAAATCATTATTTACTTGAAAAATACATATTTTAAATTTAAAACTGATTTTATAATACTTTCAAAAATTAACTGAGGTCTCATAAAATTATCTGAAAATCATAGGGCAAAAAAATATTTATTGAAGAATAAATTTTATGAAAATGAATTTTATTTTAAATAAATTTATTAATTTTAAATTGTAATTAAATATTTATTACTCACAAAAATATCAACACTTAATTATTAATTTTTTAAAATATTCACTCTTATTTATATGGTGCCTAAATTTTATTTATAAATACATGGGTGAGGTTTCTATTCATAAATCTATATTAATATTCATAACAGTAAGTTACTATTCATAAGGATAAGTTACTCTTCACCAAAAATTTAAGTTGATCCTATCAGACTCTAAATATCATACTGATCGCAACCCTGTATGTCAGTTTTTTGAAATTCAAATCATAGAAGCAGACAAATTATGTTTAGAGTCTAGGTTAAAACTATCTCCTATTAATTTTTTTTGTTTCTTAGGGGCTCAATGTTGCATACATTTTATATTAAATTTATTTGTAAAACCTTTGGGTGTTACAATATATATATACTTGTATTTTCCTTATGATTTTTATACATACCCCACCCACGTTGAGTACTATGTGCCGAACATCCGCATAGTCACATAGGGAGTGTCATTCCCAAAATTGCGGTGGGAGTATGGATGGATGACCACCTGCTCTTCCCTGCTCCCTCTTCTAGGCATTGACGACCCAAGTTTCTTTTGGTAGGATGTGATGAGATTCGGTATCCCAAGTGTCTTTAGGATGAGTTGTGATGTGGTGTCCCAGGTGTCTTTGTGATGAGTTGTGGTATGCTTTCCCAACTCTCTTCAGGATGAGATGTGATGTGTTGTGAGACCTAGGTGTGTGTGGGAGGGATGTGTTGTGAGGCCCAGGTTTGTGCAGGTGTGATGTGATGTGGTATATTCGAAAGAGGTGGGAGCGAGAGGACGTTTGCTGTTGGGGTGTGAGAGCAGCTAATTAGTGGGAAAGTGGTGTGGGGTACCCAATCATCGATATGTTTTTTATTATATTATATTACTTGGGATGTGTTATTTGGTGAGCATGACTTGGTGAGGTTAGGTTGGTTAGTATACCTTGATAGGTGTTGTTTGGTTCTGTTGTTTCCTCACAGATGCATTAGTATGCTTCTTTCACATGTGCACAAGAGACTATGGTTTTCCATCCGAGTATACTTGTATGATCATCCTACGTATATAAAACTATTTTCAGGTTTCCAAGAGGATTTCATAGATAGTGCTGGACCTTACTAGATCTGATCCTTGATAGTTGTTGTGTCACTACTTTAGATTTACTTTTGGGTACTTTTGAGACTTTTATTTGCATCAGTTTTATTTACACATGCATTGTGGGATGGTTTTTGGTTTTCCTTATATATATGTCATTGAGTTGGTTTTAGTTGATGCATCATATCTCTCGATCTTGTTTTATTATAAAGGTTAATGCATCCCGTATTGTGAGATTTGTACACCCTTGGTGCTAGTTTCAAATCCCAGAGCCTATTGGAGGTGGGACTCAGGGGTCATTATTTCCCTTGATTCATTGCAAGACCACGAGTGGTATCTTTGAAGGGAGGAGGTCGTGACAAAGTGGTATCAGAGCTGATGGTTGAGAGATTAGTGGAGTTCAGAGTTAGGCATAATGAGGAATGCATGAGTTGGTATGACACAGTGTCAGTTGACCTTGGTGCATGACATATGCTAGGGAGACCGGCTAGGACATGAGATTTTTGCCTCCCCATGATCCAGTGCACAAATTTTGAGCTTATTGAATGACCAAGTGAGATGAGACTGCTTACAGGGTAGAGACCTAGGAGAGGTACGTGCATCATAATGACTTGTGTTCTTGTTTGAATTTTGTTATTTGTGGAAAGTTAAAATGGAAAAAATGAATTAAATGGATTAAACTTAATTAAAATATATATCAATAAAAATACATACTATCTGGCTTAAAAAATCATTGTTTCTTTCTCAGATACGACTTTTGGTCTTCATCTACGTGTGGCTCAGGCAGTGGAGGTTCAACAGGTTGACCCGGTTGATCACCATAGGGTTGATTTGGCTGAGGATGATGATCAGTGGTTGAGAGAATTGTGCGCTTTCCATCAGCAAGCTTTGGGGAAGTATGAGGGTAGTGTTTTAGATGTGGAGATAGAGAGCTGGCTAGAGGATCTCGATATTTCTTTCATCTTGATCTAGGCCCCATATGAGGCACTGGGTCCCTCTAGTGGTTAGTCAGATGTGAGTAGATATATGTCAGTGGTGGACGTTGTATCTTTGTGAGTGGAAGGAAGTAGATATTTCATGGGCCGACTTCCAGAAAGGGTTTCAGGAAGAGTTTCTTTATTCAATAATGAATGATGAGAAGAGATAAGAGCTGCTCTCCCTTCAATAAGGGAGTATGTCTTTTTGGGAGCTTGGAGTCAATTTCAAGGACCTTATACACTTTTCCCCTGATCTTTTTCTAGATGAGGATTCCCAAGTGAGGCATCTTGAGAAGGTACTACATCCTTTGACCCAGTATGCAGTTATAACTTTTACATTTCCAACATATCTAGAGGTCCATATGAAGGAAAAAGTAACTGAGTAGATGCAATCAAGAGGAGGTTTTCCATGAGAGGAGAACCAACAAAGTTCCATAAGAATATGAGTTGTCAGTGGAAATCCTCGGGTGTTGGGGCCTTTGAGGTTTTGACCATCCGGAAGTTGACCTCGAAAACTTCCCTTTTGACCTTTTGGTTTCTGTTCCTTTTCTGTGGGGTTTAGGCCAATGTGTTTCTTAAATGGTGTTCATGACCATCTTTAGAACTAGTGTCCAGTGGCTTCTTGAGCTCAGTATGACCGAGACGAATATTTTCAATGTCAGCCCCAACAATAGTTACTAACAAGGTCATTCCAACAATAAGGGAAGCAAGATTATGGTCCAGCCCGGGAAGATGTAGTAGGTAGAGGCCAACCTTAGGATGTTCCTCATGTTCAGGGACCAAGAACTGAGCATGGTCATAAAGGTGGTCGTCAGCAGAGAGGTATAAAAGCTGGGCATGGTTAGTTGCACGTAGTGGAGATAACAGTTCTAGAGGGGTCAGAGATCGTCAAAGGTACAATTAGTTTGTTTAGTACTCTTGCTTGTGCATTGTTTGACTCAAGAGCTTCACACTCCTTTGTTGCACCCGCTTTAGCCCATGCTATGGGACTAGATGTATAGAGGCTTCCTGTGCCTCTGGTGTTGACTACGCCAGTCAAAGGCCAGACCATCTTGTTTGATGTGTGCGAGAAGTGTAGAGTAATGGTGGGGCCGCATCAGTACCATGGGGATATTTTCTTGATACAGATGAAGTTATACAGTGTCATACTCAAAATAGACTAGTTGTATTCCATACATGCTGTTATCGACTACTTCTAGAGGAGATACGTATTTTTAGATGTGGATGGGTAACATGTGGTTTTATTCAACGAGTAGGGTTGTCAGGTGGACAATCATCGTGTGGAGCCCCTTCTCTGATTATTGTCTAAGTTGTCAGTGGATTCACTGGATGTTGACACTACGAAAAAATCACGATTTAGCGGCGGTTTTTTTTCTGTTTCACGGCGGTTTAAACCGCCGCTAAATCAATTGGCGATGGTTTTGAAAAACCGCCGCTAAATCGTGCGTCGACAAACTATTCACGGCGATTTTGAAAACCGCCGTAGAACGTTTCGCAACGGTTTAAACCTCCGCTAAATTATTTAGCAGCAGTTTTCTTATTTTTTTATTTTTTTTATTTTTTTTAATTTTAATTTTTTAATTTTTAATTTAATTTATTTATTTAATTTAATTAATTTAATTTATTTATTTTCTTATTTAAGTTATTTATGTTATTTATTTTCTTAATTATGTTATTTATTTTATTTATTTTCGTATTTATTTTATTTATTTTCGTATTTATTCTTTTTCTTTTCCAATTTATTTTATTTATTTATTTCGTATTTTATTTATCAATTCGTATTTATTTTATTTTATTTATTTCGTATTTTATTTATTTCGTATTTTATTTATTTATTTTGCATTTTAATTATTTATTTCGTATTTTATTTATTTATTTCATATTTTATTTATTTATTTCGTATTTATTTTATTTATTTCATTTAATTCGCATTACTTTATTTACTTTATCCATGCATGCATGCACATGCCCATGCACATACCCATGCAATATAAAGAAATACTGTGTTTGGTGAGATTTGAACCCCTAACCTCTTGCATATTTTCCAAAGACTTTACCACTTCAGCAAGCTCGTCATGTGGTTAATAAACAAAATTTAATATACTTTATATACTAATTGAAAAAACAAATAATACACAACTAATAGATATAAACTCAATAATAATTAAACAACAAGCAATAATCAATAATTAATAACCAATAATTAATAATTAATAATTATTTATTTATTAGTTTTTTATTGATTTATTTGTTATTATTTCCTATTTATTATAATAAATAACAAATAAATTCTAATAATATTTACATAAATTATAAAATTATGAAAACAAAATAACAAAATAATAAAATTACAAAATTAAAAGAGTAAAGAATAAATAATAAATAATAAATAATAAATTATAAATAATAAATAATAAATAATAAATAATAAATAATAAACAATAAACAATAAACAATAAACAATAAACAATAAATAATAAATAATAAATAATAAATAATAAATAATAAATAATAAATAATAAATAATAAATAATAAATAATAAATAATAAATAATAATAAATAAGAAACAATAAATAATAATAAATAATAACAAATAATAAATAATAATAAATAATAAAAAATAATAAATAATAATAAATAATAATAAATAATAAATAATAATAAACAAATAAGAAATAAGAAATAAGAAATAAGAAATAAGAAATAAGAAATAAGAAATAAGAAATAAGAAATAATAAAAAATAAAAAATAAAAAATAAAAAATAAAAAATAAAAAATAAAAAATAAAAAATAATAAAAAATAATAAAAAATAATAAATAACAAACAATAAATAATAATAAATAACAAATAATAAATAATAATAAATTATAAATAATAAACAATAATTAATAACAGATGATAATACATATATAATAAATAATAAATAATAAATACAAAACAAAAAATAAAAAATAAAAAATAAAAAATAATAAATAAGAGATAATAACTAATAACTAATAAATAATAAATAATAATTAATAATAATAAATAATAATAATAAACAATAAATAATAAATAATAAATAAGAATAATAATAAATAACAAACAATTAATAATTATAATTAATTAATTAAATAATAATAAATAATAAATAATAAATAATAAACAACAATTAATAATAGATAATAAATAATAAATAATAAATAATAAATAATAAATAATAAATAATAAATAATAAACAATAAATAATAACTAATTAATAAGAAATAAGAAATAATAATAATAAATAATAATAATAAACAATAAATATTAAATATTAAATAATAATAATAATAAATAACACATAATTAATAATTATAAATAAAAAATAAAAAATAAAAAATAAAAAATAAAAAATAAAAAATAAAAAATAAAAAATAAAAAATAAAAAATAATAAATAATAAACAACAAACAATAAATAATAAATAATAAACAATAAAAAATAAACAATAAATAATAATAAATAAATAATAAATAATAAAATATAAAATATAAAATATAAAATATAAAATATAAAATATAAAATATAAAATATAAAATATAAAATATAAAATATAATAAATAAAATATTATTATTAATAATAATAAATAATAAATAATAAATAATATATAATAAATAATATATAATAAATAATAAATAACGAGTAACAAATATTAATAATAATAATAAATAATAAATAATAAATAATAAATAATAAATAATAAATAATAAATAATAAATAATAAATAATAAATAATAAATAATAAATAATAAATAACAAATAATAAATAATCAGTAACAAATAATAGATAATAAATAAATTAAAGTATATTATAAATAATAAATAATGAATAATAAATAATAAATAATAAATGAAACACATGAAAAAGTACGAAAAAGCATGATAAGAGATGAAAAATTATGAAAATGCATGAAAACATATGGAGAAGCATGAATAAGGAAGCATTAGAAAGCATGAAAACTCATGAAAACTCTGGAAAACTCCTTAAGAATTCAATATAATCATCATAATAACCCACAAAAAACCATTGATAAAGATAACAAGTCATGGAAACCCAAATAAACAGCAATAAATGGAGCAACCGTTAAAACCCGTCAAAACGGTCATAAAGTGACAAAAACATTGGACTCACAATAACTAAAATAACTTATGATCCGAGAGTCCATTCCAGATCCGAGACTAGTCAAATCAAAGATCCTAAAACAATCTTCAAGCTGATAGGTGAAAGAGGCCGAATGGACTAGCGAATTGGAAGTTACGACCATTTAAAAAAAACTGACGGGGAACGGGTGCTAGAAACGAGGCATCGAAAAACATAACAAACCCGATAATCACTAAAAAGGCCATAATTTATGATCCAGGAGTCCATGTGGGCTCCACGACCAGTCAAACTGAAGCTCATGGAATGAACTACGATCTGGCAGGCGGAGGAGTCCGAACTGACACACGAATCGAAAGTTAGCTCCGTTTGAAGACAAGTTCGATGGGACACTGGTGACGGAAACAGGGTTTCAGAGGCCTTCGTAGGGGTTTTTGGGGTCAAAAAACATAACAGAAGTTTTCTTCTATTGAACTGGTGCGTAGCTCTCTTTGCTGGCTTCAATTTGATATGTGGTAGATCTCAAACGGACACTCAGAGTGAAAGTTATGGTTGTTTGAAGTTGGAGAATTTTTTTCAACTTTATTATAACTCTCATATCTTCTGCATCTTAGACCGTCTCATAGTTTTGATTACACATACCTCTAGACCTCTTCATGAGCTTCGATTTGACTGGTCGTGGCGCTCTAACGGATGCCCGGATCAAAAGTTATGGCTGTTTTAGTGATTTCAGGGTTTCTCATGTTTTTTTTTTATTTTTTTCTTTTCATTTCGCGGCAGTTTGACCCAAACTGCCGCTATTTTGTGATGGTTTTTTAAAAAACCACTGCTAATCCTTGAAAAAATAAAAAAAATAATTTTTTTTACACATTTCGCGGTGGTTTTAAAAACCGCCGCGAAAAAACCACCGCGAAACGCCTATTTTTCTGTAGTGTGAGATGGTAGCGGTTCCCAAGGTTGTTGGGGGAGTTCCTGGATGTTTTTACCAAGGAGGTTGTGACGCTACCCCCTCAACACAATGTTGATTTTGGGATATACTTACAGCCTAATGATTTTCCGATTTCAATGGATCCTTTTCAGATGACACCTTCTAAGTTGTGAGAGTTGAGGATTCAGATAGATGATATGATGAAAAATGGTTTTATCCAACCCAGTGTGTCATCGTAGGGTGCTTCAGTGTTGTTTTCAAAGAAGGCAGACAATGGTCTGAGGTTGTGTATAGACTATTTGAGGTTGAATTAGGTGACAATCAAGAATCATTACCCACTTCCGAGGATAGAAGATCTTTTCAACTAGTTGAGAGAAGTGAGTTGGTTTTCTAAGATTGAACTATGGTTTGAATATCACCCGTTTAGGGTGAAGGAGGATGATATCCCAAAATACTAACTTCAGATGAAGGTATATGCACTTCGAGTTTATAGTCATGCCATTCAGTGTTACGAACACACTAGCTGTGTTCATAGGGCTTATGAAATCTATGTTCTGTGAGTTTCTGGACCGATTATTCATCATATTCATTGATGATATATTAATCTACTCAAATTTAGAGAAGGATCATGCCATCCATATCAGAAATGTCTTGCATATTCTTTGATGCCACCAACTCCATGGAAAGTTGTCCAAGTGTAGGTTCTGGACCTGATAGGTGAATTTCCTCAGAAATGTGGTGCCTCAATAGTGTGTTTTAGTAGAGTTGTCGAAGGTTGAAACATTTGTTTCTCAGGTAGCACCTAATAACATGGCAGATGTTCATAGTTTTCTTGGTATCACATGCTATTATCAAATATTTGCACCTAATTTTTCTTGAGTTGCAGCTCCATTTACATATTTGACTAGAAAATACCAAGCTTTTGTGTGGAGTGATCAGTGTTAGATAATTTTCGGTTACCTGATTGGGAAGTTGGTTAGTGCTCTAGTGCTCTGGTTTCCTGAGTAAGGGGTAATGTTTGAGGTGTTTTGTGATGCTTCCCATCTAGGATTGGGATGCATACTGATGAAGCAGAAGGTGATGATCTCTTATGGGTCTAGGTAGTTATGTCCCTATGAGAATAACTATTCCACCCATGATCTGGAGCTAGCAGCGGTTGTGTTTGCACTGAAGTTGTGGTGACATTAACTTATTGGGGATCACTTTGTGGTCTTCACGGATCACAAGAGTTTGAGGTATATCTTTCCCCAACTTGACTTGAATCTATGACAACAGATGTGGATGGAGTTCCTTTAGGACTATGATTTTGAGATCTCCTACACCTTAATAAAGGGGAATGTCATGGCCGATGCTTTGAGTAGAAAGTCACAGAAGGATGTTGTTCAGGAATTTGTGGATACTTGGAGAGAAATGAAGGAGTTGGAAGAATTTCACTTAGATGAAAGGGTGGATGGTGGTAAAAGATGTTTGTTTCATATGATGGTGTAGTCTTCTTTGATGCAACAGGTGGAAGAGTCTTAGTGGGGTGACTCAGAGGTAGAGGTGTTGCGTGATCGTGTTGGCCACAATGATGCTTCAGAGGGATGGTTGAAGGATGCTCATAACTGGGTGTTTCTTCATAGGAGTT
The DNA here is from genome assembly GCA_963277665.1 of Viscum album. Classification (NCBI taxonomy): domain Eukaryota; kingdom Viridiplantae; phylum Streptophyta; class Magnoliopsida; order Santalales; family Viscaceae; genus Viscum; species Viscum album. Next base: position 1,446,497,499 of record OY728132.1, on the reverse strand, counting down.
TTTTGTTCCAGTAGTAATGCATGATGGAGTCCTTTGTGAGTTTTATATCTCACCTTTGGTGGTACACAAAGGAATTTCCAAGATATACCATGGCTTGAGGAGATAGTTTTGGTGTCTTGGGATGAAATGGCCAGTGGCAGAGTTTGTGGCTCAATTTTTGGTTTCCCAGTAGGTAAAGGTCGAGTATCGCATTCTTGGTGGTTTTTTGTATCCCTTGGATGTTCCCGAGTGGAAATGAGATGACATGTCGATGGATTTTATCACAGGGTTACCCATAACTTAGGGAAATTGTGATTCTATCTGGGTGATCATGGATCAATTGAATAAATCAGCCCAATTATCAGCGATCAAGGAGTCGAGCACAGTGGATGTCTTGGATAAGAGGTAAGTGGACGAGTTGGTACAATTTCATGAAGTTATGAGGTCCATTGTATCATATCGGGACATATGATTTACCTTGTGAGTATGGATAAGATTTCAGCATGCTTTTGGCATTTAGTTATGGCCCAACACTGCTTTCCACCCTTAGACAGACAAACATATAGAATGAACTATCAAGATGTTGGAGGATATGTTTCGGGCGCACGTCTTGGACTTTGGTGGATCTTGGGTATGACACCTATCTTTGATAGAGTTTGCTTATAATAATAGCTATCACTCTTCCATTGACATGACTCTGTTTGAGGTTTTATACAGGAGTTCGTGCCATTCACCATTGTGCTAGAAAGAGGTTGGGGAGACCACCGTTCTTGGTCCTGACATGGTGAAGAGCACGATAGAGAAAGTTCAGCTCATTCGTGAGAGGATGAAAGTAGCACAACAACACAAGACTGGCAGAAGTCTTATGCCAATTGTAGGAGGAGGCCCTTAGAGTTTGAGGTTGGGAACAATGTTTTTATGAAGGTTTCCCCTTGATTTGGGTAGTGGGGGTTTGGATATAGTGACCCTAGCCTTTTATACATAACATTACATGATCTTAAGCATAATTATACATCAGAGTACAAGCCAAGGATCGTGAAGTCTAGTGTCTTTGAAGAATAGGTACATAAAACATAAAATATGGAACTAAAAAACACTAATTTATTTAATCTTAAAAAAGAGAGCCGAACTTCCATTGAGCTCATACATATTCATAGGGTACCCTGGGGAACACATGAACAATGGGGTGAGCTAAATAGACCAGTAAGGGAGTATACATAAGAATAAGGTTTTAGCACATGGGTTAGAGGGAATGACATAATGATAACAAAATAATGGAACATATGGAATCATAAGATATAAAAATGGGATCATATAAACACGAAGTCATAGAAATGTGGCAGAAACATAAAACGTGACTTTTAAGTACGAGTCAAGGATAACCCCCAAGATTTTTTCACATAGTAGCACAAGCCAAGGCTAACCGCTAAGACCGTCGCACATAACATCTCCTGAGACTCAACCTTACCCAATGCATTGGAGCGCTATCTGGGCACACCCATATTAACTTTACATAAATATGTTTTCCAAATAATGAATCATACATAATCAATCATATATAAACATAAGGGTTACCCATGGAAAGGATTGGGTACCATAATCATGACATAAGGCATAACAAATGGGCATATCGTAAAAGTGTCCATGAAAGAAAGGAACTAAAATATACATGGAAATTCATAAGGGAAAATAGTCATGTATCATGGGAAGTGATGTCAAGTATAAGTGACAACATTTAAGAAAAGTATTTAATAAATTTTAGCATTAAAACACTTTAAAGAGGTTTTAAGAAAAATACTATAGATCCTTTAAAATAGAAAAGGGAACAATACTTTATACAAAACCAAAAGTGAACCCAGAAGGTTTTCATAATAAAAATGACTGATTTTATAAATACAATGGTGAATTATAACAAACAATAGAGTGAACTTGAAATCAGGTAATAATTTGGAAAGTTTCCTTAAAACAGGTTTGCCTATCAGGAAGTATTGATGAGGGAATCACTTAAAAAAATATATATCCCCAAAAGATAATGACGAATAGAACTTGTTACATGAGTTTGTAACATTCAAATAACATTTATAAGATGAACATAAGAAGAATAGATAACCTCATTTAGGTAGAAATAAATATAAAGAAACCCGAAGGAATAAAGGAGGTTCGGGTTGAATCCCCCACGGAAAATCGCCATGGTATCGTGTGTACTTAAGAGGGCTTAATGAGAGAGGAAGGGGTTTATCATAATTTTATCATCATGAGGATAGTATGGGGAAGATCATAATCATACCCCATCACTAGTAATTACACATAAAAGGTCATACTATAGAGTACAATCTTGAATAAAAGTGAAATGGAGAGGACCCCTTACCTTAATTTCTGCTTAATTTCGTCTCTTATGTGCCTCCGGAATAATAAATTTATGTTTATTAAAAAAATTATCTAAAAGTTAATTATATTAATTTTATAAAAATATTTATCAATTATATTCATTGGATTTTATTTCATAATTTTTGTTGATGAAATTGAAGCGTTTTGATATCATATTTTACTTAAAAATTTCTCATCTTTCGACGATTTCACTTTTTATTAAATGTAATTTATAAATTTGTATAATTAGTTTCAGAAGAATAGAATACATGTAATTTGGTATTAATATATTATCTATAATTTATATTTTCTATACATGAATGTGTTTATAATTATTATCTTGGCAACGTCTTCGTAGATGGTTAACCGACCTTTAACGGGACGTTGTCGATAGTGCGGGAAAGGGAAGTATGAAATTTATATTTTTCATTAATATGATAATTATAGTAGGTTAAAATCATTAATATACTGTTAAATTACTGTGTAATAAATTTTTTAGCATAAGTTTTTGAAAGTGATAGGGTAAAAGAAGAAAAAAAGGAAGAAAAGAGAGAAGATTTAATAGATTCTTACTCTCTCCTCGGTGTAGCTACTCTTGCACGAAACTACAACTCCCTTGGTGATTGGAGTTGAAGGCTCTAGAATGTCCCTACGTATTATAAGAGGCTTGAAAGGGAGAATTTGGGCAGAGTTTAGGCTTAGTAATGGATAAGAGGAATGGTTTTCCAAGGGGAGGGAGAGAGGCTATTCACTACGGCAAAATGTGTATTTAGCGGCGGTTTAAACCGCCGCTAAATCGTTCTACGACGGTTTTGAAAAACCGCCGCTAAATCGTGCATCGGGAAACTATTAGCGGTGGTTTTCAAAATCGTCATAGAACGTTTCACATCGGTTTAAACCGCCGCTAAATCATTTAGTGACGGTTTTTTTGATTTTTTTTTGAAATTTTGATTTTTTTTGAATTTTGTAATTAAATTTTATTTATTTATTTATTTCATATTTATTTTATTTATTTTTTATTTATTTTATTTATTTCATATTTATATCTTATTTATTTCTTATTTATTTTATTTATTTCGTATTTATTTTATTTATTTCGTATTTATTTTATTTATTTCGTATTTATTTTATTTATTTTATTTATTTTGTATTACTCTATTTACTTTATCCATGCCCATGCCCATGCCCATGCAATATAAAGAAATTCTGCGTTTGGTGAGATTTGAACCCCTAACCTCTTGCATATTTTCCAAAGACTTTACCACTCCAGCAGGCTCGTCATGTGGTTAATAAACAGAATTTAATATACTTAGATATACTAATTGAAAAAACAAATAATACATAACTAATAGATATAAACTCAATAATAATTAAACAGTAAGCAATAATCAATAATTAATAATCATTAATCAATAATTAATAATTATTGATTTATTACTTATTTATTGAGTTATTAATTTATTTATTATTATTTACTGTTTATTATAATAAATAACAAATAAATTATAACAATAAATACATAAATTATAAAATTATGAAAATAAAATAATAAAATAATAAAAATATGAAATTAAAATAATAATATAATAAAATAACAATACAATAAATAATAAACAACAAACAATAAACAATAAACAATAAATAATAAAAAAAATTAATAAAAAATAAAAAATAAAAAGTAAAAAATAAAAATAAATAAAAATAAATAAAAATAAATAAAAATAAATAAAAATAAATAAAAATAAATAATAATAAACAAATAATAAACAATAAATAATAAATAATAAATAATAAATAATAATAAATAATAAATAATAAATAATAATAAATAACCAAGAATAAATAATAAATAATAAATAATAATAAATAATAAATAAAAAATAAAAAAATAAGAAATACTAAATACTAAATAAAAAATAAAAAATAAAAAATAAAAAATAAAAAATAAAAAATAACACATAATAAATAAATTATAATAAATAAATATAAATAATAAATAAGAAATAATAAATAAAAAACAAAAAATAGTAAATAATAAATAATAAATGATAAATGATAAATAATAAATAAAAATAATAATAAATAACACATAATAAATAATTATAAATAAATAAAAAATAAAAAATAATAATAATAATAAATAATAAATAATAAATACTAAATAATAAACAAATAATAATAAACAATAAATAATAATAAATAAAAAATAAAAAATAAAAATAAAAAATAAAAAATAAAAAATAATAATAAAAAATAAATAAAAATAAATAAGAAATACTAAATAAAAAAATAAAAAATAAAAAATAAAAAATAAAAAATAATAAATGACACATAATAAATAAATTATAATAAATAAATATAAATAATAAATAAGAAATAATAAATAAAAAACAAAAAATAGTAAATAGTAAATAATAAATGACAAATAATAATAATAAATAATAATTATAATAAATAATAAATAATAAATAATAAATAATAAATAATAAACAAAAAATAATAAACACTAAATAATAAACAATAAATAATAATAAATAATAATAAATAATAGTAAATAATAATAATAAATAATAAATAATAAATAATAAATAATAATAAATAATAAATAATAAACAATAAATAATAATAAATAATAAATAATAAATAATAAATAATAAACAATAAATAATAAAAAATAAAAAATAAAAAATAAAAAATACTAAATAATAATTAATAAATAAAAATAAAAATAAATAAAATAAATAATAAATAAAAAACATTAAATAAAAAACATTAAATAATAAATAATAAATAACACATAATAAACAAATTATAATAAATAAATATAAATAATAAATAATAAATAAAAAACAAAAAATAGTAAATAATAAATAATAAATGATAAATAATAAATAATAATAATAATAAATAACACATAATAAATAATTATAAATAAATAAATAATAAATAATAATAATAAATAATAATAATAATAAATAATAATAATAATAAATAATAAATAATCAATAATAAATAATAAAGAATAAAGAATAAACAATAAATAATAATAAATAATAATAAATAATAATAAATAATAATAAATAATAATAAATAATAAATAATAAATAATAAATAATAATAAACAACAAATAATAAATAATAAATAATAAATAATAAATAATATTAAATAAAAATAAATAAGAAATACTAAATAAAAATAAAAATAAATAATAAATAATAAATAATAAATAATAAATAACACATAATAAAAAAATTATAAGAAATAAATATAAATAATAAATAATAAATAATAAACAAAAAACAAAAAATAGTAAATAATAAATAATAAATGGTAAATGATAAATAATAAATAATAATAAATAACACATAATTAATAATTAATAATAAATAAATAATAAATAATAAATAATAATAATAAATAATAATAAATAATAGATAATAAATAATAAATAATAAAAATAAATAATAAACAATAAACAATAAATAATAAATAATAAAAAATAATAAAAAATAATAAAATGTAATAATAAACAAATAATAAGTAATAAATAATAAATAATAAATAATAAATAATAAATAATAAATAATAATAAATAATAAATAATAAATAATAAACAATAAATAATAATAAGTAATAAATAATAAACAATAAATAATAATAAATATCAAATAACAAATAATAATTAATAATAAATAAAAATAAAAATAAATACTAAATAAAAAAATAATAAATAATAAATAATAAATAAAAAATAATAAATAACACATAATAAATAAATTATAATAAATAAATATAAATAATAAATAATAAAGGATAAAGGAAAAACAAAAAACAGTAAATAATAAATAATAAATGATAAATAATAAATAATAATAATAATAAATAACACATAATAAAAAAGTATAAATAAATAAATAATAAATGATAATAAATAATTATAATAATAAATAATAAATAATAAATAATAAATAATAAATAATAAATAATAAATAATAAATAATAAATAATAAATAATAAATAATAAATAATAAATAATAAATAATAAATAATAAATAATAAATAATAAATAATAAATAATAAATAATAAATAATAAATAATAAATAATAAATAATAAATAATAAATAATAAATAATAAATAATAAATAATAAATAATAAAAAGTGAATAATAAAAAGTGAATAATAAATAAATAAATAATAATAAATAAATAATAATAAATAAATAATAATATATAATAAATAATAAATAATAAATAAAATATTATTAATAATAAAAATAAATAATAAATAATAAATAATAAATAATAAATAATAAATAATAAATAATAAATAATAAATAATAAATAATAAATAATAAATAATAAATAAATATAAATAATAATTTATAAATATTAAATAATAAATGTTAAATAATAAATATTAAATAATAAATATTAAATAATAAATATTAAATAATAAATATTAAATAATAAATATTAAATAATAAATAATAACTAATAAATAATAAATAACCAATAACAAATAATAAATAATAAATAAATTAAAGTATATTATAAATAATAAATAATAAATAATAAATGAAACACATGAAAATGTATGAAAAGGCGTGATAAGGGATGAAAAATCCTGAAAACGCATGAAAACGGATGGAGAAGCATGAAGAAGCATTAGAAAGCATGAGAATGCATGAAAACTCATGAAAACTCTGGAAAACCTCTTAAGAATTCAACATAATCATCATAATAACCCCCAAAAAACCATTGATAAAGATAATAAGTCATGGAAACCCAAATAAACAATAATAAATAGAACAACCATTAAAACCCGTCAAAACAGTCAGAAAGTGACAAAAACATTGAACTCACATTAATGGAGATAACTTATGATCTGAGAGTCCATTCCAGATTCATGATCAGTCAAATCAAAGATCCTGAAACGATCTTCGACCTGATAGGTGAAAGAGACCGAATGGACAGGCGGATCAGAAGTTATGACTGTTTTAAAAAAAAGCTGGCGGGGAACAAGTGCTAGAAACCAGGCATAGAAAAACATAATAAACCCAATACCCACTAAAAGGCCATAACTTATGATCCAGGAGTCCATGTGGGTACCACAACTAGTCAAACTGAAGCTCATAAAATGAACTACGATCTGGAAGGAGGAGGAGTCCAAACTGACACATGGATAGAAAGTTAGGTCTGTTTGAAGACAAGTTCGACGGGACACCGGTTATGGAAATAGGGTTTTAGAGGTCTTCGGAGGGGTTTTTGGGGTCAAAAAACATGACATAAGCTTTCTTTTGAATTAGTGCGTAGCTCTCTTTGCTAGATTCGATTTGATATGTGGTAGAGTCCAAACGGACACCTGGAGCGAAAGTTATGACCGTTTGAAGTTGGAGAACTTTTTTCAACTTTATTATAACTCTCATATCTTTGGACCTTAGACCGTCTCAGGGTTTTGATTATACGTGCCTCTAGATCTCTTCATGAGCTTCAATTTTACTGGTCGTGGTGCTCCAATGGATGCCCAGATCAAAAGTTATACTCATTTTAGTGATTTCAGGTTTTCTAATGTTTTTTTATTTTTTTCCTTTCATTTCATGGCAGTTTTACCCAAACCGCCGTAATTTCACGGCGGTTTTTTTTAAAAACCACCACTAATCCTCAAAAAAATTAAAAAAATTATAAAAAAAATTAACACATTTAGCGGCGGTTTTAAAACTGCCACGAAAAAACCGCCGCGAAATGCCAGTTTTCCTGTAGTGATTTATACATGAGGAGGGGGGTGTATTTAGAATAAAATATTAAATAAAAATAATATATCAAATGTTAGACTTGTAATAGTAGTTTTTTGACAACATAAATCACATATTAATATAATATAATTTGTTTTAGACTTTAAATCATATTTATAATTTGAATTCATTACTTTCTTAAAAGGAAAGTGAAAAGAAAGATAAAATGATATTTTAAGGAACCACTTTTTGACTTTAGGTTTTGGAAAGTTTTTTTTAGGTTTGGAAATTGAGTTTATTGTATTTTAGGGAACAATTTATGAAATTAAATATAACATGTCCAAATCTAAAGTTCTAGAAATTTTATGTCATCATTACATCATGAATGATGAAATTTAAGATATACCGGTTATGTGAAAAACTGTATTTTTATTATTCACCCGAAAATTGAAGTATTTCAGAAAATTACCAAAAAATCAACCTAACCATTTTTCGATGTGAATAATCCAAAAATGAACTCCATTTTTCAAAAATAATTTTTTAAATATGATTAATTTAATATTTAATTAAAATCTTAATTTACTTAAAAAATGAAAATTTAAAATTTAAAAATGCTTTTCTAACACTTTGAAAAATTACTTAAGGTCACATAAAATTATACTAGAATCAAAATATTAATTATGAATACATTTCATGAAACTAGATTTTCATTTAAATTATTAAATTAATCATAAAATTGTAATTAAATATTCATGACTTATAAAAATACCAACACCTTATTAATGGTTTTTTAAAATATTTATTTACTTATACTATGATATAATTATACCATATTGTCTCTTATAAAAAGATAAATTTTATTTATACTTTCATTAGATAGGTTACTATTACATTAGCTAGTTTACTATTCATAAGGGTCACATTAGTATTCCAAAGGTCAAGTTACTATTGCTATATGTTCCTTAACTTCTAAAGATACCTTTTATTTCACTTATTCTTCACTTATAAGGTTTTTATTGTGTTCTAAAAGTAATCTTATGTGATTATACTATAAGACATAATTATAAGAAGGGAATTTCCATTGATAAAACTTTGGGTCATTACATTCTTCCCCCCTTAAGAAATTTCTCTCTCGAAATTTCGTTTTACATTCTAGGCTATAAATAAGAGTGGGTACTTTTCCTTCACTGCCTCCTCCAGTTCCCATGTTGCCTCTTCATACTTATGATTCTGCTATAGTACCTTGACCAGGTGAGTAATCTTGTTACGTAGAACTTTATCTCTATAATCCAAGATCTTCACTGGCTTCTCCTCATAATAAATATCATCCTCCAACTGTACCACATCTGATGAGAGTACATGTGAAGGGTTTGGTATGTACTTATTTAAGAGAGATACATGAAAGACATTGTGTACTTTGGACATTGTAGGCGAAAGTGCCAGTCGACAGGTCAAAACTCTGACACGATCAAGGATCTCAAAGGGGCCAATGTACATGGGAATTATCTTCCCTTTATTCTCAAATATCATGAACTTCTTCCAAGGAGATATGCGTAGAAATACCATGTTTCCAACTTTGAACTCAAGGTCTCATCAACGATTGTCTGCATAACTCTTTTGTTGACTTTGGGCTACCTTGATGTGCTACTGAATGGTTTTCACCTTCTCTACCATTTCTTCGACAATTTAATGTTCTATCAGCTTATGCTCACTGAATTCATCCCAACACACTAGTGTTCTACACCTTTTCCCATAAAGGGCTTCATATGGTGCCATTCAGATACTCGAGTGGAAACTGTTATTATAGGAGAATTCAACCAGTAGAAGATGTTGGTCCCATTCTCCTATGAATTACATAGAACACACTTTCAACATGCCTTCTAGTGACTGAATAGTTTGCTCAGATTGGCCATCAATTTGGGGATGGTAGGTCATACTAAAGTTCAGTTCAGTGCTTATAGCATGTTGGAGACTTTTCCAGAACTTCGAGGTGAATCTCAGATCACGATCGGATACAATAGATAGTGGTACTCCATGTAGCCTTACCACTTATTTGATGTATATCCATACAAGTTGATCCAATGAGAAGTCCTCTCAAATTTTTATAAAGTGGCATGTCTTCATAAGACGATCCACAATGACCCATATAGCATTTTTCCTCTAGATTTCCTTGGAAGTCCAATGACAAAGTCCATGGTGATGTTCTTCCACTTCCATGTTGGTATGGGTATTAGTTTCATCATCCCCTTAAACTTTTTCTTCTCAACCTTCACTTGTTGACATACCAAACACTTTGATGTATATTCAGAAATCTCTCTTTTCATATTGTCCCATGAAAAGTTTTTTCAGAGATCTCGATACATCTTTGTGCTCCCTGGGTGGATAGAAAAGGTTGAGCTATGTGCATAATTCAGAAGATCCTTCTTTATCTTTGGATCATATGTTACACATAATCGTGACCCAAATATTACAACTCCTTCCTCATCATCTTGAACTCTGAGTACTTCCCATTTCCAATATCTTCCACCCTTTTTAAAATTTCCACATATTTTCTATGAGCATCCTTTATTTTATCCATGAGGGATGGTTGAGAAATAATTTGATAAAGGATTGATGATTTTCCTCCCTTAATGATTCCCATGTCCATTCTATTCAAATCTAAGAAGATCAGATCCTTTTCAATTTTCATCATTGATAAAGATGTAGGATCCTTTCTACTTAGAGCATCTACCACCTTATTTGCCTTATCGGGATGGTAGTGGATTGAGAAGTCATAATCCTTGATGAGATATATCCATCTTTATTATCTCATATTAAGGTATTTCTATGTGAATATATATTTGAGACTCTTGTGATCAGTATATATCTCACACTTCTCCTCATAGAGATAATGCTGCCAGATTTTTAATGTAAAGATCACCACTGCCAACTCCAGATCATGCGTAGGATAGTTTTGCTCATGGATTTTCAACTTCCATAAGGTGTATGCTATCAATTTATCATTTTTCATTATCACATAGCCTAATCCCTTCTTTGAAGCATCACTATACACCACAAAGAGTTCTCCACTTATTGGAAGTGTGAGTACCAGTGTAGTGATAAGCCTCTTTTTCAACTCCTTGAAATAGTATTCACATTCCTGAGTCCAATTTTTTTTTACTCCTTTCCATGTTATATTGGTCATTGGGTTTTACAATCATGAAAATTTCTTCACAAATCATCGATAATACCCAGCTAGACCCAAAAAGCTATAGATCTCCATTATAGATGTTGGTCTGGACCACTCTTCAATCACCTTTGTCTTGGAAAGGTCCACTGATATCCATTTACTGGTGATAACATTCCCAAAGAATGATACTTCCTCTATCCAGAACTCACATTTACTATACTTTTCATACAACTTCTCCCTTTGAAAAGTTTTTAACACAATATTCAAATAATCATCATGTTCCTCCTTTCTCTTGGAGTATATCCAAATACCATTGATAAAGACTACCACAAATTTGTTGAGGTAATATCTAAAGAATATATTCATCAAATCCATGAAAATTTCTGGAGCATTAGTGATTCTTAAGGTCATAACTACGAACTCATAGTGTCCATACCTCGTTCAAAAGGTAGTCTCAAGAATATCTTCTTTCCTCACCTTTAATTAGTGATAACCTGACCAAAGGTCAACCTTAGAGAAATATCTGGCCCCATGAAACTGATCGAACGAGTCATCTATCTCTGGTAGGGGATGGTTGTTCTTTATCGTGATTTTATTGAGCTCACAATAATCAATGCAGAGGTGCATTTAACTATCATTCTTCTTGACGAAGAGGACTGGCGCACCCAAGGTGAAGCACTCAGGCATATAAAACCCTTCTTTATATTCTTCTATAACTACTTCTTCAACTCTTCTAGCTCTACGGTGGCCATTATATAAGGTGTCTTTGACATAGGTAGATATCCAAGAATAAGTTCAATTTATAACTCAACCTCTTGATCAGGAGGAAGATGAGGAAACTCTTCAAGGAATACATCAGTGTAATCCTCTAAGATAGGCATGTCTTCAAGAATAATTCTCTCCTTTTTCTCAATCATTTGAGCTAGAAATGATTTCTCATAAGGAATTAATATCCAGACTGGAGAAATTGATTCTAAAGTAGATTCATCTTCCTTCTTACACTTGTAAATAATTTGAGGATGCTTCACAATGTGAATAGTGATATCACTTTCCCAACAATTGATTTTTTACTTGTATAAATATATCCAATCCATGCCCAAGATAATATCTAACTCCACTAAAGGAAGTATGACAAGATTTTTTGGGAGGTTCAGTCCACAAACATTAACTTGGGAGGAGTTATAAACCATGAACTCAATAATTTCCCCATTCACTATTCTCATAGATAACTTATCATCTAAATTTTGAGGTGGTGTTTGAATAGTTATACTAAAATTACAAGATATGAAATAATGTGTAGAACCAGAATCAAATAGTACACTCACTATTATTGAATGAATAACTAACATACCTATCACCACATCATTTTCTGGCTCCACCTCAATAGTAGTGATGGCATAATCCCTTCCTTGTTTCCTTAGAAGTTTTTTTTGATTGTCTCTGACAACCCTTGGATTAGGGGAATTGTTTGCATAATGCCCATGCTCCTTGTAGTTGTAACACTGCACTATAGGCTAAGTGTTGATCTGATCCTTCCTTTCTTCTTCCACCTTAACATGATTCTTCATATCTTGTTGGTAGTTCTTGGCAAGATGTTCAAAATTTCCACATTTTAAGCAATTCTTGGTTCCCTTTAGACATCTCCTAATATTCTTATTCCCACAAATTTTATAAGTGGGATAATTAGGCTTATTTCTATCATGGGTTTTGTTTGTTGAACCACCCATGTTGTTCTCTATTTTCCACTTCCTTTCATTGGGCCCACGATACCACTAAGATTATCAAATCTACATTTCAACCTTGAGGTCACAATGGAAAATACATTCATAACTATTGAAGTCTCGGATCACAAACACCTTCCGTAGACTTGGATTTAGCTCTCTAAAGAAGCAATCCACCTTGCTATTGGTGTTCATGACAAAGTGAGAGGCATACCCTGAAATACTTGTAAAGTTTTCTTCATATACCTTGATTGAATCATCTTTATTGTACCTGAGACTAAGGAAATCTATTTCCATCTTGAGATGGAGGGTTTGAGGAAAATATTTATTGAAAAAAATCCTCTTGAATTCCTCCCAATCCATGGAATAAATTTTCTCTTGGGGATTTTTATTCTTGATCAGTGTGCACCACTGATCAGCTTCCCCATCAAAATGATAGACTAATAGTAAAAATTTATCTTCTTCTGAGCACTAGAGGATGAATAATATCTTTTTAATGGAGTTAATCTACTATTCCATGAGGAGGGGATCAGAATATCTGCTAAACATGGGAGGCCTTTTTTGCATGAAGGATTCTATGACAACTTGCTCTTTCCTTGGAGGAGAATAGCATTCCACATGATTCAAGTTATTATTCATAACTTGCTCCAGCTAAGAAAGTATTGTCATAAAGTTTTGAGCACCCGTTCCCATCATATCAGGCATATCATTAGGGAAATAATCACATTCCCTATCACATTGATTTTTGGCACGAGTTCTTCTACTTCCTACAATTAACTAAGAAAAATATTGTACCATTAGATGGATTGAATACTTATCTATTGATCATAAAAAGGAAACTTTGAACATAAACAGATAAACTTGTAAATGATAAGTATATCCTAAATTGTGATTCCTTAGGTTTAAATCTAGCTTATCCTTGATCTATTTCTTAACTTATATTCTTATGGGATTTTTTTATTCCCTTAATATTGTTTTGTACTAAGCCCATGAATTTAGCAAATCATATCCCCCAGGAGTGTCAAACCAAGAGTGAAGAAAGACCTATTGTCGTGTACCAGGATACCCCAGGTCAGGCCTGAAACTCCTTGTTAGAGTTTTCACTTATAGTTACATCTATTCCAGAGTTACCTTTACCTGTTTGTATCCAGATTGGGATGTATTTTCTTGATAAACCACTTACTCTATACTTACCAAAATTTAGGTAGGTTTTCTTATACTTCATCTCATCCTTAAGTTTCTCACTAAGGTGTTCTATTCAAAATCCACAAAAATAACTAAACCTCTCTCTGATACCAACTATAGAGAACCTAGACTTTTACACATAACATTACATGATTTTATGAATAATTATACATTAGATTACAATCCAAGGATCGTGAAGTCTAGTGTCTTTGAAGACTAGGTACATAAAACTTAAAACATGGAACTAAAAAAACCCTTAATTATTTAATCTTCAAAAAGATAACCTAACTTTCATTTTTCTCATATATCTTCATAGGGTACCCTGGGGAACACATGAAAAAAGGGGTGAGCTAAATAGCCCAGTAAGGGAGTATACATAAGAATAAGGCTTTAGCACATGGGTTCGAAAACATGAAATAATGATAACAAAAGAATGGAACATATGGAATCATAACATATAAATATAGGATCATATAAACATGGAGTTATACAAATGTTTCAGCAATATAAAACATGACTTAAGTACAAGTCAATGCTAACTCCCAAAACTGTTTCACATAGTAGCACAAGCCAAGGCTAACCGCCAAGACCGTTGCACATAATATCTCATGAGAATTAACCTTACCCAATGAATTGGAGCGCTATCTGGGTGAACCCATCTTAACTTTACATTAATATATTTTCCATATAATGAATCATATATAATCAATCATATATAAACATAAGGGTTACTCATGGAAAGGATTGGGTACCATAATCATGACATAAGGAATAACAAATGGGCGTATCATAAAAGTGTCCATGAAGGAAAGGAACTAAAATATATATGAAAATTCATAATGGAAAATGGTAATGTATCATTTGAATTGATTTCAAGTAGAAGTGACAACATTTAAGAAAAGTATTTAAGAAATTTTAGCATTAAAATATTTTTGAGAGGTTTTAAGGAAAATATTAGAGTGCCTTTAAAATAGAAAAAGGAACAATAATTTATAAAAAACCGTAATTAAAACCAGAAGGTTTTAATAATAAAAAGTAATGATTTTATAAATACAATGGTGACTTAGAACAGAATATAGAGTGAACTTGAAATTGGGTAAGAATTTGGAAAGTTCCCTTAAAACTGGTTTGCTTATCGGGAAGTATTGAGGAGGGAATCACTTAAAAACATGTATATTCTCTGAAAGATAATGATGAATGAACTTGTTACATGAGTTTGGAACATTCAAATAGAATTTATAATATTAACATAATAAGAACAGATAACCTCATTTAGGTAAAAATAAAGATAAAGAAACCTGAAGGAATAAAGGAGGTTTAGGTTGAATCCCTCATGGAAAATCAGTATGGTATTGTGTGTACTTAAGAGAGTTAATGAGAGAGGAAGGGGTTTATCATCATTTAAAAATCATGAGGACAATATGGGAGAGGTTTTTAATCACACCCCATCACTATTAATTACACATAAAAGGTCATAACATAGAGGACAATCTTGAATAAAAGTGAAATAGAGAGGATCCCTTACCTTAATTTCCGCTTAATTTCGTCTCTTCTGCACCTCCTAAATAATAAATTTATGTTTATTAAAATAATGATATAAAATTGAATTATATTAATTTTATAAAAATATTTATCAATTATATTCATTGTATTTTATTTCATAATTTTCATTGATGAAATTAACGTGTTTTCATATCATATTTTACTTAAAAAATTCTCATCTTGTGACGATTTCACTTTTTATTAAATGTAATTTATAAATTTGTATAATTATTTTTAGAAGAATAGAATACATGTAATTTTATATTAATATATTATATATAATTTATATTTTCCATACATAAAGGTGTTTATTATAATTATCTTGGAAACGTCTCCGTAGATGGTTAACCGACCTTTAACAGGATGTTGTCGATAGTGCGAGAAAGAGAAGTATAACATTTATATTTTTCATTAATATGATAATTAAAGTAGATTAAAATCATTAATATAATGTTAAATTACATTATAATAAATTTTTTAGCATAATATTTTGAAAGGGATAGGGTAAAATAAGAAAAAAAAGGAAGAAAAGAGAGAAGATTTAATAGATTCTTACTTTCTCCTCGGTGTAGTTTCTCTTGCACGAAACTAAAACTCCCTTGGTGATTGGAGTTAGAGGGATCAAGAATGTTCCTATGTATTATAAGAGTCTTGAGAGGAAGAATTTGGGCAAAGTTTAGGCTTATTAATTGATAAGAGTAATTGTATTCCAAGGGGAGGGAAATGGGTCATTTATACTTGAGGAGGGGGGTGTTTTTAGAATAAATTATTAAATAAAAACAATATATCAAATGTTAGAATTTTAATAGTAGTTTTTTGACAACATAAATCATATTTTAATATAATATAATTCTTTTTAGACTTTAAATAATCTTTATAATTCGAATACATTAATTTATTAAAGGGAAAGTAAAAAGAAAGAGAAAATGATAATTTATGGAAACACTTTTTGACTTTAGGTTTTGGAAAGTTCTTTTTAGGTTTGAAAATTGAGTTTATTTTATTTTAAGAAACCATTTATGAAATTAAATATAACATGGATGAATCTACAGTTCTATAAAGTTTATGTCATCATTACATCATGGATGATGCAATTTAACATATACTAGTTATGTGAAAAACTGTATTTTTACTATTTACCCGAAAATTGAAGTGTTTTAGAAAATTACCAAAAAATCACCCTAACCATTTTCTATGTGTAGAATCAAAAAATGAACTCCATTTTTCAAAAATAATTTTCTAAATATGATTAATTTAATATTTAATTAAATTCACACTTTACTTGAAAAATACAAATTTTAAATTTTAAATTACTTTTCTAACACTTTGAAAAATTACTTAAGGTCACATAAAATTATACTAGAATCAAAATATTAATTTATGAATACATTTAATGAAACTAAATTTTTATTTAAATTATTAAAGTAATCATAAAATTTTAATTAAATATTCCTGACTTATAAAAATACCAACACCTTATTAATAGTTTTTTGAAATATTTATTTACTTATACTATGATATAATTATACCATATTGTCACTTATAAAAAGATAAATTTTATTTATACTTTCATTGGAGAGGTTACTATTACATTTTATGTTTTACTATTCATAAGGGTCACATTACTATTCCAAAGGTTAAGTTACTATTGCTATACGTTCCTTAACTTCTAAAGATACCTTTTATTTCACTTATTATTCACCTATAAGGTTTGTATTGTGTTCTAAAAGTAATCTTATGTGATTATACTATAAGACATAATTATAAGAAGGGAATTTACATTGAAAAAAATTTGGGTTGTTACATTGGCAGAGGGAGTAAGATTTCTTCTAGGTTTTTTGGACCCTTTGAGGTGTTGGGGAGAGTTGGTGAGGTGGCATATCAGTTGAAATTTCCACCACGGTTGGAGAGGATCCACAAAGTCTTCCATGTCTCTCAGCTTTTTCGATATCTTCATGATGACTCTCTTGTCATTGATTGAGGAGAGTTGGATATTGAGGATGACGTGATGTTTGAGGATCGGTCATTAGAGATCAAGGAATACCCAGATAATGTGCTACGACGACAAACCATTCCCTCGGTTTGGAAGCTACGAAGGAATGGTGGCTTAAAGGAGAGTACTTGGGAGTGATAAACACCGATGCATGACCAGTAACTAGAGTTGTTTTGAGTTTTTCCTTGCTATTTTTTTCTTTATAATGTGATGTTTGAACCATGTTTTAGGAGATGAGTTGTTTTCCTTGGTTTATGATGTGTGTGGTGTGACGTGTGATAAATTCATGACATATGAAAAGGGGAGGACCAGACTCCTAATCAACACACATTAAATGTGATGCAATTAAAATTGTGCAGGTGAGTCAGTGCCACCCATAGTGGATAGTATCTTGACATAGAGGATGAAATTCCCTGATTCATGTGTTCAGGATGGTGCGGTTCATTGGTTATAGTGGTTATTAGTTTGGGTTTCATGGAGGTTGAGATAGTTGTGTAGTGGTGATGTGGCAGTTTGGTTGTGTGAGATGAGGTGGATTGTGGTTGTGCAGTGTGCCTTGTGGCTATTTGGGTAGGTGTGTTTTCCTAGTGGTAGCGTTTGAGGTATGATGAGATCCTTGACAGGTATCTCATGGGGTAGTTGTTTAGATTCCTTTTTATTTCTGGGAATGGTTTTGGATTCTCGAGGGAAAGAATTATTTGAGAGGTATCTGATGTAACAGTTTGTGCCCTTCCTATCAGTTACTTTGTTCGATTTTGGTGTTAGAGGTGTTCAACGGAGCTTTCAGAAGTTTTGGGAGGAAGCCAGAGGTGCAGCAAAACTACTACAGGAAATACATGTCATGTAAGTGTATTACACGATGTGAAAGTTGGTTTCATGGATTTTTCTAGGGCTGGTTCACGACATGTGAATTTTTG
Source organism: Viscum album (assembly GCA_963277665.1). Classification (NCBI taxonomy): domain Eukaryota; kingdom Viridiplantae; phylum Streptophyta; class Magnoliopsida; order Santalales; family Viscaceae; genus Viscum; species Viscum album. The sequence goes on along the minus strand of OY728132.1, from coordinate 1,446,478,892 downwards.
GGTTAAATAATAAAAGGCAATGCATTTTTCAGCAAAAACTAGAATCTCAGGATTACACGAGATGAAAGGGGATTACACACCATGTAATTCCCTGATGCTATACATTTTTAATGGTTTTAGTTGCTCAGGTTATTTCTCAAACCTTATGGCAGCACCTCCCTCTCTAGTTTGAGATGATCTAATGATGCCTTCCTAGAGCGTTTGAGATTCCTTTATGTAGGGATCAATCCTTAGGCTTTAGTCTTTGATCCATGGTGATTTATACTCTCATTATCATCCATTTTCTTTATTTATTCTTCAGGGTTCCACTAAAGTGGTGTTTAATTGGTTTGGGGTGCATTTGGGTTGTGTTTTTGACCACCCTCTAGTGCAATATATGTTGATCTGTGGTTTCTCATGGTGTGGTTGTGGTTTGTGGGAGTTCTTATTCGCCCTGTGGTGCACAACAGGTTGAAAAAGATTCTTTGAGGTAGGATTTCCTTCACGACCCGCCTTCTTCAAGATGAGGGAAGGGATAACAAAGTTCCATGACCTTCCTTCCTCATGATGAAGGATAAATAATGACCCCCTGAGTCCTACCTCCAATAGGCCCCGGGGTGGCGACCAACACCAAGGGTATATAGTCTCAAAAACATGGAATAAATTCCCCTTTTTATAGTAACCAAGATCTGGAGATAAGATGTATCCATCTCAAAACAACTCCAAGACATATATATAAAAGAAGCCAAAATCCATCCCACATTCATGTTTAAAGCAAAACTGCTAGAAATATAATGAAAACTCCAAAGTAAATACAAAAACGAACAAAGCTATGTAGTGACACAACAACTATCCTAACGCCTGAGCTAGTAAGGTACAGTACGGTCTGTGTAATCTCCCTAGAAACTTGAAAACAATTATATATATATAGGGTGATCATACAAGTATACTCATTAGGGAAACCAAAGTCACTCGTGCACAAGTGGGAGAAGCATACTAATGCCCATGTGAGAAAAAAATAAACTCAAAAGTACCTAACAAGGTATACTATCCACCCCAACCTAACCAAGGAATACTCACTAAATAATACAAGTCATGTAAATTAAGGAAGTAAGCATATTGATATTTGGGTACCCCACACCACTTCCCACTAGTTAACAGCTCATCCTTAACGGTGAACATCCTGATGCTACCATGATATTACACAAGCCCCACTATCACAACCTTCCCGAACGCACCTGGGCCATAAAACACACCACAATCCTACCTGAAAACACCTAGGCCTCATTCCGAAGACACCTAGGAAGCACACCTTTCCTGCACACACCTGGGCCTCGCAACCACACCATAACCTACCCAAAGAGTCTTGGGATACCAATGCTTAAAAGAGGTAGCAGAGAAGATCCAATAACCATCCATCCATCCTCCCATCCTCCCATCAACATGTTGGGAAAGGAATGTCACGACCCGTCCTCGGGGCCCGTGCCGTGACTACCCCAAGCCCGCCTTCCATAGGCCAGGGGCTGGCGACTAGCACCAAGGCGTAAAATCCCAGTAAACAGGGAAGGCATTGCCTTTATAAGTAACAACCACACAGAGTCAGCAAGCGGAAAGTAAAGTGCAGAAAAGTAAAGGGGGCCGGAAATACAAGCCCAACTGTAAAGTACAACTGAAAAGTAAAGTACAGCAACTGAAGAAAAGACGGCGGCCTCGTGTCGTCCACTGGAAATCCCACCTGAAGGGTGGGTACAGATAGCCTCCAGGCTCCTCGGGTCCCACGTCCGCTCCGATCACGTCCCGCCCAGTGGTCCACCTCCAGGTACCGTCCTGCTCCACGCCCCAACCGAGGTCAGCGCTGTCCGTCGTCTGCAACCAACACAACAAGGTGCGGGCATAGCCCGTGCAGGGGTGAGTACAAGCTACTCAGTAAGGACCCCGAGACCCCCGAAGGTCTCCCGAAATCCACAAAGGATATAGCACAAAAGAAAGATGCAATCATGAAGTAACATCTGACTCGACTTAGGTATATGCCCATACATATACCTAAGTCCCCAATTCCAGCTCCGCTCACGAGCTCAAGAACAACTCAATCCACAAAGGAAAGCAAGACTCAAATCCACAAAGGAGAGTAAACAGTAAATCCACATAGGATAGTTCAACACAATCCACAAAGGAGAGTAACAGTAAATCCACATAGGATAGTTCAACACAATCCACAAAGGAGAGTAACATACGATTCAGCTCAACCAGGATTTTCATTATCGAAACCGTAAAAGTTGAAGTGCCCCATCTCTGAAGTGTACAGTGGTCCTGTCACGACTCCGAGGTACTGCTTACTAACCTAAGACTGTTGAAGTACTCCTCTTGTCGAGTACCGCGGGTCTGCTGCCAACTACCGGGCGCTCCGTCCGCTGAGGGTCTGCTGCCAAATACCGGGCGCTCACCCAGATAGCCTACTGAGGTACTCCTCCTGTCGAGTACCGCGGGTTTGCCGCCAACTACCAGGCGCTCCGTCCGCCGTGGGTCTGCTGCCAACTACTGGGCGCTCCGTCCACTGGGCTAGTCGACTCACTCCAAGTCGAGTCGGTCAAGCAGTCGTCAGGTCTCAGTCATCTACACGGTCTCCGTACTCCGCACGCGCGTCTCCACCGTCGCGGGTCTGTCGCTACAACCAAGCGCACACACTCCGTAGAGTATCGCGGGTCCGCCGCTACAACCAAGCGCTCCACCGCCAAGGGTCTGCTGCTGCATCCAAGCGCACCACCACTGTCAAGTACCACGGGTCTGCCGCTACACCCAAGCGCTCCACCGCTCAAGGTAAAAAGAAGATTCAGCTCACACAGGTTCGGTAGCACTGTTCCACGTAGGATCGCTGAGTGCAGTAGTCGACGCAGTCCACTGAGGATCTCTGCACAGTCGTCACCGCAGTCCACGAAGGATCTCTGCTCTGCCGTCGCCGCAGTCCACGAAGGATCTCTGCTCTGCCGTCGTCGCAGTCCACGGAGGATCTCTGCTCTGTCGTCAAAGCCACAGCCAGCACTAGGGTTCCCGCACAAAGCGAGCTCGTTTAGGAGGGTCCGCTCCACGAGCCGAGAGGCTGATACATCAACTGACACGTAGTCCGAAGTTGATGTATCCAAAAGTTCCGTATCGACAACAGGATCTCAACGCGACAGACGGCGCGTCAATCGGACGCCCGGTCTGAGAGTTATTGACATTTTCGTCCCAGGGGCCCGGTTGGTTTTTAGGACAAAACCAACCCGACCGTACTCCGCCTGTACCCGATCCTCGGGCGGAGTATGCCAAAAGTTCCGTCTCACTTAGAGGAAACTACCACAGCTGACGGTACGTCGTTCAGACGTCCGTAGCTCAAGTTATAAGCGTTTCCGCTCCGAGGGCCCGGTTGGTTTCGTGTACGAACCAACCCGGCCGAACCCAAAGTCTTCCGAAACCTTGAGTATAATATACCGAAACGACCGTCTCGATCCAAGGATCGCGTAGCCGCTGACGGTTCGTCAATCGGAGGTCCCTGGCCCAAGATATGGGCGAAAGACCGAAGAAGGCCCGAAACGGGGGTTCTGGGCCCGGGGCGACCCGGCCCGAACCCCCCCTGGGGTCGGCCGAACCGGGTCGGCCCGACCCGGCCCGACCCGGCTAGGCCGGTTCCGGTCCGGCCTGGGCGCGGCCCGGCCGACCGGACCGGCCGGCTCGGCTTCGGCCGAGCGGCCGAAGGTGGGCGCCGCGGGCTTGACCCGCGGCTCAAGCAAAACGCGGCCCCGCGGGGGGCCGCCTATCACGCGGACGCGGCCGGGCCGCCGCGTCCGTTCCCGGTTCCGCGCGGCCGTGGAACCGGCCGCCGCCGCCGCCGCGGCTTCAGCCGCGGCGGACTTCCTCCACGGCGGCGCGCCGGGCGCCACCGCCTCCGGTCGCCGGCGCCGCCGCGCCGGCGACCCGCGCCGCCGCCGCCTTCCGCGGGCCGCCGGAGATGCTCCGGTGGCCCGATTCCTTTCCCGTCTGCGCCGTTGCTCCTCCCGGGGGCTGACCTTCACTGCGGGATCAACAGATCGCCCCTACCGCGCGGTTCGTCGTCGTCCGCCAAATCCGCACAAAAAGGGAAGACCGGCGGAGGGTTGCCGGGTCTTGTTCGTTAGACCCGCACCCTCCGCGTTAGTCATAATCAACGGGAGAAACAAGAAAGAAACCAATCAACAATTTTAAATAAATTAAAATTGTTTCGTGATCGGGTTCTTTATTTCAAAAGAATAAACACGGGATTTTAAAAAAAAATCCAACAACCCTTACTTGTCGTCGTCGTCGGACGAGAGGTCGTCGCGGAATCGCTCGTCGCGGAAGAAGGGGGATCGTCGCGTCGTCGCGGTCTCCGGCGTCGCGTCGCCAATCTCCGGATCAAGATCAAACGGATTTAATTAGTTTAAATCCGTTGATATTGAAATTAAAAAGGGAGAAGAAAAGATCCAATTCTCACCTTAGTTGCCGAACGGGGATCGGCCGCGGAATAAGAGGCGTCGCCGAAGAACGTCGCGGGTAAAGCTCGTCGACGTCGCAGATCTCGGTGTGCGTCGTCGAATTTCGGTCGCCGGCGTTCTTCGCGTTCTTCGCGTTCTTCGCGTTCTTCGCGGGGAGAGTGGAGGTTCAGAGGAATTGCACAACGATAGCAATCCTCCCAAATAGACATGTTGTCTATTTTATTATTTTGCCAACAAACGCAAAACGCGTAAGTAACGACCCATTTAATTCGTTGAATTAATTCAACGAATAAAACAGCCCATTTAATTCACGAAATAAACCGCCCAATTAAATGGTCTGTTAATAAATTAAAGAAAACGCGTCGGTTGACTTTTCAGTTACTTTGACGGGTTTTCGCGGGTGCGTTACTTAGCGAAAGAAACGGCGGGGCTCGTGCGGGCCCCACCTCACAAATATCCTACCAAGGGGGTAGGATATTTCCGGATAGCATCCTATCCAGTTCAACTCAGTTCAAGCCGCCTTTAAGTGGCTTCAAGTGGCTTCCAAGCAGCTTAAGTGAAATAAAATAAAGTTGTCGCACAAACTTTATTTTATTTCTGACTTAAAGCCGCAAAATTTAAAAACCACGTCTGAGCAAACGCAACTCCGGAAGAGGCGTTTCTAAGCAAATACCGGCGCTGCAATTTCATCGGTGCCCTCAGAATTCGATTCCGGGCACCGGTTCAAAAGATAGAAAAACCCGCTCGTCCGTTCACTGAACGTACCCGAGCCAAACTTCGGAAATTGATTCCGGGCACACCAGGCCTCGGAATCAGGTGCCGTCTGAAGCTGCGCTCTTGAAAAATTCCAAAGAAAATTAAGAAAAAAAAATTTCCTTGAAATTTGCGGGTCTTTACATTACTCCCACCTCAGGGCTTTACATCCCCGTAAAGATACATCAAAAACTAGGGGAACAAATGGGGGTACTGAGCACGCATCTGAGCCTCCCGCTCCCAAGTGCTCTCCTGGAGGTTCCCGTGCTGCCATCTTACGCGCAAAAGAGGAATCGACCGCCCACGTAGGACCCGCTCCTGTCGATCCTCGATCTCCACTGGGACCTCCGCAAAAGTCGCCCCATCGTCCACGTCCAGCTCCCCAAAGTCGATGATGTGTGTCGGGTCGTGCACGTATCTCCTCAGCTGAGACACGTGGAAGACGTCGTGCACCCGGTGCAACTGAGGTGGTAGAGCCAGGCGATAAGCCACCTCTCCTATCCTGCTGAGGACCTGGAAAGGCCCGATGAAGCGTGGAGACAACTTGCCGCCTCGGCCAAATCTCCGTAAACCACGTCGAGGTGAGACACGCAAAAAGACGTGGTCGCCATCCTCGAACTCGAGTGGCCTCCGCCTCCTGTCAGCATATGACTTCTGCCGGCTCTGAGCTGTCCTCATCCTCTCCTGGATGATCTGGACCTTCTCTGTCGTGGCCTGGACCATCACAGGTCCCACAAGAGCTGCAAGATTTCTTCTTTGCCGAAAAGAGAAATCTGGTCTCATCCCCTGGATGAACCACATTCTTTGCCTAAAACAGTCAATCCTAACATGGATGATACTAATCCATACCATGGATGACGTCGTAAGGCCTCGACGCTACTACTAAGAGATTCAACCGTTACTCTCGCCTCCAAGGGTTGAGTCACACTGTCGGCATCAGTGTGTGGTAACTGGGTCTCCTCCAGTAGATGTCTCACAAGTGAGGGTCAAGTCAACAGCCAAAACTGGAATCTCCTAGTAACATCACGAAAGAGGACAGGAACGAAAATATCACAAAGGTATGCGTCTTTTATTATTGCAGCTCATATTACCAGACGCTACACAAAAGCAACAAGGAACCAGAAGTACAAAGGATGTATCCACTAGTTCTGCTCCTGTCCATCAGCTCCCAGGGCTCCATGATCGAAGGCCTCGGCTGCCTGAAGCTGAGCTCTCCCCTGCGGTCGGGGTGGACCTCCTGGTGGTGGTGGTGGTAGAGCCTCAAAGCGTCGTCCACCACCTGCTGCTTGGCCAGCTCCTCTACCTCGTCCGTCTCCTCCCTGCAGACCGCCACGGTCGACCCTCTGCCTCTGCCTAGGTGGTTCCTCAACCGTCTGCTGCTCCTCTGCATGGCGGGTCGGGCAGTCACGAGCCAGGTGACCAATTCCGCCACAGGAGTAGCACTGCCCACTCTCGGAACGCCTGGCTCTGACTCCACCCCGGCTTCCCCGCACAACTGAGCCTGAGTCGTGCAGTCAGCCACTGGTAGGTCTGGTCTGCCTGGAACCCTGAGTCATCTGTCGGCTACCTGCTACCGAAGACTCCGCTACGTGCCGCCCTGCGGTGGGTCTCTGTGCTGGTGTAGACTCAGCAAGGAAGCTCTCGATCAGAAGGGCCCGCTCTAGCACTCCCGCCTGGGTCGGAATGCTGAGGGAGATCAGCGATGCCCTGATCTCGTGTCTCAAACCCTGCTCGAAGGTCCGGGCCCGGAAGAAGGGGTCCCGTACCATGTCTGTCGAGTACCGAGAAAGGTCGGTGAACCTTGCCGCGTACTGAGCGACCGTCATGCTGCCCTGCCGCAGCTGTAGAAGCTCCTGGATACGCACCGCACGAAGGGTGGCTGGGACGAACTCCGAGCGGAAGAGGCTCTCAAAGTCCGTCCAAAGAAGAGATGCCTCATCGTGCACCTGGAGCATCAAGCTCCACCATCGTCCTGCCGCCGCCTGCAGGAGGCTCGCTGCGAGAATCACCATGAGATCCGCTGGTGTCCTCACTAGCCTAAAGATCCGTACCACCGCCTCTAGCCAGTCCTCGGCGGCCTGGGGGTCCGCCTCACCGCGAAACCTGGGCGGTCGCTGGCTCTGAAACTCATGCAGTGCCCTGAGGCGACGTGCATCGTCAGCGTCTGGTACTGGCAGCATCGGTGGCTCGGCGGGTAAAGCTACCGCCGGTGCCACTGCTGGCAAAGGGCCCTGCACCGAGGCCTCGTCGCTCGGTGGGCTGCCATCGCGCCCTACACTCGGAACCCTAGCTGGCTGTCGTCGCGGGGCCATCCTGAAAAGGAGAACAAGAGCACCACAGTCAGAATAGTATACCTGGTGAGCTGGCATAAGTAATCACAAAGAAAACTTGAAACACACACGCAATCAATGTTTTCATGCATTAAGTCGGAAGTCAGGAGTCAGGGTCCTGGTGTACGGATACGTCGGCCGCCGCACCAACACTGGGCTCCCTGAACTGATAACCACACTCAATACACTAAACACTATTGCTTCATATAGAAAGAGAAGACGATCAGAGTCTGCGGTAGAACCGACCACCTCTGATACCAATTTGTCACGACCCGTCCTCGGGGCCCGTGCCGTGACTACCCCAAGCCCGCCTTCCATAGGCCAGGGGCTGGCGACTAGCACCAAGGCGTAAAATCCCAGTAAACAGGGAAGGCATTGCCTTTATAAGTAACAACCACACAGAGTCAGCAAGCGGAAAGTAAAGTGCAGAAAAGTAAAGGGGGCCGGAAATACAAGCCCAACTGTAAAGTACAACTGAAAAGTAAAGTACAGCAACTGAAGAAAAGACGGCGGCCTCGTGTCGTCCACTGGCAATCCCACCTGAAGGGTGGGTACAGATAGCCTCCAGGCTCCTCGGGTCCCACGTCCGCTCCGAGCACGTCCCGCCCAGTGGTCCACCTCCAGGTACCGTCCTGCTCCACGCCCCAATCGAGGTCAGCGCTGTCCGTCGTCTGCAACCAACACAACAAGGTGCGGGCATAGCCCGTGCAGGGGTGAGTACAAGCTACTCAGTAAGGACCCCGAGACCCCCGAAGGTCTCCCGAAATCCACAAAGGATATAGCACAAAAGAAAGATGAAATCACGAAGTAACATCTGACTCGACTTAGGTATATGCCCATACATATACCTAAGTCCCCAATTCCAGCTCCGCTCACGAGCTCAAGAACAACTCAATCCAAAAAGGAAAGCAAGACTCAAATCCACAAAGGAGAGTAAACAGTAAATCCACATAGGATAGTTCAACACAATCCACAAAGGAGAGTAACAGTAAATCCACATAGGATAGTTCAACACAATCCACAAAGGAGAGTAACATACGATTCAGCTCAACCAGGATTTTCATTATCGAAACCGTAAAAGTTGAAGTGCCCCATCTCTGAAGTGTACAGTGGTCCTGTCACGACTCCGAGGTACTGCTTACTAACCTAAGACTGCTGAAGTACTCCTCCTGTCGAGTACCGCGGGTCTGCTGCCAACTACCGGGCGCTCCGTCCGCTGAGGGTCTGCTGCCAAATACCGGGCGCTCACCCAGATAGCCTACTGAGGTACTCTTCCTGTCGAGTACCGTGGGTTTGCCGCCAACTACCAGGCGCTCCGTCCGCCGTGGGTCTGCTGCCAACTACTGGGCGCTCCGTCCACTGGGCTAGTCGACTCACTCCAAGTCGAGTCGGTCAAGCAGTCGTCAGGTCTCAGTCATCTACACGGTCTCCGTACTCCGCACGCGCGTCTCCACCGTCGCGGGTCTGTCGCTACAACCAAGCGCACACACTCCGTAGAGTATCGCGGGTCCGCCGCTACAACCAAGCGCTCCACCACCAAGGGTCTGCTGCTGCATCCAAGCGCACCACCACTGTCAAGTACCACGGGTCTGCCGCTACACCCAAGCGCTCCACCGCTCAAGGTAAAAAGAAGATTCAGCTCACACAGGTTCGGTAGCACTGTTCCACGTAGGATCGCTGAGTGCAGTAGTCGACGCAGTCCACTGAGGATCTCTGCACAGTCGTCGCCGCAGTCCACGAAGGATCTCTGCTCTGCCGTCGCCGCAGTCCACGAAGGATCTCTGCTCTGCCGTCGTCGCAGTCCACGGAGGATCTCTGCTCTGTCGTCAAAGCCACAGCCAGCACTAGGGTTCCCGCACAAAGCGAGCTCGTTTAGGAGGGTCCGCTCCACGAGCCGAGAGGCTGATACATCAACTGACACGTAGTCCGAAGTTGATGTATCCAAAAGTTCCGTATCGACAACAGGATCTCAACGCGACAGACGGCGCGTCAATCGGACGCCCGGTCTGAGAGTTATTGACATTTTCGTCCCAGGGGCCCGGTTGGTTTTTAGGGCAAAACCAACCCGACCGTTCTCCGCCTGTACCCGATCCTCGGGCGGAGTATGCCAAAAGTTCCGTCTCACTTAGAGGAAACTACCACAGCTGACGGTACGTCGTTCGGACGTCCGTAGCTCAAGTTATAAGCGTTTCCGCTCCGAGGGCCCGGTTGGTTTCGTGTACGAACCAACCCGGCCGAACCCAAAGTCTTCCGAAACCTTGAGTATAATATACCGAAACGACCGTCTCGATCCAAGGATCGCGTAGCCGCTGACGGTTTGTCAATCGGAGGTCCCTGGCCCAAGATATGGGCGAAAGACCGAAGAAGGCCCGAAACGGGGGTTCTGGGCTCGGGGCGACCCGGCCCGAACCCCCCCCCTGGGGTCGGCCGAACCGGGTCGGCCCGACCCGGCCCGACCCGGCTAGGCCGGGTCCGGTCCGGCCTGGGCGCGGCCCGACCGACCGGACCGGCCGGCTCGGCTTCGGCCGAGCGGCCGAAGGTGGGCGCCGCGGGCTTGACCCGCGGCTCAAGCAAAACGCGGCCCCGCGGGGGGCCGCCTGTCACGCGGACGCGGCCGGGCCGCCGCGTCCGTTCCTGGTTCCGCGCGGCCGCGGAACCGGCCGCCGCCGCCGCCGCGGCTTCAGCCGCGGCGGACTTCCTCCACGGCGGCGCGCCGGGCGCCGCCGCCGCCTTCCGCGGGCCGCCGGAGATGCTCCGGTGGCCCGATTCCTTTCCCGTCTGCGCCGTTGCTCCTCCCGGGGGCTGACCTTCACTGCGGGATCAACAGATCGCCCCTTCCGCGCGGTTCGTCGTCGTCCGCCAAATCCGCACAAAAAGGGAAGACCGGCGGAGGGTTGCCGGGTCTTGTTCGTTAGACCCGCACCCTCCGCGTTAGTCATAATCAACGGGAGAAACAAGAAAGAAACCAATCAACAATTTTAAATAAATTAAAATTGTTTCGTGATCGGGTTCTTTATTTCAAAAGAATAAACACGGGATTTTAAAAAAAAATCCAACAACCCTTACTTGTCGTCGTCGTCGGACGAGAGGTCGTCGCGGAATCGCTCGTCGCGGAAGAAGGGGGATCGTCGCGTCGTCGCGGTCTCCGGCGTCGCGTCGCCAATCTCCGGATCAAGATCAAACGGATTTAATTAGTTTAAATCCGTTGATATTGAAATTAAAAAGGGAGAAGAAAAGATCCAATTCTCACCTTAGTTGCCGAACGGGGATCGACCGCGGAATAAGAGGCGTCACCGAAGAACGTCGCGGGTAAAGCTCGTCGACGTCGCAGATCTCGGTGTGCGTCGTCGAATTTCGGTCGCCGGCGTTCTTTGCGTTCTTCGCGTTCTTCGCGTTCTTCGCGGGGAGAGTGGAGGTTCAGAGGAATTGCACAACGATAGCAATCCTCCCAAATAGACATGTTGTCTATTTTATTATTTTGCCAACAAACGCAAAACGCGTAAGTAACGACCCATTTAATTCGTTGAATTAATTCAACGAATAAAACAGCCCATTTAATTCACGAAATAAACCGCCCAATTAAATGGTCTGTTAATAAATTAAAGAAAACGCGTCGGTTGACTTTTCAGTTACTTTGACGGGTTTTCGCGGGTGCGTTACTTAGCGAAAGAAACGGCGGGGCTCGTGCGGGCCCCACCTCACAAATATCCTACCAAGGGGGTAGGATATTTCCGGATAGCATCCTATCTAGTTCAACTCAGTTCAAGCCGCCTTTAAGTGGCTTCAAGTGGCTTCCAAGCAGCTTAAGTGAAATAAAATAAAGTTGTCGCACAAACTTTATTTTATTTCTGACTTAAAGCCGCAAAATTTAAAAACCACGTCTGAGCAAACGCAACTCCGGAAGAGGCGTTTCTAAGCAAATACTGGCGCTGCGATTTTATCGGTGCCCTCAGAATTCGATTCCGGGCACCGGTTCAAAAGATAGAAAAACCCGCTCGTCCGTTCACTGAACGTACCCGAGCCAAACTTCGGAAATTGATTCCGGGCACACCGGGCCTCGGAATTAGGTGCCGTCTGAAGCTGCGCTCTTGAAAAATTCCAAAGAAAATTAAGAAAAAAAAATTTCCTTGAAATTTGCGGGTCTTTACAAGGAAACCCTCCCCCATAACGATGGGGGTGTTCGGTATATAGTGCTCAACACAGGTGATATTCGTATATAAAACACAAGGAACTAAATGTGTGTATATATATAGGTACCAAACACTCATCCCAACCTATAGGTTTTCAAAATAAACAACTATCCCAACCAAAACTTCCCTTACTACCGAACCTATATGAACACATCACCACAAAAGATGGTCACTTACATAATAATAAAAAGGAAACCACCTAACATTTAATCACTTGGCACTATTAAGAATTTACCAGTTATTCCATCCCTACCTGAGCAACTACCAAACACACCACACCACAAGTAACATCATAACTCACAACAATTTAATAGAAGTATGAAAACATCAGGTGAAAGTCCCAAACAAGGTAACAACACCCTTATTCAAAATTATCCCTCCTAAACCATCCTCAGCAACCCTGCTACACACAAATCACCACATCCAACAAAACAAAAAAACTCAACCAAATTATAGTCCCACTACACACTCCCCTTTTCTGAATACCCATTCATCCACTGCCACCATCATTCTTCAAAGTACTTCTTCCCTATCCTTCCTCTTAATAAGAAAAATACCAACACACCTCATAAATACCACACTTAGAAACCCTGCTGTATAACAAAAACACCACACCCAACACACCTAGTAATAAAAACATAACACAACCCGAATCTGTATCCACACTACCCAACCATTTCCTAGATGCATTCCCACGACATAACAAGTTCATCCATTCCACAATCAATCAATCTCTCAACCTAATATACCATCACATAACCCTTTCCACCCCATATACACAACCACACTCCCAACCACATCACCACACGAACAACACAAAACACACGGTCGAATATATCTATACACAACACATAGCCACACCAAACAACAAGGTGTATTCAGAGTTATCAACCCTCTTTATTTAATTCCACTTTCATTATTTAGGGGTGATCACAAAACATGTTTGATCCTGGGGAATCCATACATTTAACCAAATATATAGGATTAATAAAATTTCCATATTTCATCTGTTCAATAAAAAAAACAAAAAATATTTTCAAGCCATGTAGATGTGCAAATGGAGGCCACAAACGACCATGATTTTCAGAAGTCATACAACCCTTACAACACATGACATGGATCAAGGATAAAATATAAAACAAAGAGATCATTGTCTCCCCAGCCCCTAATTTATTACTTCTTATTATCTTCATCAAATTGGTTTCAACCGTAACCATAGGAAGATATCAGAACACCCAACCCACATGATACACAAATAAAATATAGATGAAGGGATCCCTATATGGAACAAAAAAAGATAAACAATTCCTCCTTATGACAAAACAGGGGGGTCATGCAAGTAGTAGGAAATAATCGAAGGGAAAACTGAAAGGACTTCTACAGTATAAGCATACAACTCCTCGGGGAAGAAAGGTTCTCAACGCACCAAGAGAAAATGGAAGGGTTCAAAGGAAGATAGGATTTAGGATTTAGAAAGGCCAGATCCTAAATCTATGGGGGAAACTATTTTAAAGGCCATTAAAGCTGGATCATGATAAAGACCAAGAAGTTTAGGAGTCAAAAGAAGCTTTAGGTTTTTTGGAGATAGATACCATTTGAAATGGACCAAAAAATCATTAAATATGGAATTTAACTCATTTAACATCAAAGGAAACATCAATGGGGAGAAAATAAAAAAACTCGGAAAAAATGGAAATGAATCACTGATGAGTGAGTCACTAAAAATGATTCACAGATGCCTAAATCACTGACATGAGTCACTGATGGATGAGCCATCAATACTAATCCACCAAAAGATGATCCACCAATGGATGAGCCACCGATGTTGAGCCACCGACGTGACTCATCAACAGTGAGTCACTAACATGACTCACTGACACCCAATCTACCAATGCCTTGACCTATCGATGCCCTGACTCACCGATGTATCCTACCATTGAAAAAATATAATTTTACAAAACTCTTGAAATGAGCTACCGATGCCTCCCAGAACACCCCAAACATTGGATTTTGAAAAAGTAATAGACCGAGGAGGTCCGAACCATTAAAATTTCCACTGTTTCTATTTATTATGTATCACACGTGGGGGGTTTTCTTTTGTTTACATATGGATTGTTGTTGTGTTGGATTAATTAAAGATAAAGAAAATTGAACTTTAAGGGGGTAAATGGGGTTTTATTTGCATGTTTTTACAACCTTGATAATATTTGTGATGTTGTGGATTGTACGGTCTTGATGCCCCATTGAAAATCATGGCTGTTGGGGTCTTTTCTTGCACTTTATATATGTGTTATGTTTGATTCTTTTGTTGTGATTCTTGTGATATCACCTTAAATGAAAATTGGTTAATTACTTATACTTGGATAATGAAATAGTTACCTCAAGATCTTGGTTTGTGTGATAATATCCCTAAAATAACGTGGAATGTGATAAAATCCCCTTTGTAAAATGGTAAAAGAATTTTGATGTGATGTGATGTGTGACCATACTTGTGGGACAACAATTTGTGATTGTAATGTGACGTGGGGTGAAATTTGGTTCTTTAGCCATGTTTTTGGGGCAGTGAGGTGATATTGTTGGATATGAAAGGTTTCTTGCGATATGTGGTTGCTTTCTGCTAGATGCCTGAGTAGTGATGGAATAAATAATTATTTAATAATGTTTTGAATGACATGAGTTGGTTTGGATAATGGGATGAAAATGATTGATAGATAATTAAATGGTGGGTTGTGTGGTTAAATGTGGTTGATACTAAATAATTAAAATAATGGAATGAATTAAATGAGTTTGGTTGGAAATGTGAAATGGGGATTGTGACTTGTTGTGTGGTGTTATGCATTTAGAGGTGGAAGAAAATGTGATGGTGTTGTGAGTTGGTTGTTTGTTTGAGAACCCATATGTTGGGCTTGAGTGTTTGGTACTATATATATACTTGTATTTTCCTTGTGATTTCTATATTCACCCCACCCACATTGAGAACTATGTTCCAAACACCTATATAGTCATGCGAGGGGTGTCTTTCCCAACATCCTAATGGGAGGATGGATGGTTGACCACCCACTCTTCCCACTCCCTCTTTCAGGCGATGAAGATCGAAGATTCTTCGAGCAGGATGTGATGAGATGTGGTATCCTAGGCGTATTTGGGATGATATGTGATGTGGTGTCCTAGGTGTCTTCTAGATGAGTTGTGATATGCTTTCCCAGGTGTCTTCGGGATGAGATGTGATGTGTTGTGAGGATCATGTGGGTGCGGGCGGGATGTGTTGTGAGGCCTAGGTGTGTGCGGGTGGGATACGTTGTGAGGACCAGGTGTGTGCGGACGTGATGTTTTGTGAGGCCCAGGTGTGTGCAGGTGGGATGCGTGGGGGTGATGTGTTGTGAGGCCCAGGTGTGTTCAGTCAGGATGTGATGTGGTATATTCAGAAGAGGCAGAAGTGCCAGGACATTTTTTTATTATGGTGTGAGAACATCTAATTAGTGGTAAAGTGGTGTAGGGTACCCCATCATCGATGTGTTTTATATTATATTATATTACTTAGATGGAATTATTTGGTGATCATGCCTTGGTGAGGTTGGGATGGTTAGTATACCTTGATAGGTGCTGTTTGGTTATACTGTTTTCTCACAAATGCATTAGTATGCTTCTTTCACATGTGCACAAGAGACTTTTATTTTCCTACTGAGTATACTTGTATGCTCACCCAACATATATAAAACTATTTCTAGGTTTCTGGGAGGATCTCACGAACCACTATGAACCTTACCAGCTTGGATCCTTGACAGTTGCTGTGTCGCTAATTTAGATTTACTTTTGGGTACTTACATTGAAACTTTTATTTGTATCAGTTATATTTACACATTCATTTTGGGATGGTTTTTTGTTTTATTTATATATATGTCATGGAATTGGTTTTGGTTGATATATCCTATCTCTCAATCTTGTTTCCTTATAAAGGGTAATGCCTCACATATTGTGAGGTTTTTACACCCTTGGTGCTAGTCGCCAACCCAAGGCCTAATTGAGGCAGGACCCAGGGTTCATTATCTCCCTTTCCCCATTTCTAGCTTAGGAGGGGTATCTTTGGAGAGAGGGGGTCATGACAAGCTGATCTCTCGATAGAGAAACCACTACTGCTTTTATTGATGTTTCTGATGATGTTATTAGGAAAGCCTGTAACCTCATTTGGTTGTCTTTAGGGGATAACGTTCTTAGGGATGTTGCCTTTGAGTATTCTTCCACTGGTATCTATTCCAAATTGGAATCCCTATATATCAATAAATCATTGGTTGGAAGTTTATATAAGAAAATGAGACTTTATACTTTTAAAATGTTCCCTGTAACTATATTCAGGTCACTTCTTAGTGATTTTAATAGATTTATATTAGAACTTTCCAAAATAGATATTGAAATAGGGGATGAGGACCAAGCAATTATTATTTTAACTTCATTGGATAAATCATATACTTCTGTAAAAGATTATATGATGTATGATAGGGACTCTTTAACTCTTGAAGAAGTTATGTTTTCTTTTTTATTCAAACAAAACCAAAATAAATGCACTGTTAAGAATGAATATGGGGGTCTATACATTAGTGGTAGAGCTGATCAGAGAGATAAGCAGTGAGATATGATTCAATCTAGAAAACATAGTTCAAAATCTAATAATAGGGAGTCTAATACTAAAATTTTCAAATGTTTTAATTGAAAACAACCTGAGAACATGAAACCTAATTTTCCTAATTGAAATAATGTCTATAATGAAAGTAATAGTGATCGGTCTCTGTTAATTGAATAAGAATTCAACATGACTAATGTGATAAATTTTAGTGACTATCCTACATCTGAGGAATGGATCTTAGATCCAGGATATTCATCCCATACGCATTTTAATAGGGAGTCTTTCATTGAGTTAAGAGAGATTGAATCATATAATGTGTACTTAGGGAATAATAAGAGCTGTCACATTATGGTTATAGGTTCTATTTCTTTAGAACTTAATGATGGGCTGGTTAAAACTCTTGAAGAGGTTAGGAGGGTACCCAAACTTGAAAGAAACCATGGTTCCCTAGGTGTTCTAGACCAGAAGGGTTACACCTTCATGTCTGGTTCTAGTTGTCTTAGAATCACCCATGGCTCTATCATTGTTATGAAAGGAAACCTTAGTAATGGGATGCATGTGTTAGAAGGTAGGACTCACATAAAACAATTAAATGTTTCAGATTTTCAAGCCTTATATAATACCAAATTATGCCATAACAATCTAGGGAACGTTAGTGCCAAAGGTTTATATGAACTTATAAAATAAGGTCTGTTAACTGATGTTAACCCTAGTAGTCTTCCTTTTTATGAGGATTGTGTGTATGGTAAATCAAAACGGGTTAGTTTTAGTAAGTCAGCCTACAAAGCTAGAAACCCTTTAGAGCGTGTCCACTCTGATATTTTGGGCCCTTCTAGGACTTTCTATCATGGTGGCGGCTATTAATTTTTGAATTTCATAGATGAATACTCCATGAAATTTTGGATATACATACTGAAACACAAATATGATACGTTTCAAACCTTTAAGAACTAGAATACTATTGTAGAAACTGAATCTGGTAATAAGTTAAAAGCTCATAGAACTGATAATGGTTTGAAATATTTATCCACTGAGTTTCTTTAATTTTGTATATCTAAGGTTATTCATTGGTATAGGACTATTTTGGAATCCCCATATATAATTGGTTATCCTAGAGAATGAACATAACCATCCTAGAGAGGGTTAGGTGCATGCTATCTTATTCCTCCCTTCCTAAGTCCTTTTGGGACGAGGTTGTTACTACATCCGTACAACTAATTAATATATTTCCATAATATACTAATGCTTTTAAAACACTAGAAGAACTTTGGACAAGAAAATCACCCAGTCATGATTATCTTAGGGTATTTGGATCCACAACTTATGCACATTCTAAGAATGATAAGTTAGAACCTAGGGCTATCAAGTGTATCTTTGTTGGTTATCTAGTGGATTTTAAGGGGTATAGATTGTGGGTAGACAAGTCAGGATATCAAAAGTATATTATCATTTGTGATGTTGTGTTATGAGAGTCAAGTCTTCCCAAGGAAATACTGTTGAGTTTGAAGAGACCAGTGCACCCCATCCCTTGGGTGATGAAGTTGGTTTTGACTCTCAAGACACTTTTGAACCTAAACCTACCCCTTATTATTACCCCTCACAACCTGAGGGTGAATAGGAATTTTATTATTATTCTAAAACTAAAGTAGAAGCGAGTGACCTTAGGGGATACCAATTGACACGAGACCGAGAGATAAGAATTATCAGATCCCTTGCTTGGTTCATTCATGATTACATGGTTGTGTATGACTTTAGTGTCACTCAAGACATGTGTAATGATGAACCTCAAACCTTTAATCATTTTTAAAATCAAGATAATGCTGACAGTGGATGGGTGCTATGAATGATGAGATGAATTCCCTTCTAAATAATAAAACATGGACTGTTGTAACTAAACCTCAAAATGAAAAGGTAATAGGTTCTATATGGATCTTCAAGAAGAAATAGGATAACATTGGGAATTTCAAAATCAAATTTAAAGCCAGATTAGTTTATAAGGGATACCTTCAGTGAGAGGGAGTATACTATGGTGAGGTTTTTTCCCTTATTGTTAAACATTCATCTATTCATGTTTTTTTGCTTTTGTAGCTAAAAATAATTTCCATGTTGAACAATTAGATATTAAAACCACATTTTTAGATGTTAAATTGGATGAAACCATTTTTATGCGACCTCATGAAGGGTTTTCAAATAATTTTAAATTGAATTATGGTTTCCTTTTTCAAAAGTCTTTGCATGGTTTGAAGCAATCCTCTAGGAAATGGTATAATTTTTTTGATTATTTTATGATTTAAAATGGTTTATTAGAAGAAAATTTGATGCATGTGTTTATTAAAAGCATATTAATAATGAAATGATTTACTTGCTTTTATATGTTGATGACATGCTAGTTATTTGTAAGAACATGAAATTATTTTTCCATATGAAAACCCAATTGAATTTTGCCTTTGAAATGAAGGACTTAAGAAATTCAAAAGAGATACTTGAAATAGAAATAATTATGCATAGAAAATAAAATGTTTTGTTTCTATCCCAACATGATTATGTGAAACATTTATGAGAAAAATATTTAAAAATGATATATGTTTGAGTACATTAAAATTGTAAGCATACCCTTGGACCAAAATTTTATGTTTTCCCTAAACTAGTCCCATATTAGTGAATCTGAGATTGATTTAATGAGAAATATCCCTTATGATAATGTTGTTGGGAGTCTTATGTATGCAATGGTTTATTCAAGATCGAATATTTCATTTTTAGTGTGTACTCTGAGTAGGTTTATGGGAAACACTGGGAAAGCACACTGGAATGCTCTGAAATGGATTCTCATGTATGTATCAATGTCTTCTGGTTAATGCATTTATTTTGGAATAAATGATAGTTATGATTATGAAATTATAGGATTTTTAGATTATGACTATGATGCTAATGTAAAAACTTGTAAATATATTACTAGTTTTTCCTTGATTATGGTGGTCTGATTTCCTGGAAGTGAAATATGAAATCAATAGTTTCTCTTTCCACCACAGAGGATATAAACTTTACCAAATGAATTAAAGAATATAATTGGTTAAAAGTTATTATTCATGGGTTTTCTTTATCTTCTTACACTATTGTTTTCCACTATGATAGTCAATATGCATTACATTTGTCTAAAAAATATGATTTCCATAGTATATTGAAGCATATAGACATTATAATTTACTTTGTCATAGATATAATTGAATCTATGACTATGTGTGTTACTAAGATACACACCAGGAATAATGCAGCTGATAGTTTGACTAAGGCCATTCCACTTTCTAAATTTTACCCCTGTTTAAATATTATGAACCTTATCCCAGTTCAATAATAGAATTTCAAGAAAACCATCATTAAAATGAACCTTTTGAACTACAAGGTGATGATTTTTTAATTTTCCATACCATGCATTAATATATTGAAATTAAAATTCATTTTATTATTCAACATTTGTTCTGCATGGATTTCATGGGAGTTCTATTTCTGTTTACATGTGATAATTATTTTTTCAATTGATTTGTCACCTTTTTATCTTATGGTGAATATTGGTTATGTGTTTAGTTTTACTTATTAGTGGCATTAACCTGGACCATTTATCAACCTTGATCTAAAGGTCATGATCATTAGTGATTTTTTTTATTCTCCTTGATGTTAATAAGTGTCTCCGCATCTACTCTAATGCAGTACCTCCACATTTCCATACTAGTTGTGACCTCACAGTTATCTAAACTACCTTTTTCATCTTGGTCATCCACTTAGCCTTTATCTACTAGATTCTACACTTTCCACCCAATGCTCGTTGACACATAATTATTGTGCTACTTTTCTTTATTCATTAGGTATTCCGAATCAGTTCATTTTGTTCTGTTCATCTGGAGAGCACATCAGGAGATATGGAGAGGAGGAAAGCACATAGTTTTCTAGATACCTTGAAGAAGGTAGAAGGATGAGGTGTAAAATCATTCTCCCTGTTTCCTAGTGTTTGGAGTTCTGATCTTCTGGAATTGGACATCTTGTCTAGTGGAGATTCAGTGGAGTCTTCGGTGGGGAACATGACCTGAATGATCCTAGCATGTAGCATGTTTGCTATTGGATTTACATCTTCATCATAACCAGATTTAAATAAAGAAATATGGATCTGTAAGAGATTTATTTATCTTTGTTTCGATCCACTATTTCATCCTTTTAATGCTGGGTGCATGCATGAGCCCATCCAGGAGTGGACACTGCTAAATCCACCTAACGAAGTTCATCACCATCACCTGGTTTAACAAGTAAAACCTCCTCAGATAGATTATATAGTCATTTTACCTTCCTAAAATGAGTTTTTAATTTCTTTTTTTTTGTTTACTAATAAGAAAGTCTCACATGGTGCTGTTCTCGTCATGCAAATAGGATCCCAATGATCCGAAGCACGTTATATATTTGTGTACTTTCTCGCTTTCTTTTTTTTTCTCTAAATAAAGAATTCAACTAATCTATAAATCTGATTTCTAAAGAAAAATTATTTCTATAATCAATTCATAAACATATAAAACGATTCAGTAGATCTTGTCCACTGAGTAGGGAAATCCACAATAATGCTGCCCCTAACATGATCTGATTCAATCATTAAGAGGGGGAGAAAGTGAATTAGTGTTCCTCCATTTATTTTATGAGTTACTATCCTTTAAACTCAAACTATTAAAATGGTGAAGGTATCAATCTACTTAATAATGTCTCTTAACATTTCCTATTATAATGAAATAAAATAAAAAGAAAAACACACAATATTAACAAGGTTTGACACCCATGCCTAATCCTTGTCATGTTGGTTAATACCCCCAAAATGGATTCATCCACTACTTCTCAAACATATATACAATACTAAGTCCGAAATGTCCACTCTGAAGGAGATATTCCTTAAATCCATGAATATATATATATATAAGGTGCGTTGTTTTTCATGAAAATTATGATTTATAGTCATTATGGTTATATCATTTATACTTCTTATGATAACAATTATTGTTTAGGTAGTTTTAACTTTAGAACAACTATCATTTAATGTAGTGTTTCATTTTATGAAACATTTGGGAGGACTTTCATTCATGTATATGATACATGAACTATCCATGGAATTTATTCATGCATTATGAATTCATGAGTAAATGAAACTACCCAAGGAGTGTCCTTGTGGCTTATATAAACACTACCATGTGATGGTAGTGTTAAGAGTGTACTTCCATTACTATTGGACAAAACTCCCAAATATACAACGCTCTCTTATTCTTCTTCCTTTACATACTGATATTCCAGCACATCATGGGAGAATAGAGAATCCTACATGAATGAAATGTGATTTATTTTGACCATGGATACACCTTAGAGAGGGGATGTATTTTGGATTCCCTTAGTGATATTTATAAAGAATATCAGATGAAGATAGAAGGCTATATATGCTCTTTGTTGTAAGGTACACCATTTATAGTATTTCATTATTTCAGTTTTTATACACAGTTTCATTTATCTTACATGGGAGATCCTTAGACAAGGTTTCAAATCAATTCCGCATGATTTGATAATTATTATCAGACACATTTGAAACCATTCATACACACCACTTATATAATCCACTAGAAGATACAAAATCTCTAAAAAATATGATCCAAAAAAATAGAAAACACCTAGTGATCATTGCACCTCTAGATGATGGTCCTCCTCCATAAACAAATGGATCATCAAATATATACATGTAATACTTCTTAAATATATTCTACAGTTGTTGAAGATGATCAACTTATTGGTCTTGAAACATCAACCAGATTCTGAATGATCTGAATCCTCAATATTTGGAATACTCAGACAATATATCTTCACCTTTGATGAATGATCTCCTAGATTTAGACTCCATTATCTATTCTCACATGTTATTCTTGTATAACATTTTACATTCTATGGTTTCTCACTCTTCACTATTCTCACTTCTTATAAATCCACACATCATACTTCAAATACTTCTTCAAGTTTGAATTTGAATTTCAAATTCAAATTGAAATCATAAACTTTCTTCAACCGCTTCTTTAATATCCCTTGGATCATTTTCTCAACTGATCTTTACCATCCAATTTGAAATGGAAGTTATGCTGAGTTAGAATAAACACAAAATAATTTGTGTGAAGACACATTAGCATGGCCATTCATACTTCCCAAAATATGCCCATAAATACACTTCTACCATGTGGCTATATATTTTGTGATGTGAGGAGTGGAACTGTGGAATGGTGAGTATAACTGAAACATAACTATTTAGTTTTCAACTGTTTCTTCTCAACTATCATAAGAATTTATGACACGGTCTCAAGGATGTGAGGTAGAGGTCACTGATTCTCTAGTGACACCCAAAAAAATTCAACTAGGATTTGCGGTGCAGACCATCACTCTCTAGAATAGAACCTCGTTACTTTATTCACTATGATGCAACTCATCTTTTATGGCATGTAGGTCCTTAAATTTACAAGCCTACTAAAAATCAACCCAATCCTCCACTATGGAGTAGTGTGATCCTATGGAATAGTACCTCATTTCTTCATCTACTACGATGTGGAGACCTCTGATCAAGGCTCCCCTATGGCGTGGTCACTCACCTATGGCGTGAGGCCATGTAGAAAAGTTTTTATACCACTACCAAATTTAGAATCTCCACAATGTATAAATTATGCTACAACATAATCCTCCTTTCTCTTCATTGCTACGACATGGTATACAACTTCTGGAACAGTTTCAACTGACAACTTCCTTTCAATATACTTTCATTATGAACTTCTTTGATGATATTTAATCACTAAAAACTAGTTCATGCATCATCTGAATTACAAATTATATTAAAAATATTAAAATCTTCATAACTTCATCATCACCATCTTTATTCAGAATTCAAGATTTTTCTTCACTTAAATTTCTTCTTTAACATATTGACATTAATGAATACCTTATATTATTAACAACAAATACAATCAAATCTAACTGGTCCAATGGAAATGTTATATAATAAATCATAAATTTCAATTGGAATTATATTCTGTCACTTTCTATAAGTCATAAATTAAAAATTGATTATTTTTCTAAAGTATCATGAAAATCCAAGATTATTTTCTTATTTTGGAGCATGTAACTTACATTTTGAACTAAAATTCCACTTTTAAATGAAAACATGAACTTTTAGTCATATTGTCAACACCATGTATCAGATTTAAATGTTATTAATTTCTAAAAGTCACAAATTAATTATCAATATTTTTTTTTTCTAAAATACCAGGATAATCCGAGTGTGTTTTCTCTATTTTGAGTATGTGATGCACATGTTAATCTAAAATGTTATTTTTAAATGAAAACACACATTATCAGTCATATTGGCCAGACCATATGTAATATTGACTTAAGTTTAATTTATACACATCAAAAACGAATCACATATCATTTTCCTAAAGTATTAATACAATCCTAGTGAATCTTATCAGTTTTGAGTACGTGACACATGTTTTACATTAAAATGTAACTTTTAAATAGAAAACTTTCACTTTTAGTTAATAAATCCACATCATGAGTCAAATTTCTATACAATTAATTCCTATACATCATAAATAAACAATGGATCATTGTCCTAAAGTATCAAGACAGTCCATGTGTGTGTGCTTGGTTTTGAGTATGTGATGTGTGTTTTGAACTAAAATGTCACTTTTAAATGAAAAAACGCACTTTCAGTAATACCAGCTATACCATGTGTCGAATTGACATGAGTATAAATCCTACATGACACAAATGAATTATTGATCTTTTTACAAAAATATCTATACAGTCTAATTATATTTTCTTATTTTTGAGTATATGATGAACATTTTGAACTAAAATGTCATTTTAAATGAAAACATGCATTATCAGTCATACCGGTCACACCATGCATTGAATTGAATTGATGTTAATTAATACACATAAAAAATGAATCCAAAAACATTTTTTAATATATTAAGACAATCCAACTACATTTTCTCTTTTTTGAGTACGTGACGTGCGTTTTAGACTAAGATGTCATTTTTAAACTGAAAACATGCACTTTTAGTCAATCCGACCACACCACATGTTAGATTGATGTATAGTTGATTCATATAATCAAAAAATTAACCACATATCATTTTATTAAATTATATAGAAAATTCAAGCATGTTTTCTTAGTTATGACTATGTGACTCCTGTTGTGAGTTAAAATGTTACTTTTACACCAAAAACATACACTTTGAGTCATACCGAGAACACCATGTATTGAATTGGTGCACAATTGATTCCTACATCCCATGAATGAATAATGAAAAATTTTACCAAAGTATCAATATAATAAATAATTTTTTCTTAGTTTTGATTATGTGACGCACATTTTGAACTAAAATGCCACTTTTAAATGAAAACACACACACTTTCTATCATACTGGACACACCATTTTTCAGATTGATGTGCGGTTAATTCCTAAAATTCAAAAATAAATTATAGAATCCTTTCTTAAAGAATCAAGAAAGTATAAGCGTGTTTTCTTTATTTGAGTATTTGATGCACATTTTGAACTAAAATGCCACTTTTAAATGAAAATTTGAACTTTAAGCCATACCAACTCCACTGTGTGTCAGATTAGTATGTGGTTAATTTCTACAATTAAAAAATTAATTTTTGATCTTTTTTCTAAAGTATCAAGAAAATCATAAAAACTATTTCTCAATTTTGAGTATATGACACACATTTTAAACTAAAATTTCAATTATAAATTAAAACATCTACTTTTAGTCATATTGGTCACACCGTGTGTCAGATTGATGTGAAATTTATTTCTAATCATCAAAAATGAATCATGTATTATTTTTATAAATTATCAAGATAATACAAGTGTGTTTTCTTGATTTTGTGTTTGTGACACACATTTTGAACTAAAATGTCAATTTCAAATGAAAACATGTACTACACATAAAAACCGAATTATAGATCATTTTGATAAAGTATCAAGATAATACAAGTTTTTTTATCGATTTTGAGTTTATCACATGTATTTTGAACAAAAATATCACTTTTAAATGACAACATGCACTTTTAGTTATATTGGTCACACCATGTATTGGATTGATGTGTGGTTAATTCTGACAATTCAAAAATGAATTACCAATATTTTTCCTAAATTATCTATATAATTAGAGTGTGTTTTATCTATTTGGAGAATTTGGTTCATGTTTTAAACTAAAATATCAATTTTAAATGAAAACAAACACTTTAAATCACACCAGATGTGTTGTGTGTCAGATTTACATATAATTAATTCCTTCACTTCACAAATGAACCAAATCTCATTTTTATAATTTTTTAAGAAATTATGAGCATGTTTTACTAGTTTTGAGTATGAAAAATTCATTATAAACTAAAATTTCAATTTTCAATGAAAACACACACTTTCAGTCATATCAACCACACCATTTTTTAAATTGATGTGTAGTTGATTCCTACAAATAAAAATAAATTATTGATCATTATTATAATGTATCAAGACAATATGGGTGTGTTTTCTTAGTTTTGAGTATGTAACACATGTTTTGAACTGAAATGTCACTTTTAAATGAATACATACACCTTTATCCACTTCGGTCACACTGTTTGTTAGATTAACATTCGATTAATTTGTAAACATAAAAAATGAACTATCTATCTTTTAAAAAAAATATTAAGATAATCTAAGTATGTTTACATGGTTTTGATTATATGATGTATATTTTGAACTAAAATGTTATTTTTAAATGGAAACACACACTTTTGATCATTCCGGCCACACTATGTGTCGAATTAACTTATAGTTAATTCTTACATGTTACAAATGAATCATGGATCATTATCATAAAATATCAATATATTACGAGTTCATTTTATCATTTTTTAGTATGGGAAATTCATTTTTAATTAAAATGTTAAATTTTAATGATAACACACACTTTGAGTCATATAGGGCACACCATGTATCAGATTGATGTGTGGTTGATTATCACAGATCAAAAATGAATTATGGGTCATTTTCATGAAGTATCAAGACAATCCAAGTGAAATTTCTCTATTTTTACTATGTGATGCATTTTTTAAGATAAAATGTTACTTTGAATAGAATTACTAGCCTAAAATAGTTTTGGACAATCATAAAGTGAGTAGGTAGAAATGTGTAAAATTACCCTAAAGGGAGTAGGCATAAATGTATACATGTGATAATTGTATGCCCAAATAACTTTAATAAATTTAATAACATTATTTTCTATCAATAAAACATGAATTTGTCTCACCTACATGTTATTAAAAGGTATTAGACCCAAAAAGTAATACATTTCAATACTAATAAACATAAATAAATCAAATAAAGAAAAAATAGATCCATGAAGTGAACATTAAAAAGTACCTCAGTGCATCATCCTTATCGAAGCCTTCATCAAAAATTTATTTTTCTCCAATAATTTTGTACCTATTATTAGAAAAAAATAATCTATATAGATTCAATAGTTCATCTTAAAGCAAAATATCATTTCCCATTCAGAAATACACATTAGGTAAAATAATTATTTCCCCTTTAGAGTTTAGGTAATTTCTCTATGGAAATGATTTTATCGATCAAGAAATTCCATGAAATCTATATATAGGCCTTTTGTGCTCTTCATAGGCACAAAATGCTTGGAGAAAAATCAGTGGGAAATCACATATTCATGATCTCTTGGAAAATTAATTATATAATTAGTAGATAAAAATGATAAGAAAATTAACTAAATAAGAAGTAGATATAATAATTAGAAAATTAACAAAATAAGAAGTAGATAAAAAATCTTTATGATCTCCTTGAGATACAAAAATTAAAAACATGAAAGGAAATCACCTCTTCATGATTTCTGCAAATATTCTGACACCATGTAAGTTTCCCACTCAAATCTAAACAAATAAAATTCCTCTTTTGAATTTGGGGACTTTTGAAAGTTCTG
Source organism: Viscum album (assembly GCA_963277665.1). NCBI lineage: Eukaryota > Viridiplantae > Streptophyta > Magnoliopsida > Santalales > Viscaceae > Viscum > Viscum album. Next base: position 1,446,451,489 of record OY728132.1, on the reverse strand, counting down.
GTAGTACTAGAAAAATATTAATAAACAAATTATTAATAAAAGTTTTATATGAAATTGTAATTATTGTAACACCTTGTGTTTTTAAAATGGAAAACTATATTCGATATCGTATACGATACACAACACCAAACCCAAATAAACAATGATTATTTAAATATGATCGTTTTAATGTTTCTAATAATTTTTAGATATGAGTAAGATTAAATAATTTATGAAATATATATATGTCCTATATATATTGATAAATTCTTAGTAAATAATCAATAAATTTTTGGTAAAGCCTTCTTGTTCTTTAAAATATGTTTTCTTCAAAAATGATTTTTATTTATTTTTATGAAAAAAATATTATAATTATTTTATAGAACTTTTAAAGAATTTATTTGATAAAAAAATAATTTTTTTATATCATCATATCAAAAATAACTTAGGGTTAAAAGTTTTATTTTTTTAGAAAATATAGATTTTTAGTGAATAGTGAAAAATACAGTTTTATGTAAAATTGTCAATTATTTTAATAAATTAATTAATTTAAATTTCAATTTTTTTTAATTTGATTTAAAGATAAAATAATAAATATTTATTTATATTTATTCAATGAATTACATTTAAATCATCCTTATACCAGATTTTAGTATAAGTTTATTTTTAGGATTAAAAATACATTTATCTGAAAATAATTTTAAAATTCATAATGTTTATCCATAATAATTAATTAAAATAAAAACTAATGAGAAATTATTTACATGAAATTTTTATATTATATATATATTTATTATTATAAATTCATATAATGAATATTACTAGTTATAGAGTTAAAAAAACCATCTTTTCCTTAAAAAATGAATTTTTTGGAAAACCGATTTCCATGATGCTTGTAAGTTTTATATAAAATTAAATTATTCAATATCCATGAATTTATTTTTATAAAATAGATTCACGATTTTGAATCATAATAATTAATATTATGTAATAAGGTCAACTCAATTTTTAAACAATATGAATAGTAACTGTAGTAAGTATTTATTACCACAGTAAAAAGAAAATAGGTTAATTAAGGGTAAACATAATTTAAAAAATAATAGAAACAAAGTAACCATAATATTATGAATATTTATATTTCCTTTAAATTTAAATGATTATTATATTTAATCCTTATTATTTTTACTTTATAAATAATTAAGTAATCAGTTTGATATAAATTATATTTTGATACTATAAAACACAAATTGTATTTTTGAGTAATATGAAAATTCAATTAAGACATTCCTTTGGATTAATTAATAGATTTTGGAAAAAAATTATATTTTAATAAAATATTATTATCAAATTATGATTGATAAATTTAATTTATAATATAATTTTTATGATGTCAAATGTAATTTCTATAATGGTACGAAAACCGTTATTGTTAAAAAACTCATCATTTATCAATATCTACTAATTCTATTTTAAAAGTGAAAATTAATATATTTAGAAAATTATTTTGATAAAATTATTTTTTGGAACCATCATGTCTAATTTATCTAATGATGATTTTTTCATAATTTTTAGAGATATTCGATTTTTTGGGTAAAAATTAAATACGATATAATATACGGTGCATATTATAACATCATAATGTATGAAAAGTGACATAATAAATATTATAAAAGTTCATCCATGACCAAATATAAGTTTTCAATTTTAAAAAATGTGATTTTAATTTTAATTTATTAATTATATAAAGCCATTATGAATCCTCCAAAACCTATAATATATTTTAAGGTTTTAAAATAATTTCTTTAAGGACATGACTCACTTCCACATCAGCATGGGTTATATCTTAATAAGTTTGGACATTTGACTTTTAAAATAATTAAAAACAACATTATTTGGTAAAAAACACAAGCAAAAACCATTAAAAGGTTTGTGGTTTTAGTTATTTTATTATATAGAGTCCAAAACCTAAGTTTGAGAAATAATATAATAACTCCCCTCTATTTTCTTGTATAAACCCACAAAATATCCAATTTATATTTACTAAAAAACCATGGAGAATTTCCTTAATCTACCTCCCCATATCTATAGCTCAACTAAGGTACCCCCAATCTCCTAATAATCTCCTCTCAATCGTTTAGAATCACCCTCTCAAGGTAAGGGATTTCTCTCTTCTCATTCCCATTCAAGCACCCTCTCTATAATTAGCCTTTTGAATATCAATTGGTAATGTTTTCATATCTTTAAAATGATCCCTATATTGTAAAATTTATTATATAATAATAATAAACTATCTATTTCCTCTCATTATATCATTTACCTAAGTTGTTACCATACCAAAATTTAGTAAGGGATATCCCTCTCTTCTTTTTATTCAAGTACCCCTTTTAGGTTTTGCATCTAAATTTCCATTTTTTATTATTTGGGTATGTTTTTATACATACTTATTAATCAACTTATTATATTTATGTTATTATAAAACCATTTAATTCTCATTAATCACTCCCATGATTCATTATGTACCCCTATAACCATGCCGAAATTTAGTAATGAATCTCCCTATCTCCTTTTTATTCAAGCACCTCTTTTATGTTATGGCTCTCAATTTCTATTTGTTCTTATTTGGGTATGTTTTTATAAATCCCTATTACCTAAATTTTTATTTAAATGTTATTATAGAACCCTTTAACTCTCATTAATCTCTCCCATGAACCTTTATGTACACCCGTTACCATGCCAAAATTTAGTAAGGGATCCTCTCTTTTTCCCCTTTATTCAAGAATCTTCAAGATCTTATGCCTTTTATATCTAATTAATAATAGCGGGATATATTATTCCATATCACAATTACTGTAAATTTTATGTCTAAATTATGATAGACCCATTTCAATCTCTTTAATCCCCCCATGAACATTTATATGGCCCCGTTATACTGCTGAAATTTCATCATGATTTTTCCATGCCAAACAATTGTGTAGTGAATACCCATACCCATTTCCTATCAAGGATGTTCACCTTAATAAAATTACACTTATTTTATTGGGTAATTATATGTCTTTATTCCACACTCTTTTATCTTGGAATAAAATGTGATGATAAATTATTCTATGTTGTATGATATATGCAGCTCACTTATGCATGTGAATGAAATGAAAGTGATGGGTGCACCCAGAATTATATAGTGCTCTAATGCATTGGGTATTGTTTTAGTCTCATGATAAATCATACAAGCGATTTGGGAGTTAACCTAATACATAATGGTATTTTTTTCATCATGATGTCTTGGAGGTTATCCTTGACCTAAGTTTATGATTTTAGGTTTTAAGATGTTTCCACATTTCCCATGTTGCCTTTATGTTATCATACTATATCATGCCTCATTATTCATGTTTTTTGATTATCACCCACTTTATGTATCATTAATATTACTATTATATAACATGTAATAATTTCTTTATATTATGCCAAGTTTATTCTCTTATTTGATTTTTTAGCTCACCCATTTCTTATGTATATCCTCAGGTTATCCCATGCAGTTTTATGTACGATGGAATAATATGAGAATGTTAAGGAAGTTTTCCATAACATCAATATAATACCTATTTTAAGTTGTTATGTAATGTAACTAATTCCCAAATACACTAGACTTATATATATTTTAAATTTTATTATGTGTAATTTTATGTAATAAATCATGAATTTATGTGTAATAAAAAACAGGGTTGTTATAGTTGGAATCAAAGAAAATTTTAGTTATTTTTGGGATTAGCATTAGAAAACACTAGAAAAATCCTTATGGATAAGACTAAACATAATAAGACATCCCTAAATTTTGGTAAAGTATAGAGTAAGTGTTTTCCTAGAAAATACATACCTTTATGGATACTACAAGTGGACGTGGATCTGGCACCAATGTACCTAGGGTTAAAACCATAAAACACTTTATTAAGCTAGACTCGATTGGGAACTGGTGGACAACAATAGGTCTTGATGCACCCTGGTTTTAACACTCCTTGGGGATATGCTTTGGAAATTACCAATATTATTACAAACCATTATTAATGAAAACAAATAATTCACATAAGAGTCTATGTTAGGAAATATATCATGGATAACATTGATTGAATCCTAGAAATTCATAAGTTAAGGAAATACATGTCATTTATAAGTTATTCCTTTTGTTAATTGGCTTCCTATCTGTGTGTTTAATTGTTTAAAAGTACACATCCATAATTTTACCTTTATTATAGTCAATGGGTGAAAATATAAGTAATATATTTTTATTATTTTTTGGATCATGTGATATATTAGAAGTTTATTCTAGTGCTTCAGGCATATTTTTTTTATATTGAGTTCTCATCATTTGGAGAAAAAGATGAGATTATAGTGGAAATTTATTAATAGAAGAAATTGTACTCTTCAAGAAAGTATATTTATTTATGTTCCTAGTCTAGATGATGAAGGAATTCCTTAAATATATGAAAAGAATATTAAAACCAAAATTTTTTCATATTAGGATCATTTTCAATAAATTGATGGTATTTTTACCCATCAAAGATTTATGGTTTTGTATTTGTTGAGTTTCTTATAAAAATATTATCTATCAAACTCTATTAGTTTTTTGGTGTTATTTTTCTCTTTCATTTCCATGTTTTCACTTTCTAATAGTGTTCTCCAACTGGTAATCATAGTTATGTAATGACCTTCATACTTACCTTTCTCTCCTTTCAAGTGGATGCTTCATTAACCCTTTTTACGATGTGGGTTTTCAATAAATATATTTAAAAGTGTAAAAAAATTCTTACTGAGTTCAAGTTTTAATTTTAAGGATGAAATTTATTAAAATGTGGAATAATGTAATGTTTCTTGTTTTTAAAATGGAAAACTATATTTGATAACGTATGTGATATGAAACACAAAAACCAAAAAAATAATGATTATTTAAATATGACCATTTTAACTTTTTCATTAATTTTTTACAAACTAGTAGGATTAAATAATTTATAAAATATATATATGTCCTAAATATATTTATATATTCTTATTAAATAATCAATCAATTTTTGGTAATGCTTTTTTATTCTTCAAAATATGTTCTCTTCAAAAATGTTTTTGATTTATTTTTATGAAAAAATATTATAATTATTTTATAGAAAATTTAAAGAATTTATTTTATAAAAAATACATTTTTTATATTACAATATCAAAATTAACTTAGGGTTAAAATTTGGAATGTTTTGGAAAATATAGTATTTTCAGTGAATAGTGAAAAATACGGTTTTTATGGAAAATTTCCATTTCTTTTGAAAAAATAATTAATTTAAAAGTGAAATATTTATTTTAATTTTACTTCAAGGTAAAATAATCCTTATTTATTTTTATTTAATTCAATTAATTATATTTAAATAATCTTTATTCCCGATTTTAGTATAAGTTTATTTTTAGGATTAAAAAGCATTTTTTTTTTCTGAAAATAGTTTTAAAATGCATAATGTTTCTCCGTAATAATTAATTAAAATAACTCATAATGAGAAATTATTTAAATAATTTTTAGATTATATATTTATATTTATAAATAGAAATTAATATAATGAATATTACTTGTTTTATAATTAAAGTAAAATCATTCTTTCATTAAAAAATGTATTTTTCAGAAAACCAATCTCCATAATGCTTGAGGGTTTTATATTAAATTAAATTCTCCCACCTATATGAATTGATTTTTATAAAATTTATTCCATATTTTTAATCATCATAATTAATATCAGGAAATAAGTTCAACTTAATTTTTTAAAAATATGAATAGTAACTGTAATAAATATTTGTTACTATGGTTAAAGGAAAATAGGTTAATTAAGGGTAAAAATAATTTAACAAATAATAGAAACAAAGTAACCATAATATTATGAACATTTATATTTCCTTTAAATTTAAATTATTATTACATTTATTCCTTATTATTTTTACTTTATAAATGATTAAGTAATCTATTTGATATAAATTATATTTTGATATGATAAAACATAAATTATATTTTTGAGTAATATGAAATTTCAATTAAGAAATTACTTTGGATTAATTAATGGATTTTTGAAAAAAATTATCTTTTTTAAAATATTATTATTAAATTATTATTGATAAATTTAATTGATAATATAATTTTTATGATGTCAAATGTAACTTCTATAATGGTTCAGAAACTGTTATTTTCAAAAAACCTTGAATTTCTCAATAAATACCTATTTTATTTTAAAACTGAAAATTCATATATTTAGATAATTATTTTAATAAAATAAATATTATTTTTTTAATTAGCACATCAATGTTATCCAATGGTTAATTTTTCAAAATTTTCTGGGACAGTCGAATTTTCAGGAAAAAAGTAAATACAGTATAAATATATGATACATATTATGACATCTTAATGTCCCAAAAGTGATTTAATAAATTTTATAAAAGTGAATAAATGAAAAAAATATATGTTTAAAATTTAAAATAATGTCATTTTACGTTTATTTTATTAATTTTATAAATTCTTTATGAATCCTCCAAAACCTATAATATATTTTAAGGCTTTAAAATCATTTCTTTAAGGACATGGATCAATTCTACATTCGAAAGGGAAATATTTTAATAATTTAGGACTTTTTCTTATAAAATAATTAAAATCACCACTCTTTGGTAGAAACCATATGCAAAAACCATGGTAAGATTTTCGGTTTTGGTTGTTTTATTATATAGAGTCCAAAACCTATGTTTGAGAAATAATAAAGAACTCCCCTCTATTTTCCTTTATAAACCCACCAAAACTCCAATTTATCTTTACTAAAAACCATTAAGAATGTCCTAACTCTTCCTTACCATCTATAGATTCCTCCCAAGGTTCCCCTAATCTCCCAATAATCTCCTCCCAAGCTTTTTGAATCACCCACTCAAGGTAAGGGATTTCTCTCTTCTCATTTCCATTCAAACACCCTCTTTATAATTAGCCTTTTTAATCTCAATTGATTATATTGTTATTTATTTATAATGAGCCCTATAATTTAAAATTTATTCTCTAATAATGATATACCATTTATCCTATCTCATTATAGCATTTACCTAAGACGTTACCATACCAAAATTTAGTAACAAATCTCCCTCTCTTCTTTTTATTCAAGTACCCCTTTTATGTTGAGCCTCTTAATTTACATTTGTTATTGTTTGGGTATATTTTTATAAATCCACCTTAATTACCTTATGATATTTATGTGATGATATATCCCTTTCACTCTCATTAATCACTCCCATGATTCATTATATACCCCCATTACCATGTCGAAATTTAGTAAGGGATCTCTCTATCTCCTTTTTATTCTAGAACCTATTTTTTGTTATGCATCTTAATTTAAATTTGTTCTTATTTTGGTATGTTATATATATATATATTAATGAATTTTTTCTTTCAATGTGATGACATAACCCTTTAACTCTCATTAATCCCTCCCATGAAACTATGTACACCCATCTCCATGCCGAAATTTAGTAAGGGGTCTTATCCTTCTCCTCTTTATTCCACATATTTATTATATTATGCCTTTTATCTCCAATTTATAATGTTGGGATATGTTCTTAAATATTACAATTACTATCAATTTTATTTCTAAATTATGATATACCCCTTTCACTCCCATTAATATATCCCATGAACATTTATATTCCCCCGTTATGCTGCTGAAATTTTACCGCGATTTTTCCATGCCAGACAATTGTGTAGTGAATACCCATATACATTTACTACCAAGGGTGTTCACATTTATAAACTTATAATTATTTTATTTTGAACTTAAATGTAAATATTCTACACTCCTTTATCATGGAATAAAATTTTATGATAAATGATTCCATGTTTTATTATCTATGTGGCACACTTATGCATACGAATGAAATGAAAGTGATATGTGTGTATGGAATTATATATATATCCAATGAATTTTTTAATGTTTTAGTCTAATTATACATCATTAAAGGTATTAGGGAGTGAACATAATCCATCATGATACCTTTTACATCATAATTTCTTGGCAGTTATTTTTTGACTAATGTTTATGATTCCATGTTGTAAGATGTTTCCACATTTCCCATGTTTCCTTTATGTTATAATGCTATATCATGCCTCATTTTTCATGTTTATTATTCTAACCCATTTTATGTCTCATTTATATGCCTATTTTATAACATGTAATAATTTCTTCATGTTATTCCATGATTATTACCTTACTGGATTTTTAGCTCACCCCTTTCTTATATATATCCCCAGGTTATCCCATATAGTTTTATGTATGATGGAATAATATGAGAATGTTAAGGAATTTTTAAATAATGGTGATGAAATACCTATTTTAACTTGTTATGTAATGTACTTAATTCCCCAATACACTAGGCTTATCAATCTTCCAGGTTGTATTATGTGTAATCTTATATAATAAATCATAAATTTATGTGTAATAAAGAGCAGGGTTGTAATAATTATCATTAGAAATAAATCTTCATGGATGTTAGTTTGTTGATGAAATATGATATATTTTATAAATATTCAAATTCAATAACCATAATCATCTTCATTAATTTTTTTTAGAGATTACTGGAACATTGAGCAAACTAATTAATCTTTTCGAATATATGTTTTTATTTTTAAATCTTATATATATATCTTAATAATAATATAATCATAGAAATATACAGGCTTCTTATGTGAATTATCCATCCACATACGATGATTTTTATGATAACTAAACACCTTCATATCATAAAAAAATTATCTTTAAAATATACTATAAAGTCTATAATTTTAGTTTTAATTGTAAAATATTGAATATAGTGTTCTATAAATTGATAAAGGACATCATGTGTGGTCTATTTTTTAGAAATAAATTCTTTAGATCCAAAAAATAAATCTCCAGAGTATCTAAATTGATTATAATTATTATATAATGCTTGTTATAAAAAAGAGGAATAATTAATGACAAAAATGAAAAAATATATTATATGATTATATTTTATAATTTTACCCCTTTATTTAAGGTATTAAGAGCAACCTTTCATATATTATTTTTTATTCAAATATTGAAAAAAATTTATATTATTTTTAATAAATTTCAAATTATCCCATTTTAAATTATTTTATAGAAGTTATATGAGGATTAATGAGTCCAAATTTTTCATCATAGGGGTTTCCCTTCACATAGTAGTTATACATATAGATTTAGAAAATATGAATAGTATTTAAAATTAATCAAAATAGTAGATAAATTATTTTATAAATATATTATGAAAATGTACCTTTTTTATACATTCACAACTGAGGCTCCTTAAAATTCATGCTTGAGAATTTCATTTACACTCTCAAGACTATTCATTTCATTAATGGTCTCTATATATTTCTATTCTTCAAAATGAATGTAAGAAATATTTTTATCTTTGAAAGTCATATTTTCATGAACTTGTAATGTTAATAAATGTAGCAGTGGAATTGGAGGGGGTAAAGGTACTATCAGAAGGTCCTTTCAATTTATTGGTTGACCCTCTAGATTTTTTTGACTCAAACTTCTATTTCCCCTTTCATTTCTCTATTTGTAATAAAATATCTCAATTTACAACTTTTTTCATTAATTGTTAAGGATTTTCTATATAAAATAAATTGAAACGGTAATACCTTGTTATCATAGTGTATCTTTCTAAAATTATATGTACATTATGAAAAAAATATATTAGTAGGTTTGACCATGTGAACAACTAAATAATTAAGTGGAATAAGTAGCTCAGTGCTCAAATTATGAGCTATGTGATTCCCTACTCTCACATGATATTTTGGATTTTTTTGTATATTTAGAATATCTTCTTTGATATTATAAATTATAACTCGCATAAAAAAATTATGGATGGGTGCTGGTAGATATAAATCATAATCAATTTCACCATGAATACTTTTAGTACAATGAAAGTATCTGTATTTTTCTGATTCACATTTAGTGAAAATAGTTATGAAAAATTCAATTACCTCGAGTAAGGTAGACCTTTGAGGGAATGGATAGCCTCAAAGATTGGGTGTGTTGTTATTCATATAGTGGTTTATGGTGTGTTGTTTCTTATCCTAGAACCCTTCCTAAAAACTTGTCTAACTATAACATCTCCACCCTGGTCCGTAATAAATAGTGACCAGATCAGAGAGTTATGGGACCTCAGGCACACCAACCCATACACTAGAGGCTGTTGATGTAAGTCCCTAGCCTTAAAAATTAAATAATCTTGAATTAAGTTAATCATTCACATTTATGATCTTTTCAGGTTTATATCTTTAGATAATTAGGTCATAACTTATACAAAACATCTTGAATATTACATGTAGACACTTCTATTCAGTAACCATTTTTTCAGAAAAAAAACTCTTAAAAAAAGAAACATGTCAAGTTCAATGTTTTAGACAACATAACTTTTCCTTGATCCCATAATTAACCATATTCATATTTAAGTCCCATATAAAACATTTCAAAAACTTGGGATGAGAATAAAAAGCTCAGTAAGGGATACAAAAAGAAAGAGAACTGTTAGTTTTTCAAAACAACAAGTAAACCATGAATACTTTATCACAAGTAATACTTTTTACCTTTATGAAATAGTAAATAATATTTATTGAATAAAATCTCTTTTATTACCCTTTTTAAACCAAAATATTACCATAAAACCCATATAAAGCACACATAACATATAAAGGTAACTTGGGATATAAACATGCTTAAATGGAATAACCATACGGTCGACTTCCGTAGATATCACTAAATGGAATAGCCATGCAGACAACTTCCATAACCAATTAATTAGAGGTTATAATGTAACCAACCATCCTTGGTTTATCATATAACCACCCATCATTTGGTTTATCACGTAACCACCCATCAAATTTCTAAGTACTGTTACATAATCATAACACATAAAATATTACAAATATCAACATTTTAGTAATAACATTTAATTTGAAATCACAAGATATCATTTCATGATATTGAAATACTCAATCCATTTAAAAAAACATTTTCAATACCAAAACACCCACAAATGGAATAAGGGGTTTCTTTTCATTTAAAAAAAAACATTAAGGCTTATAGAGGAATCCAAAAAATGATTACGGTGGCAGAGAGGTCATTGTCACTGCATACGTTAAAAAAAATTCCTTTTGTCATTTAGTAAAATGTTTCATAAAAAAAATATTCCCTTTAAATGAAAATAAATGTCAATGGGGTTTATTATACACCTTATAAAAGCAGGAGTTGTATATTATCAATACATGCCTCAATGAAAGGAGATTGAGACAAAGTCCCTTACCTCATGTCCGACTTGACTCCTTCATTATTTAATTTCTTGAATAATAAACTTAAGTTAATTTATAATTGATTAAGAAAATTTTTCAAGTTTATTATTCCTTTTATATCACTTATTACCTTTATATAACAATTAGTTAATTATTTGAGTTCATATCGGACATTTTGTCGATGTTTGAAACTTGAGTAAAGAAATGAACTTTTTATAATTACAAATTGTCCATGTGGTCAAAATTACATTATATCCAAAATGATATTCATGATTTAGATATCATATATGTCACGACCCGACCTCGGGGCCCGTGCCGTGACTACCCCAAGGCCGCCTTCCATAGGCCAGGGGCTGGCGACTAGCACCAAGGCGTAAAATCCCGGTAAACAGGGAAGGCTTTGCCTTTATAAGTAACAACCACCACAGAGTCAGCAAGCGGAAAGTAACTACAAGTGCAGAAAAGTAAAGGGGGCCGGAATACAAGCCCAACTGAAAGTACAACTGAAAAAGTAAAGAACAGCAACTGAAGAAAAGACGGCGGCCTCGTGTCGTCCACTGGCAATCCCACCTGAAGGGTGGGTACAGATAGCCTCCAGGCTCCTCGGGTCCCACGTCCGCTCCGAGCACGTCCCGCCCAGTGGTCCACCTCCAGGTACCGTCCTGCTCCACGCCCCAACCGAGATCAGTGCTGTCCGTCGTCTGCATCCAACACAACAAGGTGCGGGCATAGCCCGTGCAGGGGTGAGTATAAGCTACTCAGTAAGGACCCCGAGACCCCCGAAGGTCTCCCGAAATCCACAAAGGATATAGCACAAAAGAAAGATGCAATCACGAAGTAACATCTGACTCGACTTAGGTATATGCCCATACATATACCTAAGTCCCCAATTCTAGCTCTGCTCACGAGCTCAAGAACAACTCAATCCACGCAGGAAAGCAAGACTCAAATCCACAAGGAGAGTAAACAGTAAATCCACAAAGGATAGTTCAACACAAACCACAAAGGAGAGTAACATAAGATTCAGCTCAACCAGGTATACTTTTTCAGATGACGTCAAAGATGATCACTGATCCATCTAAGTCGTCGGACCCACGAAGGATCGATAGGTACTAACCCCCGCAAAAGACCCACACAGGATCGGGCTCACACAGAACCTGTAGGCAGTGGCTCACACAGAACCGGTAGTAAGAACCCACATAGGATCGGGCTCACACAGAACCTATAGCACAGATCCACGTAGGATCGCTGAGTGCAGTAGTCGACGCAGTCCACTGAGGATCTCTGCACAGTCGTCGCCGCAGTCCACGAAGGATCTCTGCTCTGCCATCGTCGCAGTCCACTGAGGATCTCTGCTCTGCCGTCGTCGCAGTCCACAGAGGATCTCTGCTCTGTCGTCGAAGTCACAGCCAGCGCTAGGGTTCCCGCACACAGCGAGCTCGTTTAGGGGGGGTCCGCTCCACGAGCCGAGAGGCTGATACATCAACTGACACGTAGTCCGAAGTTGATGTATCCAAAAGTTCCGTATCGACAACAGGATCTCAACGCAACAGACGGCGCGTCAATCGGACGCCCGGTCTGAGAGTTATTGGCATTTTCGCCCCAGGGGCCCGATTGGTTTTTTAGGGAAAAACCAACCCGACCGTACTCCGCCTGTATCCGATCCTCGGGCGGAGTATGCCAAAAGTTCCATCTCACTTAGAGGAAACTACCACAGCTGACGGTACGTCGATCGGACGTCCGTAGCTCAAGTTATGAGCGTTTCCGCTCCGAGGGCCCTGTTGGTTTCGTGTACGAACCAACCCGGCCGAACCCAAAGTCTTCCGAAACCTTGAGTATAATATACCGAAACGACCGTATCGATCCATGTATCGCGTAGCCGCTGACGGTTCGTCAATCGGAGGTCTCAGGCCCAAGATATGGGCAAAAGACCGAAGAAGGTCCGAAAACGGGGGTTCTGGGCCCGGGGCGACCCGGCTAGGCCGGGTCCGGTCTGGCCTGGGCGCGGCCCGGCCGACCGGACCGGCCGGCTCGGCTTCGGCCGAGCGGCCGAAGGGGCGCCGCGGGTTTGACCCGCGGCTTAGGTGGAACGCGGCCCCGCGGGGGGCCGCCTGTCACGCGGACGCGGCCGGGCCGCCGCGTCCCTCCCCGGTTCCGCGCGGCCGCGGAACCGGCCGCCGCCTCCGCGGCTTCAGCCGCGGCGGATCTCCTCCACGGCGGCGCGCCGGGCGCCGCCGCCTTCCGCGGGCCGCCGGAGTTGCTCCGGTGGCCCGTTTTGCCTCCCGTCTGCGCCGTTGCTCCTCCCGGGGGCCGATCTTCACTGCGGGATCAACGGATCGCCCTTGCCGCACGGTTCGTCGTCGTCCGCCAAATCCGCACAACAAAAGATCGGCGGAGGGTTGCCGGGTCTTGTTCGTTATATCTGCACCCTCCGTGTTAGTCATAAACAACGGGAGGAAAAGAAAATAATCAACAACAATTTTAATTAAATTAAAATTGTTCGGAGATCAGGTTTTTTATTTTAAAAGAATAAACACGGGGAATAAAATACTCCAACAACCCTTACCTTGTCGTCGTCGGACGTGAGGTCATCGCGGAATCGCTCGTCGCGGAAGGAGGGGATCGTCGCGTCGTTGCGGAGGAGACGTTCGTCGCACCGCGGGAAAAAACGTCGCGCCGACGATCTCCGGATCAAGATCAAACGGATTTAATTAATTTAAATCCGTTGATATCGAATTATAAAAAGGGGAGAATTAGAAGATTCGATTCTCACCTTTAACCGCTGATCGTAGGTCCGCCGCGGAAGAAGAGGCGCCGTAGAAGAAGAAGGAGAAGGTCGCGGAAAATTTTGTTGACGTCGCGGATCGTGCATCGTCGAATTCCGGTTCCGGCGTTCTTCGCGTTCTTCGCGTTCTTCGCGGGGAGGGTGGGGGTTTAGAGGATCTCGCACAACAGGAGGATCCTCCAAAATAGACAAGTTTGTCTATTTTATTATTTTGCCAACAAACGCAAAACGCATAAGTAACGACCCATTAAATTCGTTGAATTAATTCAACGAATGAAACAGCCCATTTAATTCACAAAATAAACCGCCCAATTAAATGGTCTGTTAAGAAATAAAGAAAACGTGTCGGTTGACTTTTCAGTTACTTTGACGGGTTTTCGCGGGTGCGTTACTTAGTGAAAGAAACGGCGGGGCTCGTGCGGGCCCTGCCTCACAAATATCCTACCAAGAGGGTAGGATATTTCCGGATAGCACCCTATCCGCTTTAACTCAGTTCAAGTGGCTTCCAAGTGACTTCCAAGCAGCTTAAGTGAAATAAAATAAAGTTGTCGCACAAATTTTATTTTATTTCTGTCTTAAAGCCCCAAAATTTAAAAACCACGTCTGAGCAAACACAACTCCGGAAGAGGCGTTTCTAAGAAAATACCGGCACTGCGATTTCATCGGTGCCCTCAGAATTCGATTCCGGGCACCGGTTCAAAAGATAGAAAAACCCGCTCGTCCGTTCACTGAACGTACCCGAGCCAAACTTCGGAAATTGATTCCGGGCACACCGGGCCTCGGAATCAGGTGCCGTCTGAAGCTGCGCTCTTGTAAAATTCCAAAGAAAATTAAGAAAAAAAATTCCTTGAAATTTGCGGGTCTTTACAATATATATCATATATATTCAGTATATATGTATTTATAATAGTCCATAAAATTTGGATATAATAAATTAATTGCACCGTTCATGGAGACGGTAATCCGTACGTACATATGAATGATACTTTCAATTATTTTTCACATTTAAAGGAATGAAAACTAAACGATACACAGGTAAATTATAATTAAAAAATAATATATATGTTATATATTTTATAAAATTTCATTAATTCCATCCTTTATATGTTCCATGTATAGCATGAACGAGTCATATTACTTTGAGGGGGTGGTAGTTTGCACTTCCTCAAATGAAATTATCATATATATATAACATGAAAAGCAAAAAGTTATATTCAAAAAGATAATTAAATAAGAATATAGATAAAATAAATAAAATAAATAAAATATATAATTATATTTCCATAATAATGGACACCATGAGAGGTGGTAGGAGAAGATTGAACAATCATCGTTTCGTGAGGCAACAGTTTGCCGTACACAGAAACAGTTTGTTCGTATCCATTAGATGGAGGTGTGTGTAAGTGTAGTTATAATCATTATCATAAAAACAACCTAGTATATTTAGGATACTGGTGTTGTTATATAAACAAATAATAATAAGATCATAGGTAGTGGATAAGGAAAACTAATGGAAATAAACTTGAGAGAAGACATTACCTCAAATCAGGTAACTTCTTTTGATTTGAGCCAAAGGGCTCTCTTGAATTGCATTCTGCCTAGGGGAAGGCTTCTAGGAGGAAGATAGGGATGTTGGAAGATTATTTTGGTAGAGTTTGGATGAGACAAGGAGATTTATAGGTGTGAGTAATGGGTTAGAGGTGGTGTACTTTTATAAGATGGAGGAGGGGCTCTTTAGGAAAGTTTGAAAGTATTATTTTATTATAAAATGATTTTAGGTTTCAAAAGGTCCAAAAATCATTAAATTAGAATATAAGATGAATATAAGTCGAAATAAAATCATCCAATAAGAATTGGACATGTTTTGGATAATTTTTTAATCCTTTTCTTTTTTATTTAACCCTTTATTAACTTATTTAACTTTTACCATGTCTTCTTGTATATTCATACTATATGGTTAATATATTTACTATAAAATGAAAAGTTACCCAAAATGGATCATTAATGACATTTTTAACATCATATATGTCATTTTTCTGAATCTTATATTTTATAACTATTTTATCATTTAATAAAATATCAATTGATTTAAAAACTCATTTATGTCAATTTTTATACTATTCATATCACGACTTTTTAAAAATCCATAAAAACTTGATCAATTCAAAAAAAACTTCATTAATTCAAATATAACAAGTCATAATCATCCATAAAATTCGTGTATGGCATAAAAAGTTTCAAAATAGATTTATTTTAATATTTATAATCTCATTTATTTAAAACATTCATTAATGAGGTAATCATTACATCCTCATTGTGTCATTAATAAATTTATTCATTTGATATCTAAAAATTATAAATAAAATACCATGATATATGATTTTTTTAGCTTTATAATGACTATTTATAGTCAAATATTTCAATTATATAACCCCATATTAAAATTGTTCTAGAAAAATAATACATGTTTATGATATTTGTATTTTTACTTTAAATAAAAAGTTATTAATGTAATTATCTTACCCAACTGGCTTCCAAAGGCAAACAGTTCTATACAAGGATTTTATTGGTCAGCCATGACTCATAAAATATGGGTAGGACAAGTGTTAAGGTAATTTTATATTATTATAATATTATTTTTACCTTGAATTACCCTATTTACCTTTAACTACGGTAAATAAAAATCAAAAGTTACTATTCACCAAAAATTATTTTCATTCTATTGAACCACATTTTACTTACTAATGACAACTATGTATGTATTATTTTTGAAATTCAATTCACAGAAGTAGTAAAATTTCATTTAAATGAAAAAGTTGGTTTTTTAATTATTATGGAGTGTTTTTCACTATTCATCAAAAATTGAACATTTTTATAAAAATACCAAAAATTCACCCAAAGGTAATTTTGATATTCCAAATTCAAAAATGATGTCTATTTTAAAAAATTCAAAACATATAAGTTTCATTGATTAATTTAAAATTAATTTTCGTTGTCAAAACTAGAGGGTGTATTTTTAAGAAGTAAAAACTACAAAAAAGATTGACATGTGTTTATGTCCAATTTCAAAGTGAAATTACTTCCAATGAACAACATTGAATTAAATGGTAAAAATATAAACCAATTAAACTTTAAAACCATTTAAAAAGGTAATCTAACCATATAAATAAATCATATGAAAAGACAGTTTTGACTTAAAATGCAGTATTTTTCACTATTCATTAAAAAATGAACTTTATCAGTAAAATACCAAAAATTTACCCAAAGTAAATTTTGATATACTGCTTCTAAATAAGAAGTTTATTTTGTAAAATGAAACATATAAAAGTGAGAAAAACTAGATTTAAAAAGGGTTTACCATAAAAAGGCGGTAAAACTACCTTTTTAAAAATATTAGAGTATTTATGCTTAAAATTGGATTCATTCTCATTTTAAGCCTCTAAATTTTATTATATAAATTTAAAAACATTTAACAAAAATTTAAAAAACATGTTTAATAATAATATGGTTAGTTCTATTCATTCCCACCAATACAACTACCAGGCATTAACTACCATTTAAAATAATAATAATATTATATTATTTTTTAGTATAAATCAATATTGTGTTCAATGTAAGATTTTAGAGAAATACGTTGTTGATTTTTGAGTACACTATCAAACATAACATCACTTTTTAGTAAAAATTAATATTTAATTCAAGAAATATTAATAAATATGAAAATTTCATATTCTTTATTTACCTAAGATGTTATAGTTGACTCATAATAGGGATATAGGGTAATATGATGGGAATAATATAACCCCAAATTAGAGTGCACATGTCATAACCCAACCCATCGAGGTCTGACCCGTTACTACCCCAACCCTGCCTCTAATAGGTCAGGGGCTGATGACCAGCGCTGAGTAGGAATATCCCACAAATGGGAGGCATTAGCCTAAAGTAATTATATACATGCACACATATCCAATCCCAAACAAATATAAAATGTAAAAAAACTAAAAAAATTCTTGCATACATCTAAGACCCCATAATAGAGTACAATACTAAAGTAGTGAAAGGAGAAAAAAATGGCCAAATAAAAGCCCAACAATTTTTTTAAAGTCCAACCTACTCTAAGGGAGAGGACTATGTCAAATTCAAGATCTTGGTAAATCAACTCAGTCTGAAAAGCTCCAACTATGCTCAACCCACTCCCTATCCTCCCAGGACACCGTCAAATGAGCCGTTATCTTCATAACACATGACACATGTGGGAAAAGACCATGTAAGGGTGAGTATAACAATACTCAGTAGGAAATCTTAAAAATACTAAACATGAAGCACCAAGTATATTCATATCAATACCATATATAACAATCAATGTATTATAGAAACACCTTGATATACACAGAAAAGACACCATGTCACTAGGCAGTCATAACCAACTGTCAGCCACAAGATTCTTCTCAAAACAATGCTCGTTCCTAGAGAATCAACTCCACAAGCCACACTATCATCATAGACACTCAATGAAGAAGTATAAATCATTGGTACCCACCCAAGAAAGATCAATGGTCTAAGAAGACCCTGATACTTAGATAGGGGGTCACACACAGAACCAATGGGGGAAACCATGAACCAAATCTTGATCAATCCTTTATGTAGAGGATCGTAGGTCAATGATACCACAAATCCTACTGATATGACATACTATATGGAGGATCAATTCCCTGCTTAGGGAGGTCACACTGATTCTTTGAGCCCCATCTAGGGAACAAGGATGATAGAGGATTTCAATCCAATCTCACGGAGGGACACCAAAACTCTATCTGAGACTCGGCCTATAAAGGGGATCACAATCCTATGATGTGAATATAATTCTGAATTGTACCCTCAAGGGAAAGGACCAAGAGAAAACACTCAACCAATAATGGTATAAACTCATAAAATGAAGATCTAGAAACATTCTTGAAGGGGGTTCATGATGTGTACTAGGGGTATATGGTGTGTCCAGCTATCCCCATGCCATCTCGTGTGGAAGAGCTTCACATGTCATGTATGTCTCAGTATAAAAAGTGTCTAGAAGGAGTAAACGGTGTGTATACACACACGATACCCAACCCGTTTCACCCGAATGTATCCATGTACAGTGGCCATGTTTGGGTACACCGGGCCATGTTAGTGTCCAAGTACATGAAATGTCATTGGATGTGTACTTTTACCCTATATGTGTACTCTATAAAGTACACACCGAGGCAACCAGGAATAGACACATGCCATTTGATTTGGGTCACATGTCGTGTGATCTTTATCTTCATCCCGAAACCCTAGCCACCACTGAACGACCCCCACATGACGTGTAATACTAATTTACATGATGTTTTTCTCGATATTTTTTAGATCTGGAGGTTTTTCTACTATTATTTCTTATGTTCCATTTCCACCTCCATTATAGCTAAATATCATGCCCTAGATTGAAAATCTATGTCAATCGATCCCTGACGTCACTTGTTCACTGGATCCGACCTTCAAAATGCACCAGAAATTAACCCCCAAAATCCAATTTTCCATGCACATACTAAGAAGATGAAGAACCTTAAATCTAGTATCATTTTACATTTATCCATCCATTATTGTTGTCAATTATTGAACTGAAACCACCATCATGTTCTGTACCCATGGTTTTGATCCGTTGCACCAAAGAATGTTCTCTAAATGATCGGGAACCAGGTATTGGTCGTAATGTTGGAAAAAATAAATGACAATGAAGATTGAATGAAGAAATATGGGAGAAAAATATAATCCATAAAAATGTGAGGAATTAACCTTGACTGTTGTTAATTTGGCCTTGATTCCTTGTCATAGAAGAAGAGGAATGAAGATGAAAAAATCACCATAAACAAATATAAAATCCCATCAATTAAAATTCTACTGATGATGCTTATATCAATTGCATTCATGGAATTGATCTATGTTATTCTAAAATTAATGAACATGATGAAAATAATAAATAAAAAAATACTACATAGATTTTGGATCAATCTTTGGCAAAGAACAGTTGTGTTACCATTGTTGACATGATCCACGAACTCCGTTATGATCCACAATTCTGTCTTGATCTGTCATCATTTTCTAATAAATATCTCCAATAGTTGTATGAATCTCCAGGTTTTGAGTGCCCAAACCCGATGAAATCCTAAAACCATACATTTAAAATAGAATTTTTTTTCATCAAAATAAAAGAAAAATAATTATTTAATTTATTTCATTCATTTAAACCCATGATGAATTTTTCCCAAATGGCATATGCCAACAAAGGTTATGTTGTGCATAGCGTAAAGACCACATTCTAAACTCAAAAGTTACATTAGATTTATGATCTGGGATCCCATTGGGGAGTTATTCCAAATTTTCTAGAAAACTGAGCACATGTTCTATTTAATTTATTTAATATATTTCGAAAATTTATTTCAGGCACATCGGGCTTCAAAATCGCACACCGTCTCAACACTTGGTCTCGAAAAAATCCATATAATATCCAAAAATAATATACAAAAAATATGATTCATTACATTCTCCCCACATTAGGTATTTTCATCCTAAAATGATAAAAACCTACTAAAAAGATAAGGGTACTGGGATCGTATTTGAGTCTTCCACTCACAGGTGCACTCCTGAAGATTACCATGCTACCACCAGACATACACAAGGGGAATCAATCACATAGAAGGATCCTCTCTAAACAAACTTCTATCTCTATTGGGTACTCTACATAGGTATCTCCATCCTTAATATCCATCTTGGACTAGTTGATAATGTGTGACGGGTCATGCATGTGCCTCCTCAGTTGCGACATGTAGAAGACATCGTGCACCCGATCCAACTGCGATGGTAGAGCTAAGTGGTATGCCAAATTTCGAACTCTATGTATTATATGTAAGGGACCAATGAATCATAGAGATAATATTACACCGCGGCCAAATATCCTTAATACACATCGAGGTGGGACTCTCAGAAACATGTGCCCCCCTCCTCAAACCCCAGAGGTCTCCATCGCTGGTCCACATAAGACTTCTAATGGCTCTATACAATCCTCATCCACTCCTGGATGATCTACACCTTCTCTATAGTAACTCACACCAACTCTAGGCTCATGAGTGCTGAATTGCCAGGATCAGTCCAACAAAGTGGTGACTTTCATGGTATCCTATAAAAATCCTCAAATGGATCCATACTAATGGTGGAATGGTATTTTTTATTGTACATAAACTCCACCAAGGGTAAGTGATCCTCCCAACTTTGGACAAAGTCTAACATGCAAACTCACAATATTTTTTCTAAGAACTGAATGGTCCGCTCTGTCTGTCCGTCAGTCTGGGGGTGAAATGCCATGTTCAAGTGTAACTGAGTCTCAAAGACCTCCTGTAATCCCCTCTATAACTGAGATGTGAAGCAATTACCAAGATTAGAGATGATATTTGAGGGAACTCCATGGATCTATACTATCTCTTTCATGTAGAGACATCCCAAACAATGAAACCCTGCTCTTTATTACACACTAAAACATGATTTATTACATAAAATTCACTTGATACAACATAGAAGATTGAGAGGTCTAGTGTCTTTGGGGATTAATATCATTAAATAACAACTTAAAACATGAAATACAACATATTTATTGAAAAATTTCTTTACATGACCACTATATTCCCTTGTACGTAGCATTGCATGGGATAACCTGAGGACATGCATAAGAAAAGGGTGAGCTATAAAGCCTTGTAAGGGAATAAACATGGAATAACATGAGCAATACAATAAATGTTAGAAAATAGGTATATTAATAGATCACAGGAGAAACATTAAAATAAAGGCATGATAAAACATGATAATCATTACATGGAAATGTGGCAACAACACTCAACATGGAATTAGCATGAGCTAAGGCTCATTTCACATGGAGCATGAGTAAACCCTCATTGCACATGGAGCACGAGTAAAACCTAGTTGAAATTGAATTATCATGAGTAAAAAATCATTGCACATGATGTATCATGATACTATACTTTACCTAATGCATTGGAACGCTATCAGGGCACACGCTTCTTAAACATTTCATTTCATGCATAAGTGTGCCACTGGATCATATAACATGAAATAAATCAACATAATAAGTTATTACACAATTAAGTAATGTGGAATAAATGAATTAAAGTACCATTAAATATTTATATGTTCATAAAGTTTAATACCCTTGATAGAGACATGGGTATGGTATTCACTACACAATGATCTTGGCTTAGAAAAAACGCGGTGCAATTTCGGCAGCATAACGACGTGATATAAGGATTCATGAAAATGGTTGATGAGAGAGTAATGGGTTTATCATCATATTTACATGAAATGGAAAGTAAGGGGTTCATATAGATACATTTCTCAACAAATTTAATGGAATTTAGATGCATAATACAAAATAATTACTTGGATGTAAAAGAGGAGAGATAAACCCCTCACGGAATTTCAGCATGGTAACAGGTGTACATGGGTGGCATTAATGAGAGATAAAGGGGTATAACATCATCCAAATATAAATAGGGAAGTATGGGGTAGGTGATAAATTATACCCTAACATTTTTAATTGAAAACAAAATGACATAATAACTTAAAGAAAATTGGACAAAAATGAGAAAGGAAGAAATCCCTTACATGGAAGTGTGATCCCAAAAGCTTGGGAGAGGCTTGAGAGAGGATTCTTGGGAGCTTGGGGCACCTTGGGAGGATTATAGAGAGATTAGGTCAGGGGTTTGTTGAACTCCAAATGATTTTAGTGAATAGGAAGTGGGAGATTGGGTGAGTTTATATAGGAAAGAATAAATAATTCATTATTATTTAGGTTTGGGACACATCACATTAAACTAATCAAAACCACAAACCAGCCCATAATTTTTGCCGATAGTTTTTTCAAAAGGGGAGTGGAAAAAAATATTTTATAAGTACAATGTCCAAACTTATTAAAATAATATTTTTTCTTATGTGGAGGTGAGTCACACTCTCAAGGAAAACAATTTAAAAAGACAAAATATTTTATAAGCCTTGAAGGGTCTACTAAAGCTTTATAAAATAAATTAAAAAACCCAAAATAAAATTATTTTAATGTTAAAACATATATTATCCGAAAATAATGTTTATATTATTTTATTACATCACTATTGGGTCATTATGATGTCATAAAACACATTATATATTTAAACGGTATTTAATTTTTACCCAAAAAATCGACTGTCTCGGAAAATTTTGAAAAATTCACTGTTGGATAATTTTGATGTCCTGATTCCAAAAATAATATTCCTTTTAACTAAATAATTTTCTAAATATGTGAATTTTTTTACTTTTAAAATAAAAACTGACATTTATAAAAAATTCATGGGTTTTGACAAAAACAGCTTTCAAACCTTAATAAAAATTACAATTGCATTCATAAAATTATATGATAATTTATATTTAATAAAAATTAATTTATTAATAATAATAATATTTTATTAAAATATTATTTAATTCAAAAATCCATTAATTCATCAAAATAAATTTCTTAGTTGAATATTAACTAAAAATACTATTTGTGCTTTAAAAACTATTTACAAAGTAACAATAATAAAAATAATGTATATTATCTATATAAGAATAATGTACATAATTTTAGTACTAGGGTCTTGTTATATAACCCCTTAAAACACCTGAATAAGACCTTAGGGTAAGGTGCGCGATGGTAACAGACTCTTAGGGTGGCTCGGTTAACATTGCTCGAGTGGTAATCTCTATCAACTTACACTTATATCATAGGTGGTTCTGCTCGAGCTTAACATATTCAAGATCGGATTGGGATTGGTCAAGATGGAAGCCCAATGATTCCACCTCCTTTTCGAGCTTCAGAAAATGGGCTTCGTATGGGGCAAGTCTACTAGATGAGGCAATCGTTTCCTTTATCTGAGTAAATTGGATTTGTTAAAGCGCTATATTTATAATAATCATGTGATCACTGTTCAATGACTATATTAGAAACGATCACAATTCTTAACGGTTTTTTAAAATCCAAATCATAGAACCAAATAAGTTGATAAATTTTATATAACCATAATAAGAAATTTAAATAGACCAAGAGAAATTTTCATTAATAAGTTTTTGGGTCGTTACAATCTTCCCCCCTTAAGAAATTTCACCCTCGAAATTTCCTTTTCCCACACTAAAAAAAATGTGGGTAACTCTGCTTCATCACTTCCTCTGATTCCCACGTCACTTCTTCAAACTTTTGGTTTTCCACAACACCTTGATGAGGGGTATTATCTTATTTCGTAGAACTTTTTCTCCATGATCTAAGATCTTCATTGGTTTCTCCTTGTAAGAAAGATCATCCTCTAGATGTACTACCTCTGAAGAGAGTACATGTGAAGGGTCTGGTATGTACTTCTTTAAGAGGGATACATGAAATACATCATGTACTTTGTCCATGATAGGTGGAAGTGCTAGTCGACAGGCCACAACCCAAACACGATCAAAAATCTCAAAGGGGCTGATGTACCTAGGACTTAACTTTTCTTTCCTTCCAAACCTCATGATTTTCTTCCATGGAGATACACTACTGGAAATTCGGGCTATAGCCACGATTTTAATCTGTGGCTATAGGTCTTAAAACCATGGCTATAGGTAAAAGCCACTGTTTGAGGAACCGTGGCTAAGTTTGGCGTGGCTATAGGCTTTGACCTATAGCCACAGTTTCAAACCTTGTCTATATCCCTATATCCATGGTTCAAACCGTGGCTCTAGACCTATAGCCACGATTAAAACCATGGATATACACATAAATCCACAATTTGAAACTATGGTAGAATATTAAGGCACACAGGGCTATAACCAAAATTTTAAACTGTGGCTATACAGTTATAGCCACAGTTTAAAACTGTGGCTATAGGGTTTCCCATTTCATAAAAAACACCCCTAGATCTTGAACCCTCCCCCCCAGGATAGACCCTGGACACCCCCCAAACCCTGGACACCCCCCCTAAACAGACCCTGGACACCCCCTGGACAGAACCTAGACACCCCCTAGACAGACCCCCCTGGATAGACCCCCCCCAGATCATGGATAAACCCCCCAGAACATGGAAATACCCTTAGTACAGACCCTAGACACCCCCTGGACACCCCCAGACCTTGGACACCCCCCTGGATAGACCCTGGACACCCCCCTAGACAGAACCTGGACACCCCCCCTTGATAGACCCTGAACACCCCCTGGACAGACCCTGGACACCCCCTAGACAGACCCCCCAGACCATGGACATACCCCCCAGGAAAGACCCAGACAGACCCTGGATAGACCCCCTATGCCTAGACCCCCTAGGACAAACCCTTGACACCCCCAGGTTAGACCCCCCAGACCCTGGACACCCCCAATACCCTAGACACCCCCCAGATAGACCCCCCCAGACCTTGGACAGACCCCCAGGACAGATCCTAGACACCCCCAAACCCTAGACACCCCTCCCTCCTGGACCCCCACCCCTTGAAGCACCCCTTCCCCCATGCAAAGTCCCCCCTCCACTCCCCCCCCCGCACAACCCCTCCCCACTTCACACCCCTTCCCTTACCCTTCACACCCCCTACCCCTAGCACACCCCCTTTCCCTAGGACCCCCTCCCTCCTGGACTCCCTCAGACCCCCACCCCCTGTAGCACCCCTTCCCCCATACAAAGCCAAGGGGACTATATTGGAAACCTCTCACTCAAGTTTCCTCACTAAAATTTGTAATTACACAAATAGAATACCACATGGAAGGATATATGGAAGAGAGTTAAATAGTAAATATCATAGAAATTGTCATTTTAATCAAGTATTACTAGGAAGGAATACAACTTCCAATATGGTAGTGATCCATACATATATTTACAAATAGAAAGATAACAAAAATTTGTTTGAGAATGAAATTTAAAAAAACAAATTATTTAAGGTAGAAAGAAACAAAAGGGAGATCAACCCTTAGAGGATCAAAGTGAATACATGTAAGAAGAGAAGGATTGAGTAGAGGATAGGTAGAGTTCTAATAATAAGTTAGAGCTGGAAAGGGAATTTTCACTGTTGAGAAGAGAAGTGAAGATCTATTTTCAAGAGTTTTCTAAACCCATTTATTTATATCTTATTTTATTTTCTAACATTTTGGTGTCATAGGATATTTGTAATATATAAATTTAAAATTTATATTAGATAATCTAATTTATTCACCCAACTATTGAATTTTTCCACTGCCCTGCAGACCCCCTGCCCCCTACCTGTTTTCCCTCCCCCACTTCCACCTTACACCCCTTCCCTGCAGACCCCCCAGTAGACCACCACCCTCTCCCCCTTGCATCCCACCTGCACCATCCCCCTTCCCACCTGCCCTGTAGATCCCCCTACAGACCAACCCCTACCCTACAGACCTCCCCATTCCCCCTACCCCTACCCCTCCACCCACCCCCTCTCCCTCCCCCCTGCCCTGCAGACCCCCATGCCCCATGCCCCATGCCCCTGCCCCCTCCACCCTCCCCTCCCCCTGCTAGTTCCCCCACCCCCTTCCAGTTGATTCCCAATGATACTCATCCTCTATATGTTGAAGGAGAATGAATTCATCTCAGTTTCATCAATTTTTTTTTCTGAAACTTTACTACAAGAACATTGTGTTAGACTACACTAGGATGGTCATGATACATGTCTCACATGCCTAATTTTTTAAGAAAATTAGCATGTCACCACAAGAGTGATGAATATGGAAGATTTCATTGAAATGGGAGGATGGGATTTTAAAACATATCTTTATGGTTTTCATTTCCCAGTCTATATTTCTCTTATATAATTAACACATGCCCATGAATTTTGTTATTGATTCCATCTCCATGTGGACATAATTTAATAATTTCACTTGCTTCTTTATCAAGGTGACAACCTAATGATAAAATTTTACTAGAATTTCAATTACATTATATATTTAGACAATCCCATAAATGTCTTTCTCATTTCTGGAAGTGAGGGATTCTTATGCTTTCCACATATAAGTAAAGTATGGATCTTCAGTTATGATCTGGGTAGGAAGGCTGTTATATCTTCTTCTATCAATACATATAAACATCTTAGGCTCATAATCTAAGGAATACTATTCTCATCACCTATATAATCCTAGCTTCATCACCAAAGTCATCATAGGCTAGTCACCCAAGGTATTTTAGGCTCATAACCTAATGAGATCTAGGATCATTACCTAAGTAATTCCATGTTAATCACATGAGGAAGGATGGGATTATGATGAATTAAGAAAGGTGAATCATCCTATTACTATCACATAATAAATCTTATACTTTTCATATATGGAAAGGTAGGGTACTCTTATGCTCATCACATAATTTTAGTCATTATTTTAGGTCTAGTGGGGAATAAACCCCTTATGCTCATGACATAAGTTTGGTCATGATTTAAATTCCAGTGGGGAATAATCCTCTTATACTCCTCACATAAGAAAAGTAATGGTTTAATGACTAGTGGAGACTACTATGAGGTTTAGAGTACTCTTGGAAGATGGTCAGGAATTAGATATATTGTTTAAAAGTGGTTGATGTGATGGTGATGATATTGGGATGTTGTGAATTAACCATGAAGAGTTGTACTATGTGTCCTGTTTGAACATGAATCAAAACCCTAATAGTCTGATTTACATAATTTTATGTTTATATGATAGGATCATTGATATTGTTTAACATCATGCGGTAAAGATGCTTTTGTTGTGAAATAAGTGACAATATGTTATGTATTAAGTCTACGCATTAGTGTTTCCAAGTTTGGTTCAACGTGGTATGTGGCTTAGGTGTAGGAAGATTGTGGGGTGCACACCTAGTATGATTCCCACTTGGAGGTATAGATCATGCATATCTCTCTATAATTTATGGATTGTGCTTATTTGGGGTCTTTAGTGACTCATGTGGTCAAGGATGAACTCTATATTCCTATAAAAAAACATTTTGGATATCAAAATTGTGCAACTAGAATGAATAGATAAGATAATAATTCTAAGGACTCTGTAGAATGGTTATAAACCTTGGATTACCTAAGAGTATCACATTCTTGTATGTTTATAGGAAAAAATATAGAGTAAAATAATAAAGAAATTATGGAAACAATTTTTTTAAAAAATCAGGCAATTATAGAATTCAAATTAAAGGTTTAAGAAGAGAGACCTACCTCAACCTCAAGACGCGTTGCTTTAGATGATGAAAACTCAAATATTCCTTTTTTATACTTTCATGCATACACAACAATCACCATTTCAAACTCTCTTGATATTTGAAGGAAATGTGTGAAGAATTAACAGTGTAAGAATTATAAGTAAGAAAATAAGTGTCTATGAGAAACTAACAGTGTCATTGAAAAATGATAAACATATTGACACCATGCCATAGGCTATACTGAAATCATGATTTCAAAGAAGTACATGCCACAAAAATGCCTTCATATGTGGAGGATGTTATTCTAGTAGAGTGAGATTTTTTTTCATGTCTTCAAGAAGCAATGCTACAAATATAAGGATACAATGTAGCAAGTATGGTGGATCATTAATGTTAAGGAAATGAAGTCATGAGCTATTCATGAAAACATTGTGTATACACCACAACATCTACGAAACACTAATATCATTATATAGTAGAATTCAATGTATAAAATAAGAATAAAATTTACATATAAAATGTACCTCAATATCAGTATCACCAAAACCATCACGACCCTCATCATCTCCTTCAGAAATACCAACATCATTATTTCCTCCTCTCAGACCACTATCATCATCAACATCTACATTGGCATACGCACCTAAATCAATGGCAGGAGCAGAAGAATCCTCATAAACCAAACGTAAATAAATGAGAACTCATTTAATTAATGAAAACATAAAAAGGTTATCACTAAAATCAACAACTCAATCCAAATTTAATTTAATCATAGAAATTCATACAAAATGTGTAAATATAGAAATTCCAGAGATTTTATTGGAATTTGATAGAATAAAATAATGAATTCCATATAAAAATTTATGAAATTTCTAGTTCAATCACTCCCCCCAGTTTTCAAAAACCACTTATTTAAGGAGTAACATATATAAGAAAAAAATGATGCTTAGGGGAGTTATCCATGGAGGGTGATGTCTGTAAAGGACACATGGTTTGATCAGAGCACGAAGATAGATTATTTTTCGGCATTAACGATGATGAAAAACTGAAAAGGATCTGTAACACCATGGGTTATGTTTAAATGATTTTTGATGATGTGATAAGCTAACTATTCATCTGAAGTGGTATATGTGTCACAAATTTAAATTAAACAAATAATATAAAAAATTACAGGCTATTGTAGTTACAGATGGAATAAAATGAACAATATTCAAGGAAAGGAAAGAAAACATCACTAAATGACAAATGAAAATTACAAAATGAAAACAGCCACTAAATAACAAAACAAACCACTGACCTGAATCCGAGAAGAAATGGGCTCTAAAACAGAATTTTTTTAAATCACCACTGAGAAAATATTGAACTTTTTCCCTAAAATATAAATTATTAGGACAACTGAAAATTGATATATTCAGGATAACGTCTCACCAATTTTTTTTACATAGCTTATCATGATCTCCATAAACAAACAATTAAAAGCTATTAAGAAGTTACAAAATGAATCATCGACCAAGAAGTTGTGACAAGATAAAAATAGTACATTTGGAAGTGAAAAGATAGAAACGATATGAGCATTATTGACCATAAAAGTGAATCTAAAACTCTTACAATCACAGATTACCTTTTCTATGCTATTTACCAAATTTTTATTTTCCGTAAATTCTAGGTGATGAAAACCATAATATTTCAATTTCACTGGGTCTCTTAATCCACCTTGAATTTTTCATCACAACTCTATCTAGTTATCAATAGAAATTATAACATTAGAAAATTCTATATGTTTTTAAACTATCATTTAGTTCAAATGTTTCATTCATTGGTTTCTAGAAAATATTTCTTTAACCACAAACTATTAGTCCTTGTTTAGCACATTTAAAATTCATCACATTAACCAAATTTGAGAATGAAATAATAAAGTTCTTCAATAATTTCATTTCCTTCCATGTTGGAAAAAATTTGTTACAAAATCCAATAAGGTTCTATTGACACAGTTTATACAATATAGGCAATAGCAGCGTATACTATATGCAATAGTAGTGATTTAATGATAGTCATTGGAGATTAATATTTAATATGACAATGTGTTAGATAATAAAAGACCACATTAAGTATATGGATTATAAAAATGTATTTATAATAATAATGTTTAAGATATTTATATTGAAAATTAAGTGTCTATGTTGTGCATTGAAATGTAGACATGTTGCACATTGAACACGTAGTATATGCATAAAAAGTATAGCCTTAGTGAATCAATACATATTGCATAATCAGAAATTAAATATATGTCACAGGGGGTACTAATCTAAATAACTACATTTACATGAGGTGTTATAATCTCCCCACAATGCCACTTTCTCCTCTAGAAAAGTATCTATTGGAATTGGAATTACTAAAAGAAATGACTCAATAATACCCTACAAAAGAGGTTGGTTGGGTGTCAAAAAGAAAATATATGGTCTTAAATAATAAAATAATAACATATAACCAAACTCTCCAAATTTATTAGTTAAATACACAAGATCATGTGAAGTCCCCAAGAACAATTCAGTAACAATTATGAAGTGATAAACCTAAGGAGATAGAAATTTGGCCTAGTTCTCCTAAAAATTGTAATTATTATAAAATTTCATAAAATATGAGACACACACCTCCAAGAAATAAATCTTCAAGAAGAACAATATCCACCAAAAACCTAGAAAACTCATAGTCATCCAAGAAACCAATCTAAAACACTACAAAGAGAACACAGTTAAAAAGAACACCACATTCACAAGATGAGAACCATCATAAGGATTCGTTAAAAGAAATAGAAGAAACATAAAAACACAAGGATTAGTACAAAAAAATATAGGCTTTAGATGTTTTGTCACTACACCCAACTGGTAAACTGGGACCTTCTACCCTGAACATCACCCCATAGTTAACCAACAAACACAAATGATCACTGATAAGTTTATAACTTCTCTAAGTCTGTATTGGTCCTAGTTAGTGAAGCATTGGACCAATGGTATCTCATATTCAAACCATCATGAAACCAAACTTGAAAAAACCAGTTTACAAATGTACATCCACACCTAAACATAAAGAAACATAAATCAAAAGAGACTGCATAGATCCTGAATTTACTACAATCCAAAAAATAATTCTAATAAACTTAAAACACACCTCATAAAAATCCCAAAACACACTAATCACCCAGAACCAATTTAAACTCAATACTTCCCTTTATGATAATTCAACTTAAAAAACTTATGAATATGGGAACAATCTACCCACCAAAGAAAATAAATTGGATATTTCATGCAAGAGTACTTGTAATTCCATGGAAATCCACAAAAAAAAGCAAAAATATGCCTCTCCTTAATATTTTTAAGAGACAAACCCTGATTATTCTAACCTTATAGCTTGGGATGTGGGGATACAAATGCAGGAAGGGGGAGGCGGGGAGATGGGGAGGTGGGGAGGCTAAAAGGTGGAGACAGATGCAATGACCGAGTGAGGTGAGGAGGAGGCAGGGATGCAAATGTGGGAAGGGGAGGATCAGAATAGGATGAAAGGTGGAGGAGGTAGAGAGGAGGACCGGGAGACTGTGATAGGAATCAGAATGGGTTTATGTGGATGTTTATTTGTTTAATAAAATTAAAATATAAACTAGATGGAGGGTTTTTATTACAAAACCATGACTTGTTTATCAAACAAAATAGTTATCTTAACACTTATTCCAGAATTTCAATTTAATATAAACAAGAATAATTAAGAAGGTGGCTAAATGAAATTTAAAACATTCTTGAATTAAAGAGGCTAGGAGAGGGACCCTACCTCAAAGGATCCAAGCCACACTCGACTCTTGAAACTTTTATCAGTGAAAACTCTAAGCTGCTCCATCCATCCTCCAGACATATACACCTTTGCATATACATAAGGATTCCCTAACCCCTATGTACATGTCTACATGGCCTTGAACATGCATAAGAGGATCCTTATATATATTCTCACATGCATAATCCCATGATCACCCACACATGTATGAATTTTCCATATATATACATATGCATACCTATCCCCTTATATGTAATCACGCTACCATGGGTGGACATACATATAACGAGATAAATTATTATATATATTCTTACCTATGCATACGCGATGAGTTGCCTTTGAAAATCAGCTCGAATCCACCTCAACGAGATCCAAAACACACTACAAAATATAGGAAACCCAAAAATAAAAAAATCCTTATATAAAAATAGTTCAAAGAATAAAAATGGAAGAAAACTTACCTTAATCCGATGTCGAACTCACTACCTTTGATGGCGATGGATAGAACCGACCTCATCATAAGAAACCACCTATAAATAAATAATGGGAAAAGAAGTGAGATATAAATACTTATTAAATATATGTGATCAGTGTGTCAACTCTACATGATAAATGATACATGACTCCAATACCAACATGATCACAAGGATAATATTAATGATTACACAAACATAATACAATCCAAATGATCAAGAGAATTAGTAATATAAAGGGAACCTACCTCAAACAATAATCCATAAATCGATCTTAAGCTTGTACCAACCACCAATGATCCTTCTATCCCCTGTATCATCCATGAATACATATGAATCAAACAAATTTTTTTTTTAAAATTATAACTACAATCGGTATAATTGATGCTAAACTCACTGGGTAATATACTACACTCAGGAAACAAGCCAAGTGTGGGGTCCACTCTAGACACCCACCCAAACCTAAGAAACACAAAAAATAAAATTTATCAACCCAAAACAACTTAAAATTTCATCACAATTCATGAAAAACCATAAATAAATCCATTGAGTAGTAAAACTAAACTCAAATGACATGTAATAATGAGATTTTAAGATTTATAAGTCTCCTCTATATGCCATACATGAAATCTCCATCATATAGAAGTGATCCCACCATGGTTTTAAACAAAAATACATCCAAAATTTTAATTAAACTCGTGGCTATAAACTAAGCTATAGCCACACACCTATCTTTGGTTTGGTTTGTTTTAGTGGTATAAGGAGACATGAGTTGTCTTTCTTCGATTAAGTCAGTGATTTGTCTTTCATCATGGAAATGATACCTATGTGATCATGGGTGATTAGGTATTTTTTAGTATACACCTAATGGATTATCCAAAATGTTGGAAGTATTTCTTTTAGTTTGAAGGTTGGAAAATGGAAATAATATAATTCTCACCCCACCCCCATTTGCACCCCCACCTGCAACCCCACTGCCCACTGCACACCACCCCAACCTGCACCCCCCACCTGCACCCCCCACTTACACCCCCATTCCCCCACCTAATCTCAAATTACATGTAATAATGAGATTTCAAGATTTATAATTCTCCTCTATATGCCGCACATAAAATCTATATCATATAGAAGTGATCCCAACATGGGTTTAAACCACAATACAATAATGATTTTAATTAAACCCATAGCTATAAACTAAGCTATAACTACAAACCTATCTTTGGTTTGGTTTTTTTAGTGGTATAGGGAGACATGAGTTGTCTTTCTTCGATTAAGGTAGTGAGTTGTCTTTCATCATGGAAATGATACCTATGGGATCATGGGTGATTAATCATTTTTTAGCATACACCTAGTAGATCATCCAAAATGTTGGGAGTATGTCTTTTAGTTTGAAGGTTAGAAAGTGTAAATAATATAAGGCTCACCCCCACTCTACCCCCACTACCCCTGCACCCCCACCCCCACCTGCACCCCATTTCCCCCTACAACCCACCTACAACCCCACTGCACACCCCCCACTTTCACCCCCACCTACACCCCACTCCCCCCACCTTCCCCCTACCCCCACCCCCACCTGCACCCCCCTGCACTGCCCCCAGTACACCCCCTATCCCCTACACACCCCATGCACCCAGCACAACCCCCTCCCCCTACCCCCAGCACACCCCATGCCCCTGCCCCTTGCCCCTCCCCTGCACACCCCCTACCCGTGCACCCTCCCCCTGCCCCTTGGAAAAAGAATTCATGTTATATTTTGACGAATATGTTGGAATTCCTTGTCATGTTTTATTGGATGGGAATTTATTTGAAAGTCAGTATGGGTTTTTTTATGAGCTCGATCAATGAAATATTCAAATTGATGACCCTTCGAATAAGGCATTGAAAAATTATTTAAAATAAGATGTATTTGAAATTTTAGATCACTACAAGATTTCCAAAGACATGTAAATAAAATTCAAAGAATTTTATGGTAAAAAATATATGTTGAATAAGGGAATATGGGTTGTTTATAATGATGATCATTCAATTAATGAAGAATTTCATTTGTCTAAAATTCAAATGAATAAGATCAAGAAGAGGGACACCAAAAAATTAGATACTTCTATCTAGTTAAAAAAACTAATTCATTGTGCATATTTTTTTTCTAACCATATACAATATGCTTCATAAAAAACTAAAAATATAGATTCTATATCACTTCAATAAGTTAAATATGAAGTAACCACATCATGTGGTAAATCTAGAAATTTTTGGTACAACCCATAAGAGAAAATTGGAGTCTTGGAAAATGAATTCAAAGTTTTTAAAGCTGAATAATAAATGAATTGTGATATCATGGAAGAATTTAGGTAAAACCTCTAAAATATGGGAAATAAAATATAGGGAAAAGTGATATTATTAATTCAATTGTTCAAGAAGTAAAGAATGTGAATAAGGAGAAAACATGAGATATCCATGATCGTCTCTAAGGAATAATATGAAGAACAAATTAAGATAACATAAATTGAAAGGAATTCTAAAATTCTGAATTTAGAAGGACAACTAGAGGATAATGATATATGGATTAAGAATATAGAGGATGATCTTCATATCATAATAAGGATGCCAAAAATTAAATAAACTCATTTGAAAACTATAACTAGTATCATGAAGAACAATAATAGGGTTTCTATAAAAATGCAGTAAATATCTAGTATAACTCATGTAAGAGGAACTCAAAAAATATGATGATGAAGTGAGAACACTATATGAGTGTGTATAAGAAAGCTAGAGAGTTAAACAATAAGGAAATGTCTACTAGAACCAGAGGACAATATCCTGTTGATCATTGATCAACATCAGATATTTTGTAAATCTATATCCATCATCAATGTCTAGATATTCCATCTCAATAATGTGCATCAGGTATTTTATGTACGTCCTTAGCTGTAACACATGGAAGATATCATGAACATGATCCAACTTTGTTGGAAATTCCATGTGGATAGAATAATCACATTCCCCCCATAGGATCTTGAATGTACTGATGACCATTGGGATAGCTTTCTACCCTATTCAATCCTCCATAATACTCATCATGGGGAGAAATTCAAGAAAAAATGGTCCTTATGGTCAAACTCCAAAGGTTGGAGATGTCAACCTATGTGAGACATCTATCTCCTCAGGGATGTCCCCATATCCTCATCATTCACTTGTTCTTTCATTTCCATACCTTTTAGAATATTCATTTCATTAAGTGATGTCTCACCAATAAAAGTCCAACAAAATTTTGACATGATGGGTCTCTCATATATATCTTCTAAAGGTTCCATACTGATTTTAAAATGATGGATTTTATTATAAGAAAACATTACCAATGGAAATTAACCTCCACATCCATCCAAAGTCATAAACAAAGGATCTCAACATATCCTATAATACCAATATAGTGCACTCACTCTACCAGTCGATTTGGGGTTTAATTTTTGTTCTCGTCAATGAATGGGTCCCAAAATCATCATGTAAGACACTCAAAATTTACCTGGACAACCCCCACTCCCCTTTCCCCCCTCTTTCCCTAGAAAACCCCCACTCCCCTTGGGGTAGCCCCCCCACCTCTAGCCCCCTCTGTCCCCATGGACAACCACACCCCTGGACAACCCCCCCACATACAGCCCCCCTCCCTCCCCCTGGACAGCCCCCATCCCACCCCACCCTACACTGCCCCCACCCACCCCCTAGAGAGCCCCCCAACCTACCCTCCCAACCTGTAGCCCCCTCCCTCCCCCTGTACAACCCCCTACTCCCCAACATCCCCCTCCCTTTCCCTAGACAGCCCCCCAGCAAACCCCTTCCTATTTGTGACACTCTTTCAACCTATTAGGACAAATATGCTAGTTATGGACTCTCCAACCACACTGAGAGTACTCCAATGAAAATTTTCAGCTGGATAGAGGAGAATAAAAATTCTTCTCCTAAGTTTCTAACCACTCGCTATCACTATGATTTTATCATATTTATTCTTCTTATCAATATCATATCAACCATATCCCACTAAATCACTCTTACATTTCCTAATATCCTTCACTACCATAAGATCCTTGATTACTACTATCATAAAAGTTGGTAAGAAAAATAGATAAAAGGTTGAACCTTATATGGAAACTAGAATAGAAAGTAGTTTGTGAAAATAAGGTGTAAGAATCATGTGGGATGAAAAGGAAAACATTTGTAAAACATAAAATCCCATCAACATTCTCGCTAGGAAACATTTGAAAAATGCAAGGAAACAAGATAAATCAAATAAATTTCAAAACATGTTATTAATTCCCAGAACCAATTGAGAAAGATGAGTCGGCTCAGCCTGGGCACTCCTGTTCAAAATTTCCCCTAAACTCCGAAGCTTGGCATTGAAATCCCTTTCAAATTTCCTACAAATTTCACATATTCATGTGAAACCAAGCATGCGGGAAAGAAAAAAAATGAAAAGTCCAATAAAATTACAGGATAGAATCTATGACCATTCAGTCTTTGGAGGAACGACGAGGGAGGAGGAATAGTGAGGGAGAAGGAGTATTCACTGGGGGAGAGGGTTGAGGGTGGGAGGAGAAATTAGAGTGCGAGGGTGGGGAGGTCGCCGTGAAACACCGATGGGCAGGAAGTGAAGCAGTGACATCGGGGATGAGTGCGCGGAGAGCATGTCCAGGTCGAGGGTTCGAGGAGTCGCAGACAGTGGGGAGGAGGATCTCACAAATCGGGAGAGGAGAGGAGGAGAGCATCGTGGAGAGAGTCATGGAGAGCGTCGCGGAGAGAATCATGAACAGTGGGGAGGAGGAGCTCACAGATCGGGGGAGGAGAGGAGATCATCACAGATTGGGGTGGAGGAGCTCGATAGATAGTCTAAAAAAAACATAGCCATGGATTTTTTTAATCCGTGGCTATAAATTATGATATAAACACTGTTTTAATAGAACTGTGGGTATAAACTAAGCTATATCCATGGACTTATAAAACCATGGCTATAGGTTCTAGGCTATACCCTTGTTTTCTAGTAGCGATATGCGTAGAAATACCATGTCTCCAACTTTAAACCCAAGGTCTCATCGATGGTAATCTGCATAACTCTTCTGTTGACTCTGGGCTGATGAATAGTTTTCACCTTATCCACCATTTCTTAGACCATTTCTGGTCCTAGAAGCTTATGCTCACCAACTTCATCCCAACATGCCAGTGTTCTACACCTCTTCCCATGCAGGGCTTCACAAGGTGACATTCATATGCTTGAGTGGAAATTGTTATTATATGAGAATTCAATTATAGAAAGATGTTGATCCCAACCTCCTTTAAATTCCATTGAACACGATTTTAACATATCTTCCAGTGTCTGAATAGTTCACTCAGATTGGACATTAGTTTGAGGATGATAGTCCATATTGAAGTTCAGTTCAGTATCCAAATCATGTTAAAGACTCTTCCAAAACTTAGAGGTGAATCTTGAATCTCGATTAGATATAATATATATTGGTACTCCATACAGCCTTACCACTTCCCTGATGTATATCCGTGCCAGTTTATCCAATGAGAAATCATCCCAAATTGTAATGAAGTGTGCAGACTTTGTAAGACGATCCATAATAACCCAAATTTCATTGTTTCCTTTGGATTTCTTTAGAAGTATGGTAACAAATTCCATGGTGATGTTCTCCCATTTCTATACTAGTATGGGAAATGGTTGCATCATCCCCTTAGATGTCTACCTCTCTACCTTCACTTGCTGACACACCAGGCACTTTGATGTATACTCAGCGATCTACTTATTCATATTATCCCATCAATAATGCTCTTAAAGATCTCGATACATCTTTGTGTTTCCTGGGTGAATAAAGAAATTTGAACTATGTGCATCATCCAAAAGTTCCTTCTTCATATTTGGACTTGATGGAACACATAGTCTTTTCCCAAATCTTGCAATCCCTTATTCATTAACATTGAAATATGAGGATTTCCCTTTTTTGATAGCTTCCACTTTCTTCTTAATTCCCACATCATACTTTTAAGAATCCTTTAAACTTTCCAAAATAGATGGTTGAGAAATCATTTGTGGAAGGATTGAAGATGTTACCTTTTTTATGATTACCATGTCCATCTTCATCAAATCTAATAAGATTAGATCCTTTTCAATTCTCATCAATGATAGAATCACTGGGTCCTTTTTACTTAGAGCATTCGCCACCTTGTTCACTTTCCTAGGGTGGTAATGGATTGAAAAGTCATAGTCTTTGATCAGCTCTAACCATCTTCATTGGAGCACGTTTAACTCTTTCTGTGTGAATATATTCTTAAGGCTTTTGTGGTCTGTATATATTTCGCACTTCTCCCCAAAGAGATAATGCCACCAAATTTTTAAAGCAAAGATCACCGAAACCAACTCCAGATCATGTGTTGGATAATTTTTCTCATAAAATTTCAATTTCCTTGAAGCATAGGCAATGACTTTTTCATTTTTCATCAACACACAACCCAGGCCCTTCTTCGAAGCATCACTGAATATCACAAAAAGTTCTCCACTTGTGGGTAAAGTGAGCACTGGCATAGTGATAAGCCTTTTTTTTCAACTCCTTGAATCTTTCTTCACATTTATCACTCCAATAAAACTTTACTCCCTTTCAAGTTATCTTGGTAAGAGGGTTGGACAATCGTGAGAAATGTTTCACAAATCGTTGATAATATCCAGCTAACCCCAAGAAGCTACAGATATCTGTTACCGATGTTGGCCTCAGCCATCCCTCTATTGCAGTTGTCTTGGAGGGGTCCACAGATATCCCATTACTTATGATGATATGGACCAATAATGAGACCTCCTTTAACCCGAACTCACACTTGATGTACTTTTCATAGTTATTCTCCTTTCGCAAGGTCTCTAGTACAGTTCTTAGATGCTCCTCATGATCCTCCTTGGTTTTGAAGTATATTAGAATATCATCTATAAGGAATACCAAAAATATGTCGAGGTAATCTCTAAAGAATCTATTCATCATGTCCATGAAGATTGTTAGAGTATTAGTGAGTCTGAAAGGCATTACTATGAATTCATAGTGCCCGTACCTTGTACGAAAAGCAGTCTTGAGAATATCTTCCTTCTTCACACTTACTTGATAATATCCCGACCACAAATCTACCTTGGAAAAGTATTGTGATCCATGTATTTTATCAAACAAGTCATCAATTCATGGGAGAGGATACTTGTTCTTTATCGTGATTTTGTTAAGCTCACAATAATTGATGCAAAGGTGCATTGACCCATCCTTCTTCTTAACGAAGAGGACTGGTGCACCCCATGGTGAAGCACTTGGGCCTATAAACCCTTTATCTAGATTCTCCTATAGTTTTTTCTTCATCTCCTCAAGATCCAAAACAACCATTCTATATGGAGCATTTGATATTGGTAACTCCCCAGGAATAAGGTCAATTGAGAATTCAACATCTCTTCTAGGAGGAAGACTAGGCAATTCCTCGGGAAACACTTCAGTGAATTCCATCACAATAGGCATGTGTATTCAAGGATGGTTGCC
Organism: Viscum album; assembly: GCA_963277665.1. Lineage (NCBI taxonomy): Eukaryota > Viridiplantae > Streptophyta > Magnoliopsida > Santalales > Viscaceae > Viscum > Viscum album. Next base: position 1,446,411,311 of record OY728132.1, on the reverse strand, counting down.
TCCTTAGACTCAATAATCTAAGCCAGATATGCATGATCATAGGGAAGTAATATCCATGCTTGAGATGATTTAGCTAAAGAAGATTAATCTTCCTCCTTGCACTTATACAGAATCGGGGGTCGATTCTCCACATGGAGAGTGATTTCCCTCTCACGAAAATTTATGTTGGATTTATATAGGGAAAGTTAATCCATGCCAAGAATTACAAAAAATTCCACCAAAGGGAGTATGATGAGGTTCACCTAGAAGTTCAATCCACCGATTATGATAGGGGAGGATTTATATTCATGGGATGCAATGATTTCCCTATTTTCTATACTCATCAATATCTTTACTTCCATGATTTGTGGTGGTGTTGGGATTTTTCCACTAAATTTTCAAGATATAAAAGAATGATTAGAACATGAATCAAAAAGTATGTTTTCTATTTTTGAATGAATAACTAGTGTACCTATCACCACTTCATTTTCAGGGTTCACTTCGACGGTAGTGATGGAAAAATCTTACCCTTACTATCTTGGAGGTTGTTGGTTGCCTCTGAAAACCCTTGGCTTAGGGAACTGATTTGAAAGATGCCCTAGTTCTTTGAAGTTAAAGCAATGAACAATGCATTGAGAGTTGAATGGAGCGTTCATCTACTATGTCGCAACTGTGGATTTTTTTTTCCGGAAGTTAACAACTAGGTGCCCTTCTCTTCCACACCTAAAGCACTTCCTTTCCCCCTTCAGGAAATTTCTGGGGTGTTTCTTTCCATACCTTTGGAAAGTGGGGTGCTGGATTTTCTTAGCACTATTGGATTTATCCATCAGACTTAAAAAATTGAAGTCCACCTTTCACTTATTATCCTCATGATACCCCTGAGATTCACCGATCTTTATTTCTACCTTGAGGACACATTGGACAATTCCCTCATAGCTGTCGAAGTCACAGATCACCAGGGCTTTCCGCAGGCTAGGTTTCATCCCACCAAAGAAGCGGTCAACCTTGAATTCAGGGGTAACGACAAAGCCAGAGGCGTATCGTGCAATCCTTTTGAAGTTTTCCTCGTACGCTCGGATAGATTCATCATCTTTTTCTTGAGCGTAAGGAAGTCCCTTTCCATCTTAAGCCGAAGGGTGCGTGGAAAATATTTATCAATTTTTTTTCTCTAGAAATCTTTCCATTCCAACACCTCGATCTCCTCAAAAAAATTTGTATTTTTGATCAATGTCCACCATTGATTGGTGTCACCCTCCATATTATAAGAAGCCATAAGAACTTTCTCTTGTTCGGAACATTGAAGGATGGAGAAGATCTTTTCAATGGAGTTGATCTATTGTTCGATTATTGAGGGATCATATTATATATTAAAAGTAGGAGGCCTTTGTATCATGAAGCTATCGATAATGACTTGTTCTTTCTTGGGGGGGGGTGAACATTCTTATTGACTCATGTTTCTATTCAAAGTTTGAGTTAGCTAAGAGGGAATCATTTCAAAGTTCTTGATTCCCGATCCCATCAGATTGAGCATCTCATTAGCACTATCATCACATTAGTTGTTAGACCGAGTCCTCATATTACTGAACATTGGCTGAAATAAAAGGAAATTTAGGGGTAACACATAAAGGGTAATCCAAGGACAAAACAGATGACTTATAAATAGCTTTTATTTCCTTAACTTATGAATCTATAGGATTTAATCTATGTTATCCGACATATATTCTTAGGGGATTTTTTTAATTCCCTTAAATAATGGTTTATACTAAGATTTTGAATTTACCAATGAATATACCCTGGGAGTGTCATAACCAAGAGTGAAGCAAGAACCTTTGTCATGTACTAGGATACCTTGGGTCAAGACTGAAACTCCTTGTCAGGGTTTTCACCGTTAGGTACATCTGTGCCAGAGCCGCCTCTACCTGCTCGTATCCAGACAAGGATGTATTTGCTTGATGAACCACTTACTCAATACCCACCAAAACTTAGGGATGTTTTTATTATACATAGTCTTGTATCTAAGGCTTAATTAGGGTTTTCTAATCCTAATCCCAAAAATAACTAAACCTATATTCTGATACCAACTATGAGAACCCTGCTCTTTATTACACACTAAAACATGATTTATTACATAAAATTTACTTAATACAACATAGAATATTGAGAGATATAGAGTCTTTGGGGATTAAGATCATTACATAACAACTTAAAACATTTAATACAACATCTTTATTGAAAACTTCCTTTACATGACCACTACGTTCCCACATACTTAGCATTGTATGGGATAACCTGAGGACATGCATAAGAAAAGGGTGAGATATAAATCCCAGTAAGGGAATAAACATGGAATAAAATGAGGAATACAATACATGTCAAACAATAGGCATATCAATGTATCATAACAGAAACATGAACACAATGGTATGATAAAGCATGATAACCATAACATGAAAATGTGGCAACAACACTTAACATGGAATTAGCATGATCCAAGGCTCATTGCACATAGAGCATGAGTAAAACCTCATTGCACATGAAGCATGAGTAAAAACTAATTTCAATTTAATTATCATGAGTAAACACTCATTTCACATGACGTATCATGATACTATACTTTACCCAATGCATTAGAGTGCTATTAGAGCACACCCTTTTTTAAACATTTCATTTCATGCATAAGTGTGCCACATGGATCATATAACATGGAATAAATCAACATCATAAGTTATTACATGATTAAATAATGTGGAATAAATACATTAAATTACCATTAAATATTTATATGTGCATAAAGGTGAATACCCTTGATAGAGACATGGGTATGGTATTCACTACACAAGGATCTTGGCTTGGAAAAAACGCGATGCAATTTCAGCAGCATAACAGCGTGGCATAATGATTCATGAAAATGGTTGATGAGAAAGAAATGAGTGTCTTATAATTTGTAAATTAAATGGACAGTAAGGGGTTAATATAGATACAAGTCCCAACAAACATAATGGAATTTAGATGTATAATACAGAAGAATTACTTGGATGTAAAATAGGAGAGAGAAATTCCTCACGGAATTTCGGCATGGTAACAAGTGTACATGGGAGGAATTAATGAGAGAGAAAGGGGTATCCCATCATCAAATAATAAATAGGGAAGTATGGGGGAGGTTATAAATAATACCCCAACATTTGTAATTGAAAAAAGGGCATGACAACTTAAATAAATTTGGATAAAAATGAGAAAGGAAGAAATCCTTTACTTGGAAGTGTGATCCAAAAATCTTGAGAGAGGCTTGGGAGTGGCTTCTTGGGAGATTTTGGAACCTTTGGAGGATTCTATAGAGAGTAGGTCAGGGTTTTTTTGAAATCCAAAGTCTTTGAGTGAAGAGGAAGTGGGAGCTTGTGTGAGTTTATATAGGAAAGGAGAGGGAATTCTTTATTATTTAGGTTTCGGACATCTCACATTAAACTAATCAAAACAAAAAACCAGACCATAGTTTTTTCCCATAGTTTTTTCCAAATGGTAGTGGAAAACAATATTTTATATTTACAATGGACAAAATTATTAAAATAATATGCTTTCTTATGTGGAGTTGAGTCACACTCTCAAGGAAAACAATTTAAAAAGACAAAATGTTTTATATGCCTTGAAGGGTCCACTAAAGCTTTGTAAAATAAATAAAACAAACAAAAAATCACATTATTTTAATGGTAAAAAATATATTGGTAGAAAATAATATTTATAGTATTTTATTAAATCACTATTGGGTCATTATTATGTCATAAAACACATTATATATTTAAACAGTATTTAATTTTTACCCAAAAATTCGACTGTCTTAGAAAATTATGAAAAATTAACCATTGGATAATTTTGACATCATGATTCCAAAAATAATATTCATTTTATATAAATAATTTTCTAAATATGTTAATTTTTACTTTTAAAATAAAAACCAACATTTATCGAAAATTCATGGGTTTTGACAAAAACAGCTTTCAAACCTTAATAAAAATTACAATTGCATTCATAAACTTATACGAAAATTTATATTTAATAAAAACTAATTTAATAATAATAATAATATTTTATCAAAATATTATTTAATTCAAAAATCCATTAATTCATCAAAATAGACTTCTTAGTGGAATATTAACTAAAAATACTATTTGTGCTTTAAAAACTATTTACAAAGTAACAATAATAAAAAGAATGCATATTCTCTATATAAGAATAATGTACATAATCATAGTACTAGGGTATTGTTACATAACCACTTAAAACACCCTCATAAGACCTTAGGTTAAGGTGCACGATGGTGGAATACTCTTGGGGTGGCTCAGATAACATTGCTCGAGTGATAATCTCTATCAACTTCCACTTCTCTCGCAGGCGGTTCTGCTTGAGCTTAACGTATTCAAGATCAGATTGGTCTTGGTCAAGAGTGAATCCCAATGATGCCACCTCCTTTCCAAGCTCCGACAAATGGGCTTCATATGGGGCAAGTCTACTAGATGAGGCTATCACTTCATTTTTCTGAGTAAATTGGATTTGTTGAAGCCCTATATTTATATTAATCATGTGATCACTGTTCAACAACTATATTAGAAACAGTCACAATTCTTAATGGTATTTTAAAATAAAAAACATAGAACCAAATAAGTGCATACATTTTACATAACCATAAGAAGATATTTAAATATACCAAGAAGAATTTTTATTAACAATTTTTTTTGGGTCGTTACACAAACTCTATACTAAACACTACTCTCGAATAGCTAGGAAGTGGGAAAACTTAGTGATCTGGTATACGATCACCCAAATAGAATCGTGTACCCAAGAAATATGTGGTAAAATCATCATGAATTCCATGGATATACCACCCCACTTCCACTCGGGCACCTCAAGGGGTTGGGTTAAACCTGCTAGAACCTGGTTCTTGACCTTCACCTATTGACAAGTGAGGCATTAAGAGACAGACTATGAAACTCTTTTCTTCATTCTTGGCCACCAAAACTAACGTTAGAGGTCTTGGTGCATCTTTACCACACCTAGATGTATCCCTAAAGGGGATGTATAGAACTATCACAACACCTCCTCCCACAACATCAAAGGTACCATCATCCATCCTATGAAAAGTATAGCATGCTCCCTACCTTCAGAATATCCATCAGCAGTATGTCCAGTGGATATATGAGTACATAAGGTATCATAGCCGTTATCTCTATTCTAATCATCCTTGAAATTTGTAACGACCCAATGTTTTTCAATGGAAATTACCTTCTCATAATTATGCCATAAAATCCAATGAAAACAAAACATAATGAACTACTAAGTTCTAAGTGACCTTTAAACATAAGTTTGTCACTTTTATGTTTGGAATTTCAAAAATTTGACATACACGGTTGTGATGAGTAAGTTATTTGGATTTTGATAAGAAAAACTTAATTTTTGGTGAATAGTAACCTACCCTTATGAATAGTAACATATCCTTATGAATAGTAACATACCCTAATAAATAGTAACCTTACCTATGATAGTATTAAAATAATATTCAAGTGAAATTATGATGTACCTATATTTTAGAATAAGTAAATGAATGTTTTAAAACTAGGTCTTAATAAAAAAGTATGATTTTAATTAAATATTAAATTAATAATATTTAGAATTTGTTTTGGAAAATGGACTTCATTTTTGGATTCTACACATCGAAAAATGGTTAGGGTGAATATTTGTGATTTTTCTGAAATACTGGAATTTTTGATGAATAGTAAAATCCGATAATTCACAATAAATGATAAATAATGGATTAATTGAGTCATCGATTATGATCTGATGATGTAAGACCAATTGGTTCGAATTCACATGAATTTATTACTGTTCTTGGTCATGTAATACTTACTATTTCTTGTCTTGTGAATAAATAATAAACTAACGATTAAAAAATTATGAAAACCCTCCTCCCCTCCACTATAAATACCACTGATTCTTACCTATTCTCTTCACTCCTCTCAAGCCTTGTGCCTTGCCAATATTCTCCCCAAATCTCTCCCCAAGCTCCTCCCCCACGTCCAAAATCCCCTAGAATCTTCAAAATATCAAAACCTCTCCCCTTAAGAGGTTCTCAAAAGAGGAAGTTTCAAGAGGTAAATTCCTCTTTCCAATTCCTTCTTTTCTTTTATGTTCTTTTCTTTTTATTTCTTTCCTCACCTCCCTTCACCCAAATAGTATGATAACTCAAGTAACATACATGTACTGTAATTTTTTTATGCTAATGGGATATTTCATTATCTTTTCTCCTTTCTACACCTTTCATTTGAAAGGAATGAAAGCACCGTTTGAGATGTGCTAATTTAGCACATTCAAGGACAACAATTTATCAATTTCTATTATCATCTTTAAATCTGGTAATGAAACCATTTTTCTGGTTTAACCAGATTATATATATTTAATATATCCTATTTTTATTCTGTAATATTTTTTTACAAATGGTATTAAGTTATAAATCAAAACATGTTCTTTGTAATCAAACCCACCAATTAAAAAAAACGGTTGTCACTTTGGTTTTATATAATAGTTCCACTTCACTCTAAGTAACAAAATTAAATTTAAAACCATGTAATCTCCTGGATGTTCACAAATATAATATAACTTCAATCATGGCCAACCAATTTAATCTTACATGTTTATCCAAACATAAATATAAGTGAACCAGTCATTAAAATCAAGTAAACAAACGAGCCCGAACAATAAAATTGAAACTCATAACCAATCAAAATGGTTATGAATGAACTTAAAATGATTATAATAAACCAATTAAATATATAAAGTGTTCTGGAATTATTAATTAATAAACCTAAGTTTTTTATTCAGGTCTTTAATAACAAGTGGAGAACACCAATAGATTTAAGGTAAGGGATCCTCCCCATTTCAGTTTTATTTCAAGATTGTCCTCTATGTTATTCCATTTTATGTGTGATCCCTAATGATGGGGTATGTTTTATCACCTCCCCCATACTACCATAATGTTTTATATGTGATGATAAACCCATTTATATCTCTCATCAATCCCTCTTAGTTACACCCAATACCATGCCGATAAACCGTAATGGATTCTACTCGAACTTCCTTTATTCCTTCAGGTTTCTCTATCTTTCTTTTTACCAAAATGTAGTTATATTTTATTTTTATGTAAAACTTATAAATTCTATTTATATGATCCAAACTCATGTTCCATGATCCATATCTCATTCTCTTCGGGGATATACATGCTTTTATGTGAATCTATCCTCGATACTTCCCAATAAGCACACTCGTTTTAAAGGAACTTCCCGAATTTTTACCCAATTTCAAGTGAACTCTATCCTATCTTCTAAGCCACCATTGTATTTATAAAATCAGTATTTTTGTTATGAAAAACTTTTTGGTTCAATCCTGGTTTATATAAAATATTTTCCTCTTTTCTATTTTAAAATCTCTATAGTATTTTCCTTAAAACGCACAAAAATGTTTTGATGATAATGTTTCCCAAATACATTATTTATATGTTTTCACTTATATTTGACATAAAATACCATTTTATAATCCTATTTTACCCTATGAACGTCCATGTATGTTTTAATCCCTTTCTTTCATGGACACTTTCATGTTACGCCCATTGGTTATGCTTTATGTCATGATTGTGGTACCCAATTATTTCCATGGGTTCCCTTATGTTTATGTATGGTTGATTATGTATGATTATTTATGTGGAAAGAATATTCATGAAAATATTGAGATGGGTGCACCCAAATAACACTCCAATGCATTGGGTAAAGTTGAGTTTCATGAGATGTGATGTGAAACGGGATTGGCGGTTAGCCTTGACCCATACTAAAATGGGAAACAGGATTGGTAGTTAGCCTTGACCCATAATAAATAAATGCCTTATGATTCTATCAAATTTATAGTATTACATGTTTATATGATCCCATGCTTATATTATATGATTTCATATGTTCCATGCTTTGTTATCATTATGTCATGCCTCTTAACTTATGTGCTCAAGATGTATCCTTATGTTCATTACCTTACTAGGATTTTTAGCTCATCCATTTATTCATGTGTTCCCCAAGGTACCATATGCAGATGTAAGAGATCAAAGGAAGTTAGGATCTCATTATGGAGATTAAATACAGAAGTATTTTTTAGCCCCATGTTTTATGTTTTTTGTACCTAGTCTTCCAAGAAACTAGACTTAACGATCCTTGGATTGTACTATGATGTATAATTATGCTTAAAATCATGTAATTATATATGAAAAAGACTTGGGTTACTATAAAATTCTATAAAAGTGGTGGGGTAAAAACCATTGAATGATGATATGAAGAACCATCCTTGTCCTCAAAGGACGATTGCAATGAGGCTAACTTCTCCGACACCTCGACCAAAAAACAAGAATAAGATTGCCTACTAAGATCATCTACCACCACATTCCCCTTCCTAGTAATATAGAAAATATCAAAGTCATAGTACTAGAGGAACTCTAACCATCACCTATGTCTCAAGTTAAGATCCTCCTGTGAAAAGATATACTTGAGACTCTTGTGGTCAATGTAAATAATAAAATACTCATGCATTAGGTAGTGTCACCGCATTTTTAGTGTGAATACTATCACTACTAACTCAAGATCATGGGTCATGTAGTTCTACTCATGTGTTATCAACTAGCATGAACCATAGAAAATAACTACTTACCTCTATATCAGAACACAACCAAGTCTGGTCCCTGATGCATTATAGAACAGTACGTACTTGACACCCTGCTTTGTAAATCTCAAGATGAGAGCATTATTCAATCTCTGCCATAGCTCTTGAAATCACTGCTGGCACATTTTATTCCACACTAAGGGATACCCCTTCTAAGTCAAAGATGTTAAGGGTGATTCCAATCTAGGAAAATTAGGTAAAAACTTCCAATAGTACCCTACTAACCCAAGGGAACTATGCACCTTGGTAACACTATTGGGTGGATCCCAAGAAAGCACTGCCTTTGAGATAACATACCCACAAAAGTGGACCTCTTGAATACAAAATTTAATCTTATAGAGATTCCCATAAATCTAGTTCTCTTAGAGTGTGTCCAAAACCATCCAAAAGTGTCTCACATGCTCCTCCTCAGATCTAGAATACACTAGGATGTCATCGATAAAGACCACCACAAACCAGTCTAAGAAAGGATGAAAGATCCAGTTCATGAGTCCCATGAATACTACCGAGGAGTTAATCATACCATGTATCATCAAAAAGAACTCATAGTAACTATAATGATATCATAATTATATATTTGGTATATCCTCATCCCATACTCATAGATGGTGATAACCTGATCTGAGGAGAATCTTCAAGAACCACCATTCCTCTCTCAACAGATCAAATAGGTTTTTATTCCTAGATATTGGGTACTTATTCCTTATGAACTCTTGATTCAAGTGTTGGTAATCCATACATGAACTCAAGATACCACCAGAATTCTTGGAGAACAACATTGGGGATGCCTAGGGAGAAATGATGGGTCTTGCAAATCCCTTCCCCTTTATGTTCTCCAACTGCAACCTTAGATCTTTATGCACTATAGGATCCATCCGATATGCTGATGTAGATATCGGTGCCATCTTGGGATATAATTCAATGCATAAGTATATCTCTTAGTGGGGAGGTAAACCTGGTACGAACTTAGGAAAGACATCCTCATACTCTGCCACCACTATAGGAACCTGATAGACCAAATCATCCACTACTCCAAGAGTCATACTAGGAAACTAGTGATTAATCAGCTGCACTCTCCTATGACTAAGATCATCCTGCTATACTAAGGTTTCCTTTTCACCCATAAAAGAAAAACCTCATTCTATCTCTATGAACACAAGGCATACTATGCCTAAGATAGTCAATCTAGGCATGAAATATGGATAGCCAGTCTATATATAATATGAAACTGTAAGGCCTCATTACTGTTAAAAATATATCCCATGAAAAACTCTAGCCTCCAAGAGTCAGATCACACCGTCGGCACAAGTGCATAATCACTGAGTCACTGCCTGCCAGAGCCTCTAACCACAAGTATCGAGCCAATAGATGAACTGTAATCTATATGTTTCAAATGAAAGGAGTGGAAATGAAGGAATAGATTTCAACTATGTCTATAAATACTGTAGATAAAGTGTAAAAGACATATATTTTATCTCATATCATCCATGGATCCTCGAGGACGTAGGTCTCCATAACCTACAGTTGGCCTCGTCCCTATCCACCAGCTCCCTGAGCCTAGCGCGGACCACCTGGGGGTGGTGGTGGTAATAGGTCAAACCTCCGACTACCTACTACTACTCCATCGACTACTCTTCCACATCCAACACCCAATGGAACACCCTTCTCATGCCTCTTTCTCTGCCTCGACGGTCCCTTGACCATCTCATGATTAACTATACAATGGGTTAGAAAATCCTGAGCTAGATGTCCCAGACCATCTGTTGACACTCCTTTTTGTCACATTGTCTAAAGAAATGGAAAAGGAAATGACTTAGCACAAATTTATTTATCCTTTGAAGAAAACATCAAAAAATCGACAAAGGAATGAAAAAGGAGTCAAATACCTTTGGGTCGCGCAAGTTCCCTCACTGTTGTGCAAGTACACTTGCGCACTGCCTAATGATCGTGCAAGTGACTTGCACGCCCCATTTGAAAACCTCCCAGGGTCTTCTCCAGCCTATAAATACCCCTGGTGGGCCCCCCATTTGAGGATGATTTTTTCCAGAATTCAGATACAGAGCTCTGAATGCCCAAGTCTCTTCTTCAAGTCTTCTAAACACTTATAAGGTAATTCATTACCTAGAATGGAAGGTCTAAACAAGAGGAATAAGGTCTAAGTGTTAGAATTAACTAACAATTGTGCGCCTAAGTGTTTTACCCTTAAGGGAAATGGACTCACTTGCGTGCCTCCTTACCTACTCATTGAAACTTACACACCTCTCTTCTGGAAGTACCTCGGGATAATTCTAAAGGCTTTGTTCAAGGATCGCCCAAGTGTTACCCTACTGGTTAACCATCGCCCAAGTATATAGGTGTCGCGCAAGTATACATGCGCGACCCCCTAGTACTTGCGCACCCTTATATTTTTGGGTGCCATTCCTGCCCATTTCAGCTCTCTTATTCCATTCCACCTTTCCTATTCAAGATTCAGTCTTCAAGACACTCTTCAAAGCCATTTATGGCATGTTTTCTTGATTGACTTCCTTATCTGAAAGGAATTATATGGAACATCTCTCAAAACCTAGTGATTTACACATCTTTATATCACTAAAGTTAGAGAGTTCATTCATTCAACCTCATCCTCTAAGATGAGAGAATCATTAATTTAGGCCTCCTTCTCAGGAGTATTCCCCAGTCCAAATTCTCATTAATTTGGGAATCCTCCTTAGGAGTAAGCCCCAAGTCCTCATTAATTTGGGCCTCCTTCTCAGAAGTAAGCCCCAGTCTTAAAGTTCCCAAATATGGGCATACTCCTCAGGAGTAAGACCCAACCATGGTTCTCTTAACCTGGGCTTCCTTTTCAGGAGTAATACCCAATCTAAAAGTTCCCAAATATGGGAATCCTCTTTAGGAATAAGCCCCGATTCCCTTAACCTGGGCTTCCTTCTTAACATTAAGCCCCAGTTTTAATTCCTCTTAACCAGTCTTAATTTACTTTTGATTTGGGCTTCCTTCTCAGGAGTAAAACCCAATCATGAGTCCCCTCCTAATTTGGGCATCTTCCTCAGGAGTAAGCCCCAAGTTAGAGTACCCAAATCTCTATGAAGTACATATAACTTTATGGACCTTGTTCATGGATTTCTTCCCTGAAGTAAATATTAATCCTCATCTATTTTGGGCAGTCATACATACTTAATCCCCACATCATTACATCTTTAATGGAAAAATTGTCTGGTTTCACCAATACCTCTTGTTTCTCACACCGAGCATGACTCACGTGATCTTAGAGTGTAAAAGTAATCATGACATCTTTCTTTGAGCCATTAATCATGCATAAACATCACACTCCTTTACTCGAACTACGTGGGTTCTGATTCCTTTTCCAAAACAAAGGATATGTAGGTATCCCATCAGTGGGTATGATCCCAACTCTAAAATAATCCATATCCTTCTGAATGAAAATAAACTTCAAGTGCCCCACTGGGTGGCTTTAAAACCAGTATTGTTATCATAATGACCAAGAGACTTTTATGTACTGAAGGATACCATTGACTAAGAATCTCTAAAAAATATAGATGATTATCTATCGATAAAGAACCTCAAATACATATAAAAGATTCTCTAAATTTACTACATATCAATCATTGATTGTAAGATCTAAAGGGAATCTCATTTTATACTTGGTAATGTAATAAGGATTCACGAACATAACTTAAATCTATAAAGAGAGTCCCAGAGTAGACAATAATTCCCCTAAAAAAGGTGTGATGAGTCCGACCTCCCATCCTCTCGACCAATAAAAATTCCTAAGCCTCATCAGTCCACAAATAATGAGCGCCTACCTTTGGAAAGTAGGTCCAAATGGATATGGAATCATTGGATGTTTTCGGTTCTACAAACAAACCCGTTAGAAACCGATTGGAATGTTTAAACCTTCAATCAACGAGGTCATCCCCAATTCCAGAGGGAACACAAAAAGGTGAACCCGATGTGAATCCTCAACCAAGTTAAAGTGTTGTTTTACTTATTTGTTAGGCCCCTATTTAAAACTCAATGATAGGGCCAACAAAGAAATCAATAACATATTTTCTCATCCAAAAGATATAGTGGCCGAACTTATCTTAAATATGTCTGTTATATCAAACATGAACTCTTTTCCAAGATCTTATGCATTAAGAGAATGAATTTTCTTAAGTTCACATCTGTGAATACCTTTTCTATGAAAACCTCTTCTGCGAATTCCACTACTGCTACTCCTTCTGGATCGTCGTCCACTCTGAGGACGACATCACCTACTCAGCGTCTTCAACGCTGGGTATCAAATGCGCTGGTTAAAGAGCACTGTCAAAACGGTACTATTCTGACTCTAGAGGCCGCTCGAAAAGCCCTCTAAGTCAATAATTCAACCTGGTCATCCGGACAATTACGACCAATGATCAGGAAGAAGGAGGTGCTAACTACCGTCTCCAACCGTTTCGGGTCGTTATCCCCAGAACATAATCACCATTCACTCCCGTATTCTGGGGAGGTGAATGAGCAGGTCCCTCAGGGCCTTAATTCAAAGAGATTAGATTCCTTCCCGCGGGCTCCCATCAACAATCACCACCAGACTCATGCAACAGTGCACCCTCAACATGATGAGGGTATCGCTTCCAGGCATTCAGCTCAGGTTCCTCAAACCCGAACAGGCAAGACGAACCGCCAGAGCCGAAATCCGGTAAATAGTGAGCAGGTTCTCATCTCTACCATCTCCAGAGAAGTACACCAACCTAACTTGGTGGAAAGAAATGGGCGGGCACACACACCTGTCTGTTTTAATTCTGCTGTCCAGCAGACTCATCTGGCAGCATCACGCCAATCCTGCCAGGAAATTTCGGCGGAGTACTATAAACAAGAACATACACCTGTTTATAAATCATCAGCTAGTCAGCAGGCTCATCTGATTACATATGATAGAGATCATCAACCACATTCGGCGAAGTGAAATCAGCAGGCACATACACCTGATAGTATTGATCAAGCTTACTAATAGTCTCATTTGGTAGCACTCGGAGAAGTCAGTTGGAAAGCTCCAGCGACAAACAGGAGGCAGACTCAACTCTCTGACCCCACACTTGAGTACTGTCAGGATTCATTGATAGGAAAAGAGGATAGAAGCAGGAACACACACCTACTCCAAGCATGGAATATATGTATATCCCCGTTCCGGCTACTGAAGTCACCAAGCACATTCTGTCAATGGTGAAAGAGCAGAAGAAAATTCCTGCTCATATTCTGGATGCCTACTAGGATATTATAATAGCTTCAGCAGCATCTCAGGGAAAGACACATAAATCTATCCCTATCAGTGGAGTGACAAATCAAAAATTCACTCTGGAACAGACACACACATCTGTTCTTGTCCAAGAGGGTTGTGGGGCGTACTCCCCCATATCATATGGACAACCAAGTCAGGTACATACACCTAGTTTGAGCGGAGATAATCAGCCTAACCTTATCATTTCTCCTGAGCAGGCACACACACCTGCCAAATTGAGTAAGAAGGCATCTAAGAAGAAGACTTTCCCAACACAGTCAATAAATCAAGGTCCAATCTATAACAAGGCCTTACTCGATGCTGGAGTTCTTGATGCTCTCAGACAATTATCTATTGCAACTCAAGATTCTACTCTCTCAGTTCCCAATAGTGGGAACATTAATTCTAAAGGTCTGCACCAGACACTTCCTCATGAAGTCTTTCTTCGTGACAATTCAGTCGATCTTGAAGTTTCATCTTCATATGAGATCCACAAGAACCCTCTGTGTGGTCATAAGATCAAGGAGAAAAATGTTTCATCTTTTACTGTAACCCACCATGGTGGTCCTCCCCATGATGATGAATTTATCTACGAAAGCCCTCTCTATAGTAGTAATTCTCATTGACTGGAAAATTCTTCAGAAGACAATGCAGTGACAATAAAGCCCTCTTATCTTGAGAAACTTGCAAAAGTAAAGCCAGTCATGTATGATCCTTTACTAATAACAGGTGAAATAATTTCTCAATCAGAAGATAGCCTAGGGTGTAGGTCATTCTCTGAACCACCCCTAAGTCATGCATCTTTTAGTTTGATTAGTGAATTCTCTACCAATCTTGTTGAATCCGATGAAGCAACAAGGAAGCACCAACTCTGGTCTAAACAAGTAGAATAATCTTCATTAAATGATAAAGAGGAAATTCTGAACATGAGATAACAACTAGAGAAAGGTGAAGTGCCAGTCATGTTTTGGCCTCTGGCTGACTCTCAGTATGACATTCCAGAGATGTTGACAGAAGATGGAATTAATGATATTCATCTCAACATATGGAAGAATCTTTGTCAGTTGAAAAAGAAAGTATTATCTTATAATGAATATGAAAATCATTTTATGATAATAGAAGGGTTACAACATCAGATTGATTTGGAATCTCTATCAGTCTCTCGATATCCGAAGGCTGAAAAAAGCAGAGAGCCCTTCAACATTCATGCCTTGGCGCACTAAGAAGATTGAGCCAGTTAATTTCCAATGCCCCATCTGTTATTCATATAAGGGGATGGGGTGTTCATGGAGCACTACATTTCACTGTACTCTCCAGTCAGCAAAGCTCTCCGAAAATGGTCTCATGCAATGTTATTTCCCATGGCTGGCCATAGTCAATGGGTTTTGTTTGTAATCAAAAGTTTTCCCAAGAACAGGCCTCAAATAGTTCTTCTTAAAACCAAGAATATAGAGAACAAGTTGTTGAATTACTCCTGCATTAAGAAAACGATAATATTGAAAAGACCTATCGTTTGGAGCTAGCACATCACCAAGTGACAGAAGTGTCAGAAATTATCCAACGGTCTTTTGAGCCGGGTGAAAAAAGTGGATGTAGGTTGATGCATTCAGTTAATTTCCAGACTAAGGTCCGCAAGATTAGGAGATATTTCAAGAAAGTCTTAGATATATCATGTTAAGAGCCACCCCAGCTTGCCAGACTGAGGACTCTTTTAACTCAACCCTCAGAATAAACAAATAGGATTCAAGGAGTTGAACAAAGATAGAAAAAACAACCCCATTCCACCAGACTGGGGACTTTTTCAAATCCTCAATCCCTCTCTCAGATAAAGTCAGTCTTCTCTTGATTGGGGAAGAAGCCTCAAGAGGAACAATGAGCCAAATTATCAGAAGATTTCCTCCAAATTATGGTTCATCAAGAAGTTCCTGAGGGATCAAATCAACAAAAGGCAATGTCTCATCAAAGACATGAAATAAGAAAATATCATAGAAATGCTGATAGAAGGGATATGATGTGTTATAAATCAATTAATTTCATCAATTCTATTGTTTCTGATCCACCAGATGAGGCTCATTCAGAGGGATCAGATGAAGAGGTTCCTAATCAAGAAGTTGTACGCACAAACACAAATGAAGAAGGTGTGCGTACACGAAATCAAAGGCTTACTCAAAACCTAGGTAATTCTTCAAGTAACCCACTACCCCCTCTCTGAAAGGTGTCCAATATGGGGAAAGGAAAGAACCAGGTTACATACCCTTCCTCTAGAGTAGGCCAATTGCTCTCACTAGAGAAAAGATTTGCACAACAAGAGGAAGAAATGAAGGAATTGAGGATGTTGAACGCAGAACTACTTCAAGGTAGTATTCCTCCTAAGCGTGCTGGAGTTAGTCAGCCAAGGAAGTTTGTTGCAGTTACTAAGATGGATCAAGAATATCATCCTCTATTAGTACACCCTCATAGGTCTAATCCTACGGGTCAAGTGCATCAACAATCAATGGTGCTACCATCAGTTGCAGTACCATCCACCATACCTATCTAGACTCCAATTATTGCACCTTCCCAAGTCCAAGTTCAACTAGATGTTTCCAAAAAGTTAATAACTACCATTAAGTCATTAAAAACTCGGTTAGAGACTATATAAGGAAAGTGTGCACAGGTTTAACCAGAAAAGAGAGATTACCCTGAATGGGTAGATTCAATCCCTCCCCCATCAAGTTTTGGGAACCCTATAATCCCTATTTTCAATGGATTAGGTGATCCTGAACAACATTTGATGCATTAAATGTCTTGTTGCAATCCTATGATGGGAACTCTAGAACAGAAAGAAGCAGTGAAACTCAGATGCTTCGTGTGAACCTTGCAAGAACCAGTTTTTATCTGGTACACAAGCTTGCAATCTCAGTCAATTACCGGGTGGGAGGATCTTCGTAAAAAATTTCTTCTTGAGTTCAGCTCAACGTTTCCAAAGACTACAGTTTTTGATCTTACAAACTGTAATCAAAGGGAGAATGAAAGGGTCTTAGATTTCATTGCTCGCTGGAAGAGATTAACATATTCCCTAAGCTTAGCACTCCCTCAAGGAGAATTGTTGCCAATCTGTGTGGCAAATCTGCGTGACGAGTTGCGCACACCACTGATCCCTGTGAAATACATAGGAGGGTTTAGAGACCTTACTTAAATCACTCAAGAGATTGAAGATTCTCTTATAAAGACTAAGGATAAAGCTCGTATAATTCCATCAGCTCCAGGAAGGAGAATGGGTAAAGCAGAAACTGCTACAGTTATGCTTAAATAAGCACCTGTACCTGCTTCTACTTAAAAACCATAATCTTCTTGAAGGGATCCACCTCCTGATCACCAATAATAGAGGCCATTTCATCAAGATGATCAAAGAGATCAAAGACGAAAACAATTTGAGGATTTGAAAAGCAAAGTTTACTCTTTCCGAAATGAACAAGTTCCTGGTTATTTCATTTCGGCTCTAGAAAATAATTTGGTTCAATTGACAAGGCCCAAAATGCCAAACAAGGAAGGAGATGAAAACCATCTCAATTATTTACCCTTTAATAAAATTTTGGGTCATCCCATTCAGGAGTGTTTTGTTTTCAAGGACCTCCTACAAAAAATGGTCGACCTGGGACAAGTAAAACTAAAAGGTTCTTCAGCTCAGGTAGCATGTGTTTCTGCTACAGATCCAGAGGAGGAGGGCGAGTGGCAAAAAGTCAAGAACAAAAATGTGCAAAAATATGATGATTGGATGGTCAGAAAAATGATCAACCGAACTCATACCATTTTGAGAACGTAATTGAAGAAACCAATTGTGCCTTCTGCCATGAATTCTGTAGCAAAACCCTCTTCATCAGAGGGAAAATCCTCAAAGAAATGACATGATTCTAAGAAAAAGGAACAATCATAAGAAGATGAGTATGTGTCAAAGACTAAGCTGTATTTGACTCTAGAAGATTTTATTCCATCTACTTCGAAGCCATGGGCACCACCCCACCAAATGGAACGGCCTAAACAGGCTAATCAGGAAGAGTTTTCATCGGATGAAGAGTAGATCTTCGGTTCTATTAATATGATTCAATTAATAGATCCATATGCCAGTCACAGTTTCGATTTTGATGAGCCCAAATTCCCTATATCAAATAGAGGAATCAGAGGAAGTTCCAGAGGCTCAGGATATAGGGGAATACGTGGATCTTTCATAGGACACTATTCCAATTCTACCCCTGCTAGAACTGTGTATGCGGCAGAAACTCGTGGTAGAGACCTTCAACGAGCTGAACAAGAACAAGCAAGTTCTTCCACACAAGGTAGACTCAGTCTTGGAACAATTATTCTGGAATATCAGTTAAAGGTTCCATCCTCTTCCTCTCAGTAAGTAAATAGACCTAATCGGTCTAATCTTCCAAATCCAGGAGTATTACTAACTCCTATCTCGGTATAAGATGCATCAAATTCCAAAGCATCAACTTCCAAGGCACCAGCTAAACCACATGTTCCTGTTGGGAAACACAAACCTTTGGATCAAAAGTATAATATATTGAAACACCTAGCCCAAGTACCAGCCAAGTTATCAATTCTAGATGCTTTGAATTTATCAAATGATCTTTGGGAGGCACTCATTGAGGCTTTGTCAAGTCCTCAGGATTTTGAGACTGAAATTGCTGTAGATGAAGTCTACCATGTAGAGAATAATCCTGCAGAATGCCATACAGTAATATCTTTTACTGATGAATATGAATATGATGTCATGCATGAACATATTAGACCTTTGTACTTATTTGGCAAGGTCAATGGCATAGACATCCGAAGATCTTTCATTGATAATGGTTCAAGAGTCAACCTCATGCCCATTCGTACACTTCGTCGATTGGGCCTCATGGAATCTAATTTATCTCCTTCAACTATGATGTTACAAGGATATGATAAAAATGAACAAGAACCATTGGATGAGATTACACTTAGAACTCAGTTTGGAGATCTTGTGTCCAATTTAGATTTCATGGTTGTTGATCAAGACTCAACCTTCAACATCTTGCTTGGAAGACCCTGGATACATCAACATGCGGTTATCCCTTCATCATACCATAAATGTCTCAAATATTGTTTCAATGGTCAAGTTGGGACATTGTATGGTGATAAGGCCCCGTTCAAGACATGTGAATCTCAATACATTGAGGCGGAATTCTACCACATGAAGGGAAAGGAGGAATCCACAACAAAGGATATTACCAAAGTTAATGATTCGTATGGTTTGGAAAAGATTCTAGTAAACCCATTAGCACATGTGAGTACAGATTATGTGTTGCCTATTAGTGAAATTGACAGGATAGACCCAAATCAAAATACTCTTATGGAAAGACCCATAATGTCAATTACAGTAATCGAGCCAGACATCATGGGAGAAATTGGTGATCCTCCAAGCAATGATGAAAGCTCAAATGGAGATGTATTCATTTCATCTGCTGAAATCTAGCAAGTCTATACTTTGCCAACCAGGCCAGAAGAAGTTATAGCAATGTTAGAGGTTAATGATGATGTCGATTCTCAATCCATAATCTCCTCTTTATTACCCAAAGAAGACCCTTCATCATCAATCGGGTCAGAAATTGAATCTTCTTCTTTAAGATGTGAAAATTTTGATGTCTCTTCTGATTATGAAAATTCTGCTTCATCATTTACTATGCAAGTAGAAACAGATCAAATAAAACATATTGAAGAAGAAGAGGAAGATCTCAGGGATTCTCCTCCATCATTTGAAGAGGGTATCTCTACTACCATGGATGAACTCAGAGAAATAAATCTGGGTACAAAAGAAGACCCATTCCCCACTTTAATTAGTGCAGCTATGACTCTTGAAGAACAAGAGATGTATATTTCATTTTTAAAGAAAAATCGAGACATATTTTCCTGGAACTATACAAAGATGACAGGGCTTGATCATGTTGTTGCCACTCATCGTTTGAGTTTGCTGAAAGAACATTGGGGATTCAAACAAGCTTCTAGAAGAACACACCCAACCTATGATTCCAAAATTGAGGCTGAAGTGGATAAGTTCATCAAAGCTAACTTCATCAGAGAAGTTCAATATCCCAAGTGGTTGGCTAATATTGTCCCAGTGAAAAAGAAGAATGGTAAAATTAGAGTTTGCATTGATTTCAGAGATCTTAATCGGCATTGTCCTAAGGATGATTTTCCAGTTCCGATTATAGAACAATTAATTGATGAAAAAGCTGGCTATGAAGCACTTTCCTTCATGGATGGATATTCCAGATATAATCAAATCCAAATGGCTCTATAAGATGAGGAATATATAGCCTTCAAAGCCACTAAGGGTGTGTTTTGCTATCAGGTAATGTCCTTTGGCCTAAAGAATGCGGGCACAACATATCAGCGTGCCATGCATCGTATCTTCAAACCCTTTTTAGGGAAGTTTTTTGAATTTTATTTGGAAGATTTGGTGGTCAAATCCAAACAACATTCTAATAATTTTTCTGATTTGGAAGTCATATTCCGCAAGCTTTGACAACATAATTTTAAGATGAAACCCTTAAAATTTGCTTTTGGGGTAACCTCAGGAAAATTTATCGACTTTGTTGTATGCCATCATGGTATTGAAGTCGATCCTGAGAAGACCAAGTCAATCCTTGGTATGTCACCTCCTCGAAATTTGAAATAATTAGGAGGAATTGAAGGAAATTTAGCCTATATTAGGCGTTTCATTGCCAATTTGGCAGGAAAAAGTCTACCCTTCACCAAATTGATGAAGAAGGGAGTCACTTATAAGTGGACTAAAGAATGTCAAGAAGCATTCGATATTCTCAAGAAGTATCTCTTGAGTCCACCAGTGTTAATGCCACTTGTTTAAGGAAGGCCACTTATCCTCTACGTGACAGCTCTGGAGTGATCATTGGGTGCCTTTCTTGCTCAGAAGAATGATGCTGGGAATAAAAACAACCTCTACTATCTCAGTCGGACTATGCTTGAAGTAGAAAACCGATACTCAAATATTGAGAAGTGCTGCCTAGCATTAATATTTGCAGTTCAAATGTTGAGACACTACCTGTAATATCATGAGGTCCAATTGATATCTCGTAATAACTTGCTCAAATTCATCCTTAGTCGTCCAATGCTTACAGGACGTCTGGCAAGGTGGGCAGTTATCTTGCAGCAATTTGATATTCAATATGTGTCTCAAAAGGCAATAAAGGGACAAGCTTTGGCTGATTTCCTTGCTAAACACCCTTCAGTGGAAGACACATCTTCAGATATTGAACTTCCTGATGAGGAAGTCTTATCTATTCAAGATAGTCTTCAGGTATGGGAAATGTACTTTAATGGTGCTTCTATAAGTCCAACAGGGAAGAAAATGGAAAATCATAAATTCAAAAAAGTTGGCTTAGGAATTGTACTCATTTCTCCAGAAAAAGAAGTGTTACCTTATTCCTTCTCATTGTTGGGAGGCGGTACAAATAATGAAGCGGAATACAAAGCTCTTATTGCAGGATTGGAGTTGGAACTTCAAGCACAAGTGAATCACTTAAAGGTGAAAGGTGATTCAGACCTGGTAATCAAACAAGTCAATGGGGATTATGCAATCATAAAAGAAGAACTAATCCCTTTGTATGATTATTTCAGAGATTTAATGGCGGAATTCCCTTCGAAACCAACATTTTCTTATGTCCCAAGATCAAAAAATTCTCAAGATGATGCACTGGATAATATAGCCACAGCTCTAGCAGATCCAAATCGGGACGAAACAACTATCAGTATTGCCCACCGTCGTACAATTTCACCTTATGTTCAAACCAGAACAGAAGAGATCAATGAAATTAGTCCCATTCCTGAACCATATGGTCATACAATAGGATGGATGACACCTATCAGGGAATAACTTCAAAATGGAACACTTCCACCTGATAGAGCCGGGAAAGAACAAATTCGGCAACGTGTGGTCAATTTTACTCTTTATGATATCCCAGATCACCTAGAGAAAATTCTCTACAAGCTTGGTTTTGATGGAGTTCTCTTTAGATGCATTGATGGTGAATAGACAATGGCTGTCATGAAAGTAGTGCATGCAGGAGTCTGTGGTGCCCACCAGTTTGGACATAGACTGTCTGATCAGATTTGAAGGCTTGGATACTTTTGGCCTTCAATGATACAAGATTGTGTTTATTTCACAAAGAAGTGTCATTCATGCCAAGTACATGCCAACTTCATTCATCAACCTCCAGAGTTGCTTCATACAGCTAAGTACTCATGGCCATTTTCCGCATGGGGAATGGATGTGGTGGGACCTTACCCTTCACCCACGACCAAGCAGTTTAAGTATATTCTTACTGCTACTGACTTCTTTTCCAAATGGGCAGAGGCAATACCTCTCAAAGAAGTTAGTTCTAAAATCATTGTTAGCTTCATCAAGTCTAACATCATTAATCGATTTGGTGTCCCTCATACCATATTGACGGACAATGGCACCAACTTCTGTTCATCCGAGGTGAAGAAGTTGTATCAAGAATACAACATCAAATCCAATCATTCATCTCGGTATCATGCAGCGGCCAATGGCCAGATAGAAGCCTTCAACAAGACTCTATCAAATATAATGAAAAATATGGTGGATAAAGATAAAAGGTCATGTCCTGATAAACTATTTCATGCTTTATGGGCTTATCGGACCACCACCCGCACTGCAACGTGGTCAACTCCATATTCACTGGTAGATGGAACGAAAGTAGTCTTTCCCATTGAAGTTCAATTAACTTCTCTCAGAGTAACCATTTGTGATCATCTATAGATAAACAATCTCAAAAGTGATTGAATGAGTTGGAATGGTTAGATGAGAAAAGATTGTGCACTCTGCACCACTTGAAAGTCTATCAGAATCGAATAGCACGAGCTTTCAACAAAAAAGTTTGTCTTCGTTCATTCGTTCAGGGAGAATTGGTATTATTTCTTAGAACTCCAATGATACCAGGAAAGAAACCTCCTAAGCTTGAACCAAAGTAGGAAGGACCTTATTCAATACATAAAGTCTATTCCAATGGAGCTTATTCTTTAATCTCAATGGATGGAGAACTCATCACTACTCCAACCAATGCCAGATTTCTGAAGAAGTATTTTGTATAAACACAAAATACACCATCTACGGTCCATGCATATGACCTTAAACTATTTGCATGTCCCTTACGTTCAGTACGATGTTAAACTACACCATCCAGGGTCCATGCATATGACTTTAAACTATTGGCACTTACGTCCAACATGACATTAAACTGTGACGTCCAGACTAAATTACGGTAAACTGTACATAAGTCCCTTACGTCCAACAAGATATTAAACTGCATAACCAACGGTCCATGTATATGAACTTAAACTATTCCCACTTTCTTCCAACATGATGCTAAACTGTATCGTCCTTTTTTTCATCCAACATGATGTTAAATTGTGAAAAAGTCCCTAATACGTCCAACATGACGTTAAAATGTGTCCTATTTTGTCCTTACTGCATGAAATTAAACTACATAGTCCTCTTTTTTCCTAACATGAAATTAAACTATATTGTCCATATCATCCTAACTACATGACACTAAACTATATAGAAATCCATTAATACGTCCTACATGACGTTAAACTGTATTTTTGTCCCTGCTACATGACACTAAACTGTGCAGCACCAATAGTCCTAACTGCAAGACTTTAAACTGCATAGTCCCTTCATATGTCCTACATGACATTAAACTATGCATCGTTAAGGTTGTTTTTACCTCTTGTTTCTCACACTGAGTATGACTCACGTGAGCTTAGAGAAAATTTCAACCATAACACCCTCTTTGGGCCGCTAACCATGCGTAAGTCCCAACATCATTTTTTAGGTCGTTGTCTGATAAAACACTATTTTGTTGAATATTTTATTGATAATATATGAAATAATTTCCTCACATTGTGTTAAATATGTTTATTTATAAAATATTTTGGATTTGATCATTTATTTGAAAATTTGGTGAAAATTCCAGTTTTACCCTTAATAGTGCACTGTAGTATTTCGAAGATAAATATATTTTATATTTTTTATTTGAATTTTAAATTTTGTAACAGTGTTCCTAAGTTAATGTACGACAACTTTCATTCAGGACACTAGTGATAAAGAGTGCATTTGGATGGATTAAATGGGCCATTAATCCAATGGTGGGATGGACTCGGCAGAATGGACATGGGTTTTGTATTTGGGTCATATATTCTTCATCAGGGCTTGGATTGAGCCCATATTTTGAGGAAATCTCTGGGACATAATTTGGCACAAATCATCCTTCTGGAAGGCCAGTCAATTCACGCGTTTTGGAGGTAAAATGGGCAGTGAAAGTAGGAATAAAATATTTGGCCGAATTTCCACATTCACACTTGAAACCACTTGTAACCTCTCCCCCCCTTCCCTCTATATAATGGATTTTTTCTCATTTTGAGGGGTTCTGACGTGTATTGGAAAGTTTAGGGAATAGGAGAAGTGGATCCACACCAATTCTCCAACCATTTAAATAGGGGTATCTCTTGGAGCAAGGATCCCTTCGACGAAGACTTCTTTTTCTCCTTCATGTTGTAATGATATTGTTTGTATAATAAACTTCTTTGTTATTCTTTTATTTCTTATCTTTTGTTTAAATTTATTCTTCTATTAATATTCATCTTTGGGATGGAATTCTTGAGTAGAAGCGTTTTTGGTTTATACCCATTATAAACCTTTGCACATGCAAAACACTTCTACGATGATTACGCCACCCATGGAAGAGTAGTTCTTTTTAGTAATCGATCGACCTCTATCCTTCTCCATTCATTTATTTTGAATCAGTGAGCTACTTTAATTCACATATTATGATATATTAATTGAGTTTTTAATTTAAATGAAACTATTCAATCAATTGAATAGTTAACACAAAACACGTGAGGTCGGGAATTGTGTGAACTGTGAGAGTGCAACCTTAACCGGTAATTCAAAACCACACGGGATCAATTTGTAGAGTTCAAATACAATCCCTAAACTCAATTAATCCTCATTTCCAGAGTGGTTATGTGCCATAATTTACCACTGACCATAAGCTAATCTTAAAACATCAATCAAAGCAGGATGTGGCGATTGCATGTTCCGAAGTTAGCCTAAGGTTAAATTCACTTCATCTTCGTGGTAAAATTAATTCTCGTAGGGTTCGGGATTTAACAAATTAAGGGATCATAATTAAGTGAATATTAATTTAAATGATAATGATTAATAAATTATTGAAGAGGTAGAGTTAGATCGATTACGCCTTTTAAATATTGTCTAAAAAACATCTTTTTGTTATGTCATTTTAATCCAACTTCATTTCAAAAAAAAAAAATACAATCTCTTTCCAGCAAACTTCTTCTAGATTCATAAACTATAACCAACCCCCATCCTTTCAAGTAGTGTTTTTATTCTCTTTTATTTTATTTTTAGAATACCTTTAAAAAGTTGTTTTTAATCTACTTCCTCCTTTGAGAGATGACCTTGGTCAGCCACTCTGCTGCACCTAAGTACCCCAAAATCGCATTAATCATTTGAGGGCGCCCATGACAGCGCTCTATCAAATTGGCACCGTTGCTGGGGAGGAAAGTAATTATTTAAACCAATTAGAGGTATTTATTTTATTTTACATTTTAATTATCTCCCTCTCTTATTTCTTCCGTCTTTACCCAATCTGATTTTTTTCCTTCTTCTTTTATTTCCTTCTACTTATTTTTGGACCATCAACTCAAACTTCTAATTTTTATTTTACTATGGTCTACTTTCTTTCTTTTCATTTTTATTTGATTTATGACACGAACTAATCTCGAAGATCTCTTAGATCTTGACCCTGAGATTGAACGCAGCCTTAGGGCACGAATCAGACATTCTCAGTCTACGGGAAGTTTCAATATTCAACCAGTTGGTGAATTCCTCTTTTCTGGAAACATTGAAATTAGAAGCTATTCAAATTCAAACATAAAAGAAGAACCAATCGCTGGAAATAATAACAATGAGCTAAATAGAACCATTCAAGAATTGGATGCACCTGATATTAACTATCAACCAAATTGTATTGCATACCCAAATCTCGAATCAGAATTTGAACTGAAATCTGGGTTAATTCACTTAATTCCAATGTTTCATGGCTTCTCTGGTGAGGATCCCAATAAACATTTGAAATAATTTAATGTGGTTTGCTCAACCTTGAAACCAAGAAATGTATCTGAAGACTAAATCAAATTAATAGCATTCCCATTCTCACTTGATGGAGCTGCGAAAGATTGGATGTATTATTTACAACCCGAAGATGTAACTTGTTGGAACGATTTGAAACGTCTTTTCTTGCAGAGATTTTTTCCAGCATCAAGGACCACTTCCATTCATAAGGAGATCTCGGGGATCAAGCAAGTACAAGGGGAGTCAATGTATGAGTATTGGGAGAGATTCAAGAAGTTGTGTGCAAGCTGTCCGCATCACCAAATCAGTGAGAAAATCCTCATCCAATACTTCTACGAAGGACTCAAACCCATGGAGAAGAGCATGGTGGATTCTGCAGCTGGAGGATCATTGGTGGAAAAGACACCAGCAGCCGCACGTGCATTGATCGAAAAGATGGCCTAAAACTCTCAACAATTTGGTGATCGAGGTACACCACATATCAGGGGAGTACATCAGGTAAGTCCGTCTTCTATTGAGAGTCATTTGATTGATACCAAGTTAGAAGAATTGACAACTATGGTGAGGAAAATTGATTTTGCACAAAATACATCTCTACCCCCTCCTTCAAGGCCTTATGGAATTTGCACTAAGACAAGCCACCCAACTGACTGTTACCTACAACTACAAGAGATAGAGGATTGCGCAGCAGTATTCCCAGGGAGACCATTTCAGCAGCAACAATAACCATATCCCCAAAAGAATTCGATTCATTTTCTCCAACATACAACCAAGGGTGGAAAGATCAACCGAACATGAGGTATGGCTCTGGACAACAACAAAGGCCCCCCTTTTCAACCAAACCTCTAGCAGCCTCCACCTTACCAATAGGTTTTCCAACAACCCCAAAGGAGATTTGAATCTCAAACATCAACAAGTCAGCAACAAGGGAATCCTCCACCAAAGGTAGATTCTAATACTGATGATCTTTTGAAGCAAATTGTTCTTAATCAACAGAATGAGATGAAGAGTCAAAGTTCAGAGCTGAGGGAGTTGAAGACTCAAATGATCCAGATTGCCACCACCCTCCATGAACTTGTGAGTAAGAATTATGGAAATCAACCTTCCCAACCCACTCCAAATCCAAAGGGGAATGTCAGTGCCATCACATTGAGAAGTGGGAAGCAAATGAACCATACATCTGTACCTACCATTTCACCGGGATTCACCTCAACTCCGGAGAAGCCGCATTCCAAACCAACTGATGAGCAATCCAAGGATAAAGATAAAGGTAAGAAAAAGATTGACGATGTTCCTTCTAAACCCCTTCCTTTTCCCAACAGGGTTGTTCAAACCAAGAAGATGGCTGAAGAAGCAATGAAAAAGGAGGTTTTGGATACATTCAAGCGTGTGGAGATCAACATTCCTCTACTTGAAGCCATTAAGAAAATTCCAAGGTATGAAAAACTCTTAAAATAACTTTGTACCAATCGAAGAGGGCTCAAGGGAAATGAGAGGATCAACCTTGGAAGGAATATCTCAGCACTCATTACACCAACTCTAGCAATGCCAACAAAGTGCAAGGATCCCGGGACATTCACCATCCCATGTACCATAGGGGAGTTGCACTTCTCTGATGCTCTTTTTGATTTAGGAGCTTCAATAAATGTGATGCCTCACTCTGTATTCTCTTCTTTACAGGTTGGTGAGTTGAAGACAACAAGAGTAGTGGTGTAGTTGGAAAATAGAGCTACAACATATCCAGTGGGAGTTCTTGAGGATGTACTTGTTCGGGTAAGAGACATGATCTTTCCAGCAGATTTCTTTGTTCTTAACGTGGGGGATGATCAGGTAAGTTCTCATGCCCCCATTATCTTAGGTAGGACCTTCCTCAAAACTGCAAAAACTATCATAAATGTCAATGAGTGTACACTTTCCATGGAGTTTGGAGATGAATTTGTGGTATTTAATGTCATGGAATCCATGAAGTACCCCTCAGAGGACCATTATGCTTTTGTTATCTCCCATTTTGAACCACCAAGTAAAAACACCATGGAATTGGATTGTCCTATGCTTAGGGAGATTATGAGTATTGGTTCTATTTTGATGTCTAAGAGTACTTCCAAACCTATTTCTAAGGAACAAGACTCTCTAATATTTGATTTTGAAATGGAATCATATTCTGATTTTGATCATATGAACTCTAATTATGACATGGCTGTTGAGTACGATGATGGATTTGATGCATTATTTTCTAATTGTGATGATTTTTATTCTGATACTGATGTTCATTGTGCAGATATGTCCGTTGCATCAATTTCTCCATCTATACATCACCCCCTACATTGGAACTCTAGCCATTGCCCCCAAATCTTAAATATGCATATCTACTGAGTGGTGATAGATTACCTATTATCATTGCTAACAATCTCTCTTTTGAACATGAAGAAAAACTTTTGAATCTTTTGAGAGATAACATTAGGAAAATTGGTTTGACATTGGCAGACATATCAGGTATTAGCCCATCCATTTGCATGCATAGGATTCTCTTGGAGGATGGGGCTAAACTGGTGAGGCAACCACAAAGGAGACTCAATCCAACCCTTCTGTAGGTTGTTAAAAAAGAGGTTGAAAAATTGCTTGAGGCAGGTTCCCATTGCAGTAGAGGACCAGGAGAAGACGACATTCACCTGCCCATTCGGTACCTTTGCTTACCAAAGGATGCCATTTGGACTTTGCAATGCCCCGGGTACCTTCCAGAGATGCATGGTGAGTATTTTCTCAGATTTCATTGAGACCTGCATGGAGGTATTTATGGATGATTTTATAGTTTATGGGTCCTCATTTTATGAATTTCTCTCTAGTTTGGGTGATGTGTTGCATCGTTGTATTGAGAAGAATCTGGTCTTAAATTTTGAAAAATGTCATTTCATGGTCGAAAAGGTAATTGTCTTAGGTCATATAGTCTCACAACATGGAATTGAAGTTGATAAATCTAAGTTATACATTATTTCATCCCTCCCATATCCTACATGTGTGCGTGATGTTCGATAATTCCTTGGACATGCTGGATTTTATCGATGCTTCATCAGATATTTTAGTAAGATCGCTCTATCCTTATCTCGATTGCTTCAAAAAGATATTGACTTCAATTTTGATGATTCATGCAGGGTATCATTTGATGAGCTGAAGAAGTGTCTGACCACTCCACCAATCATATAGCCCCCGCGATGGGACCTTCCATTTGAGCTCATGTGTGACGCCTCCAACTTCGCGGTTGGAGCTGTCTTATCACAGAGGGTGGAAGGACGTTCACATGTGATCACCTATGCATCAAGGACACTAGATTCAACCCAATCAAACTACACAACCATAGAAAAGGAGTTTATTACTGTCATATTTACTTTAGATAAATTATGTTCATATTTATTGGGCTCTAAAGTAGTTGTTTTTTTTCTGACCATGCTGCTTTGAGGTACCTCCTGAAGAAGCCAAATGCAAAGCCACGACTTATCAGTTAGATGCTCCTTCTTCAAGAGTTTGACCTTGAGATTAAGGACAAGAAGGGGTCAGAGAATTTGGTGGAGGACCACATGAGTAGGCTTACTCACACACTAGAATATGACACCTTGGACCAGGTACCACTTCGGGACACTTTTCCCGATGAGCATCTTTATTCCATCTCAGGTACGCATCCTTGGTATTCTGATTTAGTGAACTACCTTTTTACCTCTGAAATACCTGCAAATTTAAAGAAACATCAAGTCCAAAAATTAAAAAGTGAGTCTAGGTTTTATGTGTGGGATGATCCTTACCTCTGGTGCATGTGTAGTGACCAAGTCATTAGGAGGTGTGTTTCTGATCATGAGTTTGAGTCTGTTTTGCATTTTTGTCATACACTTGCTTGTGGTGGACACTTTGGACCCCAACGGGCAGCTAGGAAGGTTTTGGACTCTGGATTATATTGGCCTAGATTATTCCATGATGCCCATGTGTTTTGTAAGTCATTCTCTCATTGCCAACACACTGGGAACATTTCTAAGAGACATGAGATGCCCCAACAACCCATATTATTCTGTGAGATTTTTGATGTATGGGGCATTGATTTTATGGGTCCTTTTCCTAGTTCATTTGGATTTTTTATATTTTGGTTGCTGTTGATTATGTGAGTAAATAGGTGGTGGCCAAGGCCACCAGGACTGACGATTCTCATGTTGTAGTGGATTTTGTCAAGGCTCAAATTTTCTGCAGGTTTGGAGTACCAAAGGCTATCATCAGTGACCAAGGGACACACTTTTGCAATAGGAATTTTTCTTCCCTCTTTCGAAAGTATGGGGTGACACACAAAACATCAACACCATACAACCCCCAAACAAATGGCCAGGCTGAGGTTTCAAATCGTGAGTTGAAACAAATCTTGGTGAAAACCGTGAAGCCAAATAGGAAAGATTGGAGCAAGCGCTTGGATGATGCATTGTGGGCTTATAGGACAACATACAAGACCCCCATTGGTATGTCCCCATTTCAGATTGTTTTTGGGAAAGCATGTCATCTCCCAGTGGAAGTTGAGCATCGGGCATATTGGGCTATAAAGAAATGCAACATGGATTTGGCCCAAGTTGGAATCCAAAGAAAGTTGCAAATTCAAGAGCTTGAGGAGATTCGACTGTCATCATATGAGAACTCAAGGCTCTACAAAGAAAGATCAAAATCATATCATGAAAAAATGATCCAACAAAGGGAGTTTCATGTTGGAGAGAAAGTCCTTCTCTATAGTTAATGACTAAAGATGATGCCTGGTAAGTTGCGTTCCATATGGTTAGGTCCTTATGTTGTGACTAATTTTTTTCCTTATGGTGCAGTGGAGATCACACAAGAGGACACTGGAAGGAGCTTTACAGTCAACGGGAAACGTTTGAAGAGATACATTGAGGGACTTCCTACTGATGCAATGGATTTTATCACACTGCATGACCCCATCATCACTTGAGCACATCAGGCTGTTCCTAACCCTTTAACTTTTATATTATTTGTCCTATTTAAAAATTCTGAATTTCATGTGCATATATAATCTCATGGGTTCACATTGAGGACAATGTAATATTTTAAGTGTGGGGGAGGGAACCTTTTAGTTTATTAATTTCAATTGCTTTCCTGTTAAAAAAAAACCAAAAAAAATTGTGTGTTTTTCAAATTTTGTGTGTTTATTTTACAATTTTCTGTGTGTTTTTGAAACTTTTGAGCTGAAATGATTGTCATCACCATTTTTAAATCCATATCAATAAGTGAAACAATTTACCCCTTGAAACTAAGCTTAAATGAATGCTGAAATGACTTTGTTTCAAGTTCAAATATTTAGTAATACCATGAAAAGTACACTGAATTTTGAATCCCATGCCACATCTCACTGTCTTTATATTTGAAACCACTTTCCTATGAGGCTTCTAAACCATTATTTTCATATTCTTTACATTCACCTCACTTCTTGAGAGAACCAAACCATGCTTGATTTAACCATAATTTGATCTATTCCTGTCAAAACTTGAGGGTTTGAGGTACTTATGTTTAAATTATTGAGGCATTTGTTTGGTATTAAATCCCTTATTTTAAAGAATCCTTTTTTATAATGGCCTACCTTGAATATTTAATCCTTTTATCCCTTATAAACCATTCACATCCTGTTAGGTTAGCCACATTACAAGCCAATTTTCCCTATCCAACCAACTCTTGAAGTGAAATTGCATAATCTAGTTGAGCTAAAGTGTGGGGGAATCTATCTTGTGTTGTGCCACCACATTCTTTGATACTTTGGGTGGAAAATTAAATTCTGAAGAGATGTGTTTGCTGCTGAAGAAATTCATTATATTGAAAGCTGTACCTTTTCTGGAGCTTTCATGACAAGTGAAGCTGTGCCTTTTCTGGAGCTTCTAATTGAGGTGGAAAGCTGTGCCCATCTAGAGCTTTCAAGAAAATCATGTTTGAGAAGATTGAAATTTTTGATGCTGAAATGATGAATGGTATAAACCTTTCATGAATTTTCATGATGATGGAGCTGAATTGATTCTATGGGAATTGAGGAGAAGACTATATTCAAGTGAAAATTAGATTAATGTAATTTTTCTTCAAAAAGAGTCAAGCCCTCCTCATTCAGCCTCATAATTTTTCACATCTAAATCCTACCAACCAAAATCCACAGAACAAACCTAAAAATCCCTCATGATAAACATACATCCTTGACTCACATCGGGTGGTGATGCATGAATTTATCAAGCCTATGGTGACCCTTGTATGAGTTTGGATGAGAAAGACATTGCAAAAAAATGACATTTGTGTGATAAGAGAAAATTCAAGTGAGCTAAGTGTTTTGTGCATGGGAGGATAAATAAAGTGGAAATATATTGAATGATATAAATGATGAACTTGAAATAATGGTTTTTTATGAGGCATGATATCTTTTGTTTCTTGGTGTGTAATTGTTTGATCTCAAAGATATGTGTTTTAAAATTGGTTTTGATTTGATATTGATGTTTACTTGATATGAGATTTTGCTCAGGAGTGCAAAAGGTTAAGTGTGGGGGAGTTGATAAAACACTATTTTGTTGAATATTTTATTGATAATAAATGAAATAATTTCCTCACATTGTGTTAAATATGTTTATTTATAAAATATTTAGGATTTGATCATTCATTTGAAAATTTGGTGAAAATTCCAGTTTTACCCTTAATAGTGCACTGTAGTATTTCGAAGATAAATATTTGTATATTTATTATTTGAATTTGAAATTTTGTAACAGTGTTCCTAACTTAATGTTCTACAACTTTCATTCAGGACACTAGAGAAAAAGAGTGCATTTGTATAGATTAAATGGGTCATTAATACAATGGTGGGATGGACTCGGTAGAATGGACATGGGTTCTGTATTTGGGCCATATATTCTTCATCATGGCTTGGATTGAGCCTATATGTTGAGGAAAGATCGGGGACATGATTTGGAACAAATCATCCTTCTGGAAGGATGGTCAATTCACGCGTTTTGGAGGTCAAATGGGCAGTTAAAGTTGGAATAAAATATTTGGCCGAATTTCCACATTCACACTTGAAACCACTTGTAACCTCTCCTCAACTACCATATATAAATTGGAGTTTTTCTCATTTGGAGGGGTTGGAATGTGTATTGGGAAGTTTAGGGCAGAGGAGAAGTGGATCCACTCCAATTATCTAACCATTTCAATAAGGGTATCTCTTGAAGCAAGGATCCCTTCGACGAAGCCTTCTTCTCCTCCTTCATGTTGTAATGATTTTGTTTGTGTAATAAAATTCTTTGTTCTTATTTTATTTATTATTTTTTCTTCTGTTTTGTTTAAATTTATTCTTCTATTAATCTTCCTCTTTGGGCTAGAATTATTTAGTAGAAGCATTATTGGGTTATACCCATTATAAACCTTTGCACATGCAAAACGCTTCTAAAATGATTACGCCACCCATTGAAGAGTAGTTCATTTTTGTAATTGATCGACCTCTATCCTTCTTCCTTCATTTATTTTGAATCAATGATCTACTTTAATTCACATATTATGATCTATTAATTGAGTTTTTAATTTAAATGAAACTAATCAAGCAATTGAATAGTTAACACAAAACACGCGAGGTCGGGAATTGTGTGAACTGTGAGAGCGCAACCTTAACCGGTAATTCAAAACCACACGGGATCAATTTGTAGAGTTCAAATACAATCCCTAAACTCAATTAATCCTCATTTCAAGAGTGGTTAGTGCCTTAATTTACCACTAAACATAAGCTAATCTTAGAACATCAATCAAAGCAGGGTGTTGCGATTGCATGTTCCGAAGTTAGCCTAAGGTTAAATTCACTTCATCTTCGTGGTAAAATTAATTCTCGTAGGGTTCAGGATTTAAAAAATTAAGGGATCATAATTAAGTGAATATTAATTTAAATGATAATGATTAATAAATTATTGAAGAGTTAGAGTTAGATCGATTACGCCTTTTAAACATTGTCTAAAAAACATCTTTTTGTTGTGTCATTTTAATCAAACTTCATTTCAAAACAAAAAACAAAAAAATACAATCTTCTTCCAGCAAACTTCTTCTAGATTCATAAACTATAACCAACCCCCATCCTTTAAAGTAGTGTTTTTATTCTCTTTTATTTTATTTTTAGAATACCTTTAAAAATTTGTTTTTAATCTACTTCCTCCTTTGAGAGACGACCTTGGTCAGCCACTCTACTGCACCTAAGTACCCCAAAATCGCATTAATCATTTGAGGACACCCATTTCAGAGCTCTATTATTGTCCCCAAAAAACAACTTCATCACTAATTCATTCTTTAATTGAACTACGTGGACTTTGATCCTTGCCTTCCAGGATGGGTAAGTAGGCAACCTCCCATGGTTCAAGCCCAGAACCAATCTCTTCACATCGGTTCACCTCCATCTCATACGATGTTGATTCGTGAAACCGCCCCCAGAATCAATATCTTTACATTGGTTCACCTTCATCCTTACTATATGACGTTAAACTATACACCACTTTTGTTCTATACGACAGTAAATTACAATATTCTTCGATACCCTCACCTGAGAGGGAATCATTATTTACATTGATTTTCAATCATGTTATATTCCAAAAAAAAACTATGTGCATACATGGCAATACCTGAACCTTTTGTCTTGGGTTAAACCATCATTGCACTAAAGTCCCCTTTCACCCATCACATGTACGAACCAAATTTGTACAGAGGGTATTTCTAGAACTATGTGGGCTTGATTCCCATCCTTATGGGATACGTAGGAATGTTTGAGTGTCCCTCGA
Organism: Viscum album; assembly: GCA_963277665.1. Classification (NCBI taxonomy): domain Eukaryota; kingdom Viridiplantae; phylum Streptophyta; class Magnoliopsida; order Santalales; family Viscaceae; genus Viscum; species Viscum album. Next base: position 1,446,376,294 of record OY728132.1, on the reverse strand, counting down.
ATCCAACCCCAAGTCTTTTGGTCCTAACACCAAATTCCACTTTCAGTACCCTGGCTGAAAAGTCCCCATGAAAACACACACTGTTTATTTCTTATAATTGTCCGAGCTCTATGACCCTAAACTAATATCTCTTATACTTTCGTCCCACATGACGTTAAACTGTATTTCAAGAACTGCGTATGGATTGATTCCCATCCTTATGGGATATGTAGTGAAGTCCAGTATTTCAATTCAGGACCCAGCCACAACGTGATTATGGTTAGAATTGATCTATGTATCTTTACATACATTGAAAAATACCCATTTTTATGTGTCATAAATCTTAACCTTAAATATTTTCAGATCTTCATAACCCTTTTCTTAACTTCTAATCACAAAAGGCTTGATACCCGGTAATTCTTTTTCCTGACTATGCAGCACGTGCCCTTAGGCGGCCTTGCATAAGTAGTCTACATAATGAACCTGTCAGCCAAAAGATGCTATTATTTGACTATGCATCCAATGCCCTTAGGTGACCCTACATAATTCAACCCCCTAATGGGTTTGTTAAATAGTGGTAACTTCATTCTTAGGAGGAAAACCTCTTTTGTCCTTATTTGTCTTAATGACAATATGCAGGGATTCATAAAAAAATAGCCATCCTTAACATATTTTTCCCATATTCCTTTTTATGATATGAAAGTATTAAAGTCTAAGGTTTATATTTCCCTTCCCTATGTTTGGGGAAGACCTTCGTAGGAGTGACATTCATCCAATTCATAGACAATCCTGTTTGGAAATATCTTCTCCATATTCAAGTACCTCTCTCCATACAGTAAACTCTATGCTTTGGAAAATTTGAGTCCCCATAAACTTCCAGTGAATTTTTAGCAGTAGAAAAGTAAATTTATGAGAGTTCTTTTGCCTGACTATGCAGCACATTCCCTTAGGCGGCCTTGCATAAACAGTCTACATAACAGACTTGTCCGCCAAAAGATACTATTATTTGACTATGCAGCCAATGCCCTTAGGTGGCCATGCATAATTCAACCCCCTAACAGGTTTGTTAAATAATGGTAACTTCATTCTTGGGAACTACTTATTCTAATGCCTTTTAGCCCTTTTTCGTATCATTCCTTAGATTTAAAATTTCTTAAGCCATAGTTTACATGTTTTCCTTCATACTAGAGTGTGGTAAAATGTTTTCAGATAAGTTTTCAAGGAATTGAGTAAATTTTAACCCATTCATTCAAAGCTATTTTGACCTTAAAACATTATCCTTTTTTATGTCCAACATGCATGACTTTAATCTGCTTACAAAAGACAAGGGAACTCTGAATAAAAGTCAAGTTCCAGCTCACTAAAGATACATCTTGTATGATTTTAGGTAATATTGTGCAATTAAAAGATTTAAAGTATGTAGGGTTATTTATAATAATCCTAGTAAAAGTAAAACTATGCTTACTAGGCTCATTGGTTTAGGTAAAAATCTAAAGCAGATATCAAAGGAAAAGTGGAAAAGAGAGAAACTTGCACAACAAAGGTGACCTACGCGGAGAGAGCTCGAAAATCTGAAATTTGATGCTTTCCGCGACAAATGAGCACATATATATAGGCTAGGCCAGCCACCTGTGCCCCTACAGCCAGCACGCTCCAGCCCTGTGTGACCCGCACCTGTGCGATGACAGTCGCGCGCTAAACACCTGCGCGCCTTTTTCCCTTTGGTTTTATTCTTTTCCTTAGAGTCACATCCTTATTCTTTCGGATCCAACTCTGAGGGGGGACTTTTGTCGATACTCCTTTTTATCACATTGTCTAAAGGAATGGAAAGGGAAATGACTTTGTAGAAATTGATTCATCCTTTGAAGAAAACATCAAAAAATCAACAAAGGAATGAAAAAGGAGTCAAATACCTTTAGGTCACACAAGTTCCCTCACTGTCGTGCAAGTACACTTGCGCGCCACCTAATGATCACGCAAGTGACTTACGCACCCCCTTTGAAAACCACCCAGGGTCTTCTCCTGCCTATAAATACCCCTGGTGGGCCCCCCATTTGAGGAGGATTTTTTTTCTTCAGAATTCAGATATGGAGCTCTGAACGCCCAAGTCTCTTCTCAAAGTCTTTTGAACACTTCTAAGGTAATTATTTACCTATAATGGAAGGTATAAACAATAGGAATAAGGTCTAAGTGTTAGAATTCACTAAAACTTGTGCGCCTAAGTGTTTTACCCTTAAGAGAAATGGACTCACTTTCGCACCTCCTTACCTAGTCATTGAAACTTGCACGTCTCTCTTCTGAAAGTACCATGGGATAATTATAAAGGCTTTGGTCAAGGATCGCCCAAGTGTTACACTACTGGTTAACCGTTGCCCAAGTATATAGGTGTCGCGCAAGTATACTTGCGCGACCACCCAGGACTTGCGCGCCCTTCTATTTTTGGGTCCCTTCCTGCCCATTTCACCTCTCTTATGTCATTCCACCTTTCCTATTCAAGATTCAGTCTTCAAGACACTCTTCAAAACCATTTATGGCATGTTTTATTAATTGAGTTCCTTATCTGAAAGGAATTCAGTGGAACATCTCTCAAAACCTAGTGATTTACACATCTTTATATCACTAAAGTTAGAGAGTTCATTCATTCAACCTCATCCTCTAAGATGAGAGAATCATTAATTTGGGCCTCCTTTTCAGGAGTAAGCCCCAAGTAACCTAATTTGGGCCTCCTTTTAAGGAGTAATCCCCAAGTACCCTAATTTGGGCCTCCTTTTTAGGAGTAATCCCTAGTCCAAATTCTCATTAATTTGCGCATCCTCCTTAGGAGTAAGCCCCAAGTCCTCATTAATTTGGGCCTCCTTCTCAGGAGTAATCCCCAGTCTTAAAGTTCCCAAATATGGGCATCTTCCTCAGGATTAAGCCCCAACCATGGTTCTCTTAACCTGGGCTTTGTTCTCAGGAGTAATCCCCAGTCTAAAAGTCCCCAAATATGGGCATCCTCCTTAGGAATAAGCCCCAAGTCCCTTAACCTGGGCTTCCTTCTCAGGATTAAGCCCCTGTTTTAATTCCTCTTAACCAGTCTTAATTTTCTTTTGATCTGGGCTTCCTTCTCATGAGTAAAACCCAATCATGAGTCCCCTTCTAATTTGGGCATCTTCCTCATGAGTAATCCCCAAGTTAGAGTACCCAAATCTACATGAAGTACATATACCTTTATGGACCTTGTTCCTGGATTTCTTCCCTAAATTAAATCTTAATCCTCATATATTTTGGGAAATCATACATACTTTAGCCCCACATCATTGCATCTTTCGTGGAACAATTGTCTGGTTTCACCAATACCTCTTGTTTCTCACACCGAGCATGACTCATGTGAGCTTAGAGTGTAAAAGTAATCATGACATCTTTCTTTGAGCCATCAATCATGCATAAACATCATACTCATTTACTCGAACTATGTGGGTTCTGATTCCTTTTCTAAAACAAAGGATACATAGGTAGCCCATCAGTGGGTACGATCCCAACTATGAAATAATCCATGTCCTCTTGAATGAAAATAAACTTCAAGTGCCCCACTGAGTGTATTTAAAACCAGTATGGTAATCATAATGACCAAGAGAGTTTTATGTACTGAAGGATACCATTGACTAAGAATCTCTAATAAATACAGATGATTCTCTATAGGTGAAGAACCTCGAATACATATAAAAGATTCTCGAAATTTCCTACATATCAATCATTTATCGTCAGATCTAAAGGAAAGCTCATTTGATACTTGGTAATGTAATAAGGATTCACGAACATAACGTAAATCTATAAAGAGAGTCCCAGAGTAGACAATAATTCCCCTCAAAAGGTGTGATGAGTCCGACCTCCCATCCTCTCAAACAATGCAAATTCCTAAGCCTCATCAGTCCACAACCAATGAGAACCTACCTTTGGAAAGTAGGTCCAAATTGATATGAAATCATTGGATGTTTATGGTTCTATAAACAAACCCGTTAGAAACCAATTGGAATGTTTGAACCTTCAATCAACGAGGTCATCCCCAATTCTAGAGGAAACATCATCGTAAGAGAAACTCCGCCTCTACTTTGGATAATTTGAGCCACCCTGAGAGCCCTGCATTGTTGACGTTATGTCCTGGGATCACCTCCTAAAGCATCTAACATGCTTGAAATTCCGTGACTGCCATCAACTGCCTTCTATCAAGGTCTTAGCTACTGGGTTCCGACTACTAGCTCCCACTATCAGAGCTTGCTATACCAGAAATATTTCCACCATCAAGGCTCACTCAAGTACCCCAACATAGGTAGAAATGAAAAGGGATACCACTAAATCTCTAAATCCTTGGTGTAATCCCTTCTCAATGGTCTGAGATTTGAAGAACTGATCCCACACCATATCCAAGGAGTAACATGAGAGACTAGTAAACCTCATCTAGTACTCTACCACGGTCAAACTTCCCTACTGCAGATGCAGAAGCTTCTTTATGAGCACCGATCACAACATGGATAGAGATAACTCCACCCTAAAGTGATGCTCAAAGTATGAATAAGAGAGATCTCTCCCATTGTGTGATCAATTCACTAAACTCCACCATCTCCCTATATATCCCTAAATAAGACTCACTATAAGGACTGCCATCTGATCTATAGGAGTCCTCCCAAGGTGGAAAACATGAGTGAATGCATCTAACCCATCCTCAACCCCTTGGGGTTCGATATCACCTCGAAACCTAGGAGGTCACTTCCAATAAAACTCATGAAACACAGTCAACCTACATGCATCATCAGCTGGTACTGCCAGCACTAGCTGGTGCTCAACGGTTGGTGGTATAAATGGATATCTATGTAAAGGAATACTAAAATAAAATAAGACATACCATGGTAAAAAGAGTATATATAGGGAGTTGAATCAATTAGGACATGAAAAAAAACCATTCCTATATGACGCATGTACGAAATTTTTTCCCTACAACTAATGTTTACATGTACTGAGTCAAAAGGAAGGTGATCAGAGTCCTATTGTATAGATATGTTGACCGCTGCACTAACACTGGAGTCCCTAGCCTGAAAGTCAAACTCAAAACCCTAAACACTATTTCCTCAAACCAACCTCAATGACTCTGGTCCTAAGGTAGAATCATCCAGCTATGATACCACTCTATGATGAATTGAGCTACTGAGGTCTAACCCGTGACTGCCCCATGCCCACCTCCAAATAGGCTAGGGGATGGAGACCAACACCGAGTAGACATATCCCACAAATTATAGGCATTATCCTAAATTACCCGTATAAAAAAACAAATATCCAAGCCCACAAAATGATGAAATTTAAAACAAATGAAATAATTCATTCATATATATAAGACCCCACAATAGAGTACGATAGTAAAGTAATGAAAATGGAAAAAGGGGCTAAATACTAGCCCAACCAAAAACTCTTAAAGCATAACTTGATCTAATGGTGAGGACTAAGTCATATAAAATCTCCCAGTAAATCAACTCGGTATGAAAATCTCTAGCTATGCTCCACCCACTCCCTGTCCTCCTAGGACATCATCAAAAGGGCTATCATATAAATAAGTCATGACACATGCAGGAAAAGCTCATGTAGGGGTGAGTAAAACAATACTCAATAGGACACCCCAAAAACACTAAAAAAGAAGCACCAAATATAGTTAGATCAATACAATATATATAAATAAATGTATAAAAGAAACTCATAGATATAAAACAGAAAGACACCACACCACCGGGCGGTCATAACCAACTGTTAGCCATATGATTCTTCTTGAAGAAACGTTTGTTTTGGGAGAATCCACTCCACGAGTCACACTATCATTGAAGAAAATCTAAAAATAGGTATATATCATTAGGACCCACCCAATAAATCTCACTGGTCTATGAGGACCTTGATACTTAGATAGGGGGTCACACCCAAAATAGTAAGGGGACACCATGAATCCAATCTGGATCAATCTACTATGTGGGGGATCGTATGTCAACAATACCACACACCCTACTGATATGAGATGATAGATGGAGGATAATTTCCCTTCTTAGGGAGGTCATGTTGATTCCTTAAACTCCATCTAGGGAACAAGGATGATAGAGGATTTCACTCTAGTATCACGGAGGGACACCACAACTCTATATGAGACTAATCCTCTAGAGGGGATCATAATCTTATGATATGGATGTAATTCCACACTGTACCCTTAAGGGAAAGGTCCAAGGGAATGAATTAAACCTATACTATTCCAAACTAATAAAATGAAGAGCTACAAACACTCTGGAAGGGGGTACATGATGTGTACCAGGTGGTACATGGCATGTCCAGCTGTCACCATGATTTCTCATGTGGAAGAGCTTCACAAGACATGTAAGTCTCAATATACAAAATGTGTAAAAGGAGTACACAATGTATAGATACACAAGGTACCTTAACAATTTCACCTGTATATGTTCATGTATGGTGATTGTGTCTATGTACTGGCCCATGTACACCAGGTCATGTCTGTGTCCAAGTACATGGCATGTCACTAGCTGTTCACTTTTTCCCGTGTCCTTATACTCTTTAAATCACATGCTGTGCCTATCGGGAAGGGAAAAATGCCGTGTGATTGGGGTCACATGTTGTGTGATCCTTATCTTTATCCCAAAACCCTAGATGTTACTAAACGGGCCTCACATGGTGTGTACTCCCAATTTACACACCATGTTTCTTGAGATTTTCAAGACCTAGAGGATTCTCCTCCATTCTTCCCTGTGCACCATTTCTACCTCATTTCTAGTCGAAGATCATGCCTTAGATTTCGGATTTGGGTCAACCAAGACCTTCCATTTCTTTATTTTTTGAATTTTTCCTTTGAAACACATCAGAAATGTAACCCCAAAGTTCAATTTTATATTCTCCACCATGGAAGATGAAGAAAATTTGATCTAGTACCGTTATCCCACAATCCAACAACCATAGTCATTGATTATAGAACCGCAACTACCATCAAATACTATACCCATGATTTCGATCCGTTGCGTCGAATAACGGCCACACAATGCTCGGGAACCACTTATTAATCGAACCATTGGCTATAATAAATGTTAACAATGATCAAATGAAGAAATAAGGGAGAAAACAAAAATCCATAAATATTTTAGGAAAAAACCTTGACATTTTTTCATTTTCCCTTGATTCATTATCGTTGAAGAGGACAAATACTGAGGGACAAACATTCGTGAACGATTATAAAATTCCATCAATTAAAATTCTACTAATGATGCGTGTATAAATTATGTTTGTGGAATTGATCTATGTTCATCTAGGATAGAAAAAAAAAACATCATATATAGAGTTTTAATCGATCATTGATGAAGAATAGTTGCATTTCCATTATTGATGAGATCCACAAACTCTATTGGCACAACGATCCACGAGCCAATCTCTATTCATCTTCATTTTCCAAGAAATCTCTCCAATGTTTATCTAAATCTCTTGGTTTTGAGTAGTCAACCCTGAGGAAATACTATAATAGTACATTTAAAGTATAAAATAGTCATTGTGGTAAAATAAACCAAATAAATTAATTATTTAATCTATTTATTTCATTTATGCCTGTGATGGATTTTCCACAAATGACCTGTGCCAATAAAGATTATATATTCCTATGGAAAAACCCACATTCGAACTCAATAGTTCCCTTAGATTTATGATTCATTCCCTTGTTCAAAAGTAATTATACTTTTTCAAGAAAATTGTTTGAAATTTATATTTAATATATTTAATATATTTCAAAAATTTATTCTGGGCACACCAGGCTTTGGAATCAAATGTCGTCTCAGCACCTGGTCTAAAAAATAATCCATATAATATCCAAAAATACTATATAAAAAATATGAGTTATTAAAGATCAATAAAGGATAAAATTAACTAAACATCATCCACAATAATAATCATGAGAGTGTGGAGAAGCAATAAACATATCCATCAATATCAAATGTAATGTAGAAATATATAGTCATAAATCAAGTTTGATCACCCACCAGACCAATAATATATACAAAATGGAATCAAAGAAAAAATAGACATACATTAGGATATACTATATCCCTGATCCGCACCACATATCGATCTCTGATCTCATCTGAGCTATCCTGATCGACCAAGCTATCCTAGGCCACTACCTAACACGAACCTGCAATTAGTGAGGGTTGCTCAGGTATCCAAGTTCCATGGATTCTTGATAAGGGTGTGAGTAAAAATTAATAAGGAACTAACAATGAAGTCTCATAAATAATCAGTAAATTATATGTATACAAATGATATTCTCAATATATATATAAAGCACAAAAGTGTAAATAAATAACCATCATCAATCCTCGAGTTCTACCAAGAACTCCAATTGTCCCAAACCTATTTCAACCAATGATAGAGTGTCTCAGATCATGTTATATGACCATTCCAACTAATATAAGGAGAATACACCAACCCCAAGAGATCATCCTGGGTGGTCCATAGTATCAAGCATTAATATAATCTCTAGGGGGTGACACTATGAAATATAATAATAGTATTAAGAATAATCTTTGAACCTAATGGGTACCACCTTTGGAATTACTAAGTATCAGGAATAATTATTGAACATAAGGGGTATTAACCTTGGAATTATATAGTCATTACGCATTATAGCTGAGCCCAAAGGGTATCACCCTTAGGGATTCTAAGTATCTAGTGTCATCGCTGGACCCAAGAGGCATCACCCTTGGTGTTCCACAATCACCAAGAATCATCACTAAACCTAAGGAGATAATAATAATCATTCTATAGTAGTATACTCAAAGGCCAGATCCTAGAAGATCATCCAAGGCATCCGTATATGTAAATACATCTTATAGGGATGTGCTTCCTTATGTAAAACCTCATTAGGGATGACCATCTACCCAAGGCTTTCCAACACAACAAGGTTATCCTCTTAAGGGAATGAATTGTAGTGGTCACTATGGCCACATAAGGCCCACACCATCAATATAAGTTCTAAGGTGACACCCATGACCATCACTAACCATTTCCCATGAACCCTCTCACTAGGGTCAATATCTCAATGGGGAACCCACTAGGGTCCCTTAGGTCTCATCAAACATAGAAACCCTTCATGGTTTCCCTCATATCAATCATGTCACTCAAGTCAACACCCATCACTTGGAAGTAATCACATCCCTTAGTGTCATCATAATATCCAAAGGCCTACTTTTCCTCCTAGGGAAAGCTATATGACACCTATCTAAAGAGAAGGATCAAGTCCCCTCTTAGTACCCAAGTCATCCCAAGAACAGTCCTAACACCTAACCTATCATCATACCACACAAGGCTTATACACCCTGTGAAAATACACTATAGGGTAAGAATGTTCACCCCATATTTTTTTCAACCAACCTAAAAGATCTAATACATATCATTGTTCTCACATAGACAACCCTGAGGCCATCCTTCTTAGCTCATCACTAACCTTCAACTGGAGGTCTCTAAGGGATCATACTACTAGGGTTGAACCAAAATGAGATATTTTCATTTTAAATTTAGAATTAATTTAATTAAATTGGAAGAAATATTACCTCATTCTTGAGATATTTCTTCATAGTAAATGTTGATCCTATAAAACTCTTTTCGGTAATATTTAATTGTGCTTGTAGTAACCAAGTGTAGAATCCCTCTAGTAGAGACCCACACATACTCCTATGATCAAAAAATGACACCAATGAATAGCTTGTTGTAGCATAGTAAATTGATCATCTTACATCTTTTTCTTGATCACTTCACATTTATTAAGTCTTGGATAAATTCTCCTCATCTTCTCATTCTTGAGAGGATGTGAGAAGGGAGAGGAGGATTGTATAGAGAAATATGTTGTGTATAATTATTCAAGATTAACCTCTCTTAGAATGTATAATCAATCTATTTATAGACCAAGGGTAAGGGTTTGTAATTTAATTAATAGCACAAGTCCCCTTAATAAAATGTTAAACCCATGTATGGACCCATGAAATGTATTAAAATAATAATATTATTTTTATTCCACATTGCGCACTAACTAGAAAAATTATAAATATTATTTTATTAGATTGAAAATTAATATTTATCATTGGAAATGTTCTCAGTCTTCTTATCCTCATTTACATTTATCGAATATCCAAATAAATATTTAATTAAATAGTTATTCATAAAATAAATATTCTATTCACAGTCGATGAATAGAGATTTATTAAATATTCAATAAATAAATAAATATTATATATCCTTGAAATTTAATAATTACCTTGAGAATAAATATTTATATAATCTATGAGATCATTAATCCTGAATAAAATTATTCCTAAATCTTGAGAATAATATTTGTTTCAATATTTAAATTCAAATAGAATTTAATATAGTTCAATGAAAAGACTTAGCGTGTGAGCCTCTAGGATTCTTTCTCATGGGCATTAGGCGGGATTTCCTAAAATCAAAGATTATTGTTTAGAAATGGGTAAAGGAACCCAAGAGGAAGAAGTTAATGTCAAAATGACAACAACCACTCTAATGAACCATAATTTTCATAAATATATATTACATATTAATAGATGAATATTCATTACATAACATTTTGATCCAAGCCAGAATCATTTAGCTATAGTATTTTTGGAAACTTGGAAACCTAAAAAACTGGTTCATAAAATATTTATGTCATCTATCAGTTATTTATTCTTAAGTTTCAGCCTACTATGAAATATCATACTTAATACATATTTTTATAACCTATGGGAAGGAAACATAAGAAAAGGGCGAGCATAGATTCTTAGGATGGGTAAGAAAGGGAGATATCAGTGATCATATAAAGATAACATAAGCATAAGGGTATAATAATATGATTTAACATTTGAAAACCACAACCTATATATCAAAGATCATAATCTTAATTCATGATATTAATTTTGGTAGTTCATAAGACATAAATCTTAAGGGTATCAAAGAATATGAACAATAAAAACTTAGCATATGCATAATAAATTGATTTGTGGCATACACATAAGCATATAAAATCATTTCCATAATAGTAAAGGTTAATTTCCAAGGATGTTATAGCAGAATGAGTTTAATTAAAAACTATCATAGTAGTAAAGTTTCAATCCCAAGACTACCATAGTGGATAAATTCCCTTACTGAACAGAGTTCACTCCCCATTCTAGTCCTATTTATATCATGAGATATCAATATTTACCAAATGAATTGGAGGGAGATATAGGTACCACCCCTAAAATAATGAAAATAATATATATGTGTTCCACAATACCATAAATAATTTAATTATATCAGAACCCATAAAAAGAAATTGGTTTCATAAACATTTATTCATAACATAACCCATGTAAAAGAAATGGATTTCATAAACATTTCATCATTTCACCACACTATAACCCATGTAAAAGAAATGGGTTAAATTGTGTCATCATATTAATAAACCATATATAGAAAGAACTGTAACACCCGAGACTTTTATGAGAAATATTTTGTTTTTATGTTATATAAATCATCAAAGGAATCTTTCGCTACACGCAATCATGACCTTCCTCGATATCGTGTGTAGTACGCAATACAAAGTTCCACTAAAAAAAGATATATTATTATAATATTATAAACTAGCTGTTATGAATAGTATTAACTGAATTTTAAATTTTACAACATTATTATTCATCTTACACATTTTCTAGAACATGGTAAGAGAAAAAAATAATTTTTTTTGTGGGGAAAATAAGTATTTATCAAAAAATGCAGTTTTGCCACCTTTTGATGGAGCACCCACATTAAATCTAGTTTTGACATGTTTATAAGTTCAATTTTACAAAATAAAATTATTCTTTTGAATCAGGATATAAAAATTTACTTTGGATAAATTTTTGATATATTTCTGATAACTTTCATATTTTAATGAATAGTAAAAATACGCTAATTTTTAATTAAAAACAAATTTTTTCATTGAGATAATTTATATGGTTAAATTATAATATTGAATGGTTTTAAAGTATATATAGAATATATTTTTACCATTTAATATAATGTATGTCATTACCATTAATTTCACATTGAATTCATAGGTAAAAACATTTCAATCTTTGGCAATGTTTTAACTTCTAAAACCTGTTTTCTTAACAACAGGATTTATATTTAATTAATTACTGCGACTTATGTGTTTTGAATTTTGAAAAATGGATTCCATATTTTTAATCAGTGGGTCCAAATTATGTTAATAGGATACTTTTTAAATTTGGGTATTATGAATAGTAACTATGGTAAATTTTTATTTACCATAGTTAAAGGTAAATCAGGTAATTAAGGGTAAATATAAGATTATAAAATTACCCTAACACCTTCCAAAATCCTATTGGATGACTAAAAGTCGACCCATATCACCTAAGTGTCGGATTAGATTAATTTAATGGACTTTTGTCTATGAAAATAATTTAATTATTATTAAAACCAAAGAATGTGACAACATGTCACTTTCTTAAATCTTATAAGTATAATAATTGTAATTTAGTGATAAACTTAATGAAACTTCGAAAATGAATAATATAAAGAAATATAATAAAATTATCTACAATATATGAATTTATTTAGAATTTTTAGGGATTAAATAATTATCATTAATTATGACACAATAGTGATGTTGAAATTATTTTATTAATTAAAATATCAAATAAATGGTTTTACAAATATTAAAATAATTATTATATGCACTATTTAATGTGCTCCACTAATTTTCTAGATACATATGACATTTTATCAATCTATTAAAGCTTTTATTTTGAACATATCCTCTGTATATATTTTATTTAAATTCAAATAAATGAATAGTGTCAAAATTGACACTTTTTATTTTATAAAAATAACATATTATAAAATTGTTTAAAAATCACAAAAATATTTAAAAATTATAAATTAAATTTTATATGGTAGAAAATGTCATAAAGTGTCAAATTATGGAAAATTAACAACACATATGTAATTATTAATAATAATTTAAAATTCAGAATATTATTACCACAAATAAAATTAAATTGATAAATAAGGATAAATCAAGTTGATAATGTTTAAAATAAATTCCTAACATGTCTAAATTTTATTGGTTGATGATATTACAACCCTATATCATCTAAAATTTGAATATGAGTCATTTTGAAAGTTTTTAAGTGGGGTTGGGATTTAATATATACTAATATTTCTTATATTTCCAAAGGTGCCCCGCTCCTCCCTTATAAAAGGCCACCTCCTCCCTCTCCTCCTCACACCAATTTGAGCCTTCAAGCTCAGCCAAACCCTACCAATTTAACTTCCCCACTTCCATAGAATCATCCTAGAGGTTCTGGTCTTCTTCAAAGACCAACCATAGTGCCCTAAGAGGAGGTTAAGAAGAGGCACGTCAAAAAGAGGTAATATCCATTACCGATCCTTTCCAAATTCTTTCTTCTTCAACTTCTTCTTCTTTAGTTGTTTCATTATGAAGTAATAACATCATTATCACTCATATACTGATATGTTATTATAAGTATGAAAAAACCCTATTTCACCATCTATCCATCCTATGGAAAATGAAATCACCGCGCGTGCGTATGTACGGAATACCGTCTCCACGCCGTGGTGTAATCTATTTTCCCCCAACACCTTACTTTGATGGGTATAATGGTGTAAATAATTACTATATATGATTAATTTATAGTGATATTGATTCTGAAATAGTATACATACACTCTAATACAATTCCACGATCATGGGAATGATATCATCGCTCGTGCGTACGTACGGAATACCATCTCCACGATGTGATGCGATTCGTTATACATGATCTTCATTGAATAATGATTATATAAATGAATTGAATGAATAAATATGATATATAGTACATTAATACCATTCTGGAAATGATGTATCTATAACCAAAAGAGAAGAATAAGAATTTATTCGACAAAACACGCATAAGAACAAAAAGTTATAAACACCCGAATAACAAGTAACAATGAAATATTACTACTAAGAAGCTAAGAATATGACCATATATGATATCATAACAATAATTATGATTCTATAATAAGTCAATAACATTATTTAAATCATTATACAGGAGGTTCAGACACTTACGAAGCAAATCAGACCTAAGGTAAGGGAAAATATCACAATCTCATTTTATCCGAGATTGTTTATACTTTGGTATTTACTGGGGTGTATTTGATCATCCAAATCCATGTTTACTCAATATTTAATATTATTTCCATCCACCTACAATTTTTAAATCCAATTTTACCCTTAGGTGAGTTTTTAGTAAAATATATGAAGGGAATATTTTGTTGTTTTTCATACGAGGTACTTTTTAACTTTTCTGACAAAAGTACCAGAAGAATGTTTTTTAACTTATACGGCATGAATGGATTTTTAAAAAATTATTTCCAAGAAGCTTCCTTTACAAGTTTTCAAGTTTATTTTTAATCAACTTCTTTTAGTTTAAAATTGTATGACATGTTAAGAAAGGAAAATGTTTTTGAAGTAGAAAGGATATTTTCCTAAAGAATGGAGTTCAAGTGTTTTATCAAAATTATTTTATATCTAAGATAATATAGGGTTATGTTTCTATCCCTATTATTACATTGATTTTATTATGTTGTGATGTAATTATTTTTATGAATTCCTTTATCTTATATGAATTATTTTATGATGTCATGTTGTTTAAGAATCCCATTTTTATTACATGGGTTATGCAATGATGTATGATTTATGATTTTATGGCACACATAAGAATGGTATCATTATAAGATGGGTGGGAAATATATCTCCCTCCAATGCATTGGGTAAAGATTTTATATCTCATGAGATAGACATGGCTGGAATGGAAGGTTAAACCAGTTCAGTGAAACAGGACTGAAATGAGGAGTGAACTCGGTTCAGAAATGGACTTTGTCCACTAAGATAGTCTTGGACATGAGTCTTGACTAATAAGAAATGATTCTCTATGATTATGTGTGTATGACACAAAGTTTCATGTTTTAAGTTATTATTATTGGGATTACATTTCACTACTATGATTTATCCCATGTTATGAAATTATGCTCTCTTTTGCAGGTTAGGATTTCCAAAAGTTATGTTCTTATGAATATGATGTGATTGATATTTCTTTTGTTTACCCTTACTAAGTATTTGAGCTCACCCTTTTGTATGTTTTCTTTCCCCAGGTCAGGAAGAAGGTTATTAAGTAAGATATGCCAAAAGGGACTATAGATATGATGAAATAAATGGGAGACAGCGTAGACGCTTTATGAACCAGTTGTTTATGTTTCCCAGTTTCTAAAGACACTATACCTATACGGTCCTTTCCTGGTTTTGTTATATGTTGTAATAAGTGTGCTTCAATTTTGAATTAATAACAATGTATGTAAAGTATGGGTCATTATAGTTGGTATCAGAGGGAGGTTATAGTCAACCTTTGGAAACTAGGATGTGAAAGCCTTAGTAAGAACCCTAAGGATAAGTCTAAGCATAGAAAACAATCTTAGTGTTTTAGAAATTGCAATGAATAACCTAGGATAAGACCTTAAGTGTGAAATTTTATTCTTGATTATGTGGTTTTCCTATTATAATTAGTGTTTCTCACACTATTCTTCTTGGTTTTAGTCAATGGCTGGAACCCGAAGGAACCGTGTTAATGCGGAATGCGACGGGCAATGCAATGATTGTCCCCCTGAGCAACCAAACGTTATGGGAGCTGGAATGAAAAATATTGTAGCCATTCTCACACAACTTTCTCAATCTATGAATCATGTAGGACTTCCAAACGAGAAAAGGAAGGAGCAACATTCTGTTGAATCCTTCATGAGGCAGTGTCCACCTTCATTCAACGGGTCTACTGATCCATTAGTTGCTGAACAATGGATTAGCACTACTGAAAAGATATTTCCAATTCTTCAATGTTCTGAACATTATAAAGTCATCTTAGTAGTGTATCGTTTGTAAGGTGATGCTGATCAATGGTGGAATATTATCAAGAATATGAGGCAAAGAGATGAAATTGAGTCCATGGAATGGGAAGAGTTCAAGAACTTATTTTTCAATAAGTATTTTCCTCATATTCTTAGAACAAAGATGGAGAAGGAGTTTCTTGAACTGAAGCAAAAGGATGATGAATCCGTTGGTACCTACGAAGAAAATTTTACAAGACTTGCAAGGTACGCTTCTGGTATTATTATCCAACCTGAGAGTAAGATCGATCGATTCTTTAGTGGCTTAAAACCAAGTCTTCGAAGGGCCTTAGACATAAGGGACTTCAATAGCTATGAGGAAATCGTTCGGTGTGCTCTCAAAGTTGAGATGGAGATTGGAGTAACCCATCAGTCATATGGGTTTGATAAGAAGAGGAAAATGGAATTCAAAGGAAAATCTAAAGAGCACATTGAAAAGAAGATGAGATTTCCCTTATGCTCAAAGTGTAGAAAGAAACATGGAGGGAGTTATCTTAAAGGGACAAGTAAATGTTTCAAATGTGGAAAGGAAGGTCATCGGGCATTTGAATGCCGCAATGATGGGAAGAAGATGTCTAATGATGCAAAAAAAGGAAGGGATACACAGGATGAACCTACTACACTTCAATGTTTCAAGTGCAAGGAGATGGGGCATTATGCCAATCAATTCCCAAATCCAAGGGTTGATGATGATGGTCGACTTCAACAAACTCTTAAGGCTAAAGACAAAGGAAAGTCACATGCAATTTCTATCAGCGATGTGGAGTACGATAACGATGTGGTGAAAGGTACACTTACCATCCACTCTAAAGTAGAAAATGTTTTATTTGATTCTGGATCCACCCACTCTTTTATTTCTAAAGATTTTTCTAAGGGTATCACCGTATTACCTCAACAATTAGATGTTGAGTTAGCTGTGACAACACCTAATGGCACAACAGTCGCATCAAAAGTTTATAATTCTTCTCCAATTGAAGTTTTTGGGAAAGTGCTTCCTGCAAATCTTGTGATCCTTCCTATAGTGGAATTTGATGTGATTATTGGCATGGATTGACTTTCTTTATCTGGAGATCATATCAATTGCCAAAGAAAGGGAAGTCACATTTCATATTCTAGATCAATCTATGATCGTCTATCGATGCCAGGATGAACATAACCTTCCAGTGGAAATTTCTTCCATCTTATGGGTCTTGATTCCACTGAATGAAGGTTATTTATATCAATTGGTTGGTGAGAAACTCACAATTAAGAATATGCCCATTGTACAGGATTTTGACGATGTCTTTCCAGAGGAATTACTGGGTCTTCCACCAAATCGTGAAGTTGAGTTTTCAATAGAACTTGTACCGGGTACTTTACCTATTTCAAAGACACCTTATAGAATGGCTCCAATTGAGTTTCAGGAATTGGAGAAGCAAATCCAAGAGAATATTGATAAAGGATTCATATGCCCTAGTGCGTCACCTTGGGGAGCACCTGTTCTGTTTGTTAAGAAGAAAGATAGATCAATGAGACTCTGCATTGATTATCGAGAACTTAACAAGATCACTATCAAGAACAAATATCCTCTCCCGTGCATTGATGACCTATTTTACCAACTACGCAGAGCTCAATACTTTTCCAAGATTGATCTTCGTTCAGGGTATCATCAATTAAGGGTCAAAAGGGAGGATATACCAAATACGGCTTTCCGTACAAGGTATGGACACTATGAATTTATAGTGATGCCATTTGGTCTTACTAATTCCCCTGCTATCTTCATGGATCTGATGAATAGAGTCTTTAGAGACTATCTTGATCAGTTTTTGGTAGTCTTTATAGATTATATTCTTGTCTATTCAAAGAGGAAGGAAGAACATGAAGATCCCTTGAGAATTATATTGAAGACCCTGAGAAAGGAGAAGCTTTATGCCAAATTTACCAAGTGTGAATTTTGGATTCAAAAAGTTTCATTTTTGGGTCACATAATCTCAAAAGAGGGGATATCTGTGGATCCAGCAAAAACAGAGGTTATCGAAAGATGGTTGAGACCAACAACAGTAACTGAAATGCGAAGTTTTCTTGGTTTGGCTGGATATTATCGACATTTTGTGAAAGATTTTTCACGATTATCTAATCCACTCACCAAGTTGACTTGGAAAGGAGTTAAGTTTGTCTGGACGGAGGAATGTGAAGAGAATTTCAAGGAGTTGAAAAGAAGGTTATCCAGTGCACCTGTGCTCACACTGCCTTGTAGTGAAGAAAGGTTTGTGATCTACAGTGATGAATCCAAGAAGGGATTGGGTTTTGTTCTTATGAAAAATGATATGGTGATAGCTTATGCCTCATGAAAGTTGAAAATCCATGAGCAAAATTACCCAACACATGATTTGGAGTTAGCTGCGGTAATCTTTGCATTAAAGATTTGGAGGCATTATCTTTATGGAGAAAGGTGTGACATTTATACTGATCATAAAAGTTTATAGTATATTTTCACACAAAAGGAGCTGAATATGGGCCAAAGAAGATGGTTGGAGCTAATTAAGGATTACGACTGCTCAATCCATTACCACCCTGGGAAAGCAAACAAGGTGGAAGATGCATTAAGTTGACAAGACCATGCTAGCTTATTAATGATGAGGATCACAAAAGATCCAATATTTATGGATTTACAAAGGATGGATCTTGGAATTATAATGGAAGGGGAAAAATTGTATCTTTCTCAAATGAATGTTCAACCATCTATACATGTGAAGATTAAAGAGGCACAGAAAGAAGATGTCAAGTTACAAAAGAAGGTGAGAAATGTTCCTGAATTCAACCTTGATTGTGATGGGATAATAAAGTTCAGGAATCGGGTTTGTGTTCCTCCCATCCCCGAATTAAAGAAGGAGCTGCTGGATGAGGCTCATAGTTCTTAATTCTCTATTCATCCTGGAAGCACGAAGATGTATAGGGACCTGAAAGATTACTTCTTGTGGGATGGAATGAAAAGAGATGTTGCTGAATATGTCTCTCGATGCTTGGTTTGTCAGCAAGTTAAAGCTGAGAGACAGAAGTCTAAGGGGATGTTACAACCATTACCCATACCTGAATGGAAATGGGAAAACATCACTATGGACTTTGTCACAGGACTTCCTAAAACATCCAAAGACAATAATGCTATCTGGGTCATAGTTGATCGTCTTACAAAGTCTGCACACTTCATCGCTATTAGAGAGGATTTCTCTCTGGATCAGCTTGCCAGGATATATGTAAAGGAAGTGTTAAGATTTCATGGAGTACCACTTTCTATTATATCTGATCGGGATCCGAGGTTTACCTCAAAGTTCTGGTAAAGTCTTCAGCATACTCTGGATACAGAGTTCAGTTTCAGCACTGCTTATCATCCTCAGACAGACATTCAGTCTGAGAGAACAATTCAAACTCTAGAAGATATGTTGAGAGCTTGCTCTATGGATTTCAAAGGTGGTTGGGATCAACACCTACCTTTGTTGAAATTTTCTTATAATAATAGCTTTCACTCCAGTATTTAGATGGCTCCTTATGAAGCTCTCTATGGAAAGAAATGCAGGACTCCAACTTGATGGGATGAAGTTGGGGAAAGAAATCTATTAGGACTTGATCTTGTTGATGAGATAGCAGAAAAGGTCCGATCTATTCAACAACAAATAAGAGAAGCTCAGAGTCGACAGATAAGTTATGCTGACAACCGAAGAAAAGACCTAGAGTTTGAAGTGGGTGATAAAGTGTTCTTACGAATATCTCCCTAGAAGAGGGTCATGAGATTTGGAAAGAAGGGGAAGTTGAGCCCTAGATATATCGGTCCTTTCGAAATACTGGATCGTGTTGGAAAGGTAGCTTACCGATTGACACTTCTACCGAATCTCTCTCAAGTTCACGATGTGTTCCATGTATCTCTCCTGAGAAAGTACATACCTGATCCTTCACATATACTCAGCTCAGAAGTTGTACCGCTGGAGCAAGATCTTTCTTATGAAGAACAGCCGATAGAGATTCTGGATCGTAGCAAAAAAGTCCTACTAAACAAGACCACTTGCTTGGTGAAAGTTTTATAGAGGAACCACCAATTAGAAGAAGCTACATGGGAGCTTGAGGATATGATGAGGGAGAGGTATCCTCATATTTTTGTTACAAAGTGACAAATTTCGAGGGAGAAATTCATTTTAAGGGGGGTAGAATGTAACACCAGAGACTTTTATAAGAAATATTTTGTTTTTATGTTATATAAATCATCAAAGGAATCTTTTGCTACACGCAATCGCGACCTTCCTTGATAGCGTGTGTAGTACGCAATACCGAGTTCCACTAAACAACGATATATTATTATAATATTATAAACTAGCCGTTATGAATATTATTAACTGAATTTTAAATTTTACAACATTATTATTCATCTTACACATTTTCTAGAACATGTTAAGAGAACATAATAAATTTTTTTTGGGTAAAATAAGTATTTATCAAAAAATGGAGTTTTGCAACCTTTTGATGGCGCACCCACATTAAATCTAGTTTTTGACACGTTTATAAGTTCAATTTGACAAAATAAAATTCTTCTTTTGAATCAGGATATAAAAATTTACTTTGGATAAATTTTTGATATTTTTCTGATAACTTTAATATTTTAATAAATAGTAAAAATACGCTAATTTTTAATTTAGAACAACTTTTTTCATTGAGATAATTTATATGGTTAAATTATAATATTGAATGGTTTTAAAGTATCGATAGAATATATTTTTACCATTTAATATAATTTATGTCATTACCATTAATTTCACATTGAATTCATAGGTAAAAACATTTCAATCTTTGGCAATGTTTTAACTTCTAAAACCTATTTTCTTAACAACGTGATTTATATTAAATTAATTACTGCGACTTATGTGTTTTGAATTTTTAAAAATGTATTCCATATTTGTAATCAGTGGGTCCAAATTATGTTAATAGGCTACTTTTTAAATTTGGGCATTATGAATAGTAAATACGGTAAATTTTATTTACCATAGTTAAAGGTAAATCGGGTAATTAAGGGTAAATATAAGATTATAAAATTAACATAACACCTGCCAAAATCCTATTAGATGACTTAAAGTCTACCCATATCACCTAAGGGTTGGATTAGATTGATTTAATGGACTTATGTCCATGAAAATAATTTAATTATTATTAAAACCAAAGAATGTGACAACATGTCACTTTCTTAAATCTTATAAGTATAATAATTGTAATTTAGTGATAAACTTAATGAAACTTAGAACATGAATAATCTCCAGAAATATAATACAATTATCTATAATATAGGAATTTATTTAGAATTTTTAGGGATTAAATAATTATCATTAATTATGACACAATAGTGATGTTGAAATTATTTTATTAATTAAAATATCAAATAAATGGTTTTAAAAATATTAAAATAATTATTATATACAATATTTAATGTGCTCCACTAATTTTCTAGACACATATGACATTTTATTAATCTATTAAATCTTTTAGTTTGAACATATCCTCTGTATATATTTTATTTAAATTCAAATAAATGAATAGTCTCAAAATTGACACTATTGTTATTTTATAAAAATAACATATTATAAAATTGTTTAAAAATCACAAAAATATTTAAAAATTATAAATTAAATTTTATATGGTATAAAATATTATAAAGTGTCAAATTATGGATAATTAACAACACATATGTAATTATTAATAATAATTTAAAATTTAGAATATTATTACCACAAATAAAATTAAATTGATAAATAAGGATAAATCAAGTTGATAATGTTTAAAATAAATTCCTAACATGTCTAAATTTTATTGTTTTATAAGATTACAACCCTATATCATCTAATATTTGTATATGAGTCATTTTGAAAGTTTTTAAGTGGGGTTGGGATTTAATATAAACTAATATTTCTTATATTTCCAAAGGTGCCGCTCTCCTCCCTTATAAAAGGGCACCTCCTCCCTCTCCTCCTCACACCAATTTGAGCCTTCAAGATCAGTCAAACCCTGCAAATTTCACTTCCCCACTTCACTAGAATCATCCTAGAGGTTCTGGTCTTCTTCAAAGACCAACCCTAGTGCCCTAAGAGGAGGTTAAGAAGAGGCGCGTCAAAAAGAGGTAATATCCATTACCGATCCTTTCCAAATTCTTTCTTCTTCAACTTCTTCTTCTTTAGTTGTTTAATTATGAAGTAATAACATCCGTATCACTCATATACTGATATGTTATTATAATTATGAAACAACCCTATTTCACCATCTATCCATCCTACGGAAAACAAAATCACCGCGCGTGCGTACGTACGGAATACCCTCTCCACGCCATGGTGTAATATATTTTCGCCCACCACCTTACTTGGATGGGTATAATGGTGTAAATAATTACTATATATGATTATTGTAGAGTGATATTGATTCTGAAAGAGTATACATACACTCCAATACAATTCCACGATCATGGGAACGATATCATCGCTCGTGCGTACGTACGGAATACCGTCTCCACGATGTGATGCGATTTGTTCTACATGATCTTCATTGAATAATGATTATATAAATAAAATTAATGAATAAATATGATATATAGTACATTAATACCATTATGGAAATGATGTATCTATAACCTAAAGAGAAGAATAAGAATTTATTCGACAAAACACGCATAAGAACAAAAAGTTATAAACACTCGAATAACAAGTAGCAATGAAATATTACTACTAATAAGCTAAGAATATGACCATATATGATATCATAACACTAATTATGATTCTGGAATAAGTCAATAACATTATTTAAATCATTATACAGGAGGTTCAAACACTTACGAAGCAAATCGGACCTAAGGTAAGGGAAAATATCACAATCTCATTTTATCCGAGATTGTTTATACTTTGGTATTTACTAGGGTGTATTTTATCATCCAAATCCATGTTTCCTCAATATGTAATATTATTTCCATCCACCTACAATTTTTTAAATCCAACTTTACCCTTAGGTGAGTTTTTAGTAAAATATATGAAAGGAATCTTTTTTCGTTTTTCGTACGAGATGCTTTTTGACTTTTCTGACAAAAGTACGAGAAGAATGTTTTTTTTAACTTATACGAAATGAATGGATTTTTAAAACATTATTTCCAAGAAGCTTCCTTTAAAAGTTTTAAAGTTTATTTTTAATCAAATTCTTTTAGTTTAAAATTGTATGACATGTTAAGAAAGGAAAATGTTTTTGAAGTAGAAAGGATATTTTCCTCAAGAATGGAGTTCAAGTGTTTTATCAGAATTATTTTCCATATAAGATAATATAGGGTTCTGTTTCTATCTCTATTATTAAATTTATTTGATTATGTTGTGATGTAATTATTTTTATGAATTCATTTATCTTATATGAATTATTTTATGATGTCATGTTGTTTAAGAATCCCATTTTTATTACATGGGTTATGCAATGATGTATGATTTATGATTTTGTGGCACACATAAGAATGGTATAATTATGAGATGGGTGGGAACTATATCTCCCTCCAATGCATTAGGTAAATATTTTATATCTCATGAGATAGACATGGCTGGAACGGTAGGTTAAACCGATTCAGTGAAAAAGGACTGAAACGAGGAGTGAACTCGGTTCAGAAATGGACTTTGTCCACTAAGATAGTCTTAGCCATGAGTCTTGACTAATAAGAAATGATTATCTATGATTATGTGTGTATGCCACAAAGTTTCATGTTTTAATTTATGATTATTGGGATTACATTTCACTACTATGATTTATCCCATGTTATGAAATTATGCTCTCTTTTGTAGGTTAAGATTTCCAAAAGTTATGTTCTTATGATTATGATGTGATTGATATTTCTTTTGTTTACCCTTACTGAGAATTTGAGCTCACCATTTTGTATGTTTTCTTTCCCCAGGCCAGGAAGAAGGTTATTAAGTAAGATATGCCAAAAGGGACTATAGATATGATGAAATAAATGGGAGACAATGTAGACGCTTTATGAACCAGTTGTTTATGTTTCCCAGTTTCTAAAGACACTATACCTATACGGTCCTTTCCTGGTTTTGTTATATGTTGTAATAAGTGTGCTTCAATTTTGAAGTAATAACAATGTATGTAAAGCATGGGTCATTATAAGAATAATAATGGTATCATTGGATAATATCCCTAGTAAATTATGAGTGAAATCTAGGGTTATTGTCTTTGATGAATATAAATACCAATAAAAGATCATTAAAACATTCTTGAGGAAAATAACCTTTCTATTTTGAAGTCACTTATTAAAAAAACTATGAAAATATAATGGAAAAAATTTTATTTAAAAATAACCATGAAAACTTTTAAAGTAATCTTCAAAGAAAAAATTATTCATGATGTCAGAAAAATGCATTCATTCTATATAAGTTAAAAAACTATCCCTTCTATATTTTTTTAGAAAAAGTCACAAAGTACCTCGTTTGGAAAATGAAAAGAACATTCCTTTAAAAACATTTTTTAAAAATCCATAAAATGGGTAAAAATGAATTTAAAAAATTATAGGAAAATATTAAAAACCTTATTTATTTTTTTATAAAACATGGATATGTAAGAAAAAGGTTTTCCGACATAAGAGATAAATTAAGTCGATTTCCATTAAAAAAATATTTTATGTTTCTTGACTACATAAGGTGAGGAAAATGAAATAAAAAAATTTATTTTCAAGAAATAAACATATTATAATATAATTAATGAGTATATTGATAATTATATAATAATATTTTATCATCATAACATAAGCATAAATAATCCTAATAAACAATGTGATTGTAACATAAAACCATTATCTTGACTTTTTTATTTCTTTAAAAGCAATATAAAATCTTGTATAATAAATTAAAATTTATTATAATTATATAAAAGGGTCATTTTTATACTTATAATATCATTTATTATCCCTTTATAACTTTTAAACACCCCCTTTTTTCAATAATTTCTTATTAAAATCATCATTTTTGGGTGTTAACTGTTTCGTTTATCATGAGTATTTCAGTTCGTTAGTTTTGGTCCTTGTATATTTTTCTTGGTTCCATAATATATAGAATATTAATAATTATATAATTATAATATATAATTATAATATATATATTTATAATGATTCATAAATTTTAGATATAGAAAAATGAATTACACCATTTATGGAGATGATAGACCATACGTACGTATGAACATTGTTTTCATTTTTTGAAGGATGGAACGAAAGAAAGGTAAATATTAATTAAAATTTAAAATTTCATAATTATATAATATATATAATATGTTTTCATAAAATTAATCCTCATTACCATTCAAGTTAAATATAAATGAAAAACAAATCACTTCACTTCACAGAGGTGGCAGTCCACACGTACACACAAGCGACATTATTGTTTCCCAAGGGATGGATGGTAAGAATTTATACATGATATTATCAATAAAAAAGATTAATTATGTCATAAATATAATATATAAATATTAAAACCATCAAAATAACCACCCATAAATGATGGTGATGAAAAATGAATTGTATCTCTATGTTGAGATGATAAGCCACATTTACGCACGAGTGATACTTTCACTTATTGTTTAATGGGAAAGAGGGTTTATAATGGTATTTTCATCATCATAATAATATTTAAACATATTTAGGATACTTAATTTATTGTTTTAATATATGTACCACATATTTATATTAGGTAAAGAAGAGTAGAAAAGAAATTAATCGGTTAAGGCGATCACCTCTTCTTTGAAAAAACTTCTTTAGATCTCCTCTAAAGTGATTTAGGGTTGGATTTTGGAAAGATAAAGACATATAAAAAGTGTATATAGAAGTTTATAAGATAAATATTTAGAGTCTGGTAGATATATAAGGGTAAATTTATTGTAAATAAGTGAGGGAGAAGGTTCTCTTTTATAATTGAGGTGAGGGTCTCTTTTGGAATTTCTCAAAAGATTACATTATAATAAATTAATTCTCAAGAAAAATTCCTCCAAATGGAAATATTTTAAGATAAGGTAGGGTTAATTTATAATCCCATAAAAAAATATAATTTATACAATACTTTTTTATCATTTTAAACCTTATCATTTTGATTAACCCTTAGTTAACCAATTTTAATTTTACAAAGGGGAAAAAATTCAGTGTTAAAGGGTTGTAATTTTTACTTATAAGGTAAAAATTGGTCTATAAATGGAAATTATATAAAAATATTGACCTTATACTTTTAATATTATCTTAATTCATAATTTTTATGTTTTTTATATAATTTAATAAAATATTATTTTGATAAAATACCATTATTGTCAATTTTAACACTATAAATTTAATTTGACTTAGAAGACATAAATAAAAAGTTTTAATACAAATATAATCATTTAAAATAGTAATAATATATCATATTTACCTATAAATATTTTTAACACTGTAAATTACAAAAATTAAATAACTTTTATTATTTTTAAAATAATTTAATTTATTTTCACAATAATTGGATAAATTCTGTTTTGGTGTTCTGTAAGAATTTATTATAATTATATTATAAATAAAAAATTATATATAAATTACCATAATTAATATAATTTAATTATTCACAAAAAATAATATTAATATTCATTCGTAACTAGTATTTTTCATTTTGTGAATTCATAAATGATATTTGAAACTAAGAAAGTGTCATTTTGTAACTTTATTTGATTTAAATGTTATATAAATAATTTTCATGGAAAATCATCCATTAAACTAATAAATTTCAAGTATAATTTAATAAGGGTCTAATTATACTCATACATTAAGAACTAGGATAAAAAATTATGGCCTTATCACTTATTTTTAATTATGATTAACCTGACTTACCCTTTACTGAGGTAATAAATTTTACCACAATTGCTATTCATAGTGACAAAAAAAAATAAAAGGGGTATATTTACCAAATATGAAACTCATAATACTAAATTTTTAATAATTTTTTTATAATTAAATACATATAAATGATATAAATTAATTTAAAAGTAAGTGTACAAAATGTGGCAATTATTTCTTTTTAGAAAAATAAAATTTTATGAATAAAATTAGATTTATTCTTATCCTATGCCTAGAAAATATTTATTGAATGTTTTAAAAAAGTTATCAAGTAAGTAATATATAAATTTCATTTAAATCATTCACCAATAGTGATTAATTTATTTTATCAACACAAAAATACATTGCATTCATAAAAACAAATTTTCAAAAAAAACATCACTTTTATTTCCAATTGATTTTTGTTTTTAATTATAATCATTTGATAACTAATGAATTAATTTTATAAATGTGTAGACTGTATATTTTTCATATTTTATTTATTAATATTCATACCTACTAATCCAATGACTAGATGATAATGGACACATAATATTTTAATAGTTTTATTCAGTTTGTTTAAACTCGGTGTTGCATGTAGCCCCTAGTACAAATTTAGAATTTAAAAATACTAGTAATAGGGATTTATTAGTGATACATAAGTGATGATAATTCATGTGATGTTAAAGGGATATCATTAATAGCACTCGGAAAAAGTGCTATTGAAAGTATCCTTTATCAGTACTAAAAAAACACTAATAAAGGGGGTTAGTTTTTTTTGTTTGGACCTCTTACCGCCCCACCTTTTATCAGAGCTTCCCACCACCCTTTATCCATTCTCACCACTCACCTTGACACTTCCACCCACCTTTATCAGTACTTTATATAATTACAGTCTTCTATGCATGCCCGTGCCTCCTTCAAGTTTCGAACATGAGACCTCCCCCTCATATGCCCGCGCCTTTTCCACTCCCCTTTATTGTATTTTTCTATATTTTATGATATATTTATTTATATTTTATTACATTTTTTATCCATATATTTATGTATATATTTATGTATATATTTATATATATATGTATGTATGTATATATATATATATTTATTTAAATACATATATGAAATATGATTTGTGTGTGTGTGTGTGTTTAGAAATACATATATAGATACATACATATATTTATATATATGTGTGCATCAATAAATATAATTATACATATTTATATTTATTTACATATATTATATATTAATATATATATATATATATATATATTAGAATAAATAGATAAATATGTATCTATTTTTTCAATACACGCACAAATATATATATAAACTTTATATATACATTAATTGTATAGGTATATAAATATTCACAATTTTTTATTTTAAATAAAATTGATATTAATTTTTATTTACATAAGGTTTATATATTTATTAATATATTTTATTTGTAAATATGGTTACATATTTATTTATAAAAGTAATTTTTTATGTGTAAATATATAAAAAATATGTATATATATATATATATTTGATTATAAATAAAACTAAATTGTGAAAAATGATAAAAAATAAAAACCATAATATCAATATGAGTGTAAGCCCTAGGATTAAATTCATTCCCCAATGGAAAAAGATAATAAACACCCCTTAAACGAGGCTGAAATTCCATCGAATGTTAAAAAATCAGGATACCTCGACTAAAAACTTAGTTTTGGAGGCCTTATGGGATTTTTTGTCTTAAAAAATGTGACTAGGTGTTATCCTATCACTAAGGAATAGATCTCATCATGGGATTCAATTTGATATGTGGTAAATCTCAAATGGACACCCGGATCAACATTTATGGCTGTTTGAAGTTCAAGTCACATTTTCAACTTATTTTTAAGCGTTTATTAATTTTTTGATTTTTTATATCTTGAAATTGTTATTAAGTGACTATTATGTGATAATAATTAGAAAATTATTAATTAATGTTATTTTTTAAATTATTTTATAATCTATTTTCGCTAAATATATTGTATATTAAGTCTAAAGGCATATTTAGCCTTATATAAATCACATTTAATAAAATATTATATATATATATATCAATATAAATATATTTTTATGTTAATATATTATTTGTAATGAAATATTTTTTTTTTGAAAATTACCCTTTATCATTGCTATAAAACAAAACACTGATAAAGGGTGGCATTTATCAGCACTTTGTTTCTAGAACTGATAAAGGCCCACCCTTTATCAGGGCTTTTTTTATAATGCTGATAGGGGGGGATTTATCAATGTATTTTTAGAAGCACTGATAAAGGTCCCCTTTTAATAGCTCTTTTTCTAGCACTGAAAAAGGGGGTCTTTAACAGTGCTTTTAACCAGAACTATTAAAGACCCAATGCTGGATAAGCCCAGTTTCATAGTAGTGAACAAAATATATCAAATAAATCAAATTATTTAAAGATAATTATTTCCTAAAAATATCAAGGTGTTATAATCTACCTCATTACAATTAATTTCACCCTAAAAATTCATCACTCTAAAACAAATAAATGTGGATAATTCTACCTCATCACATCCTTAGGTTCCAAAAAAGTTTCCACAAATTGGTGGTTTCACCACAAAACTTTGACCTGGTGAGTGATCTTGTTTTGTTTCACTTTATCTCGATGATTCAAAATCTCTACTGAGTTTTCTTCATAAGAAAGATACTACTCTAATGGTATGGCCATTGAGTTTAGTACATATGAAGGATCATGTGTTTACTTCATCAAGAGAGATACATAGAACACGTTATGAACATGAGGGTGACTCAGTGGAAGCACCAATTGATAATCCACCATCCCGATATGACCATGAATTTCAAAAGGATTGATATTACTAGTGTTTAGCTTGCCCTTATTTTCAAATACCATCACCATCTTCCAAATAGATATTTGTAGGAATACCTTATCACAAACATTAAACTTCAGATCTTTCCCATGATAGTCAATATAACTATTTTATTATCTCTGAGCAATTATTATGTGTTTTTGAATGAATTTGACCTTGTATACCATTTCCTCACCTAAATCAAGCCCCAATAGTGTTATTTCTCCAACTTCATTCCATCATGTACGTTGGAGTTATGCACTTCCTACCATAGAGTTCTTCATAAAGATACATATTGAATCTTATAGTGAAACCTATTGTTTTATGAAAGTTCCACCAAAGGTAGGTGTTAATCTTAACCACCTTTAAAATCTATAGAGAAAGTTCTCAACATGTATTATATACTTTAAATGGTCCTTTAAAATTTACCATATGTCTGAAAATGATAAGTATTGATGAAAATTAACTCTATATCTATATCCTTCTAAATACTTCTCTAAAACTTAGTGGTAAACCTCAGATCCATATTAGATACAATTGATAGTGGTAAAACAAGAAATATTATCACATCCTTAATGTATAACAGATTAAGTTAATCAAGAGAGAAATATTATCTAATAGTAATGAAGTGAGATGAATTTTTAAAGAGATAGACTATAACCCATATAAAATTATTCCCTTTAGATGTTTTGGGGAGTCCAATGAAAAAGCACATGGTTATATTTTCCCATTTCATTTTTGGTATCGGTAATGGTTACAGCAACCCCTTAGAATTCTATCTCTCAGTCTTAAATTACTGGAATTATAATCCACAAGGAACATAATTTTCAATATATATCTTCATTTTATCCCACTAGAAATACTATTTTAAATATCTATACATCTTTGTAGTTTCAGGGTGAATAGAGAATGAAGAACTATGAGCATCATCCAACAACCCCTTCTTCAAATCTAGTATTGAAGTGACAAATACATAGTTCCTAAACCTTATTATTCCATTACAATCAAGGTTGAAATCAAGAACATTTCTCACATTATTTTGCAGCTCTAAATCTTCCTTTTATGACTCTTAGTATTCACTTGTATAGATGGTTGAACACTCATTTAAGAAAGATAATATTTTCCCCTTTCCTCCAATATTTCAATATCCATCCTTTGTATGTCCAGAAATATAGGATCTTTTGTGATCCTCATTATAGAATTTCTAGCATGATCCTTTAGACTCAGAGCTTCTTCCACCTTATTTTTATTCCCAGGGCGGTAATTTATTAAGAATTAATAATCTTTAATGAGATCTAACCGTATTATTTGGTGCATGTTCAACTATTTTTGAATGAAAAAATACATTAAAATTTAGTGATCAGTATATATTTCACAACTTTATCCATAGATATAATTCATCCATATATTTAATGAAAAAATTACCGTAACTAACTCAAAATCATGAGTTGTGTAATTTTTCTCATGTACATTCAATTTTCAGGATGCATAATCTATAACCATATCATTCTATATAAGGAAACATACCAATAAATTTTTTGATACATCAATAAAAATTACAATCCCTTCTCTACTACAGGGTAGTGTAATCATAGGTCTACTAACTTGCCATCTCTTAAGTTCATTAAAAAATTCATCACATTTATTAATCCAAAGGTACTTGGATCCGTTATGAGTTTACTTGGTGAGTGGATTCGATAGTTGTGAAAAATTCTCCACAAAGCATCGATAATATCCATCCAAACCAAGAACTCTATAGATATCAGTCACAATGGTTGGTATAGGCCAATGTTTAATTACTTTTGTCTTTTAAGGGTCTACTAATATACCCTCACATGAGATTATATTTCCCAAAAATGAAACTCTCTGAAGAAAAAGTTCACACTTGGTAAATTTTTCATAAATCTCCCCCTTCTTTAGAGTCATCAGACCAATCCTCAAGTAATATTCATGCTCTTACATTATCTTTGAATAAATAAGAATATAATATATAAATAATACCAAAAAATGATCAAGGTAATCTCTAAATAATCTACTCATTTAATCCATGAAGATAGTGGGGGGCAGTAGTAAGACCAAATGAAATCGATATAAATTTATAGTGTCCATACCTTGTACAAAATGTTTTCATGGGTATATCCTCCTTCTTGACCCTAAATTGATGATATTTAGAATAAATATCAATCTTGGAAAAGTATTGATCTCCACATAGTTTATCAAACAAGCCATTAATACAAGGTAGAAGATACTTGTTCTTCATAGTGATCTTGTTATGTTATCGATAAACAATGTAGAGTTACATTGATCTATATTTCTTATTAAAAAAATAGAATAAGTGAACCCCAAGGTGACACACATGGATGAATGAATCCATTATCAATATTATCCTAGAGTTTCTTATTCAATTATTATAACTCAATCATGTCCATTCTATTTGGAGTCTTGGAAATAGGTGTATCACCGGATATGAGTTTGATTTAGAACCCAACTTCCCAATTCGATAGAAGACTAAGAAAATATTCCAGAAAGACATCAATAAACTCCTGCACAATAGGAATATATTTGATGTTGAGTTTCTCCCCAACCATATGAGATAAGCACCAATATTACCTCCAATACCTCAAAGGCCTTCAATTTTTTTTATTATATGATAGAGCTGCCTTTTAAGGTATGAAGGGGGTGGAAACCCAAAGACATCATCAAAATTGGACAATCACACTCGAAGAAAGAAAGAGTAAAACTAAAATGAAAAACTTGAACTACTCATCACCAAAATTTTATTATGAATAATATCTCCACCATTGAAAGGATAATTGGCAAGTAAGTGTCCTGTTTCAAAGCACACGCATGATTCGATGGCTAGCGCCATACCCTCTAAAAACCTAAATCAAAAAAAAAATCTACAAAGATGAAGTGCCAGATCTGGAACCTCCTCTGAAGTCTATTTATGAAGTCATCTAGATCACAAAATTCCAACCTTCGAACAACAAACCATTCAAGAAATAGAACCGCCATGTTGCGACCCTCAAACCGGGACCACAGGGGACCGTTCCACCAATTCAATGCATAAAACTCTGATAAAATCATATGAGTGCAACCCATAGATCACCAATTTCACGCCGATCCACCTTAACATGAACAAATCCAAAGAAAAGAATTTGAAAAAAACCACACAAAAAAGCCGAAGCAAGGACCCTCACAGTTCAAGTCAGTCCAGATCCGTCTTCGAGCCATCAGAAGCATGACGAAGGCGTCGCCTGGCCATGCTATACCGAACCAAGAATCCAGGCACATCAGACCACACACTGAAATAACAATGACTCAATAGATATGGAAGATCTACACCAGTCCTCACCAGAAGCGTGTCATTGAGACCGAGCCGCGAAAGTCATAGCATGTCAAAGCCACGACAGGACACGACAGGCCACGACAGTGCCAAAAAGGCCAGGCCACACCAAGTTGAGCTGAAGCCAGTGCATCACCAATCCATTCCAAAAAACAAACATCACCGAACCTCACCATATCTCCACTGTGCTGCGCTGACGCCAAGCCACACCGAGTCTGAGCCAACCTAGAAGAGACTGAATTGAGACCTAACCAGACCGAAGGGGGAAAGGGAAACACAACCTATAAAAACCCTAGCTTCCGCCGTAAGTGAGAGAGAGAAGCCACTTAGAGGCTTTTTCCGCCCCATTGAATATAAATCATGACCTATAAAATGGATTTAATTTTCATTGGAAGATCATTTTTTGTCATCACACTGATAAGTGATCAAAGGTTGTTTTTAAATATCAAATGTATCCTCTATTCCTTGCAAATTTATGTGGGTTTTATGTAAAGAAAGATATTACATGCCCAAAATAACATCATATTATACTAGAGGAAGAATAAAAATATTTTTAGGAAACATATTCCCATAAACTTCAACCAAAGAAGAATCATAGACTTGGGATATGATCATCACACCATTAGAGGTCTTTACTAATAAATCAACATATAATTTTTGAGGTAGTACTATGACACCAATATAAAATTATTTTGATATAAAAGAGTGGGTAGAAATAGAATAAAATAAGGTATTAGGAGTTCTAGAGTAGATGGTTAGTGTACCTTTAACCACATCATTATAATACCTCTAATTATAAATAGTAATCACATGATATTTCCATTTTTCTCTGGGATTATGAAGTTATTGATGTTGATCATCATCATTAACCTTCATATTTGGGAACTGGTTAGCACAATGACCATACTTTCTACATTTAAAACATTGTCATACGAGTGGTGCATTCTATAGAGATGTAACTATATTCAAATAATTATATAACTTCTTCCCATCACTTCAACATTTGATTATTCAATGAACTTACTTTTCATACTTGAAATATTTACCAGTTCCTTTAAGATGATTCCCCTATGTTTCCTACCACACTTTGAGCTTAAAGGAAGGATCATATTCTTCTCTATATAGATTTTAGAATATCTTTTGAATTACATTTTTCTTTTCTTATCAAAACCATGAGATTGATGGGTAATTCCATTCTACATCTCCACCCTGATAGAAAATTGAATGATTTATTCATATATACTAAATTCCATTATAATAACCCCCTTTAATGACTTGGTTTTAATCTAATGAATAATCAGTCATCCTTAATTTTATGTTGGATGATAATACCAGAAGAATACCTTTTAAGTATTGTGAAATTTTCCTCATAAGTACCAATATATTCATCATTATTATGCTTTAATTCTAGGAATTATTTCTTTATTTTTAAATGAATAATATGATGAAAGTAATTATTAAAAAATAAGATTTAAAATTCATCCCACTCTATAGATTAAATTTCTTCTTGTTCCCTCATGTTCTTGATAAGAGTCTACCATAAATCTTCTTCATCTTCAAAATGATAAACAACCAGATTAACTTTATCATATTTTGAACAACGAAGAATGAAAAATATCTTTTCAATGGTACTGATCCATTAATTAGTGACTAATCGATTAGTGGGCATACTAAAAGAAGATGGACGTTTCCTTATAAAGTACTCGACACAATGTTGTTCACTCATTTTTTAGTTTGGAAGCTCAACGTGATGCATAGATTGAGAATTTTTTTTGAACATAATGATAATATTTTTCATTCCATATCCCATAACTTTCAATTGATCAGGAGGACAATCATTACATTGTCCATCACATTCAACATTAATACAATTCCTTCATCTTATATCCATTGAATAAAATAAAAAATCGTAGTGTGAGAAATAATAATCATGGTGGGAAACCACATAACCAGAAAAAATCATTTATGGGATGTATAAATTATGACTCCTTCTATGAACCCTTAGGTTAAACATATGTCATTTATGATCATTACCAAAACCTTAGGATTTTATCCTATACTTAGACTTATCCCTATGGTTCTTACTAAAGTTTTCTCATCCTAGTTTCCAAATGTTAATGAAACCTTTATATGATACCAACTATATAAATAAATAATTTTCATACAAATATATTACATATTAATAGATGAATATTAATTGCATAATATTTTGATCCATGCTAGAATTGTTTAGGTCTAATATATTTTGAAACTTGGAAACATAAAAAACTAGTTCATAAAATGTCTATATAATCTCCAAATAATTTATTTATAACTAGAAAAATTCTTAGACATATCATAATTAATACCTTTCTTCAAAACATGAGGAAAGGAAACATAAGAAATGGGTGAGCTTAGATGCTCATTAAGGGTAAAAAAAGGGAGATATCAATGATCACATAAGCATTACATGATCATAGTGGTATATGAACATGATCTTAACATTTAAAAAACATACCATATATATAAAATATCACAATATTAAGTCTTGGAATAAATCTTGGTAGATCATAAGACACGAATCATAAGGGAATCAAAGAATATGAACCATGAAATCTTAACACAGGCATAATACATTGACTTATGGAATACACATAAGCATAAAAAACTATTTCCTTTGTATTAAAGGCCCATTACCATGGCTATAATAGTGGAATGATTTCATTCCCAAAACTATATTAGTATTAAAGGTTCACTCCCATGACTATTATAGTGGAAAAATCCCCTTATCAAACTAGGTTCACTCCCTATTTTGGTTCAATTTATCTCATGAGATTTCAATATTTAATCAATGAATTGGAGGGAGATATAGGTCCCACCGATAACATAATGAAAATAATACATATGTGTGACACAATATTATAAATAATTTCATAATATCATAACCCATGAAAATAAATAAGTTTCATAAACATTTCTTCATAGCATAACCTATGGAAAAGAAATGAGTTTCGTAAAAATTTCACAATTTCACTACAGTATAACCTATGACAAAGAAATTGGTTTTATAAAAATTGTGTCATAATATTCATAAACCATAAAAATAAAGAATAATTATGGTATCCTTGTATCTTATCATCAGTAAATCATAAGTTAAATCCATTGTTATAGTCTTTTATAAATAGAAATACCATTAAATGATCATTAAAATATTCTTGAGAAAAATAACCTTCCCATTTCAAAGTCACTTATTAAAAAAATTGTAAAAAAATAAAGGAATAAGTTTTATTTGATAATATTTAAACTTTTAAAGGAAGATTCAAAGAAAAAATTAGCTATATCATCCAAAAAAAGGAATTCATTCTGTATAAATTAAAAAACATTCCTTCCATATTTTTTTTGAAAATTTCACAAAGTACCTCATTTAGAAAATAAAAAGAAGATTACTTTATAAAAATTTGAAAAAAATTGAAAAATGGATAAAAAATAGATCAAAAAATCATAGGATAATATTAAAAAACTTCTTTAAAATGTTTTTATAAAACATGTATATTGAAGAAAAAGTTTTTTCGACTGAAAAGAGAAATGAATTTGATTTCCCTTAAAAAATAATTTCAGTTTATTGAGTATATAAGGTGAGGAAAATTAATTAAAAATTTGTATTTCAAAAAAAAAAATAGAGGAGAATAAAATTTATTATTATCTTTATAAATATATCATAATATTTATCCATTAGAACTTAAGCATAAACAATCCCAATATACAATGAGATTGTAACATATAACCCTTAACTCGAGTTTTCCTTGATTAGAGAGCACTATAAAATCTTATATAATAAATTTAAATTTATTATAATTATATAAAAGAACCATTTTAATACTTATAACATCATATATGAGCCAATTATAACATTTTGTTACTCTATTTGATCAATAATTCCCTATTAAAATATTCATTTCCAGGTGTCATCTATTTCATTTATCATGAGTATTTCAGTACAGTAGTTTCGATAATTATATATTTATTTTGATTAAATAATTTAAAGAATATTAATCATGATATAAATATCATATATATTCATTATATACATATTTATATTCATCCATAAAAGTTAGAGATAAAAAAATGAATTACACCATTCTTAGAGATGGTAGGACGTATGTACGCATGAATGATGTTTGAATTTTTCTATGGATGAAACAAAACAAAGTTAAATATTAAATTTAAATTTAAAATATAATTATTATATCATATATATCCCATATATTCATCAAATTCATCCTATGTATCTCCCAAGTAAAATATAAATTTAAAATGAACCACATTGCTTCGTGGATGTGGTAGTCCACAAGTATGCATGAGCGACATTATTGTTTCCCAAATTATTGGATGGTAAGAAGGTATACATGATATTATAATTATAGAAGTATAATTATATCATAATTATAATATATAAATATTAAACCCATCATAATACACATATATAAAATATGGTGATGAAATATGAACAGTATCGCTATGTGGAGACGATAAGCCCTATGTATGCATGAGAGATACTTTCACTTATCATTCGATAGGAAAAAGGGTGTATAATGGTATTCTAATAATAATAATAATATTTTAGTATATATAGTATACTAAAGTTATTATTTTATGATACATACAATATATTTAGAGGAGTTAAATAAGTGTATACATGAAAGTGATTGGCTAAGGTGATTAACTCTTCTTTGAAACGACTCCTTTAGATCTCATCTAAAGGGCTCTAGGGTTGATATTTTGGGAAGAAAAGAACCTATAGAATATGTATGGATAATTTTATGAGATAAATTGGTATCTTTTTGTTGATATATAATTCTCAATGTGGTGTAAACAAATGATGTAGGAGGTTCCATTTTATAATTGAGGTGAGGGGCACTTTTTTAATTTCTCAAAAAATTAAATTATAATAAATTCATTATTGATCCAAATGCCTCTAGATGAAAATATATTATAAGATAAGGTATGATATTTTTTTATTGCCATAAACTAATAGAATTTATACAATTTTTAGTTTCATTTTAATCCTTATCATTTTGATTAACCCTTAGTTAACAAATTTTAATTTTTACTACAGAAACAACTTTTTCAATATTAAAGGATTGTAATTTTTAATTATAATGTAAAAATTGACCCATAAACAGCCATGTTAAGAAATTTTAGATCATATAATACCCAAATTTTCTTATTTTAATATTTTTATTATTTTTAAATAATTTAATAAAATATTTTTTTATAAAATATCATTATTTTCAATTTTGACAATATTTATTTAATTTTACTTAAAAGACATACATGAAAAGTTTAAATTAGAATATAATATTTTAACACAAAACTAATATGTCATATTTACATATAAAAGATGTTTAAAAATATAAATTACTCAAATTATATCACCTTTAATATTTTTAAAATAATTTATTTTATTTTTCAATTAATTGAATAAATACTATTTTGGTGTTATGTAAGCATTTAAGGTAATTATATACTACTTATAAATTTTACATAAATTATATTAATGAATTAAAATTTTATTATTCAAAAAATAAATATTAATATTCATTTATAACTTGTTTTTTGTTTATGTGAACACATAAATTATATTTAAAACTAAGAGAGTGACATTTTGTTACTTTATTTGATTTAAATAATACACAAATAATTTTCATGGAAAATTTCCCATTAAACTAATCAATTTTGAGATTGTGGTGATAATGGTCGAATTAACTTCATCCAATAATACTTAGGATGAAAAATTATGGCCTTATCACTTATTTTTAATCTAGATTAACCCGATTTACCCTATATCGAGGTGATAAATTTTACCACAGTTATTGCTCATACTGAAAAAAAATAAAGTGGTATATTTACCAAATTAGAACGTAAAAATTATAAATATTAAATTCATTTTATCTAATTTATTACATGTAAATGACATAAATTAATTTTAAATTAAGTGCACAAAATTCTACAAAGTACTTCTTTTTAGAAAAAAATACATTTTTAAGTATAAAATTGGATCTATTATTATCCTATACATAGAAAATAATTTTTGAATGTTTAAAACATTTTATCAAGTAAATAATATATAAATTTATTTAAAATCATTAATCAATAGTGTTTAATTTAATTCATTAATATAAAAATTCATTGTATTTATAATTTTTTTTTCAGAAAAAATATCACTTTTATTTTCAAATAATTTTTTTAATTATAATAGTTTGATAAATAATGAATTAATTATATAAATTTGTATCCCATATATTTTTCATAATTTATTTATTACTATTCATACCTAAAAATCCAATGGCTAGGAAATAAGAAACACATAATATTTTAATAATGTTTATGGTTCGTTTAAACTTAGTGCTGCGTGTAACACAAGCTATTGAATAAATAATTTTTTTAAAGATAAATATTTCCAAAAAAGATCATGGTTTTACAACCATATATGTTCAATAATTGTGTAATATAATCCTTTTATCATAATTTCTCATCAAGTAGGTTTCACACACATTTCATCAACCTATATGCTTGATACATAATTCTTCAACTATCAGAAATAAAATCATTATTACAACATGACCATGAAATTTAATGTGAAAGTTATATTTAAATAAAATGTATGAGATATAAAATTCTAAAAATATATAAGGGAAAAATAGTTCCTTGACTTATTCATTAATAACATGTCATTCGTAACACACCCAACGTACCCTACATCCCGAAAACATATGGCGTCACTATTTTTGGTCAGTAAATCTAAGTGCATGAGTCATGAAATATATTAATAATAATTTTAAAGTATAAAGAAAGTTAAACACACTTACAGATAGTAATATTTTATGGCACATAAATATGAATAATTACTACTCGCAGGTCTGTTATTATAATATCCCATCTTAGAGGTTAGTATGTGTGAACTTCATGAAATGAAGTCCCATTTGCTTATGAGTACTC
The DNA here is from genome assembly GCA_963277665.1 of Viscum album. Lineage (NCBI taxonomy): Eukaryota > Viridiplantae > Streptophyta > Magnoliopsida > Santalales > Viscaceae > Viscum > Viscum album. The sequence continues at coordinate 1,446,336,225 of OY728132.1, read as the reverse complement.
AAATCTGAAAATCAACATACTATATTCATAATCATAGAATATTATACGAACTTAGAACTAGGTTTAAGAATATTAGTATGGAATTTCAAGGTTCTCAACATAGTAGAAAACTGTTATTCTATTTTAAATGTGATAGATACTTTAGGATATTATTACATCGATGGCTGGAAGAACAATAAAAAATTATGTAATAAGTGGTTTAGTTAATATTCAATTAATTTAATATACATGTAATCCAAATTACAAATAGTTGGTTCTCAAAGAAAAACTCTAACAAGATCCCACTTGAATGAGAGAAAATTACTAATGACTTTCAGTCCGCCAGACTTCACATGAAGATCATGTTTTTAATGAGTTAAGGATTTAGTTTAGGGGTCCACCACATTGTCTTATATAGATAATCTACTCACTGTAACTTCATCTCTTTGAGAAAAATACCTCAAGATATGATACTTTCAAAGTAATATTTTCTTCCACTTATGTGAACTTTTCTCCCTTTCAAGATCCACTACTATAATATTATCCCAATAGAGTGTGATAGGGTCTTTACTTCTAGGTACCATGTCAATATCATAGACAATGTTTTGTATCCAACTACTACTTTATATACATTATAAGACACAATATACTTGGAATATTTTGTATAATCTATGACCATGACTTTATTTGATCTTTTCTAGATCACAAAACTTCCATTGAAGGTATAAATATACCCCTACTGAGATTTTAGATCATCATGATTTTTTTGGAAACTAGAAACTTCATATCCTTTGATGACTAGTTCATTATCTCCTCTACATACCCGGAACATATACTTAGTTCGTATTGGATACTTAAGGATAGTCTCGAATAGCATCCAATGGTGGTCACCTAGGTCATCTGGATATCTTCATTCCTTACTAAAGGTGTATACAACATCTATGCTAGTACCAAGCATAACATACCCAACTAACCCAATCACCTATGTTTATGGTATTATTTCCATACTTTGTTTTTCTTCATGTGATTGATGATACATTTTATTAGAAATATGAATTCCATGTGACACTAGAAACAATCCCCTATTGGATTTTTCCTTACTAAATATCTTCAGTATCTTGTCAATATATATACTTTGAATTAAATCAATAATTATCTTGGATTTTTCATGATGAATCTTAATCCTAAGAATATATTCCGCTTCACCTATATCCTTCATAGAGAAGTATATATTTAACCATTATTTAATAGACCGCAAGACTGATATTTCATTTCCAATTAATAGGTAGTTATCAATATAAATTAATAATAAAATTAATGAACTCCCACTAAAATATTAATAAAAATATACAATGCACATTCATTCTTTATGAAACCAAATTACATTATGTATTTATAAAATTAAATATTCCATGAACTATAGCTTTCTTTAATCTATAAATGGATCTTTCAATTTCAATACCTTGTTGGCATCCTACTGATTCACAAACCCTTCAGGTTGTGTCATATAGATGTCTTCTTGAAGGTTCCTATTAAGGAAATCTGTTTTAAAATCCATTTTATAAATATCATAGTCATGATAAACTGTAATAGACAATATAATTATAATGGATTTTATTATAAAAACTGGTGAAAAGGTTTAATCATAGTCTATGATTTGACACTATTTGAAACATTTCTCAATAAGTCATGACCTATATATACTGACCTTTCCATATATGTCCAGTTTCTTCTTGAATACCCATTTGCATCTAATGGGATTTACATCCATTGGAGAGTTTACCAAAATCTAGACTTGGTTTTGATACATGGAATCCATTTCAGAATTCATAGCTTCTCTCCACATGAAAAAATTTATTTGACTTATTACTTTCTTGTAGATTAAAGGATAATTATTATTAACTAATAATGAGTCACCATCCTCATTGATTGGAAAACCATAACTTTCAGGTTCTATAACATCTATTGTAATCCTATGCAGTACTTGAGTCTCTAGAAATTCTTCTTCTATGGGGCTTTGTGGAATCTATTCTTGTTCCAAATTTGGTGTACCTTAGGCATAGAGTTCATCAAAGTCTATCTCATTACCACTATCTATTTTAGATATATTATCCCTCTCAAGAAATATGATCTATATGGACACAATTAACTTTTTGTTTGATGGGTAATATAGATAGCATCCCCTTGTTTTCTTAGGTTATCCTATAAATATACACTTTGTGCATCGAGGTGCAAGTTTGTTTCCTATAGAGATATTAAAAAACTATTTACATCCCCACACATATAAGTATGAAGATATTGGTTTCTTTCCACTCTATAATTGGTATGGAATACCGTATTCCTCTTTATTTGGAACTCAATTTAGTATGTATGCTATAATTTTCAATGCGTATCCACAAAATGATAATAGAAGACTTGAATGACTAATCATTGATCTCACCATGTTTAATGGCTATGGTTTCTCCTTTCACTCACACAATTCCATTATGGTGTATAAATATGAGTGAGTTGGGATAAAATCCCAAATTCCCATAAATAACCAATGACGTCTTGATTAAGATATTCTACACTATAGTCTGAGTGTAGTTTCTTAATATTTATACCAAGATGGTTCTCAACTTCATTCTTATATTACTAGAATTTCTTAAAGGAATCGGACTTATACCTAATTAATTAGACATATCCTTATATGCTAAAATAATTAGTAAAATCTCTAAATTATACACTACTAAAAAATAGACCTTTAACAATATTGAACTTTATTAGTGCTACAAAAAAAGCATTTGTAAAGGGTACCAATTTTCAGCCCTTTATTTTAAGAGATGATAAAGGTCCCGAATAAAATGAAATAGTAAAACAAATAAAAATTAAAATTGAGTAAATTAAAAAAACATTAGTAATTTTATTAATTAAAAAATTATTGATAAAAATGAATAAATTTAATATACATATATATAAATTATAAATATTTGATGATGTAATCATGAGTGCTACATAGAGAACCTCTAAGAGACCACTCAAGAAACCCTAAAATTAATTCTTGATCCTTTTTGGATGTGGTTTTTAGTGAAGATACTGAGATAAAGGAACCTCATGGTGACTCGAATGTTTATCATTTTATTGCACTAAAATCATTTTGACATCGAAATCAATTTGTAATATCATTATCTCTGAATGAGGTTCTCTTACTATCCTCGCATATTTATTTCATGATTATCAGTATGTTATTTAAATGTAGGCCCTTTTTGAAATAATTAAGAAGGAAGGTGGAAGTTGTTGCATTCATTAATTTTCATATTGTCTTGTTGAACTCCTCAAATGTTGTTTTTTAATTTTCCTTTGAAGATGATTACTAACATTTCTGGATGAGGAATTCATGGGTGTTTGGGGAATTACCCATGAATGTTTTTAAATGGACCCTATATTTCAATCCTAACTTCGAACCACCCATAATCCCAATCTAGTTAGGATTTACTGGCCTTCCACTTTATCTGTTCAAATGAGCAACCCTTTTTCCAATTTCCAACTTAATTGGAAATCTGATTAAAATAGAATATTCTGTGAAAAATATTTCTAGAACCTCAGTTGAGAGGGTTTTCATTGAAAATGACATCTCTACCTCTTCCACCCCATTAGGTTATAATGTCCTGGCCCAACTTACCCTCAAATCGGTAGCCATACCGGTCACCACATGACCTCAAGAATATCTCCTCGTACACCCGAGGCTATCGACTAGCAGGGAGAGCTATGGATAGTCAGTGGGGAGACTATACCATCATATTTAGAGTGCACATTTGAAATAGATAATAAACTTAGACAACATCAGAATCAAATATAAAGAAACAGTCAACTGAATAAATAAAGTGGCCAATGCCAGTTTATACAATGCATGCATGTCATGGTGATACATATTTGAAAGTAGTAAACAAAACAACATGCTTTACATATTAGTAAAGAAATTAGGAAAAGACTCAAAGCCCCAAGGGTGATCTCCACAAGAATCCCGATCTAGCACTTAGTCCTTTTCTCTTAACTTTTAAGTACAAGAAAACAACGAAAAGCAAGATCTAAGGCCCTGAAAACAAGTAGAGTTTACTCAGTTACCCCAATGCAATGGCAGCCTGAGTAGGGTGTGAGATATAAATATCATTAGGCTAGGAACACTGGTGTTTAGCTCAATCTAAAAAATTTAATATAATTAAACAGTGTGCAGATATATTGAAGTAATAATATAATTGAATAAATAAACTATAACCCATCCAGGTTCCTAAGAGATACCTGATGAAGATATCTGCTTCAGCTCGTAACCGTAAATATGAGGCTGAATAAGAACTATATATATAGAATTCATAAATAAACTATTTAACACATTATTTGATATTCTTTATTTAACCACAAAAAATCCTAGGGTTCCACTGGACACCCATATCACAATACCTATCTTGGCTGTTCCAGAGTCTCGACCATTTCTCATATTCAATTAAAAAATCATTACATCCCATCAGCTTTCACTAACTATTTAATTCAATTCATGTACGACCAAATGGATACATAGTTCAATGGCAATTAATGTGTGTAGAATGTTATGTCTAGCACCCTCATGAGTATTTAGAGAATTAGTCCTTGTATCAAAACCCATGGGTATTTAAATCATCAATCCCTATCTCATAAAAGAAAATTTACATGCATGCTGGGTATAGAACGCTATGTCGAGCACCCCGTGAGTATTTAGAGCATCAGTCCCTATATCACAACCTATTTATCAATAATATATATATAATGGGTGTAGAATTTCATGTATAGCATCCCAAGATCCCATCCATTAATTAATTCATAAATTAATTAATCGAGTCTGTTAATTAATTCAATAACTAATTAACAACATCTCATTCACTGTAAACTCAAAAAATAGTTAAACACAACAATTCCATTAGTTAACTCAAAAATTAACTAATAATTACTATAAAATTAATCAATTCAACCATTAATTAATTTCATCAATTTCTCCAGTTAATTTAACAATTAAATAATCAAAAGTCAACCATCAAAATATCACATTATTAATTATACAATTAATTATTACACGACATTCATCTCAATATTACATAATTAATTCACAAAATAATTTCTCAAGGTAAAAATTTCAATATATCATAATTAACCCCAGATTAATTATCATCTCAAAGCACAAAATTAATTCATAATTAATTATTTCAACTTAACCAAATTAATATCTCATAATTAATCCCCCAATTAATTATCATCTCAAAGAACATAATTGATTTATAATTAATCATTTCACCTTATCCAAATTCATATCTCATAATTAATTCCTTGATTAATTATCATCTCAAAGAACCAAATTAATTAATAATTAATTATCTCAACTTAATGAAATTAATTAATCATAATTAATCCCTCAATTAATTATCATCTAAAAGCACATAATTAATTCATAATTAATTATTTCAACATAACCAAGTTAATATATCCTAATTAATTCATTGATTAATTATAATCTCAAAGAACATAATTAATTCATAATAAACTATCTCAACTTAACCAATTTAATTACTCATAATTAATCCCTTAATTTTATTATCATTTCAAAGCACATAATTAATTCATAATTAATTATCTCAACTTAACCAAATTAATTACTCACACAAGGCACATAATTAATTCATAATTAATTATTTCAACTTAACCAAATTAATATCTCATAATTAATTCCCCAATTAATTATCATCTCAAAGCACATAATTAATTATCTCAACTTAACAAAATTAATTACTCATAAATAACCCATCGATTGATCATCATCTCAAAGCACATAATTAATTCATAATTAATTATCTCAACTTAGCTATATTAATTACTCAAAATTAATGGCCTAATTAGTTATCTATTTTACAACCTCAATGTATATAATTAATTCATAACTAATCATCTAATTCCCCTAATAAACAATTTAATCCAAAATTTCAGTCAACTTTATCAAAATAAATAAATTAAAAAACAACATTTTATTAATTAGGAAAAGTTTAGAACCATACCTCAATGAATTTGGATGAGACAAAGATTCCTACCTTAAACCGCGACCCGCTCGCGCATACAAACTTCCACATTAATGTGCACGCATACCTGGAATTTATTTCAATACCTAACAACAAAAAACGACACTCATAATTAGTGTGGCGGGGACTAACACACACCAAATTAATCAACTGTAACCCAATTACACCACAAACACCTACTTCAAGGGGTGCGAAACCAATTATTGGGTATATAACCTTACCTGAATATAACAACGGTGAACCAAATCAATCCAAATCACTCCTCCTTTGGCGATGGTTGTTGAAATATGGACAAACGATTCCTAAGACATCTTCTGCACCACCTAAAGTCAGAAGAAAAGAAGAAAATGAATTAATCACAGGCTTTAGGGTTTCAAGATAATGAAGATTAGATGATGGAGAGCCGAAACAGCCGAAACAAAGAAAAAAATGCATGGAGAAGGACTTACCTCACCGAGATAGAAAACTTTCATGAAGGAACTGGAAGGAAACGGGCATGCAAAGAGAAGCCGGAGGAGGGGTGGTGGTGCACCTCACCATGGGAGAGCCAAGGGGAGGGGGCCACGCCTCACCAACTATGCACTTCACCCGGTTTCTTTTCTCCCTCAAATAACCCCAAATTAAAAATAAGGATTAATATAATAATAATAATAATCCCCATTATATTATTATTATTATAAATTAATTTACACACCTCTTAGACAAACCCCAAACACTCCATTTAACACATCATTTAATTAAATATTTTCTAAAAAAATTTAATTAAATAAAATTTTCAACTCATTATCATTTAATTAAATTCTCTCAACATAATTTAGCTAAAAAACCACAACACCTCATTAATCATCATTTAGTTAAATTCTTTCCAACTGAATTTAATTAAATAATTTCTCCAATTTATTTTATTTAATTAAATTCTTTGTACACTATTTAATTAAATTTAAAAATCTAACTCTTCAATATTATTTAATTAAATTATATCAACCTCAGTTTAATTAAATAATAACCCCATTTCTAAACTACTAATTAAATTCTTCTTAACCTTAAATTTAATTAAATAAAATCTATATTTCGTATTAATTAATTAAATTCCTCTTTATCTTGAATATAATTAAATGAAACCTAAACTCTTCATTTACACATCATTTAATATCACCCTTATTTGATAACCACCAAATCATCAATTACATGTATTTAATTAAATTTCTATCATCTCAATTTAATTAAATAAATAATCTATCTCATCATTATTTAAAATTAATTAAATTCTTTTCATATCAATTTAATTAAATAAATTCTCCATCTCAACTTTATTTAATTAAATTCTCTCATCTTTATTTTAATTAAGTGAAACCCCTAACATCCCATTTAATTATATTCCTTTCAACCATGAATTTAATTAAATTAATTTAACCCAAAACTCAAACCTGGGTAAGCCGCACGGTTTAACTTACACGGTCTAGCATACCATGAGCATACCATGTGTCCACTATCAGATACCTAGAGTATCCTTCATGGCTGACCCATGCGGTTTGAATAACTATGAATATCCCATGAGAACACCTATAACATTCCTTTTTTAATACCGAGTTTTCAGGTCTGGTGCTCCCAAAACCCATCAAGCCACCCGGGAAACTCCTAGGGAATTTACTCAAGCCTGATATCAACACTTAAAATGAACCCAACTCGCAAAACATCATACTAAAGCTTGGTTTTAAAACTGAAGCACGTAGTAAATGAAAAAGTTATTTTTTTATTTTAGACCATTCCAAAAACATGGGACTATAAAAACTACCCACCTTAAATACTTCTCATCCCCGAGAAGACATCAGGAAATACTACAACATCATCGAACCCACCAAGGTAAGAAGTCTCGCTTGGATGATCATTTTTCATTCCCAAACTCCCAATGAAACTTTAAACATTTTAGAACCCCAAGAAATAACTCTTTCCTTGAAATAAATTTCCAAACCCTGACACCCATACCTATTATTAAACTGGTGGCGTGCCTTTAAAACAATTTCAACCCCAAACACATGTATACGAAAGTCCTTACCCAACTTCTGGTGACCTTCCCAAGCCAAACCATAATAAGGATACTTTAAAACGGTCATACCCCAGTAAAAAAAAGACATAACCCAAAGATCTATCCATCCTACATACCACGTAGATAACAACTAATCATTAAGCACAATGATTTCTAAAACTTCAGCACGACGTAAGACCAACACTATCTAAGTGGCTCCAAGATGAGTTCAAGATAGAGGACATGCTCATCACAATCAGAAGAGCACAGAAAGTGTAAACCCAGGTCCTCAAAAGATCAGTTGAACAATCACCAGTTAACTCTTTATGAAAATCTTGGCTTCACCTACCGATGCTTTATTAACCAAAAATCGATGCCTATTTCATCCAAGACATCTATGTTCATTCAAATATTACCACTGAAACTCTTCCAAAAACTAATAGAGTTTCCAAAATTTTTCACACACCACCAACCTTATCGGGCCGTGATTCCAATAAATCACTGAAACATTTACTATAACCAATGCGACATTAACAACTTTAGAAGTGTCCATGTTGTGGAATGGAAATACTAGATTCTCTCAAAAACTCTATTTCAGAAACACCTTAAATGAACATGTGATGTTCTACGAACCATGATCAACCTATCACCATCTTGCATGAAAGATGAAATTTTAAACCAACTGGCGTGTCAAAACACCCGAGTCCCAAAATTCCTTCTGAACAGTGGGATGATCTTACCTTAACGCCCCAATCACTTTACTCCCGAGTTAACCTGAGAACATATTTAATGACCAAACATGCTCGAGGCATGTCAATCCTACTGATCCAAGAATTCTTCAATGCTTAATCCCAAACCAAGAGTCAATATACAACGACCACCTCTCAAAACAAGAGTGTTGTTATTTAAAACCAAAAAATTCCTACTAAGGACAGAGACACTTAAAAAATACCAACATAAAAAATCACACAGTGGAAACAAATCAAACTCCCTCTTTAAATATTTAAAATTTAGTTTCATTTCATTTTAAATAGGAAAATTATCATCTAAATTCCTTCTTAACACAGAGGTGACCTTCGAGGGTCCCATTTATTCTAATCTAGGTTCTTCAAAAAGCAACCTACACTAGTTCATTCAATCAAAACTCAACAATTTTACATTTATAACCATTTTCAAACACACTATGGTTATACAAGGCTCAATCACATGGGTGGCCATATACCAATCGATAAGGCTCCCATACACCTTACCACACACATTTGACTCCCATTTATCACATCCAATTTCTATTTAACATTTTTAAATTTAGCAGTTATTTTTCAATTATTCAAATACATGGGTTACCATTTTCCTAGTTATAAGTCACCCATACACCTCATAACTAAAACTAGATCCCTTTGTAAATGCAACCAATAAATTCCCACTCAGGCATCCATTTACATATCAAAAATTCTCTAGCATGTTATCATAAGAAGTAACACAACAACATGCTATTTCACAGAAGAATGACACCCCAAAACAACATGATAATAACAGAGGAAGCTTGAAATATAGTCATATAAACATGTTATACAAGCAGGCATGCTAAAGCAGATCGAAACATGGCATTGCACCCAAGGCACATAATCAAAATTAGAGGTCATCCTACTAATGCAACTACATGGCATGTGATATGCATGGTATGTGAATCTTTAAGTGATTAATATGATGCATGTAATGCAATTTATTTTCCATATCCGGCCAAGTAAAATTTTCAAAATTCTCAAAATCAATAAGTATTAGAAAATAGACCTTCCACTCAAGGTGAAATCACATCAACTATAATATCAAGTAGTATAAACATCAATTCCCATCCCTAGACACTTGTTAATTTCCCGTACATGGGGTAATCAGTCCCAAGAACACCTATTAACCGAGTGGATACACATTCATAGTCACCTATCTACCAACCCAAAATAGAAAGACAAAGGAAAAAGAAGGAAAACCTCCTCTGATACCACTCTGTAACATCCCAGCCCAACTTATCCTAGAATCGGTAGCCATACCGGTCACCATAGGACCTCAAGCACATCTCCCCATATGCATGAGGTTTCCAACTAGTAGAGAGTGTCTATAGATAGTCAATGGGGGAGACTGTACCCCCATATTCAGAGTTCATAGTGGAAATAGATAATAAACTCAGACAACAACAGAAGAAGATATAATGTAATAGTCAACTAAATAAAGAAAGTGGCCAAAGTCAGTTTATACAGTGCATGCATGTCATGGTGATACATATCTGAAAGTAGTAAACAAAATATCATGCTTTACATCTCAATACAGAAATAAGGAAAAGACTTAAATCCCTAAGGGTGATCTATACAAGCATCCTGAGCACCCGCTCGGTCTTTTTCTTCTAACTCCCAAGCATAAGCAAACAACAACAAGAAAGACCCAAGGTCCTGCAAACAAGTAGGGTCTACTCAGGTATCTCAGTGCAATGGAGGCCTAAGTAGTATGTGAGATATAAATCCCAGTTAGAAGGACCACTAGTGTCTAGCTTAATCTAGAAAATTTCATATAATTAAACAATGTGCAGGTATAACCAAGTAATAAAGGAATTGAATAAATAAAGTACAACCCTTCCAGGTTCCTAAGGAACACCTAATGGAGATACCTTATTTGGATCATAGCCAAAAATAAGAGTCTGAACATGAACTATATATATAGAATGAATAAATAAACTATTTATCACATTATTTTATATTCTTTATTTAACCAAAAAAAATCGTCGGGTTCCCCTGGACACCAGTTTCTCAATACCTATCTCGTCTGTTTCGGAGTTTGAACCATTTCTCATACTCAATTCACAAATCATTACATCACATTGGATTTCATTAACAATTTAATTCAATTCATGTATGACCAATTAGACTCACAATAAAATGTTAATTAATGGGTGTATAACATCATGTCTATCTCACTCGTGAGTATTTGGAGCATCAATCCTTGTCTCACAACCCATGGGGATTTGTAGCATCAGTCCCTATCCCATAAAAGAAAATTTTCATGAATTTTGGGTATAGAACGCCATGTCCAGCACCTCGTGAGTATTTTGAACATCAGTACCTCTCTCACAACCCGTTTATCAGTCATACATATATATATCATGGGTGTAGAATGTCATGTCTAGAACCACAAGATCCCATCTATTAATTAATTAATAAATTAATTAATCGAGTTCATTAATTAATTTAATAAATAATTAACAACATCACATTCACTACAAACTAAACAATTAGTTAAACACAACAATTACATTAGTTTACTCAATAATTAACTAGTAATTACTATAACATTAATTAATTTAACCATTAATTAATATCATCAATTTCTTTAGTTAATTTAACAATTAAAAAAATCAAAAGGAAACCATCTCAATATCACATAATTAATTCTAAAATTAATTATCTCATGACAACCATCTCAATATTACATAATTAATTCACAAAATTATTTTCTCATGGAAATTGTTTCAATATCTCATAATTAAACCACCGATTAATTATCATCTCAAAGCACATAATTAATTCATTATTAATTATTTAAAATTAACCAAATTAATATCTCATAATAAATCCCCCAATTAATTATCATCTCAAAGCACATAATTAGTTCATAATTAATTATTTCTACTTAACCAAATTAATATCTCATAATTAATTACTTGATTAATTATCATCTAAAAGCACCTAATTAATTTATAATTAATTATCTCAACTTAACAAAATTAATTATTCATAATTAATACCCTGATTAATTATCATATCAAAGCACATAATTAATTCATAATTAATTATTTCAAATTAACTAAATTAATATCTCATAATTAAATCCTTGATTAATTATCATCTCAAAGCACATAATTAATTCATAATTAATTATCTCAACTTAACCAATTTAATTACACATAATTAATCCCTCAGTTATTTATCATCACAAGGCACGTAATTAATTCATAAATAATTATCTCAACTTAACCAAATTAATTACTCACTCAAAGGACATAATTAATTAATAATTAATTATTTCAAATTAACCAAATTAATATCTCATAATTAATTCCTTGATTAATTATCATCTCAAAGAAAATAATTAATTCATAATTAATTTTCTTAAATTATCCAAATTAATTACTCATAATTAATCCCTTGATTAATTATCACCTCATAGCACATAATTAATTATCTAAACTTAACCAAATTAATTACTCATAATTAATCACTTGACAAATTATCTATTTTAGAACCTAAAAAAATATAATTAATTCATAATTAATCATTTCATTCCCCCAATAAACAATTTAACCCCACATTTTAGTCAACTTTATAAAAAGAAATAAATAAAAAAATTGTAATTTATTATTAGGTAAAGTTTAGAACCCTACCTCAATGAATTTGGCTGTGCCAAATCTTCCTAACTCAAACCGCGACCGCTAACGCATACACACTTCCACATTAATACACATGCATACTTAGAATTGATCACAACATCTAACAACAACAACCGTCACTAACAATTAGTTCGGTTGGGACCAATGCACACCAAATTAATCAACTGCAACCTAATTACACCATAAGAACCTAATTCAAGGGGTGAGAAACCAATTATCAGGTATATAACCTTACCCAAATATGATGGTGGTAAACCAATTAAATATGAATAGCTTCAACTTTGGTGATGATTATCGGAATATAGTACAACGGGTCCTAAGACATCTTCTGTACCACCTAAAGTTTGAAGAAAAGAAGAAACTGAATTAATCCCAGGACTTAGGGTTTCAACATAATGGATACCAGTCGATGGAGAGCCGAAACGACCAATGTGAAGAATGAAATACATGGGGACGAACTTACCTCACAGAGACGAACAACTTTCGTGAAGGAATCAGAAGCAATCAGGCACATGAATAGGTGCCAAAGGAGGGGTGGTGGTGTGCCTCAGCATGGGAGAGCTGAGGGGAGGGGGTCACGACTCACCATGGGAGAGCCGAGGGTAGGGGGTCTTGCCTTACCTACTATGCACCTCACCCTCTTTCTTTTCTCCCTCAAATAACCCCAATTTTAAAATAAGGATTAATATAATAATAATAATAATAATAATAATAATAATCCCCATTTTATTATTAATGTTATCAATTAATTTACACACATCTTAGACAAACCCCAAACTCCCCATTTAACACTTCCATTTAATTATATTAATTTCCATTTAAATTTAATTAAATAAATTTTACAACTCATTATTATTTAATTAAATTCTCTCAACAAAATTTAATTAATAAAAAACCCCCAAACCTCTTTAATCATCATTTAATTAAATTCGTTCCAAATGAATTTAATTAAATAATTTCTCTAATTCGTGTTATTTAATTAAAAACTCTGATCATAATTTAATTGAATTAAAAAGTCCAACTCATCAAAATTATTTAATTACATTCTCACAAACTCATGTTAATTAAATAATAACCCCCATTTCACAACGAATAATTAAATTATTATTAACCTTGAATTTAATTAAATAAAACCTCCACTTTGTATTAATTTATTTAATTATTATTTACCTTGAATTTAATTAAATTAAACCCCAACTCCACATTTACACATCATTTAATATTACAATTTAATATTACCCCTATTTGATAACCCCAACTGATCATTTACATGTCATTTAATTAAATTCCTCTCATCTCAATTTAATTAAATAAAGACACCAACTCATCATCATTTAAAATAAATTTAATTCCTTTCATCTCAATTTAATTAAATAACTTCTCCATATCAATGTCATTTAATTAAATTCTCTAAACTTTAATTTAATTAAATAAAACCCTCAATAGATTATTTAATTAAATTCCTTTCAACCGTGAATTTAATTAAATTAATTTAACCCGAAACTCAAAACTAGGTAAGTCACATGGTTTAACTTGAACGGTCTGATAGACCATGAGCAGACCATGAGCCCACTACCAAATACATAGAGTATCCTATATGACTGACCCACATGGTTTTCTAACTATGCACAACCCATGAAAACGCCTCTGACTTTCCTTTTTAAAACTTTTTTTCCTAGTTAGGTGCTCTTGAAACCCATAGAACCTCCCAGAAAACTCCTAGGGCCTTTACTCTAGCAAGATATTAACACTTAAAACGAAACCAAATCACGAAACTTTATTCTAAAGCTTTGTTTTAAAACTGAACTATACAGAAAAAAAAAAATTTCAAATTTTTTTTATTTTATCCCTATCCAAAAACATGGGACTCTTCATAGGTTCATACTCTCTTTGTTGCTTCCTTGGTTTTTTCTTTATCATTTTAATAAATTACAATGCTGATTATGATGATAGGACCATGGGGAAACCTATATCCCTTACTAGATCTACTAATACAAAACTTCCCCAAGAGACTGTGTTGATGGATAATGCACAACCAAACCCTAAAGCGGTGGATAAGGATTCCCCAAAGAGGGTCACACCCAATAGGGATGTGGCCGGTCATCCTAAATAGTCCCAACCTCTGAGTCCTATTGTTTATGATTTCTATCACTTTGTGGATGTTGTTAATAATGATCAAACCATCTTTGTTACCTTAGTAGTAGCACCTACTATTAATTAGAAAAAACTTGAGCCACAATCTTACTCTAGTGAATCCAGTCAAGATGTACTTCATCAAGTATTTCAAATTGAAGATAAATACCTATATTCAAGTGCTAAAAGTAGTAAGAAGATGATTGTTGACCAAGATGGATTTATTACTCCACCCCCAAGAAGACCCAGAAACATATTGATTATTCTAAGTTGGAGATAACTATTGTCACCAGATCCTTGGGGATTCAATTAAAAAAAACCATGATCCCTCCTCATTTGGAAGTTGGTGGGGATCCATACTCCTCATTGGATAAAGATAATTCCTCCTCATCTTCAGATTCAGAGGAGTCAGAGGATGCTATTAAGATTAGGAATTACACTCATGTTATCAAGGGGGGTTATAAGGAGTAATTTTACCCCCGGATCGAGGAAAAAGAGATATAGTCCATTGGAAGGTATATTAAGAAGGATATAACTATAGATGAGTATCTAAGTATTAGAGAGAGGATGTTTGATAGGGTGTAATTTGAACTTGATAGAGACCTTGAATTTGATTTTCTACAACTTTCTTGGGAATAGATGAATGTGGATGAGTATTTACAAGGAATTTGATCTAGAGATGTGGTTCTAAATTATGTGCTTGAGATGTTGTGGTTGTGCTATTTCTAACTACTTTTTGTATACTATGTGATCTGTGAAGAAATATGACTAAACGAAGGATCAATTGACTAGGCATTCACCATGATGGATTAAAAGCTTCAGGGGGATATCATTTGGATGCTCTTTATTTGTAGAAGAAGTTATCTTGAGAAGTGGATGACATTTTTATTATAACATTCTAGATGTGGCTATGTGAGGCTTCCAGTGAAACTAATCAAGATGTTCATGATCAAGTTCACCATTTTGAGGTTGAATATTTTCACTCATGCGCCAAAAAAGGCTACACTTCCAGAACATTCTACCATGCGATTCACCTTTTCATGTTTTCATGATGATTTCTATCGATCTACACAATTTCTATTTGTATTCATAATGCTTTCACTTGTTTCTTATGAAACCACTGGCTTCTATCTTGCATAGCCTTGGATCCTATAATTTTTTGTAGGTTGTTTTATGCGATGCCATATGTCATAATATTATGGTGGATGTATTTATCTCATGCTGCTTGATAACAAAACTAGATTTATGAGGAGATTTAATGTGGTATTATAAACTTCCCACTACATGATAAAAAATATGGCAAAATGTATGACCCTATAGGAGGGAAATGAGAACTCGATTGAGTTGAGTCGAAGTCTGATATTCATGATTTGAAAGAACATTTAACGACTTCATCAATATATACCTGAAGTTTTATTTATTTATCCTAAAATTAATGAAGAATCTACGCAATGAAAAATTATGTTTCCGATGTCAAATTTTTCAGGCAAACATTAGTATGATTGTAGGACATCAGTTTTTGCAATAATAATTCAGTGATGACCCAAGCATTGGGGGCTGATGTATTGATGATTATGCAGTTTTTTCTATTATATGACAAATTGTTGTGAACCATTTTTGACAGAGATTCTTCATGCCCTCTCAGGGATGATTTAGAGGTTTTTCTTGTCACTTTATTTTTCTATTCTTTTTTCTCTTGGCGGTACAAACTCATTATACCTCATATAATCACCCGAACATTACTTTTTGTTAATAAATTTTGGGGAGCATGGGTTTTAACTCATGCTTTGAGCGTTTTTGGTAAAATATAAAAATTAATAAATATTATATATTAAATATATGGATATGTAAAATGAATAAAATGAAATAATTAAACAAATAAAAAAAAGAGTAAATTAAGAATAATATCAAACATTTTATTAATTAAATAATTATTGATAAAAATGAATAAATTTAATACACACATATATAGATTATAAAAATTTATAAATAGTATATATTAAATATAGATAAATAAAATGAATAAATTTAAAAAATTAAACAATAAAATTAAAAATGAATAAATTTTAATAATAAAAAAGAAAATTAAAAATGAATAAATTATAAAATTATTAAAAAATTTATTAACGAAACAATTACTAATAAAAATGAATAATATATATATATATTAATTATAAATAGTAATAAATAATATATATTAAATATAAATATATAAAATGAATAAAATGTAATAATTAAAAACTTATTAATGTCTTATTCATTTTTAATGGTTTTTATACAAATTTATTCATTAATACATTTAATATAGAAATATATTCACATATATTTCTATATATATATATATCAATGTATATTATATTTCCTAAAGTATGATTTATATAATACAAAACAATTATTCTTACATTAAATAAGTCATATATTTAGTGAAAATGGTTTATAAATAAAAATTAATATTAATTAAGAATACTAGAAAGCACCTTGTAATGAACATAATTGATTTTTTTTTATTTTCCAATTTAACATATATCAAACATTTGTTACATTGATTTCATATACATATATGTAATTAATACATTTTTATAAATAAGACACACATAAAAATATTTATGAAATTATTGAAATTTTATATAGAAACACATACACCTAATATTTATGTAATTTATTCAAATTTTACTATTCATTTTAGACTATCATTATAACATGATACATTTAATATATTATGTTTTTAATTGGTAAATTATATTTATTTATTTTTAATATTATTACAATTAGATATTATTTATTGATGTTAAATATTTGTATTTTTTATTTTATTTTTTAATTTAATCATTTTATATTATATATATATATATATTTATAATGTTTTAGTATTTTAAATATGTATTCATCTTTACTTCAATATATATTCATATTTAAAAAAAAAATATATTTAATTAATAAAACTTATCCATCTTTTCAATACTTTTAAAGTGTACTCATTATTAATTATTCAATTTCACTCATTTTTAAGATGCCTTAATTTAAGATTATATATTAATAATAATTTTAAAAACGTATTTTTAAATAAATATTTATAAATAAAAATATTTATACATGTATATCTATTATATTGATAAATTTATAAATTTATCATTATAAATAATTAAATATTATTTTTAAAAAAAGTATTTATATAATTATAAATTAATATCTATATATATTTAAGTAATTATAAAATTATAATAATTTTATTTAAATAATCAATATATTTACTATATTTATATTTATTTATTAAAAATATATTTATATAAATATATATAATGATATAAATATATTAATATTATTTCAAAAAAAGTATTTATATATTTATAAATAAATAATTATATATTTAAATAATTATAAAATTATAATAAATATATTTAAATCATGAATTTATTTACTATATTTATATATATTTATATATATTTATCACACACACACACACATATATATATATATATATAATTATATAAATATATATAATGCTATAAATATATTTATAAATATAAAATTAAAATAACTATATTTAATTAATGAATATATTTACTATATTTAGATTTATATATTATATATATATATCATATAAATATATATAATGATATAAAATATTTATAAATTTATATTTATAAAATTATATATCTTTAATTATAAATATAAAATATATTTTTTTTAAAAAATATTTAGATAATTTTAAATAAATAATTATATATTTAAATAAATATATAATTACAACAAATAAATATATAATTATATAAATATATTTACAATTCTTTTTATTTATAATTATAATTATAAATCCTTTATCAACACTAGAGTCTTAATAGTGATAAAGATGGAGCTTTATCAATGCTAGAAAAACATTGATAAATGACATCTTTATCAGCGCTAAACCTTTAGCACTAATAAAAAATATCTTTTATCAGTGTTTTTTACTGCGGATAAAGATCCATCTTTATTAGCACTAAAAAAGTGTATAAATATATCTTTAATCAACACTTATTAGTTTAGCGTGGATAAAAGATATCTTTATCAACGTTTTTTGTAAGTGTTGATAATGGTCTCCCTGATCTATTTAAAATAATCCTAACTGTGACTAATTCACTTTTGATTCTCAAGATTTCACAATACTCCCCTTCTATTGGCTGTCCCCCTCTATGTTCTCTTGGATGAATCAAGTCTAGAATCTATGTTTTGTTATTTTATCCTCATCCTCACTCATTGATTGATTTTTTGAGTTCCACGATTTGCATTATCACAGTGTTCTCAACCATTATGAACCCTACTTCTCTTCTCCCATAACTCTAGTCACGATTGATCTCTCTCATTCTTTCTCATTATTTCAATTCTTATCACCACCTTCACTCATGACTCTTTCCACTGTTAGCGTTAATTCTCTCACCATCACCACCATTATCATCAACTTCCCATTTTTCTTCATACTCTACCACTGATTCTCTTTGATAGTTCTCTATGGGTTTTAATCACAGTTCTATTTTTTTCACACATCAAAGGTCTGTTTTATTTGATAAATTTTTGTTTTGGGATTATGGTTTTCTTGTATGATTATTTGATGAATGGGTGTTATAAATCTTGTTGATTTACTTATAAATGTGTGTCTAAGTTATGTTTAGCAGGTGATATCTTTTAATGAATGATTATTTAATGAGTTTTAGGATAACTATGGTATGTTTAATTTTATCGAATAATTATTTAATCGGTGTTATATTTGATGAATTATTTTTTGATGAATGGGTATCTTATAAATCTCCTAATGATTTTTACAATATTTAAAATATGTTTAATTTACTTATTAATATTTTTAGAGCATGTAAGGTATGTTTAATTTACCAAATGACTATTTTTATGATTAATAAATGTTATCTACTTGAATTGTAAATGGATATTTTAAAGGTATAATGGATTATGGAGTTTGAATATGGATTATTGATAATATATATTTAAATGACTATCCTGGGAATGTTTTTATTATGTTGATTATGTAATTCCAGTATAGAGGAAGTTAGTTTAAAATTTAGCTTGAATAACACAAGAACAATATAAAAGTTGTTTAGTGTTATCACCCATTTATTTTCCATTCTATAGTTTAATATTTATATACAATTCCTATGGGAAAATTTCAACTTAACCCTCATCAGGTACTATAAATATTTCATCAAAAAACACCATCACCTCCCTAATGTTACTTTCTACATCATCTATAGTCATAGATTACAGTAATATTGATCAATCTAAAATAATACGATAAGGAGAAGAATATTTCAATTTATTTTTAATATAATTAAAAAAAAAATCAAATTATCTCTTTATTTAACCATATTCATAGTACATATCACTTCATATTTACTACATAAAGTGACATTTTCATTTTCAATATGATGTATGAAATTGTATGACTCCTTTTGGATTCTTATCACTATTGATATTGTGTTTATCACTAATATTTTATTCCTAATGTTATTTTATAATTTATATTTACTTATATATTTTGAAAATAATAATTACCAAATTATATAATGAAAATAAATAAAAGTTGAGTTTTATTTATGGTCAACCATTTAAATTCAATGTTAAGATATATTTTTTGTTTGTATTTTTTTGAATGGATTATAATTGAATAAGTCTAAGGTGAAACGTTTTTTTTGATATATGTTTCCTTTATTTTATTTGTGAAATATTTTTCATTTATTTGATTGTATTTTTATTTATAAAGGTAAATTTGAATTTAATTTAAAAAAAATTATATTTAGTACTCAAAACTTATTATAGGTGATAATGAATCATAGTTAGATTACACCAATATGAACAAGTGATGAATATGAGAAAATGGGTGATGATTTTTTAGAATTTTCAAAACAAAATATTCCAAAATATGACCTTTTTTCTATCTTTGGTTGAAATGTTTAGATACTAAAGAGATAAAAAGTATAGAAATTAAATATGATTTAATTTTTTATGGTTTTAATACATGTTATAGTCCTTGGATTTGGCATGATGACATTGGGTAGAATTCAGTATCTATTAATGGTGATGATTATCAGGTTGACAAGTTTGATCAAATTGAAGAATTTTTTTTGATATTAATATAGTGAAAATTGAGAATTCACTAATGATCACACACTTATATGGTGATACTAAAAAATCATTATGTCTACGTTGTAGAAAATTTATGGTCTTATTAATGAATTTCTAAATTAAAACCTGGGTAATTTTATTGTCCAAGGTATTAGGTTGTTTATTAAATCATATATCATGAAAAATAATTATTTGGTAGTGATGTGATATGAGGTCCATAAGGGTAATCATGGATAATGAAAGTATCCCATAAGGGTATAACAATTTATGAATTTCCATATGAATGTTTTTCTTATTGTTTTGATGCACTGAGAGGGATTATATGATTACCTTAGTAATTATTAAATATGTGGTATAAAATCATGTATAGTCCCTTAAAACCTAGTGGGATAACCTATAAAGGGTAGGGTGTATTAGTTGATCATATAACTTAACTTATCTTGAGATTTGAGGTGTGTGAGTGACTAATTATGGTATACATACTATGAGATTATCTAACAAGTGACCATTGAGAAAGACGACCAATGCCTAAGATAGCTGATCTTTGAGTATCATATATTAGAATATTTTGGTTATTATGTGAGGGATAAGTATGGTATGTTAGAATGAGAGATACTATAGACATGTAAGTGATTCATTGAGGGATAGGGTGAGGGTGATGTGAAATTTGTGTTGTTTTTTGTTCTTCTTTATGGTTTTCAAAAGTTAGGTTTAACTAATGTATTATGACACCCATTATGTGGTTCTTCTATAAGGGAACCAATTATGAAATGAACTAGGTACATTTGATTATCATGGTGTCATGGTTATCACACAATTACTTGAATTTTGTATTTTGAGTGTTACTACTTTGAACATATACTCAAATGTATACATTTTTTTATATTTTCTGGGCCCTGTTAGCATTTAAATTTTTTTATTTTTATACTCACACAATACACATGAACCTCAGTGGACATAGAGATCTTATATCTGAGATACAGGTGGGGGAAAAGGACTAGTAACATATATTAGAGTTGGTGTAGCTCAGTTGGGAGGAGTTGATGTTCTCATAGTAGTGTCAAGTACCTTTTATCATTTTGAGATGAGATTTGAAATTTTCAATTAAGATGTGGTAATTTAACATTTTTTAAGGAGATAACTCTCATCCTCAACAGCTTCATCATCAAAACAGTTATTGTTTCATTTTTTTTCTTGAGACCCATCCCCTATATCTTCTATATTTATTGAACTACTCCGAGCAGTAGTCACCCAAAATGATCATAGGTACCCAGTATGGGATGAATACTACTCAGAGTTGTTCAAAAAATATAGGTGTATATCCAAAAGATATGGGGGATGAGTATCTAGAAACAAAATGCTATAATAACTGTTCAATAGTTCAATATGATGAGGATGATAATTTTTTATAACTTTTTCCTTTGGATGAATTCATTGGATAACACCTACCATATTTAAGTAATTATTTTCTTAAATTCAATTACTCAATTCCTTCAAAATGGATTCACACTAATTATTTGAAAAAAAGAGTATGAATATAGAGTTAAAGTGTTCATCAAGTTTAAAATAGAGCATGCATATGAAACTTCTCAAATCCTTTGTCCATATTTACATTGTTGTTTGTAGAGTCCTGAAAAAATCCACAAAGGAGAATGGGAATCCTCAAAATTTGAGAAAGGACTCTACCCAATTTCCCAAAAAGAATTAGACAAAAATATGGAGAATACTCAAGATTGTCAAAGGATCGACCGGTCCGCGTAATGGTCCAACATTGGTGGTATGTGACTGGTTCAACGAGCCTCCCCCTCCTCAGACCAGCGTCGTTCGCGAAACGGAGATGGGGACCCCTCTGCGGGCGCGAAGAAGGATGGGTGCCAGGCCGGTCCACCGTCACGAACCGCCCCAGCCCCAAAACGTTCCAACCGGCCCGGACCACACACACTGTCATTCGTGGAACATAGGCAGAGCCCTGTGCGGCTGCAAAGCACACCCCCTGAACTGATTTGGTTCGCAGGTGAGGTGTATTCAATGACCCCTGTGAGTTATGGATTGACCAAGTCATCCATAAACTTGGTTTTCGGTCATGGGCCTCCACAAAAGGTTCTGTATGACCATAGATACATCTCTTTCCCCCCTCTATAAAAGGACATTGAGGGGGACAATAAGGGGATCGATCAGATTCAGGTTGAGGGATTCAGATATCGGGGGATTGATTGATCAGATTCCATCGGTGAGAAGGTTTGGAGATCGACTTCTGAAGGAATGATTTTGGAGGAAGGAGTTTAGGATTTCGCGAACAATGATGTTCCAATTCGCAAACCAGAACAGGTATAAAACTGGAAACAAATTGATAAGGAACCAAAAAACTCATAAAAAATTGGTGAACCGCTAACTTAAAATAAAAACCGTGAGCCATGGCCCCTCCGCGGATGTACTCCCCGTGGACCAGGGAGTTTATGCCCCTTTTTTCTATCTGATGCACCACATAGCACCCTCCTACGTGGGCGAAGCCCTGACCAGCGAATCCCAGACCGACAACTCCCCTGACCACCACCGCTCGCATAGACTCCACCGCATACCCACCTGGTATGCGGGCCGAACCCAAATCCACGTACCTCCCTGATACGCGGGATGAATATCAGTTCAGGTACCACCTTTCTACGCAGACAACCTCTCCATCCGCGTAGTACCCCCCCTTCGTGAAGGGCACCACTCCTCATGCACCCATGTGGCCTGCTAAATCCTTTGGTGTTTCCATTCCCTGAGACAGATAAAACCCTTCCAATCTGGTCCGATCCTCCACAATCCCTTATCTAGCCTATTCACTGGCCCCGAGCCAAGGCCTCTACCAAATCCACCGGACCTGTATGGTGAAAAATTCAGGCGCATCAGCGCACCACTTTGAGTTCACATACCCATGCTAGGCGAGGAGAAAAGGGTTGCCCTGACCCTTGAGCAGATTCCTGAAGCATTTCTGGGTTCACATTCCCACGGTAGTGTAGAGTCCGAGCTTGGGATTCCCATGGGTGCCACTCTACTTTCCAAGATCGAGGGATCCCTCTTGCATTTCCATTTGATGAGCGCCAGTGGTGAGCACTTCTCCCATCTCATGGGAGTGGCTGGGAATCCCTCCTAGAGTAAGCCCCACACCATCCTCGCTAGAAGCCAATGGCCATCCCCTTCATTCCAAGAAGGTTCATTGCTACCCTGCCTCACCCACAGTCCTATCGACGTGACTTCTACCTTCCTCCTACATCAAGAAGAAGGAGAGTCTTAGGGTTCTGACCACCTTCCCTTGAGGAGGAAAAAGTGTGAGGCTTTCTAAGTCTATCACATTCTCTTATTTCTCACATTGAGCATGACTCACATGGGCTTAGAGATTTGTGATGGCCACAACATCCTCACAATGGCGGCAATTGAATAAACTACGTGGGTTTTGATCCCTGTCTCCTTAGCAGGGTACGTAGGAAGCCTCCCCGAGGTTCAATCCCAACAACAGGAAACTGTCACGTGTAATCCCTAACTCCCAAAACTACATGGACTTTGATCACCGACCAACCGGGATATGCAGGAAACCTCCCTGAGGTGCAAGCCTGATATCTAAGTCTGATACACATCCTTATCTTTCAGACCATGTACTCATGAAGCCATCTGGACCATATCTAGGCCCAGGAAATCGCTTCCCTTGGGTTTTCCGGGCCGCTTCGGCGTAAGTCCCGCACCGACTTTGACCGGGCATCTCTCACCTGGGTGTCCTTGCCATAAGATGTTAAACTGAATGGTTGGGTCCTTGTCACACAACCTTAAAAGGTGATGTGTCCCATCAAGTGGCACCAAACTACGTGGATTCTAATTCCTCTCATGAGGATACGTAGGAAGCCCGTATCACGGGTTAGATCCAAACACTCAAGTCGTTATCTATCCTCCCTGGATGACAATAAACTCCAGAGTGCCCAGTTATAAGGCTTCAAACCAGTGCTATCTCAATGAGTCTAAACTCCTCAGAGTCATTAATCCAATGAGGGATGGTAAACCTTGGGCCTAAATGATTCCGAATCCCTGCGTTCAGCTGACCATTTCCAACCAGGAGTAATATGTGGATGCTATACTTGGGTATAAACCAAAGATTTTAGAACATATGAATATGTCTTAAATATATAATAGAGTCCCAGAATAGGCAATAATTCCCCCCAAAATGGTGTGATGAGCCCGAGTTCCCACTCTCTCGACCAATGTGAGTTCTTAAGTGTCATTGGATAAATCACCCAGTGAACACCTGCCTTTGGAAAGAAGGTCCACGTATCATTGAATATGGAACTGTTGGGAATTTCGAAATGAAAATGGTGCACCTGATATGAGTGATTAAGTAGAACCCAACTTTCTCTAATCAACCATTAGGCAGCACACGTTTTTCTCTCAGTCGAAAAAAATGGTGAACCTGATGTGAATCTTTAACCAAGCATGAAAAATTTAACCTAATCCCACTATGTGCCCACTTATACTCACAAGGAGGACCAAGGAAGGTCATTAATTACACATGGGATCATGAGATTCTGCTTTGAAGGGTTTTATATTTGTATTTGTAAAAATATTTTACAGGTACCAATCAGAACTCCCTTTGATCCAATGGCATCATGGAGGAACTCACAGATGTGTACTTAAAGCAATGCAATAACCGGAAATCCTCACCAATGAAGGACCCCGTCACCTACTCAGTGTCTTCAATTCTAGGTCTCAGATGCGTTAATCTGAGAGTACCACTTTAATGGTACTCTCCTGATGGTGGAGGCGGCCATGCATGCCCTCTAATCTGCCAAGACCCACCGGTCGCCTTCCCAGCAGCGGCCGTGAAAGCAGATTCAGACGGTTCCTATTTCCATTTCAAACCGTTTCAGGAGTCTATCCCTAGAACGAGACAACATGTACCTCCCTTATCTTAGGGAGGTGGACGAGGTAGACACTGAGGACTTCATCCCCGCTAAATGGGGGTTATGCTCTAAGGCCCCCATCGGAATACGTCGTCGTGGTTATGTCGCGACTCAATATTCTCACGCGAAGGAGGATATCACCCCGAAGATCTAGGCCCATGCTCCCCGAGATCCAGCCCCTCAGACTGCCCGATAAGGGAAGAAAACATACAACCAGGGACCGGTCATCACCCTTTTCCCTGAGGAGGAGCTCCTCTGCCCAGTCACGAAGACATATTGCGAGAAGGCAACAACTGTCCTCTCCTCCAAAGTCTGCCATCCAGACATGGTGGCATCATACGAGCAGGCACACACCCCCGCCGAGCTCCATCAAGCCCATCACTCACACAGGACGACACCTACTTGGCAGGCACATCTCCCTACCTAGGTTCATTAAGCCCACCAACCAGACGTGGTGGCAACCCAACGCCTGCAAGACCATCTCCTAGAAGATGCTCCTGACGCCTACCATCCCGATGTGGTTTCAATCAATAAATCCCGCCATCAAGATGTGGCGACAATTAATAGGTGGGCATGTCTCCCTGCCAACAAAAGCCACCGACTCGATACCGTGGGGAACCAACAGATGTAGGGCCAACTCCCTGTAGATTCAAGTAAAGTCCTCCAGCCCAATGTGGTGGCAAACATAGAGATAAACCAGCATATCCTGGCATAGGGGAAGACTCATTCACCTGCCCCGACATAAAATAATTTTCAGTACCCACTGACCTCCAGAGGACCAGAGCAGGATATTCCTACTCTGATACTAGAATGGGCCTTCATACCCGTTCTAGCCAAAGATTTATCTCTGCGTATCTTGGAAATGATGGAGGAGCAGGTATCGATCCCATATCATATCTTACAGACTTGAAAGAATGTAGTTGCATCAGTAGAAAAAACAAGGAATCAGGTCCATGAGCCCGTATCCCCAATTGAGGTGACTCATCTAAGAGACAAGATAGCCGCCTCAGAGCAGATCTGCATCCCTGCTTCTGCCCAGGAGGGTCGTCGACCATATGTCGTGATACAAGGGAAACCAGATCGAGTAGCCGCACTCGTTCCAACTGGGGGACACCCGTCCATCATGGTGGATACTCCAGAGCAGGCATATATCCCTGCTAAAAGTCAAGATGTTCGTCGGAATATCCTGTAAGTATCACGGGACCCAATTAGAAAGAGACCCAAAGGTGAACGCTGTTATCAATAGCAGACGGTCCCCACAGCCTGTAAGAAAGTGCCCTAAACGCGCTGAAGGCAGCTGGAAAATAAAGAGCGGGTTCATGACTCCGCTCTGCTGGAAGATGGGGTTCCCAATGCCGCTAATAACATATCGAAGGATCATAACCCTACCAACCCATTACCATATTATGGGAGTGGCATTAGCAGTTGCGAGGGTCCTCCCAGCAATTTTTCTACCAGCAAATCTGAAGGTACTCCCCAAAGCACTCGCGAGGGACTCCCCCATGTGCATATAACGATCGATCACGAGAGTTTCTCTTTTTATGCGAGTCATAGAAGCCCTCCGTGTGAACAGAAGATCGAGCAGTAAGAAGGCCCTCCACTTGTTGTAGTCCACCCTGAAGGTCCCCCCAGGATATACACTGCAAACACTCTCCGTGCAGTGGGACCATAGATTATGATAGTAGTCCTCTCTATCGTAGTCGCAACTATGGAGGCCCTCCCTGCAGTGATGTCTCATCACGACAAGAAGGGCCTCCTCTTGTCATGGCCCACACTGAAGGTCCTCCCTGGGGGTTACGTTACAATGAAACTCCACGTAGCCAGGCATCAGATCACGATGGTAGTCATCGCCACTCTGATAACGGAGGTCCTCCCCATAGTGATGTCAAGCAACGAGAAGGACCTACCCTCATTGTGGTACATTCGGAAGGCCCTCCCCAGGGTGTACCCCATAGACATTCTCCCTGCGGTAGCTGTGATTGTAGTCCTCACCATTATGGCAGCTGTGATGGTAGTCCTCGCCACCACGAACACCATTGTGAAGGTCCTCCCCGTAATGTACCCAAGCAATAAGATGGTCCTCCCCTTGACATAGTGTGTCTTGAAGGTCCTCCCCAGGATACACATTGAACGTCAAACCATGATGGTCTTCCTCATCATGATGGCAGTTGTTGCGAAGGCCCTCCCAGTAACAACACTACACAGCCAGAAGGTCCTCCCCTTGCTGTGACACGCCTTGGAGGTCCTCCCCAGGGTATGCACTTCAAAAGTCCTCTATGCAGTGAGGCATCAAGCAGTAATGGTATCCCTCACCATTACGACATGGATTGCGGAGGCCCTCCCCTCCTAGACGCTGAGCAAAGAGAAGGACCTCCCCTCGTTTCAGTACATTCTGAAGGCCCTCTCCAGGGTGTACCCTGCAGGTTCTCTCCCTGCGGAAGCTGTAATGGTAGTCCTCTCCATTTCAGCTGCCATTGCGAAGGTCCTCCCCGCAGTGACATATCATATCAACAGGAAGGTCCTCCCCCTACCGAATCAAGCACAGAAAAGCCCTCATATGCCGAGACACTCAGAAGGATGAGATCAAGCATGTTAGATTCCCAACTAGTCTCCAACGACACCCTTCTTCAATCAGAAGATGGTTCGGGGCCATGTTCATGTTTTGAACCACCTCGGAACCGCCCACATGATAATTCAATACCTACCAACCCCACTTTACCCGACCACAATATTGGTGAGCGTCTCAGTTGGGCCAACCAGGTAGAGGAATCATTAGCGGAGGAGTATGATGACATGTTTCACCTAAGGAAACGACTGGACAAAGCTGATGTACCAGTTATGTTTTGTCCCACGACCACCTCTTAATTCGACATACCCAGAAAGTTTCTAGAAGAATGTGTGCATGACATCCGATACAATATATGGAAAACTCTCCACCAGCTGAAATCAAGCTTCCTGACCTAATATGGGTATGTAAACCATGTCAAGACAATAGGAGACCTCCTGCGTCGCATCGAACTGTAAGCTCTTCCTTCGGCGCGACAACCACGACCTGAGATGAATAAAGGAAACCTTGAGTTCGCCTGCCTCCGTGCACTACACCAGTTGTTCCTCCACATTGGTGATGCTTCGATGGGATTCCATATCAGAGGATGGGGAGAACATGGAGATCTTTATTTCACTCCGCTCCCTACCCAGAAGAACCCGTTCAGCATAATACCTTGCAACACCATCATGTCAATACAATAATCGGGTGAGGTCCCTGTTCAGGAAAGGAGACACACCCAATAGAGACAAGCCTTGAGTATGTCCCAGAAGAGTCAGGCCTGACGGGAACAAGCCATTCACGAACTCTTGAATCAGGCCACCGAAAGCATACAACATGCCTCTCACCTAAGATAGTCCAATCAACAGTCATTGCTTGCCTCCCTAGAGGGGATTGATTCATAGGTGAACTTGGCCTCACATATAGTTCACCCCCAAATGGTGGCACACAAGATCAGACAGGTAACTATATCAGTAGCCACTTCTGCAATCCAGGTTCAACCCCAACCTGCAGGGCTGGGGACATTTTTAACAACAAATTCCCCCGTAAGACCAATAAAGATGGGAATAAACTCAATGTCCAAGGAATGGAGCCAACACCAGCCCTTAGGGCTGGGGGAATTTTTACCACCTCAATAACAACCTCCCCTATGAGAATCTGTATTCTCTCATCTAGGGAGGACAGTCAAAAGAGGAAGTTCCTGCCATATCCCGTCCTTTGAATCATTATCCCCTTCAAGAGGGAGGCGTACTGTAAGGTCACATCAAAGAACTCTCCGCATCACCCTTTGTCAAGGAGTCTGAAATAAATCCCAGGACAGGAAGGAGAAGAACAGTAAAAGGACTGGGAGATCCTCTTCCTATTTGGAAGATGACATATACTCCACCCCATGATATGCATCCATCAACTCCATAGAGGTTAACCCCATGGGTGACACTGAAGATGATGCAAATCCTGATGGATCGGGAGACGACAGTTTCATTAAGGCTGTGATTCACAACGAATCATCAGGTGTGCACACCCGGAACTAGAGGACCACCCTAAATATGGCCTCCCCTCCAACTAACCCTCCTTCGCTTACCATGCGAGCTTCCAACAAGGATAAGAACAAAGGACCAGTTACCCTTAACCCGCCTCCTTCTCTCAATAAAAACGAGCCACTTATGCTTGAAGAGAGATTCACTCGACAGGAAGAGGAAATGAAATAATTGAGGCAGATTAATGACAAGATACTCTAGAGGGACCATCTTATTAAAAGTGCTTCCCAATAAGAGCCACACCTTGCACTCCCAGAAAGTGCACCTCAAAGACCAAGGTTTTCCCTGGAAAATGAAGCACGGTCAGGGCCCCCACCCAATGCGGCGCCCGACTCGTCCAACTACCCGATCATGGATTCAGATGAATACCTCAACTTCCCACCACTTAGGAAGAAACCAGAGCGATTACGTTTAAACCCTACGAAGGTGTCACAAACGGCATATGCACCCTTGGTGCCGACTGAGCCGGATCCTCAAGCAATGCCTCAGGCTACACCTGCCCAAGACCGGGCCCAACAGGATGTAAACCAGGGTCTCTCCAACACCATCGAGGCACTGACAGCTTGATTGGAAGCAATGGAAGGTCGACGCACTCCGGTACAGCCAGAGCAAAAGCCCTACCCAGATTGGGTGAGCAACACGCCTCCTCCACCCAATTTTGGGAGGCCTGTAATCCCTATTTTCAAAGGATCAAGCAATCCAGAAAAACATTTGATGAAATACACATCTTATTGCGACCCTATGATGGTAACTCCGGAACAAAAAGAAGTAGGGAAACTCAGATGCTTCATGTGGAACTTGCAAGGATCTGCCTTCGTATAGTATATGAGTCTACCAGCTCAGTCAATAAAAAGATGGGAAGACCTTCAGTAGAAGTTCTTGTTCCACTTCAACTCAACGATGCCTAAAACAACAGTCAGAGATCTCATGAATTGAAAATAGAGGGAGAATGAGAGGGTCTCAGATTTCATTTCTTGATGGAAGGGTTTGACCTACTTCCTGAATAGGTCAATGCCCCAAGATGAGATTATAGCCATATGCATCGATAACCTTCGAGATGAGATGCAAACACCACTCATACCAGTGGATTTCACCACTGGCTTCCACAATCTCTCTTCCATTGCCTAGAGAATTGAAGACTCCATACAACGAACTAATCTGAAGTCCCTAATAGCCTCACATGCTCCTAAAAAGAGAGCAGTTAGAGCTGAAGCGTCCTCTGTCACGCTCAAGCCAGCCCCTATGCCTTCTCCATCGCCTAGGCCTCTACCAATTCGTCAAAGGCCCCCTGTATATCAGCGACCGCCTCCGCACAAGAAGGATGATCAGAGAAGATCGAAGCGGAACCAGTTTTAGGAATGAAGACACAATGTATACTTGTTCAGAGAGGGCCAAGTCTGTGGCTACTTCATCACCGCCATGAATTTCAATTTTCTCCACCTCTCGGAGCCAAGGAAGCCTGAAGAAGTCGACCATGACGATAGGATAGATTATTGTCCCTACCATTGAATGTTGGGGCACAATATCTAGGAATGATTCATCTTCAAAGACCTCCTGAAAAGGATGGTAGATTTCGGGCAGGTCGAGCTGGGACCACACCCAGCACATGTGACGTATATTTCTACCACCAACTCTTACAAAGGGGAGGGGTGGTAGGAATTCACCAGCAAGAAGGTGTATAAATTTGATGACTAGATGACTCGGAAGACTTTCAATCAAGCTCAGGGAATACTTCGAGCTCAACTACAGTAGCTAGTGTTGCCGCCAACATCCCCTAATGCCTCACAACCGACAATATCGGCCTCAAAACCCTCCATGAGCTGGTCATCTAGGCGTAATCAACAAGGGAGGAGACAAGAGCAAGAGGAGCAGTCTTCCACGAGGCCAAATTTAGCCCCGACACTTTCGTATTTTATGCCCTCAAACTTGGCGCAATGGGCACCGACCCACCAAAAAACACCATCAAGGACAACCGACCATGTTGACCTATCACAGGATGAGGAGATAATATTTGGTTCCATCAATGACGTCCATATAATGGAATTGTTCTCTGATGAAGGGTATGGTTACGAACCTGAGATCCCAACACAAGGGGCTGGGAGGAGGAATCACAGAAGTAGGGAATACTAGGGGAGGTGCAGTCGTGGCCGAAACCAACCCTATGGTTTTACCATGGCCCAAACCGTTAATATCGCGGAAACCCATGTGAGAGACCTTCAACGGACTCAGCAGGAGAAAGAATATCCCTCCACCCCCACAAGTATCCACTATGGCCCCGTTACTCTATGGTACCCATCAGAGGAGGAACAAGTGTGTATCCGCCTAGTGCGCACAAATAGACCGGCCGGGCCGAGTCCCCAGAATGTGGGAACACCTTCGACATATGACCTCGCGGCTGGTCCCTCCTCGCCCCATACTCCATCTCCCAAAGTGCTTGCTAAAACTCTCCCACCGACGGAGAAGCATCAGCTGCTGGAGTAGAAATACGATATCCTTAAGCAGCCGACATCGGTACCAGCCAAAGTATCAATCCTGGATGCCCTAAGTTTGTCAGCAGATCTTAAGGAGGCGCTTATAGAAGCCTTTCTCAGACCCCAGGAGTTTCAAGCCGAGGTAGCCGCCGCCAAGTATTACCGGATGGAGACTGGACTGACTGAATGCAATGCAGTGATTTCCTTCACCGATCAGGATGAAGATATCATCATGTAAGGACACATAAAACCAATATATGTGTCCGGTATGCTAAATGATGTTGATATCCAGAAATTATTTATTGACAACGGCCTTGGAGTTAACCTCCTTCCCCTAGGAACACTTCGTAAGTTGGGCTATACTGAGGATGATCTAATACCCTCAACCACAACTCTGTTGGGTTACGATAAGAGTGAATAGAATACAATAGGAAAAATCATGCTAAAAACCCATTTTAGCGACCTTGTGGCCTAATTGTAATTCCTAGTGGTTCGGCAGAACACAACATTCAATGCCCTGCTGGGAAGGCAATGGCTCTATAATCACATGGCCATTCCTTCATCCTACCACCACTGTAATAAGTATTGCGTCAATGGAAAAGGTGGAACATTGCATGCTGATAAGGCCCCTTTTGAGCTCTTTAAGTCACACTACATTGACGCCGGGTTTTATGAGAAAAAGAAGAAGAAGCCTTTGTTCAATGGTATCGACTGAATCTCCACTCAAAACGGCCTGGAAATGGTTCCTGATAACCCCCCAAGAAGCTCGGTGAAGAATACGTACTTCCCATCAACCATGTTGGGAGTAGGAGTTCAAGTTCAGACACGTACTCAGCTATCCTCATGACTTCAGCCATGACTCATGAGCATAGCAGTGCAGAAACGACTGATAAACATCAATTTGGGGGCGAATACTTGAGCGAGGATGCCCACAATGCCTCGCCTCCGAACTCCCATGAGCCTGTGCCGAGAACTCTCTCCATTTCAAATCAAGAAGATGAGAATGTGGGGGAAGAAGAGGAAGAAGATCTCAGGGATGCACCTCCCACATTTGACAAAGGTATCACCACCACTATATATGAGCTCAGGAAAATAAACCTGGGTACCAAGGAAGACCTAAGGCCCACTCTCATTAGTACAACCATGTCTCCCAAAGAGCATGAGTTATGTACCTCTTTCCTGAGGCAACATGGGGATGTTTTTTCCTGGAATTACACAGAAATGCTAGGACTCAATCCCAAAGTGGCGACAC
Source organism: Viscum album (assembly GCA_963277665.1). Lineage (NCBI taxonomy): Eukaryota > Viridiplantae > Streptophyta > Magnoliopsida > Santalales > Viscaceae > Viscum > Viscum album. Next base: position 1,446,302,733 of record OY728132.1, on the reverse strand, counting down.
ACCACTTAGGTCTACTAGAGGACCACCGAGGCTATAAAAAAGCCACCAGAAGGACGCACCCCACACATGCTGCCAAAATAGAGGCTGAAGTCAATAAGATTATTAAAGCAGGCTTCATTCAGGAGGTCCAATACCCCATATGGATAGCCAACATTGTCCCCGTCAAGAAAAAGAACAGAAAAATCAACATCTACATTGATTTCAGAGATCTCAATCGGCATTGCCCAGAAGATGATTTCCCAGTCCTGATCACTGAGTTATTAATTGATGCAATGGCTGGGTATGAGGATCTCTCCTTCATGGACGGTTATTCTGGGTATAATCAATTTAGGATGGCCTGATAAGATGAAGAATCCACTACCTTCAGGGCCCCTCAAGGAGTATTCTGTTACAAGATCATGCCTTTTGGTCTCAAAAACATTGGCGCCACATATCAACACACCATGAATCGTATCTTTAAACCATTCCCGGGGATATTCGTCGAATGCTACATGGATGACTTGGTTGTCAAATCAAGACAATTCTCAGATCACCTATCAGACCTTGAAATCGTCATCAAAAAACTTTGTCATCATAGACTGAAGATAAACCCCTTGAAATGCACCTTAGGGGTTACCTCAGGGAAATTACTTGGCTTCGTTGTATGCCATCATGGCATCGAAGTTGACCCTGAAAAGAAAAAGGCTATCCTTGGTTTACCACCTCCCCACAATATCACTGAGTTGAGAGGATTCCAAGGAAACCTAGCCTACATTAGGTGGTTCATAGCCAACCTGGCGGGTAAATGTTTTCCCTTCACCAGGTTAATGAAAAAAGGGGTTACGTACCAATGGAAAGATGATTGCCAAGAGGCATTCGACAGCCTAAATAAGTACCTCTTAAGCCCACCAGTGCTCATGCCCCTGGTTGTAGGAAGAAATCTTATCCTATATGTGACGGCCCTAGAGCGGTCACTAGGAGCTTTCCTCGCACAGAAAAATGACACCAACAGTGAAAAAAGTCTCTATTACCTCAGCCGAACCATGATTGATGCTAAAAATTGATACTCAAATATCTAGAAGAGTTGTTTGGAATTGGTCTTCACAGTTCAAAAATTGCAACATTATCTGCAGCATCATGAAGTCCATTTGTCTCATGTAGTAACCCGCTCAAGTACATCCTCAACCGCCCGATGCTGACCAGGAACCTATCCCGATGGGCAGTCATCCTGAAATAGTTTGACATCTAATTTGTGCCTCATAAAGCCATCAAAGTCCGGGAATTAGCAGATTTTCTGGTAGAGCACCCCTCAATAGGGACCACCGCACCAGACGTCGAACTACCTGATGAAGAAATCTTCTCGGTTCAAGAGGAGTTACCAACATGGGAAATATACTTCGATGGCGCATCCCGAAGCCCAACAAGGAAGAGGATGGAGGATCCCAAATTTAATAAGGTGGGTTTGGGGATCTTACTCATGTCCCCAGAAAATCCAGTCTTTCCATATTCCTTCCTCCTGTCAGAAGGATGTATGAACAATGAATCGGAGTATCAAGCCCTCATTGCAGGCCTGGAACTCGCCCTCCAGGCACAAGTACAACACCTTAAGGTAAAATGTGACTCAGAACTGGTCATCAAGCAAGTCAATGGTGACTATGCTATTAAAAAGAAGGAGATGATTCCCCTATTTGACCATATCTGAGGGATAATGGAGGAATTATACACAGAACCAACATTGACCTATATTCTCTGGTCTCAGAATGCCCAGGCCGATTCATTAGATAATATGGCCATATCCCTAGCTAGCCCAGACCGGGATGAAACAATTATCAGTATTTCTCATCGTCAAATGGTCTTGCTGTTTGTTCAGACTAAGACGGAAGAAATCAACGAAGTTAGTCCTATCCCTGATCCATATGATCCTGCCACTGGCTGGATGATGCCCATTGCAAACTACCTGCAAAGGGGAGAACATCCACCAGACAGGGCTGAACGATAGAAAATACGGATAAGGGCAATCAACTTTGTCTTATATGGTGGCACAGGTTAGCAAGAGGTCCTCTACAAATGAGTCCTCAATGGATTCCTCCTCAGATGCATTGATGGAGAAGAAACCACTACTGTTATAAATGAAGTACATGTCCGAGTATGTGGATCACATCAGTCGGGGTCTAAGCTTTCCCATCAGGTTCGAAGTGTTGGGTACTATTGGCCCACCGTGGCCCGAGATTGCAAGCAATTTACTGCAAAATTCCACTCCTGCCAGATTCATGCCAACTTCATTCACCAACCACCGGAGTTACTTCCCCAGGAAAAGTACTCATGGCCATTATCCATATGGGGAATAGACATTGTGGGACCATATCCTCCCACAACGGCCAAGAAACTGAAGTATATCCTTACAACAACCGACTTATTTTCCAAATGGGTAGAATCTGTACCCCTTAAGGAAGTCAGGGCAAGAAACATTGTCAGATTTGTGAAAGAAAATATCATCACCAGATTTGGAATCCCTCATACCATACTGATGGATAATGACACCAACTTCTGCTCTGCTGAATTGGAAAAACTATACCAAGAATATGGTATCAAGGCTAACCACTCACCCCACTACCATGAAGCAGCCAACAGACAGATAGAGGCTTTCAAAAAGACCTTGTACAACATTCTCTAGAAAATGGTGGTCAAATACAAGAAATCATGGATGGATAAACTCTTTCATGCATTGTGGGATTATCGAACCCCAATCCACACCGCTTCGCGGGATACTCCATACTCATTAGTATACAGAACAAAAGCGGTACTGGCCATTGAGCTTCAATTGACCTCGCTCCGTGTTGCCATTTGTGATTAGTTATCCAATGATGAGCAATCAGAAAAATGGATAGGTGAATTGGAACAGATGGAAGAGAAGCAGTTGCACACTTTGCACCATCTGGAAGTATATTAGAACTGGATCACATGAGCCTTCAATAAAAAGGTTTGTCTTCGGTCTTTCTTGGAAGGAGAATTGGTGTTGGTCCTCCGGACCCCAATGATACCCGGAAAGAAACCTCCAAAGCTGGATCCCAAGTGGGAGGGACCATATGTTATACACAAGGTCTACTCCAACGGATCATATGACCTGATCTCTATGGACATGCAATTCACTACCGCTCCTACGAATTTGAGATTTATGAAGAAGTATTTCGCATAACCAAAAGCAGTTATCATCCGAGCTGCAGGACGTTAAACTGCCAAGCCCCAAGGGTCCAAACTCTATGACCTTAAACTAAGAGTATTTCTTCCTCACCACCTGATGTTAAACTACATAGATATCAGAGAACTATGCACAGATTGATTCTGGCCCTTGCGGGATATGCAGCGACGCCCGGATTCTGTATCCTGGCCTAGCCATCCCCAAATAAAGTTAAAAGTGCCCTTTTCCCCCATGTATGGACCAACCCTGCACGGGGTGTATCCCTTTCAGAGAACTATGTTCGTCTTGATTCCTGCCCTTGCAGGATACGTAGCGATGCCAGGGTCCCCCATCCTGGCCTAGCCACCACCAAATGAAATAAAAAAATGTCCTCTTCCCCTATATATGGACCAACCCTATATGGGATGTACCTCTTTGAAAAAAACTACGTGTGGATTGATTCCTGCCTCTGCAGGATACATAGTGATGCCAGGGTCCCCCATCTTGGCCCAACCACCCCCTAATGAAGATTAAAAATTCCCTTTTCCCCCGTGTACGGTTAAAACCTACACGGGGTGTATTGTATTCTAAATAACTATGTACAGCTTGATTATTGCACTCTCAGGATATGTAGTGACGCTAGAATTCCACACCCAGGCCTAGCCACCCCAAATGAAGCTAAAAATACCCCCCTTTCCCCCATGTAAGGAACAAACCTACATGGGGTGTATTCCTCATCCTTACCGCACGACGTTAAACTGCACAGATAAGGGAATTTTTTCCCTTTCCCCCGTACGGACCAGACCTGCACGAGGTGTATTCCCCAAAATAACTACGTGTGACTTGATTACTTTCCTCACATGATATGTATAGATGCTGGGATCTCATCTCCTAGCCCAACCGCCAATAAAAGAAAACACAAGTATGTATACCCCTTGTCCTTACCGCATGACGTTAAACTGCACGAAATCCCCTTTTCATGTCGGTTCATCTTCGTCCTCACCGCATGGCGTTAAAACTGCACGGACTTTGTCCTCACCACACAACGTTTAAACTGCACAAAATTCATCGTGACCCACCCAAGATATACAACAAAACAGGATGGGAATACTCCTTGTGAATTTGGATTCATTCTCTCTATACATCAGACTCCACGACTTGGATAATTGTGGATCTTCATAACCACCCATGGCCATCAGAAGTGGAAAGTTATCGACCCGTGGACACCTTTGTATGACTATGCATACCATGACCTCAGCGGCTCTGCATATTGATAGCCTCTGGATAGTCTACCAAAGGCAATATGTTGTCAGGCGATACTCTTACTATCTTCATACGCTTACTGACCTCAGAGACCCCATATCATATCTCCCGATCCAAAAATTTATGGGACAATGGTTCAAAAGTTCATTCCCCTCTCACATCCAAACATTTCCAGGGTATCCCTACCTGGTTAGCCTATGTTTCCGCCCATGGTTCACATGATGATCTGCATCTACAAACATCAATCCAGGGCTAGGCTACTTTAGCTCAATGGGAAATTACGGTGAAGATGTTTCTTGTATGATTGGAAACCATTATCCCCATATGCCGAACCCTGTGCTATGAGAAATCTCAGATTTTTATAATCATCCATGGCCATCGGAAGTGGAAAGTCATCAAACCGTGTACACCTTTGTATGACTATGTATACCATGCCCTCAGTGGCTCTGCATATTGATCTCCCCTAGTCTGTCTACCAAAGGCAAGATTTCCTCAGGAGATACCCTTCCCATCTCCGTACGCTTACCAGCCTCAGAGCCCCACACCATATCTCCTGATTCAGGAAACCCCATAGTTACAGTTTACACCCTCATTCCCTCACACTTGTTCAGAGTATACTAGAGAATCCTAACTCAATTTCCCTCTGGGTGATTGTAGCGATAGTCACCCAATGGTCCGAACTCTATGATTGTTAAACTAAGATTACTTGGTCCTTATTGTATGAAATTAAACATCATGGAGTAAAGTTACACCCCATGTGCAAGATAAATCAGTGTAGGGAACTCCCCGAGCTTTAACAGCAACTAGGGATGAACATCCCTGACATGTCTAGATATTTCTTTACCAAATGGAAGACGTTGCAGCCCAGATAATTGCGCATCCTCATAATCATTCATGGCCATCAGAAGTAGAAAGTCATAAACCCATGGACACCTTTTCATGACTATGCATACCATTCCCTTAGCGGATCTGCATATTGACAACCCCTGACCCGTCTACCAAAGACAAGATTTACTCAGGTGATACTCTTTCTAGATTCGTACTCTTACTGGCCTCAGAGCCCCATATCATTTCTCCTGATCCAAGATGCCTCGAGACCACTATTTACACCATCAATCCCTATCCACGTCTTGGACATTCCGAGATATTCGAGCCCAGTTACATTCTAATCAAGAGTGGCCTTTGCAACAACGTCCTTACCGCATGATGCTAAAACTGCACGGAGCATGTCTTTTCCACTTGGCATGAAGCTACAAGGACTGAGCCTTAAAAATACAGGGAAATGCCTCCAACTACAAGCATTTTCATAGACTATCTAAATTCCCCCTGTCCTCCATGCACGACGTTAAACTACACAGTATCTTTAAAAATGCTCCCCGTCCTCACCGCATGACGCTAAACTGCACAGAATTTAAAATACTCATAATTCCGTACTGCATGAAAATAAACTACACAGTATCAAATAATAATAATACCCTATATCCTCACCGCATGACATTAAACTACACGAAAGCCATCCTCACCGCATGATGTTAAACTGCACAGTCAAACCTATCGTGGGTTCAGTCAGGAATGGAGGCTTTCCTCTATCCCTAAGTGCACAGGCCAGACCTGCCCAAACCACTGTCTCACACCAGCGTGAGAAGGGATGACTTCAACCATTCCTGTGAAGTTTATCCTAGATGTTTCTACTGTATCCAGGCACCCTCTTTTCATAAACCATACTCTGTACTCAGAAAAAGCCGAACTCTCGTAAGCCACCCCTGGTGGTCTCGAATCTCAACTTCCCCGAAGTTGCTCAGCTATCGGGAGAATACAATCATTGAACTAAGGACACCTTTGCATGACTATGCATACCATTCCCTCAGTGGCTCTGCATATTGATCACCTCTAGACCATCTACTAAAGGCAAGATTTCCTTAGGCAATGCTTCTCTCCGTACGCCTCTTGGCATCTGAGCCCCCATATCTATCCTAGGATTCAGAAACCCTCTGATCTATAGTTTACCAACCTATTTTACAACCCTGACTGAATATGGTGGAAAATCTCTGACGAGATTACGGAGAACCAGGATAAGCCATTCCATTTTAAGGAATGTCCCAACTGCATGACTTTAAACTGCGCCAAGCTCCAACCATCTTTTACACTAACTAAATGTGTAGGAAAGTGGCCTCCCGACCACAATACTGATTAATAAAGATGTTCCAAATCCCTTTCAGATGTCACATACCCTTTCTTAGCCACCCCTGGTGGTTTTCATAATTCTACAAGCAACCCATGGTGGTTTCCATAATTCAGACTTCCATGAAGTCCTCAGGCCATCAGAAATGGACAGTCATTGACTTAAGGACACCTTTGCATGACTATTCATACCATGCCCTCAGTGGATCTGCATATTGATCACCCCTGGACTATCTAATAAAGGCAAGTCTTCTTTAGGAGATGCTTTTCCTAACTGTCCACGCCAATACAGCTCCCATGCTTTGTGACATGCCCTGAATGTTGTTCGAATCTAAACATGTTTTCCCCACATGAGACTGAAAGGTATTGAGACATATTTTAATCAACCAAAACTTGTCTGGCCCCTCTCCCCACCATATCTGGTCAAAGATGTTCGACCTAAAACATCAGTAATGATAGTCTTGTCGGCAAGACTTTAAACCGCTTACAAAAAGAGGCACAAGGCCCATTAGGCCGAAAACCCACCTAATGAAAAGCCGAGCCATACCCACTGGGTCCTCACCAAATGGGCCCAAAAAAGAATTAGGGTATTGACGGAAAAGACAAAAAGTTTCTAGGATTTTTCTATAAAACCCTAGCAATAGTCCAACTATGCTCGCTGGATCCCATTGTCCAGGAAAAAATTAGATCTTGTTTCTATTTTATCATTTTCATGAACTATGATTAATTCTAATTCGGTGAGTTGTTATTTATACAACAGTTGTTCCAGTAACAATAAAATTTTACAGCAAGGAAAGATCGATAACAGATTGTATTTCAATTGGAAAAAAAGGGAGGACATCCACAAGCCGAAGTCTCTCCTTCAAAGCAATAAATGAGGTAAAATAGAATGTACAAAAATAGCTCTGGAAATCAAAAAGGATCCTGGCTCGCTCTCTCAATCAGATCGGCAACCATGCGGTGAAGGTTATTGCAAGTTTTTCCAGCGCGGACTTCTCCCTGGCCTCAACTTCGGCCACCGAATGAGTATTCCTCACCATCATTTGGAGACCGTTGATCCCTTTCCTGGTAGCGTCAAGGTCACCAGTCAAAGATGACAACTGATCCCTCAACATCGCTTCTCCAGCTTCGCATTCATGCAGCTCAGTAGATAGGGTGGTCACCTGATCTTGAGAGCCCGACTCTAGTTATATTAGCTGATGGAGCTTCATCATAGCTTCCTCAAAATCTCGGGTCCCACAATGAGAGGCAGCGAGGTGAGAAAGTTTGTGTTCACTAGTGGAAACCTCCCCATGGGCAATGAAAACCTGGTAGGAAAGAAAATGAAGTTGTCGATAGTCGAATCCATCTGACCCCAAACCTAGGAAGAGTTTCCGAAGGGCTTCAGTTTTAGTCGCCATATCAGCCAGAGGAGTTTTGGAAACAATCTCAGATATCCAGAGCCAGTCCCACCTTCGCACTACTCAATGGTCCACCATGACACGACGGTCTTTGGTATCCTCGCTAGATAACATAGGAATGAAGTTTGGCATTGCGGTCAATGTAGACATGTGTTCACTAGAATATGATTCTAAGACTGGAGGGTGAGAAGCTTTTAGCCCTGGTTCAAGCTTGCGAGTTGAGCTCATAAGTCCAGTATCGACTGGCAGAGCTTCAGGAATTACCTCACAAGGGCCCGAAGTCACGGGGTCATCCTCATTTACATCTAAAAGGGTTGGATCTTCCTGAACTTCGGTCATAGAGGGGTTGTAAGAGGAAGATACCCTGAGATGATTCAACCTATGAGCCATCAATAGGTCCTCCCTCAAAGCTGACGAGGAAGGTGCGGTAAGCACAGTAGCTGCAGTAACCCCTGATTTGGGAAATTGCTGGACAACCTTCCCTAGGATCCCATCTGGATAATTATCTATCCACATTCTCACATGCTCCAAGGATAGGCTGGTAGCCGCTCCTATGTCAGGCAAGGGAATACTTGTGCCAGATCCCTCCCACATCAACATCAACCACCATTGACGACAAATGAAAAGATGCATTCCTCGGGCCTGAGGATGGGGAGGGGAAACCATGAGTTTCATGCATCCAAACTGGAAAGAAAAACGATATGGGGAATACAACTCAAACAGAGAACCCCCATAAATCCGTGCAAATAAAAACCCATCCCATAGTGAAATCATGTAAGAACACTCTTCTAATATCCCCTTGCGGTTGTCAACCACGACACCAGAAAGAGTGGGGTAGGGAGTGAAAGTGAACTGGGAAAAGTCACTCAGAATCTTGACGACTTCATCAGAGCTGAGGGACTTCAGACAAACTCCATCTATATCGAGCAGGGTAGGCCGAAGAGTAAGAAGCTGAATAAATGTGTTATGAAGATACTCATGACAGCGACAATGATCCACTACCTAGACATATAAGAAGTTAAATGGCCCACTCAGATGATAGGGTGACCTTCCCTCTTGCATGTGGCTCAGTAATTCGTAAATACAAGCCAAAGTGGACACGAACAGATTCACCAGGTAGCCTCTCGCCAGCTCAGATGCCATCATCAGGGTGTAATACCTAATTCCTGGGTTGATTTCCTGATATGGGAATATCCACCTGCTCAAAAACATGGCGAAAATACCTTCTAGCCTGAGCATAGGCAGCACACTAGGGCACACCTCATAACCCCATGAAAGATAGTTGCCTGCCTCCAGAACCGCCCAGTAGGAACCTGGGATAGTTCGTGATCATTGAGAAGGGTGAGTCCTAGGGTGATTGACCATTGGCACAGGACCAGTGGCATTTAGAAATAACCCTATCCAGGTGCTGTATGGAATAAGAGATCGGGAGTTCAAGGGCCGACCCAGTGACCGCTCCACCATAACTAGCAGATCCCTCGCCAATGAAGGCACCCGTTCGACATTATCCCATGCGTCAGGAGTGGGCAGAAACTTGTCATACATCTCACCAATGATCGGAAGCCCTCCCAGTTGGTATATGTCCCATAAACTAATACTAACTTCACCATGGGTGAGGTGGAAGGTGTTAGTACTCGAACACCAGGGACTGAGCAAGTTAGGCAGGATCGAAGATAATGAGTAAACAAAAAACTGGGAAGCCCACACTGCGGAGTATAGATTTACCGCTTCTAGTGACTCGAGAAATTCCTAGCAATGATAATGGACCCAGAAGGCCCATACCCAGTCATTTAAGAAAATCCCACTCAACCGAAGATCCCACCTGGGAATCCCTCCCGCGTTAGGATCCACTCAATCAAGGTTGCTCATGGAGGGGTAACTCTTGAGGACAGCCTCTTAGGAGAAGTACTAAGTGTACCGATCACTTTGAGTCCAAACAGAGCCTCTAAAAATAAAAGTGTCTTTCGGATCAAAATCAGAGATCATCTCTCCTGACTGGGCGAGGTTCACCTGAGCGCACTTCGGCGATGCTTCCAAAAAAGGGGACTGAAGACCTGATAAGACAGGGGGATAGGGACGTTGTCTTGAAGTCCAAAACCATAAAGCAGAAGATGACTCGATAACGGATAACCCAGAAGTTCGGGAGAGATCAAGTACTTCAAAACACCATCATTGGGAATGATGGGTCAACTAGGGTCCTCTTTGATGCTCTCAGCTCTATGGATCATAGCTAGATGTCACCCTGGACTGATCGGATGAGGCTCGGCAGTAGGCCTAATCACAGGTCGAGGAGGAACCATATTTTCTCCCTACATCATGGAAACCATACAGATGGTTAGTACAAAATAATAAAATTTGGACAAAACACCAAGTATTTGACAAAGGACTCTCTCAAGGAGCCTTCATGACAAAATCTGAAGGCTGGCCTCAAAAGGTGGTTCACGACAGCTCCATCCTGCGAACCAGCCCTACGTGGGAGAAGTCTACGATACTCTGGCCTGCGGAGCGTTGGACAGAAATCCATGAACCAGGCTGCCCTATGGAATCTCAATTCTAAATTCAAATGTTTAAGTTTGGAAAACTTAAAATATTCTCAAAGTATAGAAGATTTCTGGTCTTTGGACTATCCAAAACCACGTAGCGATTTCCTATACGGCCCGTCATGACTTTTTAATTGATTAAAAGTTTTAGTTCGTAGCTAGGAGATTGGTCCGTGGGTGAAGGAAAGCACGAATGAGGAATGGTTCACGAAAAATAAAGCTGGTTTGCGGATGAGGAATTTTGCGAAGGAGCAGGCACGCGGAGACAAAAAGTGAGAGCTCCTTTTTCACGAGGAATTGGGTAAAAGACAAGTTTAGGGGACCCTTTTTTATAGGCATAGTCCCCTACCGGGTACACTCCTCTACTGCAAACTATCCAAGTTTCAGGACAACTTTACATCAGAATATCCTCCTCTTCGTTCCGATCAGACCCTATTCTGATGGGGGGCATTTGTAGAGTCCTAAAAAAATCCGAAAAAGAGAATGGGAATCCCCTTAATTTGAGAAAGGATTCTACCTAATTTCCCCCAAAAAATTGGACAAAAATATGGAGAATACTCTAGATTGGAAAAGGACTGACCAATCCGCATACCGGTCCAACATTGGTGGTATGCGACTGGTTCAGCGAGCCGCCCCCTCTGCGGACCAACGTCGTTCACGAAACGGAGGCGAGAACCCCTCTGTGGGCACGAAGCAGGACTGGCGCCAGGCCGGTCCACCATCACGAACCACCCCAGCAGTGAAACGCGCCAACCGGACTAGACCGCACACACTGTCATTCGCGGAACAGAGGCGGAGCCCTGTGCGGCTACAAAGCACCCCCGGAACCGATTTGGTTCGCTGGTGAAGTGCATTCAATGCCCTTGAGAGTTTTGGATTGACCAAGTCACCCGTAAACCGGGTTTTCGGTCATGAGCCACCAAAAAAGGTGCCACATGACCACAGATACATCTATTCCCCCCCTCTATAAAAGGACATCGAGGGGGAGAAGAAGGGGATCGATCAGATTCGGGTAGAGGGATTCCGAGATCGGGGGATCAATTGATCGGATTCCATCAGCAAGAAGGTTTGGAGATCGGCTTCTGAAGGAAGGATTCCAGAGGAAGGAGCTTAGTATTTCTCGAACAACAAAGTTCCAATTCGTGAACCAGAATAGGTATAAAACTGGAAACGAATTGATAAGGAACCAAAAAAATGCATAATAAATTGGTGAACTGAAAACTTAAAATAAAAACCGTGAGCCATGGCCCCTCCACATATGTACTCGACACAGAACGGGGAGTTTATGCCCCTTTTATGATCCGATGCACCATATAACACCCTCCTACATGGGCGAAGCCCTAACCGGCGAACCCCTGACCGGTGATGCCCCTGACCAATGCCGCTCGCGCGGACTCCACCGCGTACCAACCTGGTACGCGGGCTGAACCTGAAGCTGCGTACTGCCCCGGTACGTGGGATTTCTATCAGTTCGCGTACCACCCTGGTACGTGGAAAACCTCTCTAGCTGCGTAGCACCCCCCTACGCGAAGGGCACCACTCCTCATGCATCCATGTGGCCCGCCAAATATTTTGGTGTTTTCATTCCCTGAGCTTGATAAAACCTTTTTCAATCCGGTCCGATCCTCCGCAATCCCTTCTCTAGTCTATTCATTGGCCCTGAGCCAAGGCCTCTACCGAAGCCACCAAACCCATATGATGAAACCTTCAAGCGCATCAGCGCACCACTTTGAGTTCGCATACCCATGGTAGGCAAGGAGAAAGGGGTTTCCCTGACCCTTGAGCGGATTCTCGAAACATTCCTGGGTTCACATTCCCACAGTAGTGCAGAGTCCGAGCCCGAGAGTCCCCTTTTTGCCTCTCCACTTACCAAGATCGAGGGATCCCACTTGCATTTCCATTTGATGAGCGCCAGCGGTGAGCACTTCTCCCCTCTCTTGGGAGTGTTTGGGCATCCCTCCTGGAGTAAGCCCCACACCATCCTCACTGGAAGCCAATGGCCTTCCCCTCCATTCTAGGAAGGTTCATTGCTCCCCTGCCTCGCCTATGGTCCTGTCGGCATGGATTCTACCTTCCTCTGACATCGGGAAGAAGGAGAGTCTTACGATTTCGGTGATAAAACACTATTTTGTTGAATATTTTATTGACAATAAATGATATAATTTCCTCACATTGCGTTAAATATTTTTATATATAAAATATTTGGTATTTGATCATTCATTTGAAATTTTGGTGAAAATTCCAGTTTTACCCTTTATAGTGCACTGTAGTATTTCAAATATAAATATTTTTCTATTTATTATTTGAACTTAATAATTTGTAACAATGTTACCAACTTAATTTTCTACAACTTTCATTCAGGACACTAGATCTAAAGAGTGCATTTGGATGGAGTAAATGGGCCATTAAGCCAATGGTGGGATGGACTCAGCAGAATGGACATTGGTTCTGTATTTGGGCCATATCTTCTTCATACGAGATTAGATTGAGCCCAAATTTTAAGGAAAGCTTGAAGAAATTATTTTTCAGAAATAATATTTCTGGAAGGCTGGTCAATTCATGCGTTTTATAGGTCAACTAGGCGGTGAAACTTGGAATAAAATATTTGGCCGAGTTTTTCATTTCACACTTAAAACGTTATGTAACCCTAGCCCTCACAAAATCTAATTAAAGGAGGTTTTAACTCTTTGGGAGGGCTGGTGGAGCCTTTGGGAAGGTGTTTCTGAAAGGGTGTCTCTTGGGAGCCCCTCAAAACGCTGGGAAGAATTAATCCTTTGTGCAAACCTCTCTTCCAAAAAAGGCTCTCCTCTCCCACCTCTTCTTTGTATTTATTTTCTTTCATGTTTGTTTCTTGAATTTTTCTTCAAATAATCTTCCGTGTTCTTCCCTTTTCTTCTTATCTTTATCTTCTTAATTGGTTTGGAATCAAGAGTGGATACGAGATTGGGTTCTACCCTTTGAATCCTTTTCTCATGAAAAACGTCTCCACAATGACTACACCGCCCATGAAAGAGTCGTTCTTTTTAGTAATCGATTGACCTCTATCCTTATTCATTTAATTATTTTGAATCATTGAGATACTGTAATTAATTTAATATGATCCATGAATTGTGTTTTTAAATTGTAATAAACTAATCAATAAATTGAATAATTAACACAAAAACACGCGAGGTCGAGATTTTGTGTAAATTGTGAGAGCGCAATTTTAATCGGTAATAAAAGACCACATGGGATAAATTGGTAGAGTTAAAATATAATCCCTAAACAAAATTCATCCTCATTTCCAGAATGCATATGTGCTCTAATTAACCACTGACCATAAGCTAACCTTAGAAAAACAATCAAAGCAGGGTGCTGCGATTGCGTGTTCCGAAGCTAGCCTAGGGTTTAAGTAATTCCATATTTGTTGTTAAGTTAACTCTTGTAGGGTTAAAGGGTTAAAAAATTAGGGTATCATAATTAAGTGGATATTTATTTAAATTATAATGATTAATAAGTAAATGAAGAGGTAGAGTTAGATCGATTACGCCTTTTAAAATATTTTCAAAAAAAACATCTTCTTACTGTGTCTTTTTAATCAAACTTTATTTTAAAACTAAAAACAAAAAAAATACAATCTTCTTCTAGAAAACTTATTCTAGATTTATAAACTATAAAAAACACCCATCCTTTAAAATAGTGTTTTAATTCTATTCTATTTTATTTTTAGAATACCTTTAATATGTTGTTAAATTCACTTTCTCCTTTGAGAGACGACCTTGGTCAGCCACTCTGCTGCAACTAAGTACCCCAAAATCACATTAACCATTTGAGGGCACCCAAAACAGTGCTCTTTCATTCGGAAACCTTCCCCCAAGGAGAAAAATGTGCGAGGCTTTCCAAGTCTATCGCATTCTCTTTTTTCTCACATTGAGCATGACTCACGTGGGATTGGAGATTTTTGATGTCCACGACATCCGCACAAGGGCAGTGATTGAATGAACTACACGGGTTTTGATCCCTGTCTCCTAAGTAGGGTATGTAGGAAGCCTCCCTCTCACGTGTAAGCCCTAATCTCCTAGAACTATGTGGAATTTGATCCCTGACCAACCGGGATACACAGGAAACCTCTCTGAGGTGCAAGTCTGATATCTAAGTCTGATACACATCCGTCGCTTTCAGACCATTTACTCATGACCCCATTGGGACCGTATCTAGGCCCAGGAAATCGATTTCCTTGGGTATTCTGAGCCGCATCGACGTAAGTCCCTCACCAACTTTGATGGGGTATCTCTCACCCGGGTGTCCTTGCCAAAAGACGTTAAACTGAACGGTTGGGTCCTTGTCGCATAACCTTAAAAGGTGATGTGTCCCGTCAAGTGGAACTGAACTACATGGATTCTGATTTCTCTCAAAAGGATACGTAGGAAGGCCGTATCATGGTTTCGATCCAAACGTTAAAGTCTTTATCTGTCCCCCCTGGATGACAATAAACTCAAGAGCGCCCAGTTATGAGGCTTCAAACCAGTGCCATATCAATGAGTCCAAACTCCTCGGAGTCATTAATCCAACGAAGGATGGTAAACCTTGGGCCTAAATGATTCCGAATACCTGCATTCAGATTACCATTGCCAACCAGGAGTAATCCGTGGATACTATGCTTGGGTATAAACTAAAGATTCGCGAACATATGAATACATCTTAAATCTATAAGAGAGTCCCGGAACATGCAATAATTCCCCAAAAGGGTGTGATGAGCCTGAATTCCCATCCTCTTGACCAATGTGAGTTCTTAAGTGCCGCTGTCCAAATCACCCAGCGAACACCTGCCTTTGGAAAGCAGGTCCATGTATCGTTGGATAAGGAATCGTTGGGCGTTTCGAAATGAAAACGGTGCACCTGGAATGAGTGATTAATCAGAACCCAACCTTCTCTAATCAATTGTCAGACAACACACATTTTTCTCTCAGGCATTGGGCGGGGGCCCTGACCGTGCTTCATTTGTCGGGGCAAACCTTGGTCTTTAAGGTGAACTTGTTGGGAGTTCAAGGTGTGGCTCTTCTTGGGAAGCGCTTTTAATAAGACGGTTCCTCTGGAGTAGATCTGCATTAAGCCGCCTCAATTCTTTCATTTTCTCTTCCTGTCAAGCGAATCTCTCTTCGTACTTCAAGCAACACAATAACCAGACATCCTCACCAATGAAGGACCTCATCACCGACTCAGCGTCTTCAATGCTGGGTCTCAGATGTGTTGATACAAGAGTACCACTTGAAAGGTACTCTCCCAATGGTGGAGGCGACCATGCATGCCCTCCAATCTTCCAAGGCCCACTGGTCACCTTCCCAGCAGCGGCTGCGAAAGAAGATTCAGACGGCTCCTGTTGCCATCTCAAACCGTTTCGGGAGTCTATCCCCAGAACGAGACAATGCATACCTCCCTTATCTTAGGGAGGCAGATGAGGTCGACACTGAGGACTTCATCCCCGCTAAAAGAGGGTTTCTCTCTAAGGTCCCCCTCGGAAGACGTCGTCGTGGTTACGCCACGACTCAATATTCTCACGCTAAGGAGGATGTTACCCTGAGGATACAGGCCCATGCTCCCCAAGCTCCGGCCCCTCAGACCACCCAACGGGGGCGAAAAACGTACAACTAGGGACCGATCATCACCCTTTTCCCTGAGGAGGAGCTCCACTGCCCAATCACGAAGACATATTGTGGGCAGGCACATACACCTGCCCGCTCCTCTAAAGTTATTCAATAAAAATTAAATATTTGACTACCAATGCAGACAATATCTTCTACACATGATGAAGGTACCAATAATGAATAATAATGGACCATTGATGCTGAAACTACAGAATTATTATTGGATCAAAAACATGTTTATGAAAAAAAAGAATGACCCCACATCATAGTGTTGAATAAAATTATCATGAGTGTATAAAATTTGAGGTTGATTGGAATCATCAAGAATAACCTATTGACCCCAATAGTTCAATGCTAACTAGTTATGTTAGGGTCATAATTAGGATGAATGTACTGACTGATATTGATTTGTGGATCCAAGACCATCATGTAAAGAAGAAAAACCTTTGTAAAAATATAATAGTAATGTTATGATATACTTTCTCTATTTTACCGAAAAATTATATAATGAAACATTGATTTAATTTTCATTATACCTTATAGAGTTTGTTTATTTTTGAATATTTCTATAAGAAATTTGTCTTAATGGTCATTGAAAAATACCATAGAGGCTTTTATACTATTCTTACCAAGTTACATATTAGGGATTCTAAGAGGAAAGTAAATCCCCACCCACCAGTTAGTTATGCACACATTATAAAGTAGGAAACATGGAATTATTTCATTAGTTTTTAGAAATGAGAAATAGTTTCAGGTGCATTGAAGTTGATAATATATTATTTGAAATTATTTATTTTATCCAATTTGATTCAAAATTGTTAATTTATGAAACAAAAAAAGAGTGTTAAAAATAAATAACGTGCATCAAAACCAATATACGCCTATCACAAAGTGAGGATGTGGTATGTTTCATTAGAGAAGAAATTGGTATGTATTTTAAATCAACAATAAAAGTGTTATGTGATATGAAACAACATATTTTCTTTTGATTATATGCATATTGATGAATCAAATATGAATCTATTTCCATGTCATGTCATGTGCTATATAAGGGGGCCTTCATAAATTAAGAGGGTAAAATAGTAGATGAAAACACAAAAGCAGTATAGGAAACATGTGTATGTATTAAATAAAAGTACTTTGCTATGATTTATAGTATTATTGCATAAAAATATCTATTTATGTTCATATTTTTTATATGTTTTAGACACAATTAAGGTTTGGAGTGTCTCCTTGAACATATTTCTAAAAGATAAAGCCACATGAAGATATATATAAGATGGTGAAAGGATTGAAGACACAAATAGATGATTTGTAAGATATTGTTGTTTGGTTTTGTTTGGCAGACCAATGTATGAGAAAAGATCCCAATGAATTGGTGGTGGAAAAAAGATGCACACATGAACTAATTGACCCCACTATCTTTGAGGATAGTTATACCCCTCAACTATATAACTTACCTGAGGTAATCAATTTTTTCATTACTCTTTATCATAAATGTGAATCAAATAAATTATGATAACTTTATATTACTAAAATTATGTATGGTATAATTGGATTTGATTTATTTATGTCAACACCCACGCACTAAATTTTTGTGAGGGGTATAATGTATAATATCTCAAGAGATAGTCTACACCAGAATGAATGCCCAAAAGATAAAATGAGAGTTGGGATTGAGGTAGCTCATGATCTGACTGCTAAGTTTACTTTTCAACATGACGATCCAGATATTACAATAGTCAATAGTTATTTTGGAAATTTCACAGCATGGATGTCTAATCTTATAAATATACATGAGGTAAGTCTTTAAAAAAAATTTTTCATATGAAAAACCTGAACAATTTATGAAAAAGTTCTAAAGTGAGGTATGATGTTACAGATGGATAAATAAACGAGAAAAAGGAAGGCCAGATCAAGAAAATCTAGTGAATCAACCAAGAAACCAAAACAAACTTCTAGGAGTACCTTATCCCTACTAGTTATAGAGAAACATTTATTATAATTAAAACTTCATGAACCACATTTAAATATGAAAATATTTCATACATTTCATTTGAAAAATAAATATATGTAACCTTCATGACATACGTAGTTGGTCTCGGGAATATAAATGAGATTCTCAAGCATGAATGGTTGGGAGCCTCAGTTATGAATACATACATAAGGCACATTTTCATAATACTTCTATCCAAATAGTGATATATTATGTTTATTAAAGTTAATAACTATTCATATTTTCTATAGGAATTTATATTAAAACTATATAAAGGTAAAACAATACAAAGAAAGATTTGGATTCATTAATCCATATATCATTTCTACAGAAAAACTTAATTTGGATAAGAATGAAATTGGAAAGAAAAGTGATGAGATTTTAAAATATTTTAAGCAAAAAATAATAGGCAAAAGAATATTTTTATGCATAAAATGTAGATGTAAAAGTATATAATGTAATCAGATAAAATATATTTTTATTTTTTTCATTACTTATTTGTTTTTGTTTTTTTGGAAGCACTAGATGTTGATAACTATTAATATCAATACCATAAATATTTATTTTTTGGATCCAATGAATGGATATAAAAAAAACCGACCATACATGATGTCTATTTTAAATTTTTAATACACTAAAATCAAAATTGTATAGAAAAAATTTGAATTATATTTTTTAGTCTGTGTTTTAACAAGAATTTTGTTATGATAGGGTGGTTTCTAAATATAGGCTAAATTATGACATGAAGTTAGTGTCTAAACATAAAAAGACTGTGGATTACTAAAAAAGGAAAAAATTAAGGTATATATAGAAATATTTAACTATCAAAACATATTTCAAAACAATTTACTTATTTTTTTCATTGTTTCTGTAGTGTCTGAAACAAGATAATAGAAATAATTTTGGATATTGTATTTGAAAATTTATTAGAGAGATCATAAACCATCAAAAGACCAGCATCCCCAAATAGTTAATTTCCAAAGGTAATTATAATTTCATTAAAAATATTTCTTAACCTTTTGTTTGTATATATTTTCTCTGTACTACTATGATTTATGACAACCTTCATAATCAATTAAAGAAGTAAATTTGTTTAGAGATGAGTGGGAATCATACTTGTTTGTAGAATTATTTCTGATAACAAATTTAGGAGATTACCAACTATGTTTGTGATCTAGTATAGGATATGACCTTATAAATATATTTGGTGTGTGAATCATTAGTCTCAGAATGCTTATTTATTATTTTGGAACAATTTCTCAAGGAGAAGTATAATTGAGGAAATCAATTTTTTTATAAGTGCTGACCTACAAACAATAAATTTTTTGGAGAATAACAGAGGTAGATGAGGAGGCATAAGAAAATTCGGAGTCAGAGACTGAGGTGGAGGAGGAGGTAGAGGTGGAGACCTAGGCGAAGGAGGATACAAAGTACTAGCTTACAAACAATAATTTTTTGAGAAATTGAGTAGAATGAGGATCATACCAAGGCTATGTTTGAGAAAAATTGTTGAAAAGTTCACAAAACACTTATCACATAAGATAAGATCCATTGTGAAAGTGTTTCAGGTTGGTTGTTTAATTTTTTTTTCACTAATTTTTTATGCGATTTATTCAGAAATTTAAGTGGAGATTTTTTTAGAAAAAAAACAAACACCAATTATTTTTTAAAATTGATTATCATAGGCTAAACTTTATATTAGAACATTATAATTACTATAAAACATTATTTAAGTGTGAAGGAAAGCTCTCACCAAGAACAAACTAAATAATAAAAAAAGAACATATGCACTTTCTTGCCCATGGATTCTCTACACTACAAATAAAGAGTCTTAATAGTGGAGCAAATAGTAACTTGAGATTCATACAACACAAATCCAATAATAAAACAAGTATATAATTCAGATCAAATGTTTGAATAAATATGTGTGTAATCAAATAAAAAATCCAGTTGGTGTATAAGAATACTATTGGAGGGAAACCAACCTTGAGAGATCATTGTCATCAAGGAGGGATGGTATCAAAGGAATCATGGAATCAAATGAAAAGAAACCCCTTTATAAAGAAATATATAAAAATGAAAAACCCACATCAAATAAAAATGTGAAGCACTGAAAATAAAATAAATAAATCTTTGAAAAAGAAGTTAGTATCTTGATCTAAAGAATATAAAAAAGATAAATAAATACAAAATTTCATTGATTGAATCATGAATATTCAGAAAAGAAAAAATAAAGTGGTTTTAATTTGGTGGGTGGTGGAACTATTTGGACTATTAAATCATATATTAGATGCATGATATAATATCAAAAATGATTGTTAAAACTATATAAGTAACATTCATTATGTGTGTGCACATTCATTATATAAAATGATCCATGTTTGAAATCTCATTAATAAAAAATTAATCAGAACATTCAATAAAAAATACCCGAGAATAAGGATATTCCTATTTTGATGAAAAAATAATTATGATGTTATGTTAGAGTTTATATGTAAATATTTATTTTAGTTGCATCATTTAATTATAATAGGTTTAGACTAATGTTGAATTTTTTCTAGGAAAAAATGACTTCATCAACAGGGATGATTCACTCTTGTACTATGATCATGCACTCAATAAGGAATATTCAATCATGATGATGAAATTTTATTTGTATTCTATAATGAAATTTAAATTATAGGTTATCAAACATAAATATTTTTGAGATGACCTAGAGTTTTGAATACACTATAGGACAAAAAGGCACAATGGATTCAACCATACATTAAAGAAATACACGGTGTACCTGGTATGATTTAAATTGTGTGTTTTCAGTTTAAAATTGAAATTTTATTGATGTTTTGTTTCATATTTATGTTTAATTTATTTATTTATAGTATTATTAACATAATAATTGTATTATTATAAAGGTGGATTATTTTTCTCTAGTTGGGTTGGTTTGTTTGAAGTTGCTCATGCTCACGAGAGATTGGACTTTGAGGTTGAAACTGGGATAATTTTGTCACCATCTTATCTACTATTTTAATGTTAATTTCATTATATTTTTTATTTAATAATTTTTTTGAAAAATATTTTAGGAAGTCATATTTTTCCTTCAATCATCTGAAACTATCCAAAAAAGAGAGAACATGGTGCTTTTGGAAGAGGAATTTCAGGTAGGATAGGGTTTTTTATTTCATCCAAATGGAACTTTTTTGTCTTGGTGAAAATGGTTGAAAGAAAAAAAATACTCAATCCACCACACCTCAATACGATGCACGATGTGACCAATACGACTCGAACTATTCGTTTTTAGTTTATAATTTACATTTTAGTTCAAAACAAACATCAAATACCCAAAACAGAGAAAATGCATTAGGATTATTTTGATACTTTATAACAATAATAAATAAATAATTTTTGATGTGTATTAATCAACCTCACCTCAATCTTATATACGATGTGCTCAGTATGATTCAAAGTATCTGCTATCAATTTAAAATTGACATTTCAGTTAAAAAGACGTCACTCCCTAAAATCTGAGAAAAAAAACTCGTATTTTCTTGATAATATTGTAAAATGATTCATAAGTCATTTTTGACATGTATGAATCAATATCAAATAAAACCTACACAAAATATGACCGATGTGACTCAATGTGCATGTTTCTAGTTTAAAATTACATTTTAGTAAAAAACATAAGTGACATACTCATAACCTAGAAAACACATTCATAATTTTTTTATACTCTTGGAAAACAATCCATAAGTCATTTGTTTTGTTTAGAAATTAGCTGCACCTCAATCCGATGCATGGTGTGACCGGTATGACTCCAAGTGCACCTTTGTATTTAAAATTGACATTAATTTTAGTAAAAAATGCAACTAACATAATTATAACTTGGAAAAGGCATTCAGATTATTTTTTTACTTTATTAAAATGATTAATAAGTCATTTTTTAGGTTTAGGAATCATCCGTACCTAAATTCAATACATGATGTTCCCATCATGACTCAATGTGTCCATTATAAGTTTAAAATTGACATTTTAGTTCAAAAAGTGTCACTCACTAAAAATGAGTAAATGCATTAATATTTTCTTGATAATTTTATAAAATAATTCTTAATTAATTTTTGAAATTTAGGAATCAGACTTATTTAAAAATGACACATGATGTGACTGGTATGACTAAAAGTGAGTGTTTCCATTTTAAAATGACATTGTTTTGTAAAAGACACAAGTGACGTACTCAAAATCGAGAAAAAACTTTCAGATTTTTTTTATACATTAAGAAAACATTTATAAGTCATTTGGGACATATATGAATCATTTTAACCTCAATACAATGCACAATATGATCGTTATAACTCCAAGTGCGTCGTTTTACTTAAAATCAACATTAATTTTAGGAAAAAATCCAACCAACAAACTCAAGACACAAAAAAACATTTGGATTGTTTTGATACTTTAGTAAAATGATCCATAAGTAATTTTTGAGATGTAGGAATCATTATTACTTTAATATGATATATGGTGTGTATGGAATGACTCAAAGTGTCCATTATCAGTTTAAAATTAATATTTAAGTTCAAAAATTTATATTCCCTGAAAACCCATAAAACATTCTAGGATTGTCTTGATAAATTATAAAAATCATTAATAATTCATTTTTGATATGTAGAAATAAATATCACATCAAACCTATACACTATGTAATTGGTATAACTCAAAGTGTGTGTTTCCAGTTTAAAATGAAATTTTATTAAAAAAAGTATTATACACAAATCAAAGAAATCACATTTGGAGTTTTTTATACTTTTAGAAAGAAATCCATAAGTCATTTGGGATGTGTATGAATCAGAAAAATATAAATCCAACATACAATGTGACTGCATGACTCAAAGTGTGTCTTTTTATTAAAATTGACATTAATTTTAGTAAAATGGCACATAACATACTCAAAGCTGAGAAAACGCATTCATATTATTTTAATACTTTAGGAAAATTATCCATTAGTCAATTTATAAATGTAGGAATTAGCCTCAGCTCAATCCTTACATGATGTTCTCGTTATGACTCAAAGTTTCCATTATTTGTTTAAAATTGACATTTAAGTTCAAAAAGTGTCACTCACTGAAAATAAAGAAAATGTTCTCATATTATCTTGATAATTTTGGAAAGTTTTTCATAAGTAATTTTTGATGTGTAGGAATCAATATAATTTTAAACCAACACATTATGTTACCAGTATGAATCAAAGTGCATGTTTCCAGTTTAAAATAAACTTTTAGTAAAAACACAAGTGACATAGTCAAAACTGAGAAAACACATTCAGATTGTTTTGATAATTTAGGAAAACAATACATAAGTCATTTGTGATGTGTAGGAATTATTTGCATCTCAATTTGATGTACTATTTGACTGATATGATTCAAAGTGCATATTTTTATTTAAAATTGACATTAATTTTAATAAAAAAGAAAACTGACATGCTCAAAACCAAGGAAACACATTCATATTATTTTTATAATTTTGGAAAATGATCCATAATTCATTTATGATATTTAGGAATCAGCATAACCTCAATCTAATACAATATGTGCCTGGAATGACTCAAAGATTCCATTATCAGTTTAAAATTTACATTTATGTTCAAAAAGTGTCACTCACTGAAAACCCATAAAACATGCTCAAATTGTATTGATAATTTATGAAAAAAATTCCCAATTAATTTTTTATGTGTAGGAATCAGTCTCATGTGAAAATTACATATTATGTGACTAATATGACTCAAAGTGTGTGTTTTAAGTTTAAAATGACATTTTAGTAAAAAAATACAAGTAACATACTCAAAACTAAGAAAACATGTCCATTTTTTTTGATATTTTTGGAAAATGATAAATAAGTCATTTGGGATGTGTAGGAATCATCCTCACCTCAACTCGACACATGGTGTGACCATTATGACTCCAATTATATCTTTATATTTAAAATTGAAATTAATTTTAGTGTAAAAGAAAACTGAGAAAATCAAAACAAAGAAAACTCATTCAGATTGTTTTGATACTTTAGGAAAATAATCCATAAGTTATTTTTGATGTGTATTAATTAGAAAAATCTCAATTCAATACACAAATTTCCTGACATGTCTCAATGTTTCCATTATCAATTTAAAATTGATATTTATGTTTAGAAAGTTTCACTCACTAAAAACTGAGTAACCGCACATGGATTGTCTTGATAATTTAAGAAAATGATTCATAAGTTATTTGTGACATATAGAAATTAATATCAAATCAAACCAATATAGTATGTTACAAGTACGACACAAAGTTTGTGTTTCCATTTTAAAATGACATTTTAGTAAAAAACACTAGTGACGTACTCAAAATTGACAAAACACATTTGGATTGTTTTGATACATCAGGAAAATGGTCCATAAGTTATTTAGGACATGTAGGAATCTTCCAAACCTCAATCCAATGTATAGTGTAACTGGTATGACTCCAAGTGCATCTTTTCAATGTATAAGTGTCATTTTAGTTTAAAACATGCATAACATTGCTAAAATAGAGAAAATGATCCTAGATTGTTTTCTCATCATTTTAGTTTCTATTAATTAGTTAATTTCTTTATCATTTTTATCTTGTACTTATTTTGTGATTTTTCATAGATATAATTCTTGAATACAAATAATAAATGGCGTGACATGCAATAGCCAACCACAACTCAATCTGATACACAGTGTTTCATGTATGACTAAAATTTTAGCTTAAAAGTAATAATTTCTATTTAATTTATATCTCCATATTATCACTAACATAATAATTTTTTTCTTATATAGGTGAGTTACTTTTCTTGTCCGTGGGTGGTTTTTTATTTTATACAGGTGCATTCTTTTTCTCTATAATAGTATTTTTTTTCATATATTTGTGTTTTAATTTTTATTTCATTTATATTATATATTTGTATCCAATTTTTCTAATTTATGGTGTTGTAGTGTGATATTATAGCACAATGTAGTATTCCTTTATTTTGGTTCAGCAATGTGCTATTATAGTACACTATAGTATTCCCCTTTATTAGCACTACTAAATGTGCTGATAAAGGAATCCTTTATCAGTGCTTCTACATGCGGTGATAAATGATTGCTTTATCTGTGCTATTAAAGGGTCCCTTTATCAGCACTAAATAAAAGTGATGATAATTTTTTTCTTTTATCATACTTCTAAAAATGATGATAAAGGGGTCCTTTATCATAACTTTTTTATCATCGATAAATTCCCCCTTTATCAGTTCTTCTCTAGCATTGATAAATGGAAAGGTATTTTAATCATGATCTAATTGTCATTGCTTTTTTAGTACTGATAAAGGATAATTATAGGGCTGTTAAAGGCTTGTTTTGTAGTAGTGATATCCACACCTTGATTCAAATTAGAAATGGAACACACACATTTATATGAATTAATTGAAGAAGCTCTTTGGTACTTTCACCTTTCCCACCGAATAGATCATTATTCATTTTTCATTGTAAAGATGAGTGACATATACCAAGTGGTTTTAGTTTAAATGAATCTAAATATCCATATAAGTTTAATTTGGTCAAACTCTTTTCATTTATATGACCAAGTTGGTGATTATATAGTTGGATGTGGTATGAGTCATGTGGAATAGTTTCATTATAAATTATTATTACTTTTTCCACATAATCTGACATATAAATACCATTATTTAAATATGATTTACCATAATAAATGATTTCATTATAAAGAAATAAAATCTTATTTACAAAAAATTAAAATAAATCCATCAGTATCAAGCCTTGACAAAGATATAATTTTTTAATAACTAACAACACATAATAAAAATCATTTAAAACCAAGATCACTATTGTCGACCATGTGAGGCGGTAGTCCTCAATATCCACAATAGTAAGTCTGGCTCCATTGGATACTCAAATATATATGATTCTTTATGAAATATTCTGGGATCTACTTGGTTACTGTATTTTAATACATATGTGAGCACCACATGTTGTATCTAATACCCAATTTTTAGAAATAGATAAATTGAACTCGATAACAAATGCACATGAATCTTTAACTTTCTTCTTTTCCAGGGTGCAGTTTTTCCTCTAGTATCCTTAATTTTGAAATATGAAAGAGATACAATCCTTTTCTCTTACTTCCCCTTTGACCTTTCTCTTCTTGGAAGGGTGTTGTGAATAATCTTTGGACTTATATCTCTTCGCATGGACATTCCTTTTATTCAATATAAGAACAAAAGGATTTTCACACTTTATATCCTTATCAACTTACAAATTTATAGTGAGAATATTTAAGAGAGTTTTATCTATGTTTTTTATATTGAAATTAACAAAAAATATGGATAAGATCTGAGATAGTGATGGAATAATGAGATCGATTCACAATTAATTAGGAATCTTAAACCCTAGAACCTATATATGTTTAATGTATCCAATGGTTTTGACTCCATAAGGCCCATCTGGGGCACCTTCTCCAAGTTTACTCTAAAAGAGTGCCTTGGATATCTCCAACTGTTCCTATCTAGCTCTCTTTTTATATATAATAAGGAACTATTGGAGAATTCTATAAGTATACATGTATTCATGTGACTTCATGAGTTCACTAGACTTGGATGAAAGAATTAAACATTGAACACAAACAAAATCACTCAAGTTTTTTATCATAGACACTGAACTCCTCATCACTTTTCTCCTTATAAGGAAGATCCTACAATGAATATTCTAGCATTTAATATTTTCATTCATGGTGCAACACTAATCATATGAAATCTAAATCATTCCTAGAAGTTACCACTAGTAAGGAGATGGTCCTTCTCTAAAATTAATTATAGGGATAATGTGGTTAAATAAATTTCCATTATTATTAAATATTAATAGATTATATTATTATTACTTGACTTGATTACAATTTATGTGAGACTGTAATATTTCTTAATTTTATTAAGTCTTACACTATTTTATCAATTCCCAACCACCCTCAGCATTGGACTCAGAATATCTAGTTTCTTATACATTATAGTAGAAAAGACCCATACACCCCTTCTCATAACCCAATCATTGGAATCGGTTAATTACTTGAAGGTATTTAGGTTGGAAGATCTTTTATAACTATAGGCCTATAGCTCCTTGATTCATTTAGTGGACTCCCCCATCCATAAATCCAAACTTGGATTTCCATAACACTTAACTCTAAGTTACATTAATTCTATCATGGGATACTTATCTTGATGTCTGTTGGTTAAGTCATCCCAAAACTTTCATAATAACCCCACGATAAAAGTAAGTGTCCCAACATGGATTGATCAAACACTTATTTCATTGTTTTTCATTACTAATAAAGTAATGAAAGGTTTATTTGGACTTAATATTAAGTTGAGGGAATTTATTTATTATGAGTATATATTATTATTTTATTTTTAACATGTATTTTTAATATAAAGTGAATTTTACTTTTGTAATTAACCATGATTTGATAAAATATTTATGCATAAACCATTTATTTTTATTGTATATTTGCACATTATTTCATTTATTTATGTGATTGTGGTCTTATATCTATAAAATAATAATGCATAAGAATAAATTAAAATAAATTAATAAATGATATGATCATGAGTTTTATATGATGTTTGATTTATATATCAAATAATAAATTAACCTATTAACCTATGGATAAACACTTTGTTCTGGTCTTGGAATAGGTTTCAATATCCCACTTGTACACCTATGCATATCACATGTTTTTTTATCTTGGTTCCATCTTGAACCGTCTCTACCTTGGATCTATCTTGAACTGACTCCATGCACCTTTTGATACTACTTTTATTACATATTTTTTTATAACTTACATATATGTGAGGGGAAACAAAGGATTTGTTAAGGGAAATTATATAAGACAACCTTGTACACACAATTCCTACATAATAAAAGAGAGGTGGATGACTCACATACCACAAAATATAATTTAATAATAATTTTTAAAAAACCATAGAATAAAATTAAATTGAAAAAACCGAAACATAGGTTTGGTCAAGCTCATGATTGGTCATACACATACAACAATTACAAATTTAAAACAACTATCTAGTATTCATTACAATTCATTCTTCAATAAGATTAAACTTTCATGAATTAATCTGAATAATTATGTTATTAATCAATTAATTCATTTTATCCTATTTTATCTAATCATCATAAAATTCTCATCCTCTGTTATTTTAAATAAAATAAAATATTTTATTTTATTTAAAACTCAATAAAATAGTAAAAAAAATTATACTTGGAAGAAACTCAATGATTACATGTCTGGATTATTCATTAGGGTTTTAATTATAAACAATGCACTCATATGACATATTTTGTACATGATATGTGTCAAAATTTCATGTAATGTACTTCCAATTTAATTCCACATGTAAAAAATGAAAATTATGTAGACTATATAATTTTAGGTGTTGAGTCTTTAGTATACAATAACCATACATGATTCCTAATTTTGAATATTATGTGGAATTAATTAAGAATTTAATCTAATATAAAACCTAAATACTGAATTGTACCATCAACTTAATGACCCAAAAAATTCAGGTTGATGAGGTTTAATGGTGTAATTAATTAAATTTAATATTTTTATATAAATATTTAAATTAAATAGCATGTGAAAGCTGGCCACATAACCCATACTTCTCCACATTGGATATTTGTAGTAAATGCCTAGGAACTCAACGTGTACTGGTCATAGACATTTATGAAATACATGATGTGAATAAAGGATACATGGTGTATACTTCAAGTTACATAGCTAGCAATTTTTATGCATTATGTATTAAATTCAGATGATGTATTAATTATACGATGAGGTTTAACCCCATTTTCCACCTTGAAAACACATTGACTACATGAAGTTTAGAAAATCTACATGGCATGAAATTTAATAAATTTCTGTTAAACATTATCTAGTTAATTTAGAGTGTATTAATTACATGTGACGTATATTAATTACATGAATACTCAAAATCCACATGGGTCTCACTATGTAATGAATAAATATACATGGGGTGTAACAAAGGAGTACATGCCGTGTAGCCTTGTATTATCCTAGAATAATTTTTAACACCTCTGGATATATTATTTTGATTTATTTTTCATTTAATTATTATCCAATCTTGATAATATGAGTGAGAAATGAAGAATAGGAATAAAAGATATTGAAAATGGATCAAGAAAAAAAATTAAAAATTGAAATTAATTTAACCTTCAAATTCACAATGATCAAAAATAAAAGAAATAATTATAAATTTCAATGTGACCTCTTTGAAACCACTTGATGGTTATGGGTGCAATAGAAGAACTTATAGGGGTTGATCCCAACTTATAAAATGTTAGATTTTATGGATCATTCACCTATTATACAAGACATGAATGTTATGAACACTAAATATTATAAAATCTTTAAAAGAGAAATAATAATGAATGTTGGTGATTAATTGATAAATAGAGACCAAGACTTACAATGTGAACAACTAGATAACTTTTTGAATGCATGATGATATGAAAAATTTTCATGATACACGACTGAGATAGACTATGATTAGCATTCCATTAGTGTGATCACGAAGTAGCTTCAACTATTCCATTCATCAATGTTAAAGGGATCCAAGATCATCAAGAAAAATCATATTCAATATCTTTTGAACCTTTCTGGTGTAATTGTGTTATTCTTTTCATTATATTATTTTTAATTAGTATTTTGTAATTATTAGGATTGGTTTATGATTTTCCAAATCAAAAGAAAGTTAGTATTTGGTTATTCTACCAATCAAAATGAAGGTTATAGGTTGTGACTCACAAAGAAAATTCAGGTCATATTGGGTTTTGACTCCCAAATAATGTCAGTTCTGACTAAGTTGTAACCAATATAAAATAGAACGGTTGTGCCTCTGGGTATTGTAATATGAAAAGTTTGAAAATAGGTTATCATGCCTTTAAAAGTGAGATTTCTTAGTGTGTACTGATCTTCTCTCCATGTATAAAATATTAGAGAGTGGACTAGGGTCTTGGTGATGAGAACTGCTATATTTTTTTTGTTCATATTTTAATTTCCCATAAACTATATCTTAAACACTACAATTAATTATTGATACATATAATAACAAACTATTATTGATTATTTGTTTTAATTTTTTTTAAAATAACTATTCACCACCCCTATAGTTAAATATTTTCATAATCTCGATCCAACATCTATTTTTGGTTATTTTTCATATGGTATGATATGTGTTTTTACTATTATTAGAACCCATATACATGTTTTTTCATTTTTTAGTCTTATTCCTTCATTAATAGTTTAAAAATAAGAGTTGTAAATGTTTTTGAAAGAAAATTTGTAAACAAGGGATCTTTTTTTTTCTAAAGGATTAAATTTAATGATTTTTGTGCTCTCAATTGATTTTAAAATGGTAGATTAAAAAGTTTTTTCATACATTTTAATAAATTGGGTTTTAATTATGGTTTTTTTAATTTTTTTTTCAATTAAAGGAATTTAATTATCCAACCATAATCAGCCTTCCACATAACCCAAATCATCTGACACAAGGCATGATGAAAATTTTCAATCACCTTGGGATGGTAAAAAGAACTAGTGTATTAAATCTAATAATGTATAAACAATTTCACCCTAGAATACAAATAATCAAAAAATTGAGTCCCACCCAAGAATCTAGAATGACTCATCCAGATATTGGACATCCATGCTGTTGTTACAAGGTATGATGCAAAATGAAATAAAAGAGGGGTGGGGGTGAAATATAGTTTAGAAATAAACTTATAATTTTAATACACTTCATGTATTAATTTGACAGATTTTTGAAAAACCCATGATCTCAAAGGTTGATCTAATTTTTGAAATATTGATGAAATAAAAGACCAAAGTAATGGAAATAGATAATATATAAAATAAAATTAGCATAAAAAAATAAAGTGATTAGTATTTTTAACTATAAATTAAAGAGTTAAAGCACTGATACTTTAATCTAAATGAATTAGAGTAAATAAAACCTAGAAAATACTCCAACTAAAGTTTAAGAACCAAACAAATATTATTGGTTAACAAACCAAATACTTATTTAAATGGATATTTTTCAGAACCAGAATTTGAAACCGAAGGGAAAGGTATATTTGTATACTTGATCTAAGTTATCCATGAATTTCAACCTATTATAAGGTATCTCTATGTTTATACCAATAATAATGTTTGTCTTATTATCCTCAAAAGCCCTCGATTATACCTATCCGTAGCAGCTCTATGATAAACATCTAAACCCCAAAAGTACCTAAGCTATGTCTTCGTAGTCATAGAAGCTGCTGATCAAGTGATTTAATTTCTTATTTTCTATCCCCAAAATTGTTTTATCACACAAGATAATAGGTAGAATAATTACAATATAAATTCTAATATATTTATAAGTAAAACCTCACACAATGGTAACTCTTAATAGAAACAATTAAAAAGAAAAGTTACACTAACTTGAAGTGATATCTTCAATAATAAATTTCAAATCCTAAAAAACAATTAAAAACTCTTAGAATAATATATTATCATTAATTTATTGAATGATTATTTGATACTCGAGGTGAAACTTGACTTATATCAAACATTGTAATAAATTCCAACAGTCAAATTTCAAAAAAAATGATATTAGTTGTAATGGTATAATTAACACCTTACTATTCATCTTATTGTGGACTCAGTGTCCTTTCATATATGCTGATTAGTTGATTTAGTAATTATATGGTACTTATGAATCTTAAAAAATTAATCTTCTATTGGAACTTTCAATCACTAATGTTTTGTGGAATAATTTAGATTTCTAGTATTTCAGTTACTGGAAATTAATTTTTCATAAACATAAGAACATAAAACTAAAATTATTTTAGGTCATTTTTATATGAAGTGTATTGTAATTTTAAAAATAATTTAATAAGTGAGTAATTTCTTTAACAAAATCCCAATAAATCTCTCCCTTTTTAGAAAACACAATATATGTAATAAAAGTTTAAAAATAAAAACTAAAATTAATATGAAAACTTCTTATGGTATTTATGATATAGAAGTTAACTTATTTTGTTTCCCCCTGTTTTTAGATGAAGGCCAATCAAAATTTATCAAAAAATACTATTATTGAAATAATCACATCTTTAGAATAATTGGAGAATAATTTTTTTAAGTTTCTCACCATTTTAAATAATAATAGAAAATTAAAATAATTTTAATAGGAAATAAGAAAATAACAAAAACAACAATTTTTTCCCATTTATAATTTCAAAAACGCACATAGAAGAGATGAATAAAATAAAATAAGATATTATAAATTTAATTCAAATAATAATTTTCCACTCATATGTTTAGGATGCATTTGGAACTTGTGCATCTCTTCAGATAATTATGAAAATCCTTTTATCTTGGTTGATGTATTTTAATTTTTCTATATAAATTCCATTTCAACCATTCTTTCATATAAAAAATTTTCTTCTTAGGAAGGTAGATCATGTTAAAATTCACTTTATCAACCAATATTATTTTTCTTAATAAGAATATCCACATAATAGATGATATGATTTTACATTATCAAACTTTGAACTTCAGTTTCTTTACTACTGATCAAATATAATGATTCAACTATATTCAATAATCTTAAAATATTATTAAGAAAAATTTTAAGCTTAACATACGGTCTTATGATATTATTATGATATAATTTTATAGTGATACTTATTATGAGAAAAATTTCAAAAAAAAAATAATAGATTAAAAATATGAATATGAAAATCCTAGGAATTATAGTCCTTATATAAGAATTTTGTATTTTTTTCCAAATATTTCTTTTTATGAGTTTTTCCTCTCACAAGTCAATGATTTTAATGATCAAAAATAGTATTAAAGTGCTTAATAATTTCTATTAATTGTTGTATAGTTATCTTGATTTAATTATGATCAAACTCTTTGAAGAGTCCTTCTTGAAGTCACATTAGCTCCTTAAATATGTATTATAGTGCAACACATAGCACCTCACTAAAGAAAATGTGTTACAACACAACCACAATCACTGTACCATAAAAGGAACAAAAATTAGAAGGTTTGGGATGGTGCTTACACAACTCTACCATCACATGAAGACCCTCATGGATCCTTAAGGATAAAAATTACACCTTTACACAACATATAATATTTTTGGGTTACACATATGTAGGAATAATTATTACAATATAACAATCAAGACCATGCCATACTGTAGCTTGGTAAAATCCCATTGCTTGTTTTGTGGTGAAAATTCTGAATTCTGTGATAAAATCAATGTTAAGTTCTTATAAATCAGTGATCTCATGCCACACAAGTTGTCATATATCTCAAAATATCTTTGTATAAGTTTTCCATGCCTCCACATAGAGTATACACTATAACAACATCATTTTTAGAAGAACTATAAAAATTTTACTACAATAATACACACCACATCATATTTTATTAAATAATATAGACCTTATCCATGGTTCCAAATGTTAGACCTCGTTAAAAAAGGATCTTCAAAGACCGTGTAATTTTTCAGGTTTAGATACAACAAACTAGGATGCCTTCATATTTAAGATCAACATAGGATGTCAGAACATTATCGAAGGATTTAAAGGATATAAATAGAGACCATTGGTATCCTTGGAACCATTCCTCAAAAATCATTCTCCAAATCCAATGTGAATTAGTTTCCAAATCACTCTTAAGTCCTCTCTCATTTCAAAATATTATTTATACTACAATAATGTGAAAAAATTGTAATATCCAACCACTATCTTCTATAATTTTCATTCTCCGAAGTGTTTTTCATATTATTTGGGAAAATTGAGACAAACCTTAAAAAGGATTAATTCTTATCAATCTTCTATATGACTATTTTTTTTAATTATTCTACCAATAGATTAAGGGACCATGATTTTCTTTACATTTCCTTTAAAAGAAAATTCAATATTTCTTATTGAGGTTTCTAGCTTCACATTAAAGAGATAATGTATATTGTATTTAGTTTTTTCTAAAACCTAATAATAAGTGTAAATTTTTTTTATCTTGACTACCATAAAATCGAAGGGACTAATACAATAAATAATTGAGTGATTGAGGTGATACATGTAGGGGTAAATTTCTCTATTACTTCCAAACATCCTTACCAAATATCTTGTATCATTTAATTTCCAAATTTTCAATTAATTATTATTTCAATTGTTCTTTTATTATTTTTTTAATACATCAATTAACGGTTAATCATTTTATTTTCAAATAGTTCATTATCAATTTATTTACCTTTAAATTATATTTTTACACTTCTAAAATTTTATTATTTTATTTATTCAAAATGTTTTAATTTCATCATTATTTTATAATGAATTTTTTAAAATTTTATTATTTACCTATAATTTTTTTGAAATATAAATTCACCAAAATTATAATTATACCTTCATTCAACCTATATTTGGTACGGAATGAGT
Organism: Viscum album; assembly: GCA_963277665.1. NCBI lineage: Eukaryota > Viridiplantae > Streptophyta > Magnoliopsida > Santalales > Viscaceae > Viscum > Viscum album. Next base: position 1,446,268,011 of record OY728132.1, on the reverse strand, counting down.
TTTTATTTTTCTTTAATTTTTTTCCAATTCTTTCATTTTTTTAAATATTTAACCCAATTATTAATTAATGATATTTTTTTAAATGGATTTTCCAAAAACCCATGGTGGCATTAAAGAAAAATACTTGGGTCAACTATATTTTTTGATGTCATAGATTATACTTATTTGAAATCTAGAATGTTTAATTTTCATTGATCTATTGAGTATTTCTTTTATAAAAGTTTTATGTATGACTACACTCTTTAATCCAATAAAGACAAAAAATAGACACATGATGATATTTCTACTTTGAGTTAGATAGTAGATATATAAATGCATTAAATTAAAGGTTAGATGTTAATGAGTTTAATAGAGTTTCTATATTTATAAATATACATGAAATATATAAATTTTTAGAAGTTATGTATGAAGGTAGACATAACTTTATGGATACAAAATTTTACATGTATAAACAAGACTTTGAATGTTTTTGTATGCATCCTAATGATTTTATCACTTCTATGTTTACTAGATATTTTGATATTTTTAAAGGGATAAAATATCTTAGTGACTCTCTTTATACTGAAGTACTGGTAAAGAAAATCCTTTAGTTTCTACTTTCAATTGGTTTCCAAAGGTAATCGCAATTGAAGAAGATAAAGATGTAAAAAATATGCCAATAAAGTAAATCATATGTTGTATCATGAAATATTTTATTGACATGAATAGACAAGATGAAAAAGAGGCTAATGAGGTAAATGAAACTAAAAGAAAAATTACCTACAAGGAAAAAAATTATGACTCATCTAGAAGTTACTATGAAAATGACCAATTTTCATAAATGATGGAAAAGTATTGGAAAAATAATAGATCAACTCGATAATTCAAAAAAAACCCCAAGAATTATTGGTAACTTATTTGGGTTGTAGAAATAAGGCCCACATGAAGCCAGATTTCCATTTAAATACAAAAAACTCAAAAATAAGAATCAAGGTAAGAAACATATAAAGGTTTCAACTTTGATAAAAAATGAGGACTCAAATTAAATATATATACTACATGAATAAATTACCAAGTGTCTAATGACACATTCTATGGATAAAGTTGAGGACATTTCTAAAATTACTCATTATCCCTATCATTCCTATTCTTACACTGATACTTAATCCACATATTCTTGACCTTATGAAGATCTTCACAGTGATAAAATGATAATGAAAATGGGTTTTGTGATTTTTTATAAATTCAAAGGTCATAAAAATAAAAACAACATTTTTATTTATGAAAAGATTAACTTTTTAAAAAAAAAGAGGATTTTGTTGTAAATTTAAAAGACCAACCAAATGTTGAAAATTTAGAATTTCAAATTAAAGACCTTAATAATACTATTTAATATTTTACCTAATGGGAAGAAAATTTATATAATATTTTGGGTTCTCAACAACCAATTACAAATAGATATGGTTTTGGTTTTTCAAAAAAATCCAGTTTTAGAAACCATTTTAAAAAGTCTAATTTTGTAAAGGAGAATTCCAAAAATAAATTATATAATTGTTGAAAGAAATCTAGTTATCTAGTTTATGAATTTAATTATAAAAATTACATATATTGTATACATAAAACAATTCATCTTGTTTATCATATTTAAAAAGGAAAAAATGGTTCCCGACAAGTGTGGATTCCAAAAACATTATTAGCTAACTTAAGTGGACTTAAGATATGTGTACCAAAAGATATAGTTTATTAATATTTTTTTATAAAAAATCAAAACCTGAGAAGATACATGGTATATGGATAGAGTTTTATCAAGGAATATGTTTTCTGACACATTAAAATGCCATCATCTTGAGGACTTTTTATGGAGGACATGTCACCTTTTGGATGGTTCTAAATGAAAAATTATCAGCATATGTATGATTGGTTTCTCAAAATTCTATCTTCTTAAATATATTATAATTTTTAAGGTATTGTAGAATAATTAAATAATTATTATTTAATAATTTAATTGTGTTTGTAAATAAACTTTTAGAAAATGAGTTTTAATGATTTTAGTTCCAAAAGATTTATTTTATTTACCATATACCATTTTTTGAAAAGTTTATATTTTTGATTTAAAATCTCTAAAAAGAAAAAATGGTAAGTGTTAAAGTGCACAAGTTAATTATTCATGCCTTTTTATTGGGTTCTCATGTAATTCCAATATTGATTATCTTGTTTAACTCAATTGTAACTAACTAGTATGAAATTTACCAAATTATTACTTTAAAGATAACATAGTTTGGGAACCTTTCCAACTTGGGAGGAAAAAATGTATTCCTTAAAATAAAAAAGCCATGTTTCCTCTTCTAAATCTTTATAACAAGTCAAACTTGGTCTTTTTGGTCCAAATCATGTTGTAAGTAATAGAGGCTAGTGTTACACATTTATAATTATCAATGAATTCACTAAATTTACATGGGTTTTATTATTATCTCATAATAATGAGACTTGAAATGTATTTATTAAAATTTAAAGGAAATTAGAAAATAAAAATGTATAGAAACAATTTTCCATTAGAAGTTAATTTTTTTTAAAATTTGATAAAAAAGTCTTTAATGAGTTTTTTTCTTATCAAGTTTATCATCATTCTTTTTATACTCTTATAACACCTCAAAAAAATAGGTTTGTAAAAAGATTAAATAAGTCCCCATAATTAATTTCTAGGAATCTCCTTAATTATTTTTCCATTCCTTAATTATTTTGGGCCAAGGTGGTCAAAACAACTTTCTTTACCCTTAACTGTTTCTTTATAAGACCCATCTTTGAAAAATCCCTTATAATATTTGGTAAAAAAATTTATAAAAGTTGATTTCTTTAGAGTATTCAATTCTAAATTCTTTATCCTTCATACCAAGAATAATTTAGTAATATTTGACCCTAAATCTGATAAAGGAATCTTCCTTGGGTACTTGAACTCATGTAATTCCATCCAAGTCTTCAATAAGATAACCAAGACCCTAAAGTATTCAATTCACCTCAAATTTGATGAGAATATTCCAAAATCACATTCATAGAGTGATGATGATGTTGACCTACCTAGTTTGGAACTTCATAAACCTCAATATTCTAAAATAGTCTATGATGATCTAGAAACCCAATATTATCCATTACCCATGTCTTATAATCAATTCAAATATCATTCTATTGAGAATATTTTTATAGAATTACAATTGAGAACTCATACTAGAAGGTTGGTAATAAATGAAGATGGACATCAAGATTTTCTCCATCATCTTAAACTTCATCCCATTAATGGAATATTTAATGATATGAATTGGATACTTTCCATTCAATAGTAGTTGAACCAATTTTAAAAAACAATGTTTGGAATCTTTTGGAATGTACCAATAATCATCCTATTATTGAAATCAAGTGTTTTTTTCAAAAAAAACTTGATGAATAAAATTTTTTTATAGGTAAAAAGGATGAAATTGTTTCTTAAGGATATAATCATGAATAAGGTATTTTTTATGGTTAAACCTTTTCAACCATTTCATGAATCAAATCCACTAGAATCCTATTGGATTTCTACACTAATTTAAATCTCAATTTTTTTTGAAATGGGTGCTATAAGTTCTTTTTAAAATGGTATTATTTCTGTACATGTTTTTGTGGACTAACCACTTAGTTTTGAAAATCTTGATTTTCCAAATTCTATTTCAAATTTAACAAAATATTTATATAGTTAAAAATAACCCCATAAAGCTTGGAATGATAGGTTATCTAAATATATTTTATCTAATGATCTCAAAATGGGAAATGATTATTCTAACCTTTTCCTTAATACCTTTTTAAATGATTTATTAATCATTTAAATTTATGTTGATGATATTATTTTTAGATAAAATAAAAAACTATTTGAAATTATTTTTATGATTTAATTAATAAGGATACTAAATGAGTTTTATAGGAGAGCTTAAATTTTTCCTTGGTTTTCAAATTTCCAAAAATTCTAATGGAAACTTTTATAACCAATGTGAATACACTAATTAAATTATAAAGAATTTTGGGATGGATAAATCTAAGGAAATTAGAACAACCATGAGTAAAAAATTTTAGTTTATATTGGACAAAGGCGGTCAATCAGCCAACAAAAATATTTATCTTGTTATGATTAAAATCATTTTTTACCGAACAATGGCCCATATAGATATCATGTTTAGTGTATTAATTTTTTCTAATTTTCAATACAATCTAACAGAATCTCATTTCGAAGACCCTAAAATAATTTTCCATTATTTGAAATGAGCTAAAATCCTAGAATTATTTTGTCCAAAGGAAACCTATTTGAATATTCTTGTTTTTATGATGCTGATTTTTGAGGATGAAAACTTGATAAGAAATGTACTAGTGGGACTAGAAATATATAAAGAATATCCCTAATCTATTAGAGTAGTAATAATAAAACTCTATTTCTATTTCTATTTAAAAATCAGAATATATAGCAAATTGAAGGTGTTGTACCCAAGTTATATGTACAAAAAATACTATTTTAGACTTTGGGTTATCATATTATTCCATCCTTATCAATTGCGACAAAACTTGTGTTGGGAAAAAATCCCTCAAGGTATCATTGAAGCCTTTTTGAGGTGATTGTGTTTGTTGACAAAGTGGAAATCTGAGTTGTGATTGTTGACAAAGAGGATTTCATGATGGAATGTCGAGTTCAAGAGCTGAGGTCAACGATCCATGTTTGATTCAAGAACGTCGATAAAAGGAATGGAAGATCTGGAGGCGGTACAAAAGAACAGATACAAGGTGACGCCGTTTTCCAGTTTTTGCCAAATTTTTGGGCCTGAAAATCGGCAAATGAAGAAAAGTGTTTTTGGCAAAGGGACTTGCGCGCCGTGGACTTGGAGTATAGGAAACTTGCGCGCCATATGTTTTTCAAGATCATAAGATCAAAATATGGCTAGGGAAATAGGTTCGCGCAAGTTTGGGAGTTGGTCGCGCAAGTGTCTAAAAGGAGAGAAGACTTGCGCGCCGCGATTGGGTCGCGCAGGTGACTTGCGCGCCGTCGCGCAGGGTGGTCAGATTGCCTATAAATACCGGACCACCCCTCCTCATTTCCCACCGGAGTTCAAGAAGAGAGCTCCCATCGCGCAGGTGTGGTGGTCGCGCAAGTGGTGTGTGTGGTCGCGCAGGTGGGACTTGCGCACCAGTGGTTGAAGTTGTGCGCCGGTGTTAGAAGTTGCGCGCCGGTTTGCAGTTGCGTGCCAATAGTGGTTTGGGCGTAAAGGGAAGAGAGTCGCGCAAGTTTGGAGTTGAGGAAGATTGTGTTGCGCAAGTGTCAGAGGAGGACTTGCGCGCCCGTTGTGACTTGCGCGCCGATACTTGCGCGCCGAGGTTGACTTGCGCGCCAAGTAAGGTTTTGTTCCCGCAGTGATTTTCAGACTGTGTGGAAGCTGGAAGTTTGCCCGATACCTTCGGTGCAAAGAGATATTCATCAACGGGTGAAAGTTAAACTTCAACAGAGCATCTACATACAAGAGAAGATGCATTCTTTCATGAAAATGAAGAGACCTATAGGTCTATAAACTGTGAGTGGATTCTATCCAAGAGCAGTGAGCTCAGGAAGAGGAAGAAGGTGATCCTCTCCACCGGCAGTGAGCCAGAGAGAGAGAAACAGGGAGTGACCCTTGGGAAAGCAGTGAGCTGACCCTAAACATTGTAAAGGCAGTGAGCCTGGGCATATAAGTGATCTAGCCCGAACCTTGTAATCCACAGCTAGTGAAGATTAGTGGAATTTGGTACAACCGGCAACCTGTCGGCGTATGCTCCTTGGACGTAGCCCTTAGCAGTGAACCAAGTAAAATTGCTGTGTCCTGTGCTTGCTTTACATTCTGTTTATATCGTGCAGCAGGGAAAAGAGAGAAGAGTGTTTTGCTTAACAGCGAAACAAGATCAGAACGGGCATTAATTTTTAATTAGTCATACCCTGATTCACCCCCCCTCTCAGGGTATCCAGCCTAGTGGACCTAACAAGTGGTATCAGAGGGAAAGGTTAACAGTTGGTCTTCTCTCAATGGAGGTCACTAATCATAGAGGGATTCCGATCTTCGACGGATGTAATTTTCAGATATGGAAGAATCGAATGCAACACTATTTCCGATCTCTGGGAATGGATGTGTTTTCAGCAGCTATGCATGGTATCACAGCTGATATTACTAGTGGTGCATTATCAGAAGCTGAGCACAAAGAGTTGGATGCTGATTCCAAAGCAATAAACGCCTTAGGGGGAGCCCTCTCTAATCCCATTTATACAAAGGTGATGTCATGCAAAACGTCACATGCCATGTGGGAAAAACTTTTGAATATTTATGAAGGGGATACAAAAGTCAGAGAGGCAAAGCTGCAAGTGTTGTGGAACAAGTATGAAGGTCTCAAAATGAACCCGAATGAGTCTGTTGATGCATTCTTTGACAGGGTAAATGCTGTGGTAGAAGACATGCGCGGTCTTGGAGAAATTATCGAAGACATTAAAATCGTAAAGCGCATCTTGAGAAAGCTTCCACCTCGGTTCAATCCGAAAGTTTCTGTGTTGGAAGATAAAGATCCGAAAGAGCTAACATTGGATAACCTACACAGCACTCTTGTTGCATATGAAATGAGAAATGATGACAATGATGCTGTGGAAAAGGGGAAATCCAAAGAGGTGGCATTTAAGGCCATGAAGAGGCTACCTATTGAAGATTCTCAGGAGGAAGAAGAGTCAGATGAGGTGATGTCGTTCCTTTCTTCAAATCTGCAAAGAGGAAAAGGAAAGTTTAAAGGGAAACTTCCACTAGCATGCTTCCGATGCGGAAAGGTTGGTCATCTTGCTGCAAGATGCCCCAAAAAATTTCAAGAAGAAAGCGATGAAGATGAAGTTGAGATTCCCATGAAAAAATCTTCAGCCTATGTGAAAGGGAAGAAGCAGTTCAAGAGAAATTTCTTTAAGAAGAAGAATCTTCTTTCCCAAGAAGTTGACAGTTCAGCTGAGTCTGAGGGTGAAGAAGTTGAAGAGATAGAAAACTGTAGAGATCGTGGTCAAAATGCGATGGTGGCTGTTGCTAGTAGCGCTCTAGAAAAGAAAGAAACTGGAACTGATGAAGAAGAAGAAGAAATTGAAGGGAGAGTTGACATGGAAGCTGAATTAGAAGCAGCTCTTAAAGAGATAGATGTTTGGTGAGCAAAAACAAAGAAAGCCAATAAGATAGTACGTGATGCCAAACTCTACATGCAACAACAAGAAGAAGAGAAGTCTGAGCTTGAAAAAGAAATTGAAAATCTTAAGTCTTCCAGTCCAGAGCGCACAGAAAAGGTTGATGAGCATAAGCTCGAGATTGAAGAGCAGAAAAGGGAGATCGATTGCTTGAGTCGAAAAGTGAAAGATCACATCAAGCGTATTGAAGAGCTTGAAGAGGAAGTTGTCGGTCTGCGAAGAAAAGTTAAAGACCAGGAAAAGCCTTTGAATCCCAACACATTCTTGGGAAATCAGGTCGTTACGAAGACGGAAAAGAAGAAAGAAGAGCCTAGTAGTTCAGCAGGAAAGAAGCAGCAATTGAACTCAGATGTTAAGGCTGATTCATGGCTTAATCAGAAACAAAAATCTACGGCAGTTGAAGTTAGACCGCAAGCACCTGTCCCGAGATTGAAAGTGGATTTGAGCACAAAGCAGAATCAGAATACTCAGAGATCCAAAGGGGAAACTCGTAGTGCCGAAGTAACACAAAGGAATGCACCTTATATCAGGTGTTATTGTTGTGGAAAGATGGGACATTCACAGTATGTGTGTTACATAGCCAAAAGATATCAAAGGGAACAAGAACAGAGATGGCAGCCAAACAGAGAACGGTTTTCCAGAACATTTTTTGCAGGACACTATTTTTGGTGCGGAGGATTTGGACACATGGCTAGGTACTGCACTCCGACCATTCAGAAAAATGTGCTAAAGCAGAATCAAAATGATCGCAAGCAGCAGATCAGTAAACCGACAAGTGAGTTAAAAGTTCAGAACAGATTTGCAGTTTTGCAAGATGAAGCTGGTCCATCATACTCTGAGAAAGAACAGAAGCCTCAATCCATGCCGAGTATGAAAGAAAAAGTATGGACTAGGAAGAAGAAAACTGAGAAGGCCGTTGTTGCTGAAATTGCCCTTAAAGCATCAGATCGTTCTGGTGTTTGGATCCTTGACAGTGGTTGCACATCCCACATGACGGGTAATAAGGATCTGGTTACAGGCATAAAATATGACAAAGAAGGAGTTGTCAAGTTTGGAAATGATGAAGGCCTGAAGATTGTTGGCTCAGGAAAAGCCAAGTTTGGGGGCAAAGAAATGAGACATGCTGATGTCTTGGTGGTAGAGGGTCTCAGTCATAATTTTCTTAGCGTCAGTCAACTATGTGACTCTAGGCACTCTATACTATTTACCAAGAAGATGGGTATTGTTAAAGGAAAAGATGGAATAGTCATTCTTCAGGTAAAACGAACAAAGGGGAATCTTTACCTGGTAGGTGGGGAAGAAGATTCATGCCTTTTATCCAGAGAAGAAGAAAATCAGTTGTGGCATAAGCGACTTGGTCATCTATGTCAACCACCTATGGAAGATCTGGTAAAGTGTGATGCTGCTAGAGACCTTCCCAAACTATCACGTGATCGCACTCATACGTGTGATGCTTGTCAACAAGGGAAGATCATCAGGAAGACATACAGGCTAAAGGAACAAAAAGCAACTCGAGTGCTCGAATTGGTGCATGCTGATGTATGTGGACCTATCTTACCACGAGCTATAGATGGGAAAAGGTACTATATTCTTTTCATTGATGACTACAGCAGAATGGCCTGGGTATTCATCATTACCCATAAGACAGAGGTGTTCAGTTGCATAAAGCAGTACAGGAGGGAATCAGAAAAGATGCTTGGGAAGAAAATTCTGAAGTTTCGTACTGATAACCGTACAGAATTTACAAACAGTCAGGTTGAAAACTATCTCGAGAAACATGGGATAAGGCATCAAGTTTTATCAGTGAGAACTCCCCAACAGAATGGAGTAGTAGAAAGGAGGAATCAGATCATTAACAACATGGCCAGAACAATGCTTATTGATAAGGACCTACCAGAGAAATTTTGGAAGGAAGCAGTTTTGACATCGGTCTATGTTTCAAACAGGTCCCTGTTATGTCCGAAGCAAGGGAAGACTCCGTATGAACTGTGGTACGGAAAGAATCCAACGTTGAAATACTTTCGAATCTTTGGAAGTAAGTGTTTCATTCTCAACAAAGAACATCATAGGAAGTTTGAGGCACGAGGAGATGAAGGGATATTCCTCGGCTATTCAGGGAAAAGCAAAGCATATAAATGCTTCAACAAGAGGCTGGGAAAAATTGTTGAGAGTAATGATGTCACTATAGTCGAAAATGAACAGACTGCTCAACGACCCAGTGAACAGTTCCTGGATGAAAGTGATGATGAGATAAGAAACCCAGGGGGAGCAGAAGTGGCAGAAGCTGACTCAGAAGAAGATACTGATGATGAAGAGGAAAGTGTCAAGTCGGTGTCTGCGAGGAAGCCAAAGAGTCGAGCTGAGATTGATAGGCAGAATATCATTGGTGATCAAACAGCTCCAGTTCAGACTCGAAGAATGAAATCATCACAGCAAGCATCGTTTTTGTCTCAAGTGGAGCCGAAATGTTTTTCTGATGCAGCTGAAGATGAAAACTGGGTTCAGGCCATGAACGAAGAGCTTGATCAGATTGAGAAGAACCAGACATGGGAGATTGTTTCGAGGCCAGCGGACAAGAATGTCATTGGGACCAAATGGGTCTATCACAACAAGATGAATGAAGATGGCACAGTGATTCGGAACAAAGCACGTCTAGTGTGCAAGGGGTACTCCCAAATCGAGGGAATTGATGTTGATGAGACATTTGCACCGGTTGCAAGGCTGGAGACAATAAGATTATTCCTAGCCATCGCAGTGCAAAGTAAGTTCAAAGTGTTCCAGATGGATGTCAAATCCGCATTCTTGAATGGGGTTCTGGAAGAGGAGGTGTATATTGAGCAGCCAGATGGTTTTCTCATTCATGAGGATGAGAACAAAGTTTGCAGGCTGAAGAAGGCATTGTATGGGCTGAAACAAGCACCAAAGGCATGGTACTCAAGGCTTGATCAGTACTTGAAGAAGCTTGGTTTTCAGCGTGGAGGAGTTGATCACAATCTCTATTTCAGCAATGACAGTAATCAAAGGATGATGGTGCTAGTGTATGTCGATGACATAATTTTTGGCGGATCAGATGAAGCTCAGTGCAGACAGTTTTCCGAATTCATGAAAAATGAGTTTGAAATGTCAATGATTGGAGAGCTAATGTTTTTCCTTGGTCTACAGGTGACACAAGGAAGGAATGGAACTTTCATTTCTCAATCCAAATATGCCAAGGAAGTTCTAAGAAGGTTTGGAATGGATAATTCCAAGGAAATGAAGACTCCGGTTGCTACCCGGATGAAATTATCAAAAGATGAGGATGGCAAGGCAGTTAATGTCACAGAATACAGGCAAATCATTGGATGTCTGTTGTACTTAACCGCAACAAGGCCTGATATTGTTTTCGCCACATGCCAAGCAGCGAGATATCAGAGTAATCCCAAGGAAAGTCACATGCTTGCAGTGAAAAGAATACTTCGGTATATCAAGGGCACGGTGGACTTCGGTTTGACATACAACGACAAATCTCAGACAGAGTTATTGGGATATACTGATGCAGACTGGGCCGGTTCAGCAGATGATAGAAAATCAACGTCAGGTGGTGCATTCTATCTTGGTGGATTGTGTATTTCTTGGCTAAGCAAGAAACAAGATTGCATTTCATTGAGCACCACAGAAGCTGAGTATATAGCGGCCACTCAAGCATGCACACAGTTATTGTGGATGAAGCAGCAACTTGAAGATATGGGAGTTGAAGTGAAGTCTCCGATCGGAATCTAGTGTGACAACTCAAGTGCTATAAATCTTAGCAAAAATCCTGTCCGTCATTCCAGGACAAAGCACATTGAGATCAAGTATCATTTCATCAAGGAGAAGGTTGAGCAGGGCATCGTGAAGTTGGAGTATGTGCCTACAGAGCTACAGGTTGCAGACATTCTGACAAAGGCCTTACCCAAGGAAGCTTTTGAGAGGCATCGACTAGCTCTGGGAGTTCAGTCGATTCCCCGCACTTGAAATAGTGTGGACGCGGGACCACCCCCTCTCCCCGAGGTATGCTGTGTTTTCCCTACTATGCTAATGTGTTTTCTACTATGTTACAGACTACAAAGGCGTGACCTTTGGGTTCTTTGAAAAAGGGGGAGAAAATAGTGGTTGTTCAAGGGGGAGACAGTGCGGAGATTTGATAAATCATGAATGATATGGGGAGACGCTGACAGGTGGAGCATCCAGATAGGGGGAGTTGAAGCTAGTTGAACGTGCTTAGCCAGAGCTTAGCTTGGACAACACAGGAAATATGGATAAAGAGGTGTTGAAGCTGTGAGCAGAAAGGGGGAGCGTATTAAATCCGACGATGCTAGAAGTGATCGATCAAATAATAGATATCACGACAGCTGAGGATCGTGATAAAAGCAGAAGCGTGGTGTTGGACAGTGTTTGGTGTCAACAGTGGATGTCAGAGATAAAGTGATTCATTGATGAACTTTTCATTTACTCTTGTTTCTCATGCCGAGCATTGCTCATGTGGGCTTAGAGTATGTGTTGAGTAAATCCTTGGTCGCTATCAGAATCTCAATGAGGCGAATGGAGGCTGAAGAATCAATTATGTCTCTTTGTTTGGAAGAGTTGTCAACAAACCCAAAGGGGGAGATTGTTGGGCAAAAATCCCTCAAGGTATCATTGAAGCCTTTTTGAGGTGATTGTGTTTGTTGACAAAGTGGATATCTGAGTTGTGATTGTTGACAAAGAGGATTTCATGATGGAATGTCGAGTTCAAGAGCTGAGGTCAACGATCCATGTTTGATTCAAGAACGTCGATAAAAGGAATGGAAGATCTGGAGGCGGTACAAAAGAACAGATACAAGGTGACGCCGTTTTCCAGTGTTTGCCAAATTTTTGGGCCTGAAAATCGGCAAATGAAGAAAAGTGTTTTTGGCAAAGGGACTTGCGCGCCGTGGACTTGGAGTATAGGAAACTTGCGCGCCATATGTTTTTCAAGATCATAAGATCAAAATATGGCTAAGGAAATAGGTTCGCGCAAGTTTGGGAGTTGGTCGCGCAAGTGTCTAAAAGGAGAGAAGACTTGCGCGCCGCGATTGGGTCGCGCAGGTGACTTGCGCGCCGTCGCGCAGGGTGGTCAGATTGCCTATAAATACCGGACCACCCCTCCTCATTTCCCACCGGAGTTCAAGAAGAGAGCTCCCATCGCGCAGGTGTGGTGGTCGCGCAAGTGGTGTGTGTGGTCGCGCAGGTGGGACTTGCGCACCAGTGGTTGAAGTTGTGCGCCGGTGTTAGAAGTTGCGCGCCGGTTTGCAGTTGCGTGCCAATAGTGGTTTGGGCGTAAAGGGAAGAGAGTCGCACAAGTTTGGAGTTGAGGAAGATTGTGTTGCGCAAGTGTCAGAGGAGGACTTGCGCGCCCGTTGTGACTTGCGCGCCGATACTTGCGCGCCGAGGTTGACTTGCGCGCCAAGTAAGGTTTTGTTCCCGCAGTGATTTTCAGACTGTGTGGAAGCTGGAAGTTTGCCCGATACCTTCGGTGCAAAGAGATATTCATCAACAGGTGAAAGTTAAACTTCAACAGAGCATCTACATACAAGAGAAGATGGATTCTTTCATGAAAATGAAGAGACCTATAGGTCTATAAACTGTGAGTGGATTCCATCCAAGAGCAGTGAGCTCAGGAAGAGGAAGAAGGTGATCCTCTCCACCGGCAGTGAGCCAGAGAGAGAGAAACAGGGAGTGACCCTTGGGAAAGCAGTGAGCTGACCCTAAACATTGTAAAGGCAGTGAGCCTGGGCATATAAGTGATCTAGCCCGAACCTTGTAATCCACAGCTAGTGAAGATTAGTGGAATTTGGTACGACCGGCAACCTGTCGGCGTATGCTCCTTGGACGTAGCCCTTAGCGGTGAACCAAGTAAAATTACTGTGTCCTGTGCTTGCTTTACATTCTGTTTATATCGTGCAGCAGGGAAAAGAGAGAAGAGTGTTTTGCTTAACAACGAAACAAGATCAGAACGGGCATTAATTTTTAATTAGTCATACCCTGATTCACCCCCCCTCTCAGGGTATCCAGCCTAGTGGACCTAACAACTTGTTTATCTTTATTTCTAAAATTCAATACTCTCACACTAAGAACATTGACTTGATAACCCATTTTCTTTGAGATTTCATTCGAAAAGATTATATCATTCAATAAATTCTTTGAAAAAAACATCAAATTACTAATATCTTCACTAAAATCCTTCCTATTGATCTCCTTGAATTCATAAAATGTTATTTTTGTGTGGTTATATTATAATACATAACTCTTAAAATTTTCACACTTGATAAGTTTTTCATTTTTAATTTTTTTTCAAAATTGTTTTCCCAAATAGATTTGAAAATTAATTTTAATTTTTTTTGAAAAATTTTCATCATTTTGGAAAGTAGAGTGAGTATGATACTCCAAGAAAAAAATTATTTTATATATAAAAACAAGTGGTTGTGGTTCTATTCTAGATCCTACTTAAGATTTATCTATAAAATAGTTTATTGGGGTTTTAACCCCCTCTCGATTCATAGGCATGGTGAGTGGTCCTTACAACACACCTATTTTGAAACTCCTGGGCATTTTTCTATGGATTATTAATACAAAATTTTCTTACAATAATAATGGAATGATTGAATTATTTTTATTCTAAGTCTTATATTTATTTATTTCAATATTGTTTAATAGTTATGATCCATTTAAATCTCCTAATACTTTAATTTATGGGGATATAATTCTATCAATACTGAAATGATACTTGAAGAGACTTTTTTTCTTTTAAAAATTAATTTATAAAATTAATATTTTTTTTCAAGAAAATATATTTACCTTTTTTAAAAATCTTTTTTTTCAATTATTTCTAAAGTTTTTTCAATTTTTTTTTCCAAAACCATTTTTTCCTTCTCAAAATATCATTTTATGATGATAATGGTAGTTCTATATTTTATATCTTTATTACTATACCCCATGTATAACTATATTTTTATAATCTAAAAGGGAGAAGAATATCTAGTTTTATGATTAAAATATCTATTTTATCTATTCTCTCAAAGGGGAAGTTTATTGGTTACAAGATAAGTGTTTTTAAGGAATTTTTTTTGAAAATAAAATCTTAGTATCATGGTAAACTTTTTACTTTTTTACTTGTTATAATTTAATTATCATTGAATTGTTTTTGGTCACAAAAAATGAGGATATTGTTGTTTTTCTCACTGATATTTTATTTTAATGATCACAAAAAATATTAAAGTGTTTAGTATTTTCTATTAAGTGGTGTAAATATATATTTATGTTATCATGAAAAAACTCATAGAAGAGTATTTAAAGTCATATTAGACTCCTTGAATAAGGACTATGATGCATCACATAACCCCATGCTATATAACAAGTGATACGATGTTTCCATAAGAACCATGCCATAAAAGTGATGGGAATACAAAAATCTTGAATGATACTTACACAACTCCACCCTCATGGGAATAAAATTATGAATCCTTATATATTTCAGTTGTAATTTTACCCATTGCAAGGAATTTTTAGGTTACCCTTTCTGTAGAACAAGGATTACAACCCAACCCATAGGACTACACAATATCCTAGCTCGGTGAAACCGCATTATATGTTTTACAGTGAAAATTATGTTGGCCACATTCAAATAAAAAGTTATTTTCCTATAAACTCATTATTATTTATACCAAAATATATTTCCTATGACATGATCTTTGTTTTCTGGGGTAACCCATAATGTTTCTGACAGGCTATTACACAATGCCCATATTTTTTTACATATCCATAAAATGGTCCTATGTGACTCCACACCACATTATCATTTCTTATGATACAAATCCCTTATCCATATCATAGAATATTAAAACACACCAAAAAATGGTCCTCCTACCCCATTATTTTATTTTGGTCAAGATATATTGAACTTGGATATATTCGAAATTAAAATCCTTTCATTATTCTATAACATTTTCAAAGGATTTGAAGGATATAAATAGAGACTCTTAGTAGCCTTGGAATCATACCTTGAAAATAATTCTCCAATACCAACATGAATGAATCCACAAATCTATCTAAAGTGAACTCTTATTTCTAAGTCTTCATTATCTTTCTTGAGTGTGAAAAAATTTCAATATCTAATCACTATCTTCTATTATTCATATTCTCCCCTAGTGTTCATCATACTCCTTAGTAGAAATGTGACAAAGATTTAAAGATATTTCTTCCAGACAATGTTCTCTCTTCCCATTTCATATATTTTCAGTGATTATTACCATTAATGTAAGGGACTGTGATTTTATTTCCATTTACTTTAAAAAAGAAAGGGAATATTTCTTCTCGAGGTTTATATATTCATCATTAAATAACTAGTGTATATTATATATGGTTTCTTTATATAACCTAAAAATGAAGGAATAGTTTTTTTATTGGACACCGTTAAAGCCCAGAGTCTAATAAATTAAATCCTTGAATGATTGAGGTTGGATAAGTAGGGTTAAATTTGAGTACCATTTTCGAAATTCCATACCAAATATGTTATCTCATTTAATTTCATCATTTTTAATTATTTATCACTTTTAATCAATAATTTATTAGTTTATTTAGTCCATAAAATAATTCTTAACTCTTTTATTTTCAAATATACCATTCTATATTTCTTTTTCTTTAAATTATATTGCTGTGATTTCAAATTTTTATTCTTTTATTTATTCAAAAGTTTTTAATTTATTCATTATTTTATAAATATTTTTTAAAATTGGATTACTTTTAAATATTTTTTTAATGGTCAATTCACCCCCTCTTCGTATTTTACCCTTATATGACCTACATGATATATGAGTAGTTCTTAAATACTTTCAAAGGAATTCATATTCCATAACATGTGTTATTCGTAATGTAATTAAATAGTTTTTATGAAAAATTTAATATCATAACCTAAATTAAAGAATAATTACATGAAAAATAGTAAAATATATAAATTAAAATATTAAACCATCTTAATTTTATCTTTTTATAGATGATATTCCTTTTTCAATAATGGTTCAATAACAAGTTTGAAAGAAAATGTAATTTTTTTTAGAAAAAATTAATAAATATTAAAGTTAAAATTTTAAAAATAGATAAATTAAAAAATTAGATATATTTGAAAATCTGGTAAGTTTATAATTTTGATAATTTTTAAAATCAGATGATTTGGAAAATTAGATAATATTGAAAATAAAATAAGTTGGAAAATCATAGAAGTTTGAAAAATTTATCCCTCTTTTTGATTGAGGATTTTTTAATGTAAATAGATTGGTAAAATAGGAAGTGGATTCAAGATCACTTGAGGTTGATCATTACCAACATCTATTTAGTAAATTAAAATCTATTCGAAGTAAGAGGTTTTAGAAAAATATAAGTAGGTTGATTTTCCATTCTGATAACATCGGCGAAATATCTCCTTTTTTGTGTGATCTACAAGTAAATGGTGTTTTTATACCTCTATTCATTGATCGTGAGTGGTTTTCTGGATTTATAGCTAAGTAATTAGATCTATTATTATCTTATAGAATATTTTTTTTAGTAAAAATAACACTAAAATCCATAAGGGTGTGTCGTATCCACAACACTTGAGCACGACAACTTCCAACTACTATATATTCGACTACAACAATGGAAAGTGATACAAAATATTGTCTCTTGCTAGACCAAGAAACTAAATATTATTTTAAGAAATGACATTTTCTAGAAGTATATTTTTTATATAACCCACATCCTTCAATGTTATCATCTGAGTAAATTTTTTAAACAAAATAATTTCTAGAAGAATAGAATAACCCATGTTATAAAGTACATTTATGTTTTATGAAATTGAATTTTCTGACTTTAAAATGAGATTATTTTATATTAGGTTGAAATATTTCACATAAAAAATACTAAAAATATTGTTTATAGTTAAATTCAAATAAGATATAGTAAACTTATTGCCACAATTTTATAAAATTTATGATATTCCAATTTACGAGTTTCATACAGATCAAGTTTGATAAAAGTTAAAACAAGAGTATTAATGTTTTATGCATTGTAAAAACTAAAATATTGAAGTAAAATATTAATATATTTATGTTTAATTAAAATATTTTCTTCATGTTTTTGAAAATATAGAAACCAAGGAAAAATTTATGTTCTCCCCTATTCTATTTTCGAACACATTTTTCATAAGTTTAGAAAATCTCTCAAAATAAGATTTTATGTTTGAAAATAATAATATCACCAATTTACACAAAAATATGAATGGTGTCTTTGAAAATTTTATTTAGAAAAACCTTTGGATTAGAACTTCTTTAAAAAAATTATTTTAGAGAAAATATCTAGTAAGTCTTTCATTCCAATATCTAGGGGATTGTTTTAGACCATAGAGAGATTTAATATGTTTAAATACATTGATTTAAAATTTAGTATCATCAAAAATAGAAGTATGTTTTATATAAACTTCCTATTTTACATAAACATTAAGAAATCAACATTTCACATCTATTTGAAACGAATTAATGTTTAGATTAACTGTGAAGGATAATATGATCTAGATATATTTTAATCTAGCTATGGCTGAACAATTTTCACCATAATATATTCTTTCATCTATATAATAACCCTTATAAAAAAGTATTGTTTTATTTAAAATAATTATTCTTTTTCATTAAACTTTTTTATAAAAACTCATTTTACCATAATTATAGGTTTATCTATAGGACATCTAATAAAGTTCCAAACCTGGTTTGATTCAAATTGATTAAACTATCCTTGAATAGACCTTATCCAAATTTCATCACAAAAATAATAGTCTACTAATTTGGGATCAAAATTTAATTGGAAAGAATGATGCTCACAATGATTTATTAGGGTGATTTTTAGTTTTAATTAGTATATTTGTTTCTCTAATAATATTATTAGAAGGATGATTCATTAAGATCAAATAATTTTTAGGTAATGTGGTAAGAGAATATTCAACTAATGAATGTTTATATTCTATTAAAGTAGTTTATAAATATTGAAAATAATAAGGAATTAATTATGAAGGATTTACAATCAATAGTTTTAGATTATCTTCCACAATGAATATAGAATAATTTTTAAAAAATCATTAGTATTTAAAATTTTTATGGTTTTATAAAAATAAAGGATCAGATTCATTAAACATTACATGAACCTTTTTTATCAATAATATTAGTTTTCTTGTTAAAAACTCTATAATCCTTAATTTTTTTGGAATAATGAATAAAAATTCATTCATCAGTTTTGGAATCAAATTTACATAACTGATAATTTGTGTTTAAGATAAATAATTTACATAAAAAACTCTGATTTAATAAGGTTTTGAATTTATTATAATCCAAAATTCATAATAAGTTTTATTTAGAAAATTTATAAGTAAAACATGATTTATAGTATAATAAGAAGAACTCATAGCCTGAGCCTAAAAATTTGTAGGAACAACATACTCACTTAGAAAAGTTTGTGTAATTCCTTAATGAATTCTATTTATTCTTTCAACTATGCTATTGTTTATATACAATTATTAGTGAAGAAAAATTATGATTATTACCTTATCTACTACAAAAAGTTTCATAAAAAAAATTAACAAAATCAAAAATCATGATCAATATAGATAATAATAAAGGTGATTTTATTATTTTTAACAGAATAAAAAAACTATACAATAATTAAAAGGTTTATATTTTCATTTGAGAAAATACACCCATATAACTAGTTTAGTCGTCAACAAGGACATAAAATAAGTATTTTTCTAAAATACTTATAGTTTGTGTAGGACCATGTAGATCCATGTAAACCAAATTTAAGGATTATGTAGTTAAGAATGAACTTTAGATTTAAATATTTACATATATTTATTACCAAATTGAAAAGACTCATAGACTCTAGTTGATTTGAACTTAAGTTCTAGTATATCCCTAACACATCCCTTTATAAAAATTTTAGTTAATTTACAGAAGTTACAGTGTCCTAATCTCCCCTAACATAGCCAAGATAAGTCTTCAGTTTCATTTAAACACGCCAAATTTCGATTAATTAATTCTTATAAGTTATGTTTGTAAAATTTTTAATACCCATAAATAGATATAATGAAATTACCTTCTAAACTTTGAATGGTACATTTTTCATTCATGAAGTTAAAAATATATCCCTCATCACATACCTAACATATGATGATATGGTTGTGATTATATCATATAACATATAAAACATATGAAATAATAATTTTTAAGTGAAAAGAAACATTTCTGATTCTAATGATTTCACCTAGTGCGTTGTCTATAAAATTAAATTTTCCTCATTTGAATTTATTGAAGTTTCATAAGTTTGACTTGTCTTTAGTCATATGTTGAGAATAAACACTTTACATTTACTGTAGTTTTTTATTGCTGGTACATATAAATATTTTCTTGAAAAAGTTTAAATTATGCTCTTGGTAACCAATCATGTTGGGGTTTAATTTTTTAGCAAATTAAATTTTTGGAACCCTCATCTATCAAACACTTTTGTGTTGTCCATCTTCTAATTCTTCTGAAATAAATTATTTGTAAAAACAAAAATACTATACTATATTTAGAGAATAATATATAATCCAATGACCTATTCTTTTATATTTAGTACAAAAGGTGTAATTTTAAAAAATGAATAGTTTAATTGAAAATAATATTTTTCAGAACAAAATATTATTCCACATGATGTTCTAGAGTTTCTTATTTTCTAATATAATTTAAAAAAATATTCTTTACTTGAAGTAGAGTTAGATATAAGTTTCAAAGAAAATTCAGATTTAAGTTGAAAAATTAAATTCTGATTGTCATTATCAGATTTATGATCAACTAAATTCTGGTCAAATATATTTCAATCAACCAGATTCTGATTAACTATATTCTGGTCAACCAATTTTTTTTCAACTAAATTTTGATAAACCAAATTTGAATCAACTATTTATTGATCAAGTAATTTTCAATAAAAAATTGGTTTCTTAATATAATTTATTTGAAAATTTTGAAGTTAACTTTGAAATTAATTTATTAGATTTAATAACTTTTTCTTTAGAAATCACATATGTTATTTTCAATTTATTATTTTCTTGATTCATATGAGTTACATATCTAGCCATTTTATCCATTGAAGGTAATGTTTCTTCATATTTTGATGAATCAACTTTTTTAACTATAGATAGATCATCCTTTTAATCTTTCAATGAAGTCGAATAATACTCTTCAGTATTATATATAAATTTAGAATTAGGGATTAAATTTGGGAAATATTCTATG
Source organism: Viscum album (assembly GCA_963277665.1). Lineage (NCBI taxonomy): Eukaryota > Viridiplantae > Streptophyta > Magnoliopsida > Santalales > Viscaceae > Viscum > Viscum album. Next base: position 1,446,247,464 of record OY728132.1, on the reverse strand, counting down.
GTTACCTTAACCATGAATAATTTCTCATTCATTGTAACATTTCAATAGAAAAAACTATTTTCCAGCCCTTTATTGAACTATCCTTCGATGAACTTTCTGAAGAAGTGTCACTTTCACTAGTATTCAAGTATCTAAAGCTTTAAAGTTTTTCTTTCCCATTATTTTATAATACTTTATTAGTTTTATATTTTTCCTCATTAATTTAGGAATATTAGGATTTATATAAGCTTTATTTATAAATTCATAATATATAGCTTGTGAAGAATATTTCTTGTATTTATAGTCATTATTTTCTTTCTGATCTATATTTTAGTTGTTTAAATTTCTAAAAAGTTTGTTCACCCTCTTTATAATTTTAGAAAGTTCACTATTTCTTCCATCTAAATCAATTAGATCTAAATTAAAAAAAATTCTCTTTGAAAAAAGATATTTTGAATTGTTAGCAAAACTATTAGAAGTACTTGAATTAGGATTACCTGAAGTAAAATAAAATTCAACTCCATTATTCATTTTCCCTATTTCAGAATCAAATTTTAGTCTGATCTCATATTGATTTAATTTTCCAATTATGTCATACATAATTAACTTTGTTAATTTTTTTTATCTTCTTTAACTATCCTCTTAGAATCCCATTCCTTTGGAATAATATCAATAATGTTTTCAATGAGTTGATCTTTTGATAACTATTTTCACCTAAGGATTGTAAACTATTGAATATTTTCATATGTTATGGAACCATGTATATATTTTATAAATTAAAATTCCTTTTTTAATTTCTCAAAAAGTAATTATCTCAAGATTTTTATGTGATATTTTTCTAAAATAATTGATTTTCATGTGCATAGTAATTTTTTTTATTAATATTGTAAATTTTATGAAAATATTTTAGTATATGAATAAATTGAATGTTTTTGAAACATTTTCCCTATATAATTATAAATTAAAATAAATAATTTTAAAATAAAATTTTGAATTTATAAATGAATACCTAATATTTGAAAAATTTGTGTTGCGTTTTAATGAAAACCATCATTACTACAAAACACTATATATACAATGCTAAACTTTATCAATGCTGGAAAAAATCATTGATAAAGATGTCCCTTATCAATGTTAAAAATAGTTTAGGTAAAGAGTCCCTTTTATCATTCAAAAAAAAAGTTCTGAAAAAGATACCCTTTATCAGCACTTTTTTTAGCACTGATAAATGACACACTTTATCAATGATTTATTTTTAGCACTAATATAACTGATAAAGGGTATCATTTATCAGTCCTGATAAAGTTCAGGATCACCTAACAAGTCCAACATTAAAACGATACATGGGAGGATGCTTCTTTATATATCATTCTATCACATCCATTACTCAGAAGCCTTATTTGGGGATGAACTCCAATATACACTATAAAAATTTGTATTGGCCCACCATAGGCCCACTCAAGCCTTTTCCAACCCTATGTTTAACCCAGGTCTTCACCAAAATTCATATTCGGGTCCTACAGGACCCATCCCTGTGCATCAAATTTTTTTTTACAAACCAATAAAAAAAATACTCGTATTAAAAAAATAAAGAACTGAAATAATTAAACAAATAAAAATTAAAAATGAATAAATTAAGATAATATTATTTTTATTTAATTTAAAAAATATTAATAAATTTAACACACACATATATAAATTATAAATATTAATAAATATTATATATTAAAATAAATATTTATAAAATGAAAAAAATGAAATTATTAAACAAATAAAAATTTTAAAAGAGTAAATTTAAAAAATGTTTACAATTTTATTTATTATATATTCTTTGGCAAATACAAATAAATTTAATATACATATATGTAAATTATAAATATTAATAAATATTATATATTTTTAATGTCCTGGTTTGTTGGAGCATGTCGAAATCTTCACCCGTTTTGAATTTCTAGTGTTTGGTGGTCACACCAACTATTTCCTTGATCTTCGTAACTTAATTATGGAGTTGTTTTGACCCAAGAACGTATTTTAGGTGTGTTATATATTTGATGGATAACTTAACTATTCTGGAAAGCATTGGAGGAAGGTTGGAGGGACTGGGTTTCTGAAATTAGCTGCTGCAAGTTTTACACCTCAAGTAAATAATTTACAGAGTGTGTAATGTTTTTGTGCGGTGAATCCCAGTGGGTTCACGATGCGAAAGGCTAAGGGTATCTAGCCTCGAAATATACAATGTGTAACTAGGTTAAACTTCATGTTCCTAATACACGAACTATAAAACTTACATGCTATGTAAGTTGTGGGAAATGTTTTAAAAAAAATCAATAGTGTGCTCAACCCCCTCTTTTATTTTTCCTCCACCACAGACAAAGGGGTAAACTCTTGGGAGATCTCACTCCTCCCCCATCCCATAAAAGGTTCTTGATATCTCAACCATCCAAGCTATGATATTCAATCCATTGGTGGCTAAAAATTCATCTGAATAAGGCTTTTGATCTGCTATCCTCTTTTATTCTTTTCTCTCACCATACTGTGTGCCAAATATGTGCGAGTCTTTTTACTCTATTTTCTCTGTGTTTATCTAAAAATATGATTTCATTGAATTCAGATTAAGTAAGTGGACTATATCAGACGAGTGAACATCTACCGGTATGCGGTAGGTGGTTCTTAACTTTCTACATGATATGTTGAGTGTTTTGAGGGTTCCCACTATTGGTGTTCCATTAGATAGTTTGAGCAAGGCCCTAATTAATTAAAACCTTGACCTTAAATTAATTATGAGACCTTATGGATGCCTCTAAGAATTCTCTATCCATTTATTCCATGACTATGCCTATTATGGGGCTTGATACCACATGATAAGTCTAGGTTGGGTGTTTGTTTTAATTAATTTTATTTTTTTAATTTATTTATATTGAATTCCCAAGTTTCATAGGAATGTGATGGGATTGGCCTGAGGATGAATATGGTGTTAAATATATGGAAGGGGCGACATGGTTCATCAAGATGGGCTCGGACCGAGGCATATGGGGTGATGGTTCATCACTAGGTTGGGTGACATGGTTGTCGGCTTGAGGTGATGATGTCTTTAGGTTACAAGCATGGATCATGTGATATTTTATAGTGATAACCATCAGGATGAGTGACAAGGTCATAGGGAAATAAGGGGTCTGGATGATCTGGATTAGTTAATTTGATTGAAATTTTTGATTACCATGATTGGAAGACGTTCCATTGAATTCATGTGCATAAAGATAGGACTCATATGATGAGGTGGTGTTGACCAATCATGTGGGTAGAAGCCTTAGTTTGTTGTAGCTTAGGGTGGTGTTGACCACCAGTTTGGTCGGAGGTTCTTACCATAGAAATCCATGGTGATAGTAATGAGCCATCGATTGACAGTGTTGAGACATTCTGTTGGGGGATGAGGGTCACCATATTTGAGGTTGTTGGTATGTGACTATGTGGGAGGATGGATATCACCATTCCATAGGATGTTAGGTTTGAGCCAATGGTTCTATTATTTGGAGGGTAGATATTGTTGTGCCTTAGATGTCATGCTTTGAGTCGATGAGGCCTCTTCTGAGCTGAGGCATGTGGGACCATGTAGTGGATTGGGCATGCCTTTAGGACATCAGTTGTCACACCTGTTGTTTCTAATTTATTTATTTTATTTGTGTCAGGTAGTTCGGGTCAAAAACTGACTTAAGATTTCAAGTTATCTGTGTTTTGGTTGTTTGCATCCAGCGTAATGTGGTCGAAGCTGCGCGGCCTCGTTTGGGTCACCGCGCGGCCCCGCCCGGTTCACCACACACCTTGATGATGTTTAATTAATGAAATAAAATGAATCAACATTTGTTTTAATAATAATATTCATAATAATGTCAATTGAGATTATTATTATTATTTCTATTTTAGTTTATTACAATTATTATTGTTTCGTTAATTTTATTATTATTGTTATTATTATCTTAGCTAATATAATTATTTATTTTATTTTAGTGTTATAAAATGAGTCATATTATTTTTATCCTCATTCTTTTTCCACCTTATTATTTATATATTTTTATCCTCATTCTTTTTCCACCTTATTATTTATATTATTACTATTTTATTTATTATTTTTTTCCCTTCTTTTATTTTGTTTGCTTGTTTTTTTTATTGTTTTTTTAATCCCTTTAGGGTTTCGGGTCTCTCCCCTCACCCTCTCTCCCGTCGCCCCTTTCCCCCCTGGTGCGCCGCACCCCTTCTTTTTTTCTTTCTTTTATTTTTATTTTTTCTTTTTCCTTTCCTTCTCCCCCACATTTTTATTCTCTCCGTCTTCTTCCTCCGCCTATCCAGCCGCCCCCCCTTCCTCATCCTCCCGCTCCTGCGCCTCGGGTTGCACTCGCAATGGACCAGCCGCACCAGACTCACCTCCGCCTTGGGCCGCCCCTGCTGCGCCGCTCCCACACCCCTCTCGCCACCGCACCTCACTGCCCACCCGCACTGTCGTACCTCCCTTCTCACCCGCACCTCCCCTTCTTCTCCCCTTCTTCTTCTTCTCCTTCTTTTTTTTCCTCCTCTGTTTTGCTGGACATCACTGCAGCGCCCCTCCCTATTCTCCACGCCCTCCCAGCAGACCGTCGGACCGCGTCGGCCACGCCTCCTTCCTCCTCCGACTCCACTGCTCCCCTGCTACACCCACGCCGAACCCACGTCGGACCAGCCCCCTCTCTGTCGTTCCCCCCCTTCTCTTCTTCTTCCTCTCTTCTTCTTCTTCTATTCTTCTTCTTCTCTTCTTCTTCTTCTCTTATTCTTCTTCTCTTCTTCTTCTTTTTTCTTTCTCCTTCCTCTACTCCGCCACATAGGTTAGTTTTATTTATTTATTTTAATTTATTCTGTTATTCAATTTTTTTAATACGTTATTAATATTTTATTATAAAATTATAGTTTATGTGATTATTATTATTATTATAGCTTGGTTATTATTAATATGTTAATATTATTATTATATCATTACTATAATTATTTTTATGTATTATTATTATTATGTCAATAACAATTTTATTATTATTATATTATTATTGTTACGATTATTACATTATTATTATGCTATTTTTATTACTATACTAATGTTATTATTATTATTATTACCATGATAATATTATTATGTTATTATTCTTATTATTATGTTATTATCATTATTATTATGATTATGTTAGTATTATTATTATTATATCATTGTATTGTTATTATTATTTTTAAAATATTATTATTATTAAGATTGCTATGATTATTATTATGTTATTATTATGTTATTGATATTAATATTATAATTTTCAAGTTATTATTGTTGTTGTTATTATTATTATTATGTTAACATCATTATTGAGCCTGTATATCGATCTGCTGTTTTAGGACCTGTTTGACGGTGCAGTGCGGTGCGACCATTACGCAATGGGAGTTTTTGCGCCATGTCGTTTTCCCATTCCTATTTGAGCTAGGTGGTTCCATGCCTTTGCATCATTTAGATAATTTAATTTGTTTATTTAGTTTAATTTTAATATGTTCTATGAATTAGTTGCATGGGCGATCTATGTTTATAATGTGTTGGCATGTTCGTTTGATGAAAATTGGGTTTCCGAAATAGTATGCGTTTGTTGTCTACATGCGTGTTGTTGTATAAATGATTTTTTGGGTTTAATAGGTTGTGAAAAAGGCGTTTTAAAATTTGTTTGACAGGTGTGAGTAATGAAAATCTCACTTTCTTTATAAATGATCATGTTTTTTTTATTTTGACCTTATTGGGGTAAGTCCAAAAAATTGTTTAATCAATTGTTTATATGGTGCAAATGTGGTTTTAGAATAATTGTGTGTGAAATTGATTTTAAAGTGGTCTTTGAACCTAAAAATATGTGTTGTTTTGGTGCAATGTTTTCAATTTGGGTTCTAGGTGATGTCTAGTTGGTGTGAAACTAGTTTTAAGGACAAATTATTAAGCAAGTGTTTTGAACGAATCCCTTCTTGTAATTGGATGTGTCTATTTGTGTCAGCCCTTGTTGTGTTATTAAAAATAATGCTTTCTAAGTTGTGTGAAATTGTTCATGTTCTTGTTTGAGTGTTTCCAAATGGGGTTTTTGCGAAATGATTAGGTAACGACAAATATATTTTTAGAAAGGTATTTTTGGCATGTGTGATTTTTCGAAATGTTGTTTGGGTGTGAAAATGGTGACTTTTGTGTGCAATATCTTGTTTGTCCTGCAATATGAGGAAGAAATATACTATGTGAATGTGAAACTTGTTTGATCACATGGGAAAAACCCTGGGTATCTAGGTGGGCAGACTAGAACTAGTGCGCTAGTGAACCGGATGGGTGTCGTCCCTGTTTCACTTAGCTGGATTGACGATTGCAACACTAACTAAACAGGATATCTGAGGGTCGTGTCCTTCTAAGCCACGTTTCACCGAGACACGAGGTTCTAGGGTCCCACTTGAGCTAGATGAACCTTAGGGGATTTACCCGTAGTGCTCTACCATCTTTGGCGTGGTGCCTTCCGTCGGCATATGGAAGACCACTAGAGTCGGTGTGTGTGTGTGTGTGAGTATGTGTGTGTGTGTGTATGAGTATATGTGTGTGTGTGTGTGAGTATGGGTGTGTGTGTGTGTGTGAGTATGTGTGTGTGTTGCCATATTGAACATTTCTCTCCCCCTTTAAAAATCGTGTTTGTTAAATGAGTTCTTTTTAATGTTTTTCTTTTAGCATTTAGCTTGTAAATGTTTTCTTTAAAAGAATTTTTAAATTAAAATTTTGAATAAACACATTAAATTGTCTTTTTGATGTTGTGGCATGGAACCTTTCTATTGGGTGTCGTCATGTTGGGCTTTTGGCTCACACCCTACATACACCTTTGGGTGTATGTAGACTTTGTTTCTGTGTATTCCAGGTTGTGACTTTGTGCTCAGGAATGGTGGTTCATGTTGCAGTTGGTCTTCTCATGCAGAATGGTGTTGATGTGGCCTCTCTTCTACAGGGAGGTTTGAGTATAAGTTTTAGTTTTTGCTGTCATCTTTTCTTTTTAGTTATTGCTTCAAGTTGTAGACTTTAAACTTGTTCATAGTTTAAAGGCACGTTTTGTTGTCTATTTCTAATTTCAGTTTATTTATCTGGTTAGTTGTTTTTCTGTCTTTTATTTCGGGTAAAATCGTTCCCATGTGTTAGTTTTGATACCCAGGCACTTGTGCCACCCTGTGGGGATCGGGAACGCCCTTCGGGCCTTGCCACGGACCGGGTCGGGAGCCGGGTCGGATGACGACCCGACCTGGTTCATGAAAAAATGGTATCATATGGAGGTTGTTTTTCTCTCTTGGGTCATTTGCTTTTGAGATAGAGTCAGAGTAGACCAAAATTAAGGTTGTCAGAACTCGACGTTCTAACTACGAGCAATGTACCTGGCCAGCACACCTCGTGGCGGGACTCGAGTTACCGAAGTATGTTGAGGCTTGTCTGAGTTTTTGGTCCTTGTGGATAATCTTGTCTAAGGGAAATGAAAAGGGTTAAGATCAGTGGTCCTAGTGAGCTCGCAAGGTCTGGAAAGCCATGTGGAGCCGAGGATGCTGTCCTAGAATACCCTCCATGGTAGTGGCGTGACTGGCGTGTGGCCGCCAACCATACGTTCCGGCCACCCGCTGACACAAGTTTTCTCTTGCGTCGTTTCTCGTTGCTTTGTTTTGGATTTGTGGAAATTCAGTTTTTAAGTAAAAATGTTTTCACATGAAGCTCTTTAAAAATGAAATGGTGTGTGATGTTTGAAAAGTGTGGGTTAGATGTTTTGGTTTTGAAAAAAAAATGGAAATGTTTGGTTTTGATCCTTGGCGCTCTCATGGACAACCATATGCATGAGTATATACAAAAAAGGAAATGGTTAATGGCATGAGCGAATGGGTGCCTGGATAGACATGAGGTGGGTGCCGGTACGGCACAAGAACATGCATGTGTTTGGCCCATGGGACACCATTGGTGTTTGTGCAACCCACCTGCTTTGCTTATTTTCAAAAAGGTTTTGTTAAAAGTGTTTGGGTGGCGTGTCCTTGTGTTTTGGAAATGTCGGATTTGATGCATTTTGAGCCGAGGATCCTTTCTGAATGATTTTTTTTCCATGATTGAATTCATATTTGTAAGTTGGTATGCAAGCGGGTAGCTAGTTTTTTTTCCTTTGAAAAGTACATTGGGGAGCCCTTGCAGTGGTTTCCCTTGTACGTTTGGTGTTCGCCTGCAGTATGTGTTGATCATTGGACATGTTTGATTTGGGTCCATGTTTTTCATCCTTGACTAGTGTACGCCACCCATAAAGTGTTGACATGTGATTAAGGTGTGGCCATGGGCAATTCGTCATTGGCCGACACTCCAGTTGATCGAAGGACTCTCTTTTTGAATTCTAGAATTGAACCCACCCCTCATTTTTACAACTAAGTGGATCCTCCCGCAGCGGGATAACAGATGTGAGGGGAGTTGAATAGAGTTTTGGTTTCCTTATGTTGTCTGAGTCGTCGGGTATGAAATTTGACATCGTTGCGCTTGAAGGTTTCCCCTGGAAATGGCGAAAGGAAATCCAGCGGGGAAGGGTGAAGGCGGTTCGAAATTTTCAATGTTGACCAGTGTCTTGGAGGGCTTTGTAGTATCTACATCGGTTGCAAGGGTCATTTTCGGCGACGTCTTGCAGTGTAAGATCTCTCTTATTGTCAAGGGTGAAGTTTGACCTCATTGATTTGAAAGTTCTATTTGGAAACGGTGAAGGAGATTCCAGTGGGAAAAAGGTGGAAGCAACCTAGAGTGGCCGGTGCTGGCCACATTCGAAATAACCTTTGGTCCTTTGTTGGTTTCGTTTAAGAAAGGGTCTACGTTAGGCCACTAGTGTGGCAGACCCAGTCACATGGGGATATTATGGTCGTCTGCAGGAATCATGTGTTGTTTAAGACTCAGTTTGAAGTCCCTCTCTGTATAGTGTTCTTCTCAACAGAAATGATCATGTTCAGGTGACGATTCATGGTGTCGTGTTCTCATTCAGTGTGACAAAGGGTGATGCGCATGCACCATTAAAACTCTTGTGTTGGTAAATGTTCAGTGTACGACCAGTTGGATGTCGTAATGTGTTGTGGTTACTGGTGTTTCCTTGGTTGTAGTGTTATTGCGTGTGACTCCAAAAGGAGAAGCTCTGTTCGGGAGTCTTCTATGCCTGACTATGAGGCAGAAGATGCTTCAAACATCAGGGCTCCAGCCATAGGCCTCGGAGTGAAGCTGCTGCGTGGTCAGGAACCCCGAGAGTGTATGAGACCCCAAAATTATTTCTGTTATCGATGTTGAAAGTAGAAGCAGTTTAAATTGTTTCTGTGGTTGTTCTGCTCTGAATGATCCATCTGGTTGCATAAGGTTTTCGTGCACATGTGGAGACGTGGTCGTCTCGTAGCCTTAGAGTCTTGGGGGTCACGTTCCACAGGATGTAACTTCCTTAGTGGCCTTCTGGGGTTTGTTGGGAAAATCAGTTTCATATTTGAATGATGCTCATCCAGGGATTTGGAGATGTTGGTCTGTCTCCAGCTGTGGTTTTGATGCCCGGTAGTTAGGCCCGACCCTCCCCGCCCCTGGTGGTGGGGTGCTTGGTCCCCGTCAGAAAATCTATAAAGTTATGTATCATTTGATTAGTTCTAATGGCGGCGAGACCCACGATGTGTCTCACACAAAGGTCTCTGGAATAAAACGGTGTTGGCCTTTCCTTAATGGTGGGGAGTCTGCCCGGACCTCCCCATGTTGGTTTTCTATTCTCGCCTTGGGCGTTGGTAGGTTCTTAATGGTGGGGAGACCCAAATTGGGTCTCACACAGATGTCTCTAGAATGAATCAGTTCTGGAATTTTCTTTAATGTCAGGGAGTCCGCTTGAACCTCCCCATGTTGGTTTTCCAATCTCATCTCAAGCTTCAGTGAGTTCTTAATGGTAGCGAGCCCTTCGGGCTTCCCCATGTTGACCTTTTGGTTCTGTTTCTAAAGACAAGTTGGCGATAGGTGATAAGAGTGCTCCTTGGACGTGTTTGGTCTTGTTTGTTAATTCCAGTCAAACGACGTGATCTTCATTCAATGGTGTTTGTTATGTTTCGTGTTGTGAAGTTGGTTCTCATGAGTGCGAGAGTTCCTTTCCTTGATTAATCAATTGGAGTTATTTCACCTCTTTGGGGCGGGCGATGCATATCAGAAGGTCTTTTATGAGTTTCTTGAGGCTGTCTTTTTAGTCACCTCCTCTGAGCACGATGTGTTTTCCTCCTTTCTCTCATTTTCATAGTGATCCTATTTAAACCTTAAGGGGATGTCGTTTCTTACTTTTGGTCTCAGCCTTAGTTGTGGCTTTCTGGGGACGGAAAGCTTTATGGTGGGGAGAATTGTCACACCTGTCGTTTCTAATTTATTTATTTTATTTGTGTCAGGTAGTTCGGGTCAAAACCTGACTTAAGATTTCAAGTTATCTGTGTTTTGGTTGTTTGCATCCAACGCAATGTGGTCGAAGCTGCGCGGCCTCGTTTGGGTCACCGCGCGGCCCCGCCCGGTTCACCACACACCTTACTGATATTTAATTAATGAAATAAAATGAATCAACATTTGTTTTAATAATAATATTCATAATAATGTCAATTGAGATTATTATTATTATTTCTATTTTAGTTTATTAGAATTATTATTGTTTCATTAATTTTATTATTATTGTTATTATTATCTTAGCTAATATAATTCTTTATTTTATTTTAGTGTTATCAAATGAGTCATATTATTTTTATCCTCATTCTTTTTCCACCTTATTATTTATATTATTACTATTTTATTTATTATTTTTTTCCCTTTTTTTATTTTGTTTGATTGTTTTTTTTATTTATTGTTTTTTTAATACCTTTAGGGTTTCAGGTCTCTCCCCTCACCCTCTCTCTCGTCGCCCCTTTTCCCCCCTGGCGCGCCGCACCCCTTCTTTTTTTTTCTTTCTTTTTTTTTTATTTTTTCTTCTTCCTTTCCTTCTCCCCCACGTTTTTATTCTCTCCGTCTTCTTCCTCCGCCTATCCAGCTGCCCCCCTTCCTCATCCTCCCGCTCCTGCGCCCCGGGTTGCACCCGCAACGGACTGACCGCACCAGACTCGCCTCTGCCTTGGGCCGCCCTGCTGCGCCGCTCCCGCACCCCTCTCGCCGTTGCACCTCACTGCTCACCCGCACTTCCGCACCTCCCTTCTCACCCGCACCTCCCCTTCTTCTCCCCTTTCTTCTTCTTCTCCTTCTTTTTTTCCTCCTCTGTTTTGCTGGACATCGCTGCAGTGCCCCTCCCTGTTCGCCACGCCCTCCCAGCAGACCGCCGGACCACGTCGGCCACGCCTCCTTCCTCCTCCGACTCCACTGCTCCCCTGCTGCACCCACACCAAACCCACGTCGGACCAGCCCCCTCTCTGCCGTGCTGCGCCCCCCTCTCCTTCTCTTCTTCTTCCTCTCTTCTTCTTCTTCTATTCTTCTTCTTCTCTTATTATTCTTCTCTTATTCTTATTCTCTTCTTCTTCTTTTTTCTTTCTCCTTCCTCTACTCCACCACATAGGTTAGTTTTATTTATTTATTTTAATTTATTCTGTTATTCAATTTTATTTAATATGTTATTAATATTTTATTATAAAATTATAGTTTATGTGATTATTATTATTATTATAGCTTGGTTATTATTAATATGTTAATATTATTATTATATCATTACTATAATTATTTTTATGTATTATTATTATTATGTCAATAACAATTTTATTATTATTATATTATTATTGTTACGATTATTACATTATTATTATGCTATTTTTATTACTATACTAATGTTATTATTATTATTATTACCATGATAATATTATTATGTTATTATTCTTATTATTATGTTATTATCATTATTATTATGATTATGTTATTATTATTATTATTATATCATTGTATTGTTATTATTATTATTAAAATATTATTATTATTAAGATTGCTATGATTATTATTTTGTTATTATTATGCTATTGATATTACTATTATCATTTTAAAGTTATTATTATTGTTGTTATTATTATTTTTATTATGTTAACATCATTTTTGAGCCTGTATATCGATCTGCTGTTTTAGGACCTGTTTGATGGTGCAGTGCGGTGCGACCATTACGCAATGGGAGTTTTTGCGCCATGTCGTTTTCCCATTCCTATTTTAGGTAGTTGGTTACATGCCTTTGCATCATTTAGATAATTTAATTTGTTTATTTAGTTTAATTTTAATATGTTCTATGAATTAGTTGCATGGGCGATCTATGTTTATAATGTATTGGCATGTTCGTTTGATGAAAATTAGGTTTCTGAAATAGTATGCGTTTTTTGTCTACATGCGGGTTGTTGTATAAATGATTTGTTGGGTTTTATAGGTTGTGAAAAAGGCGTTTTAAAATTTGTTTGACAGGTGTGCGTAATGAAAATCTCACTTTCTTTATAAATGATCATGTTTTTTTTATTTTGACCTTATTGGGGAAGTCCAAAAAATTGTTTAATCAATTGTTTATATGGTGCAAATGTGGTTTTAGAATAATTGTGTGTGAAATTTATTTTAAAGTGGTCTTTGAACCTAAAAATATGTGTTGTTTTGGTGCAATGTTTTCAATTTGGGTTCTAGGTGATGTCTAGTTAGTGTGAAACCAGTTTTAAGGACAAATTATTAAGCAAGTGTTTTGAACGACTCCCTTCTTGTAATTGGATGTGTCTATTTGTGTCATCCGTTGTTGTGTTATTAAAAATAATGCTTTCTAAGTTGTGTGAAATTGTTCATGTTCTTGTTTGAGTGTTTCCAAATGGGGTTTTTGCGAAATGTGTAGGTAACGACAAATATATTTTTAGAAAGGTATTTTTGGCGTGTGTGAGTTTTCGAAATGTTGTTTGGGTGTGAAAATGGTGACTTTTGTGTGAAATATCTTATTTGGCCTGCAATATGAGGAAGAAATATACTATGTGAATGTGAAACTTGTTTGAGCACATGGGAAAAACCCTGGGTATCTAGGTGGGCAGACTAGAACTAGTGCGCTAGTGAACTGGATGGGTGTCGTCCCTGTTTCACTTAGCTGGATTGACGATTGCAACACTAACTAAACATGATATCTGAGGGTCGTGGCCTTCTAAGACACATGTTCTGAGGGTCATGGCCTTCTAAGCCACGTTTTCTGAGGGTCGTGGCCTTCTAATCCACGTTTCACCGAGACACGAGGTTCTAGGGTCCCACTTGAGCTAGATGAACCTTAGGGGATTTACCCGTAGTGGTCTACCATCTTTGGCGTGGTGCCTTCCGTCGGCATATGGAAGACCACTAGAGTAGGTGTGTGTGTGTGTGAGTATGTGTGTGTGTGTGTGTGAGTACGTGTGTGTGTGTGTGTGAGTATGGGTGTGTGTGTGTGTGTGAGTATGTGTGTGTGTTCCCATATTGAACATTTCTCTTCCCCTTTAAAAATAATGTTTGTTAAATGAGTTTTTTTTAATGTTTTTCTTTTAGCATTTAGCTTGTAAATGTTTTCTTTAAAAGAATTTTTAAATTAAAATTTTGAATAAACACATTAAATTGTCTTTTTGATGTTATGGCATGGAACCTTTCTATTGGGTGACGTCATGTTGGGCTTTTGGCTCACACCCTACAGACACCTTTGGGTGTATGTAGACTTTGTTTCTGTGTATTCAATGTTGTGACTTCGTGCTCAGGAATGGTGGTTCATGTTGCAGTTGGTCTTCTCACGCAGAATGGTGTTGATGTGGCCTCTCTTCTGCAGGGAGGTTTGAGTATAAGTTTTAGTTTCTGATGTCGTCTTTTCTTTTTAGTTATTGTTTCAAGTTGTAGACTTTAAACTTGAACATAGTTTAAAGGCACGTTTTGTTGTCTATTTCTAATTTCAGTTTATTTATCTGGTTAGTTGTTTTTCTGTCTTTTAATTCGGGTAAAATTGTTCCCATGTGTTAGTTTTGATACCCGGGCACTTGTGCCAGCCCGTGGGGATCGGGAACGCCCTTCGGGCCTTGCCGCGGACCGGGTCGGGCGCCGGGTCGGATGACGACCCGGCCTGGTTCATAACATTAGTTGTTTCTTACTAGAATGATGTCACACCTCGACCGTAGATTTCCTTATTTTTTTTCTTTCTTGGTCCCGGTTTAAAATTTTCGAAGTTTAGTTGTGTTGGCGGTTTCGTGCCAGTGCGCGGTCATCGCATCGTTAGCGGTGACCGTGCGCTTTTCCCGGGTGACTATGTGTTCGCCCGACGTTCAAATTTTAGAATTTTATGTGGTCATTTTATTATTTATATTATTATTATTATTATATTATTATTATTATTATAAAGTTTTAATGTTATTATTATTATTTTTATAAAGTTTTATTATTATCTTTATAAAGTTTATTATTATTATTATAAAGTTTTAATATTATTATTATTATAACGTTTTATTATTATTATTATTATTATATCATTATTTATATTTTGTTGTATCATTATTTATATTATTATTATTATTATTATTATCACATATATATATATATATATATATATATGTAAAACTGAAACCCTAATCCCCCCCTAACCTACCAAGCTGCCACCCTCTCCCCTCTCCCCTCTCTCTCCCTCATTTTTCTTTCCCCCCTTTTTCTAGTTTGGCCGGACCGCGGCCCCTCCGACGCGTTCCCCTCCTGCCCGCCGCCGTCCGGTTTCCGCTCAGCCCCAGGCATGCCACCGCGCGGCCCTAGACCTCGCCGCTGCCCGCACCCGGCTCCCCCAGGCTGCATGCGCTCACCCGGCCTGCCTGGGTGTGTATTTGAAATTAATGGTTTGACCTTGTTTTCTAAATTGGTTTTAAAGGGGAAATGGTTTTGGAAAGTTTTTGGTTTGAAGGTGGATTGGTTTTGAAAAGTAGTCTTGAAAGGGGGTGGTTTTAAAGTCTAAAATAAAAAGGGGATTTTAAAAAGGGGACTTTATTTTGGGTTGTGTTTGTGTTTGTTTGGTCTTTGTGCCGACTGTTTTTGATAAAGGCGATTTTATTGATGTTGCTTCGATTTGATTTTGGTCTTGGCCTTGTGTTTTATATGTCGCTCAGGAAATGCCACCCAGAAAGGTCTCTAAGGATTCGGATAAGTCATGCCCAGTTTTTGGTCCTCTTCAGACTTTTCCTATTCTCCATGGTGATCAAGGTCCGTTAGAGGCAGTGAAATTGCTCGAGGGAGTGGAGAATGTCTTTAGAACGTTGGGAACTCCCGATAATGTTAAGGTTCGTGCAATTATGGAGTTGTTCGAGGGTCCAGCTCTGGACCAGTGGAAGATGGTTACCCAACCGTCAACGCAAGGTGATATGACGTGGGATGTCTTTAAAACAGTTTTCATCCAATGGTTTGTACCTGAGGAATTGAAGCTGGAGAAAAAGAGAGAGATTGTGCATATTCAACAAGGCCAATGGACGGTGAAGACATATGTTGACCATTTCAAGGAACTGATTTCCTTTTCTCCAGAGGTTGCGTCGCATGAGCTTATGAAGGCCTCTCTTTTCACTGGGGGTCTTCTTCCAGAGATCAAGGAGCGAGTCCTTCCTTCAAAAGACCAACGATTCGAGAAGCTGATGGAGGAAGCATTTTTGGCTGAGTTGGTTTCCGAAACACAGTTGGTTAGTACTCCAGCATCCCCGGTTGTTCGTAAGAGTTCCCCCTCTGGTGTGGAAAATACGCTAGAGATACCTGTTTCTCAGGAGTTATCCTCCTTGGTCCTAGCTTCCAGTTCATCAGAGTGTTCAGTAGTGTGTTATCAGTGTGGTCGTTTCAGGCATTTAAAGCCGTCGTGTCGTAACCCTCCAAAGACGTGTCATCGCTGCGGCTGTCTGGGTCATCTGGAGAGGTTTTGCAGGAAGCGTCGCTTGAAGAAGACGCTGTGATTGGAGAGTGTCAGTACCTGACTGTGAGGCAGGAGATGCTTCAGCCATCAGAGCCCCAGCCACAGGTCTCGGGGTGAAGCTCGCACACAGCCAGGAGTTCCCAGGGTTGTGAAGCCTTGGACCAGGTTCTGTTTTTCCGTATTGACGGTGGAGCAATTAAAAACCTTTTCATACTTGTTTTCCTGCTATTAATGTTTCAACAGCGTTGTAAATGCGTTGTTTTTCTATAAAGTGACGATGGAATTGTTCCATGATAATCCAAGAAGACTTGTCGTGTGGAGGTGATATTCTGGATCATGTGTCCTTCTTAAAAGTGTGTTTGACCCTTGTGTGGGTTGACCTCGCTTTAGTTATGTTTGTCGGATGTGGTTATGTCTCGTGGATTTCAATGGGTCAGGTTTCCAATTCGATATCTGGTTAAGACTTTTCTGTGGGCTCTCCCTGGTGTTGAAGTTTGTTGACTCTAGTCGTGGGTTCAATGTTTCGATGGAGGTGTTAATCTGATCATGTTATAGGAGTCGGTTTTGATCGGTTATGAGTTCCCGCGCTGGGCCCACCTCCGTGTGGTAGTATGTTTTGGGTGATAAATTTTCGAACTAGTCGAGTTCTTGTGGTGGGGAGAACCCCTTCCTGTTCTCCCCTCAACCTCGGACTTGAGTTTTCTCTTGGATGGGTCGGGTGTGACCTGTGTGGAGTAAGGTTATCCCAAGATTTTCAGTTTTCTTCGGTTCCTTTAGTTCCGTTTGGGCATAGACCTGAATCTTGATTGACTTTTGGCTTGGTAAATTTCTGGGGGCAGAAAGTGTCTGTGGTGGGGAGAATTGTCCCACACCGACCGTAGATGTCCTTATTTTTTTTCTTGGTCCCGGTTTAAAATTTTCGAAGTTTAGTTGTGTTGGCAGTTTCGTGCCAGTGCGCGGTCATCGCATCGTTAGCGGTGACCGTGCGCTTGTCCCGGGTGACTATGTGTTCGCCTGGCGTTCAAATTTTAGAATTTGATGTGGTCATTTTATTATTTATATTATTATTATTATTATATTATTATTATTATAAAGTTTTAATAATAATATTATTATTTTCATAAAGTTTTATTATTATCTTTATAAAGTTTATTATTATTATTATTATAAAGTTTTAATATTTTTATTATTATAACATTTTATTATTATTATTATTATTATTATTATTATATCATTATTTATATTTTGTTGTATCATTATTGTTATTATTATTATTATTATTATTATCACATATATATATATATATATATATCTGTAAAACCGAAACCCTAATCCCCCTAACCTACCCAGCCGCCACCCTCTCCCCTCTCCCCTCTCTCTCCCCCATTTTTCTTTCCCCCCTTTTTCTGGTTTGGCCAGCCCACGGCCCCTCCCGCGCGCTCCCCTTTAGCCCACCGCCGTCCGGTTTCCACTCAGCCCCAGGTGCGCCGCCGCGCGGCCCCGGACCTCGCCGCTGCCCGCACCCGGCTCCCCCGGCCTGCCTGCGCTCACCCCGGCCCCTCCTGCGCGCTCCTTTCCCAGCCTCACTCTGCACCCACGCCGACTCCCTACAGCGCTCTCAACCCCAGCGTCCCATCCTCCTCATGTCCGACCCCGCTCCCGACCGGCCCTCCTGCCCGCTCCGGTGTCCGGCAGCCGCCCCTACATCGCCCCGCCGCCGACCAGTGGTTCCCGGCCCCTCCGTCCATCGTCCTCCGCCCCGCTGCCGCCGTCTGCCTCCTCTGGCGACCACCGGTCGCCGGTCTCGCACCTCCCTTTCGACGGACCCTCTGCCCGGCGAGCTCCCTTCCGGAGGACTCCCCTGTCCAGTGGTCTCCGGCGCAACCCAAACCCCTGCCGCCGATCCCACCTTCATCCGACGACCCTACCTCCTGCGTGCTCCTCTCCAGCCCACTACCGTCTGGGCTCCCTCCACCGCCTCTGGCGTCCGCAACCGCACCCCCGTCCGGCACTCGATCGCCGACCTCCACCTCACCGACGCCGCCGCACGACCTCCGACCTATACTCCAGCACCGCTGCCCGCACCTCCTCCCGACCGCCGACCTTGCCCCGTTTCGGCCTCCCTTAGCTGCACCGGCGACCCCCACCGGCCTCGCACCTCCTCCCGACCTCAGCCAGACCTCTCCGCCGAATCTTCCCACGCCCCTGTAGGTCAGGCGTGTTTTATTTTATTTTGTTATTATATTATTATTATATTTGAGTTATTATTATCTCGTTAGCATTATTATTTTTAATATGTTAATATCTTTAATATTATATTATTATTATTATTATTATTAATATATTATAAATATTAATATTGTTAATATTATTTTATTATTATTATTAATATTATTGTTATTATTGTTATATTATTATTATGCTTATTATATTATTATTGTTATTATTATTATTATATTATGTTATTATTACTACATTATTATTATTATTATTGTTATCATGTTAATATTATTAAGTTATTATTTTTATTATTATTATTATGTTATTGTCATTATTATTATGATTATTCTATTATTATTATTATTATATTATTATTGTTATCATTATTATTATGATGTTGTTATTATTATTACAACATTATTATTATTATTATTATTATTATTGTTATCATGTTAATATTATCAAGTTATTATTTTTATTATTATTGTTATGTTATTTTCATTATTATTATGATTATGCTATTATTATTATTATTATATTATTATTGTTATCATTATTATATTATGGGTATGTTATTATTATTATTATTATTGTTATTGTTATTATATTATTATATTATAATTATGCTAAATTATTATTATTATTATTATTATTATTATATTATTATTATTATATTATGTTATTATTATTATTATGTTATTGTTATCACTATTATTATTATTTTTACATTATTATTATTATTGTTATTACTATTATGTTATTATTGTTGTTGAACCTGTTTAACAGTCTTTTGTTTTAGGACCTGTTTGACGGCGCAATACGGTGCGACCATTACGCAACAGGAGTTTTGCACCGCGTCGTTTTTCGTTCCAATTCGAGGTAGGTCTCCTTTTGCACTCACCTTTAAATTTAGAATTTATTTATTCCTTGTCTTTTTATTGAATTCCAGTAAATTTAAAAGTAATATTAAGTAGTTTTTATAGTGTGGTGATCTGCTGATAATGAAAGCTGTTTAATTCTATCGTTTCATTGAAAGTGTTTTTCTTGGAATTAATTGTGTGCTTCCATGGTAGTATTGCTAAATGGTTCTTCCTGAATAATGAAAGTCATGTTGAATTGTGTTTTGAACTGTTTTTGGTGTGTGTAAATTAGTAGGTGTTTTGTTAATGGAAAAGGTGTTTCTTAGAACCTGGATTAGAGAAAATGACCGTATGACCTTTAAACTTGATTTTGGAAACTTTAAGTGTGGTTCTTGGTTGATGAAATTTTTTTTCCTTTGTCGCGTGAACAAAAGTCTGGATTTCATTTGAGAAATGATGTTCCTTCAAAAAGTGATTAAAGGCCCGTTTGGATCTTGATAAAAATGGGGTGCGTTTGGATATTGGAAAATGATTCTACTTGTGAAACCAGTGTGTTTCAGGTTTAATATGCTGATTTGAGTTTCCTAAATAAAGTTCTAAGCGTGTTTCTGGTTTTCAATGAAATGGCATGTGTCATATCCCTTTAGAAATTCTTTAGTATTAAATGGTTAAAATGTAAATGATATGATGGCCCGGTTGGCACTTTATTAAATGTTAAGTGATTATAAATATATATATATATATATATATATACGTACTTATGAGGCATCTCTACAGGGGGACTTCCCTTCGAGGGTTGTCGTGTAGCGATGTCCGTGTAAGGGGTTGGCAAGTGCGGTGAGATGAGTCACGCGTGCGAGGGTCTCCCACTTACACAGTGTTATTAAAACCACTGTGGGTTCCTGGGCGTCCTTTAGAGAATCGAGTGACGGTTGCTGGCTAACCCCGATTAGACGGGTTAGTCCCCCCTTGGTAGGTAAGGCCTTGTGGGGCATGCCACTGGTTGGCTGTTAGGGTGGCCAGTTGGTTATTGACTATGGAGTACCATGCCGGCAGGTAGTCTGAACCCGAGTACATCCAGGGATTTTCTAGGGATGTTTAGGATCACCCATGGTTATTGCTTATAACTTCAGGTTTACTTTTACTTGCACTTGTTTTTCCCTACTTGTTTTCTTACAATCATCTTTTATAGCTTATACTGTTAGATTTTAGGAAAAAGGTTTTCAAATGAAAATACTTTATTCTCTTTGTGTAAGATTTGAAAATGTAACACTTCTTTTCTTTTAAAATGAGTTTAGAACTAATAAAGGGAATCCAATTTTTGGAAAAGAATAAGGAAATGTCATGTGTTTTAGTTTTCAAGTGAAACTTTATGAGAGCTTACTTTTATACATTGTAGATCAAACCTAGAATATGTATATTCTTTATTTACTGGCAGTTTTTTGGGATTTGTTGTGGGGCTCACCTACTGAGTACTTTTTGTGCTCACGCCTATCTTTTACCATTTCAGTTGCAGGTTCCTTGTGTTCAGGTTTTGCTGGCTTGAGTCGCTTAGTGGTGGAGCGACGTTGGTTTGTAGTTGGGTGGTGACCCGTGAGGTCACGTGGAGGTATGTTGTGGTGTAGTTTTGTTTATGACGTTAGTATTTTGTCTGTTTTGTTTAGTTTATATTCTTTCTTTGATCCTGTTTTTGGTTTGGGCTGAAATCGTTCCCAATGATTTAAACTTTGAATGCTCGACACTTGTTACCATCCCGGGGGGATCGGGAACGCTCCTTGGGACTTGCCGCGGACCGGCTTGGGTGACCGGTTCAAGGTCGACCTGGGCTGGTTCGTGACAAATGAGGTTCATGAACATGACTTGGAGGTGGAACCTGATGGTTCACCTAGATTGATTTTCATTAGATAACGCCTTGTTCTTATGACAAGGATCCTCCCCACTACCGTTATACTGATGATATTTGAATTAGGTAACTACTTGTGGTTTCTGAGAACAGGGGAAGTGTATTATTATATAATATTTATATGTCACTATTTAATTATTTTTAAACACTCCTACTTTATCATAGATGTATGTTAGACACAAGTTGGTAGTGGCATACTGAGATTATTCTCACACCCTACATGGGACCTTTAGGACATGTATAGACTTTATGATCATGCGATCCGGTAAGGGAACAAGATCACAAGATGGACCTTAGGAATCATGTTGGACCATTATTCATGGGATGTATGGGAGTGACCTTATGTTCCTACATCAGTTGGAGTTATCTCTTTTGAGTATTTAATTTGTATTAGCATGCTATTATATGTATATACTAATGTGGTCATCCACGAGTGGCCATTTTTTCTTATTTATGTTAATGAAATGTATGACATGGAATTTTTTTTAGTAGATTCAAATTTTATGTTTGTCTTATTTATTATTCCAATTATTCCATTGTTTATGCCTTTTCTATTTCTTGTTACTACTTCTACTATGGTGGGTTACTGGTCTAATGTGTTATGGTATTATTCTTCCATTGCTATATTTATATAGACCATTATTATGATTACCACCATCATTTATAGTCTTCTCACCATAACCCCTTTAAATCCTCATAGATTTTCACTAGCCTTTTTCATATGAGGAGGTGCGCCTAAGGCTGAGCGGTCAACTAGACCAAAGCACTTTAAAGTGGCATCCTGGTCGGGGATATATAAATGGAATCAAAGTAGTTAATGACTAGTAATTAGTAGAAGAGTTCAAATGGATACTAAGGGAATCAATTTAATTTAATTTTCAGTTGGTCTTAATTTTTTGACTATGGTAGACCAAAGATTAGGATTCTATCTAAACTGGGTTAAGAACTTGTGTTTGGGTGCCTACAGCCCCATGCATGGAAGAAATACCAAGTTTAAAGGGATGAGAAATTGTTTTTCTATTTTCTCTTTTAATAGTAGATATGATTTCTCCCTCGAGTGGTGAAATTGGGTTTGATCATTACCTATTATATTATGTGACCCTTGTACTGGTATGGAAAGGGAGGATTTTAGAACCTTGGACTATTATGGAAATGAATTATTGGTTATTTCTCTCTCAACAGGAACATAGAAAGTTAGATATACATACATATATAGATACATAGATACATACATACATACATACATACATCTATATATATATATATATATCTGTGTGTGTGTGTGTTGGGGTAAATTGCTTTTGATTTTCATTGGGTACCTGGATTGTGATAAGATGGGTTGGGTTGTGTAAAGTGTCAACAAAGGAAGCTAAGAAGTTTTTTCCTACCTTGCATCTATTTAGTGGAATTTTAGTCAATTAACACAGTAATTTTGACCAAATAAAATATTTATATGATTTATATGTGATATGTTATATATTTATGGGCCTGAATCTTATATGAGAAGGTATATATGATGGTCAGGGTGAGAGTTCTAAAATGTCAACAAAGGATGATAATAATATTTTCCTATATAGACTTATTTTGTGGCATCTAACTCATCTACCATAGATATATACATGATGTATGGCCCTATTATGGGTATGTGTGATTCCATGAGGCCAAGTTACTTTTGACACCTGACTCTGATATGGGTAGGTATGGGGCCATGGGGATGGATGTCACGAGACTTGGTTGCGATGGCGGAGAGTAAGGTTAGTGAGATTACAATGCCTATTACAAATTTATCTATCTGCATTATATATATATATATACATATACATATATGTTATTATGGATTTATGACCATTATATTGGTATTTAGTGGGATTCCACCTAGATGGGATCTAGTGGAGCGACAGAAGGGTGATAATCTGGTTCTATAAGAGCATGCATAGGTTGAGACCCATAAGGCCCGACATGAGGCCCCATAGGGTTAGGAAGATTATAATCCAAAGGTATAGGCTCAGGTATGTGCTCCAGTACAGGTCGGCCGACCACTGTATTTGAAATCTTTAGGGTCATCTCTTAATGAGCAGCTCCGATCGAGCTTAGTACGCATCATCTTGGGGATTGATAGTAGAGGTCAGGGAGTTGAGCCTTCTATAGAATTTCTTACATAGTAGTTCCAGCCACAGAACCCACTGCTATTTTAGGGTGATGGTGGACAACAAGTGTTTGAGAACTAGATAGAGTCTATGCAGACCATCCTTGAGAAACTTGGGACACCCCCAGTCCAGAGGGTGAAGATGGGAACATACATGATCAGAGTACCAAAAAAGAATTAGTGGGATACAATCGTATAGTAAGGTATACATGAATAACTATCTTGGAAGGACTTTGAGGAAATATTCTTTGAGAAATACTTAACTAAGACACTCAGGGAGGAGATAGACTGAGAATTATTGAGCCTTTGTTAGTGATAAATGTAACACCCCGAGATTTTATGAAAAATATTCTTTTAATTTCATTAATGTCTTGTGTTGTATTCTACACCAAGACTACCTTGCACTATACGCAACACCATATTAGCTTGCAGTATACACAACACTATTCTTGGATCGTGTTACACACAATTTTGATAATAGTTATTCTACGCAACATTGAGTATATATATATATATATATATATATATATATATATTCAATGTATAAATGAAATATGGTTGGATTCTGTTATACAAAACAACGAAGGATTCTTTCACAACACGCAACCCGGACTTGGCTTGCATTACATGCAATCGCGACCTTCCTCGATAGCGTGTGTTGTGCGCAATACTGGGTTTTAATAAACAACGATATATTATTATAATATTGTCATGAACTAGCCGTTATGAATAGTGTTAACTAAATTTTGAATTTTATAATATTATTATTCATCTTACACATTTCTAGAACATGGTATAAGAACAAAATAATTTTTTCGGGTAAAATAAGTATTTTTCGGGTAAAATAAATATTTTTCAAAAAATGCAGTTTTGCCGCCTTTTGATGGCGCACCCACTTTAAATCTAGTTTTTGACGTGTTTATATGTTCAATTTGACAAAATAAAATTCTTCTTTTGAATCAGGATATAAAAATTTACATTAGAAAAAGTTTTGATATTTTTCCGATAACTTTCATATTTTAATGAATAGTAAAAACACGCTATATTTTAATTAAAAACAACTTTTTTCATCGTAATATCTTATGTGGTTAAATTATAATATTGAATGGTTTTGAAGTATAAATAGAATATATTTTTACCATTTAATATAATTTATGTCATTAGCATTGATTTTACCTTGAATTCGTAGGTTAAATCAATTCAATCTTTTGCAATGTTTTAAACAAAAACCCGTTTTTATTCGACAACGGGATTAATTTTAATTTAATTTCTGAAACTTCTGTGTATTGAATTTTAAAAAATGGATTCCATATTTGGAATCAGTGGGTCCAAATTATGTTAATAGGATACTTTTTATTTTTGGGAATTATGAATAGTAACTACGGTAAATTTTATTTACCATAGTTAAAGGTAAATCGGGTAATTAAGGGTAAATATAATATTATAAAATTACCCTAAAACATGCCAAAATTCTATTTGATGGCTAAAAGTAAACCCATATCAACTAAGGGTCGGATTAGATTCATTTTATGGACTTTTTACCATGAAAATAATTTAATTATTATTAAAACCAAAGAAAGTGACAACATGTCACTTTATTAAATCTTATAAGTATAATAATTTTAACTTAGTGATAAACATCATAAAACTTAGAACATGAATAGTCTCCAGAAATCTAACAAAATTATCTACTTCATGAGAATTTATCTAGAATTTTTTGGGATTAAATAATTATCATTAATTGTGACACAATAGTGATGCAGAAATTATTTATCTAGTGAAAAATTAAGAATATAGTTTTTATTAAACTAATAGTGACCATAAAAGACACAAAACCCCGACCAAAACTTATTGGTCATGTAAATTGAAACTATAAGCATCCAATGGTCTAATATTTGACCATTTGGAGTCTTATACAAGCAATTATGACACTTATATTATTTTATTTTAAATGATGCCAAAGTTGTCACCTTCATAATTTAATAAATATAAAAATTTAAATATTGTGATTTTAAGATGATAAATTCGAGTAAAAGTATTATTGTGAAATTTAATATATTTATCTTCATCATAGGATTTTATTTTAAATTTTTATGCAACAAATAAGTATATTAAATAATTATACAAAAATGATGTAGTAATTATTTTATTACGAGATAAACCAAATAAATGGTTTTAAAAATAAGAAAATAAATATTATATGAACTATTTAATGTGATCAACTAATTTTATAGATACATATGACCTTTTATTAATATATTAAAGCTTTTAGTTCAAACATATCTTCTGTATATATTTTATTTAAATTCAAATAAATGAATAGTGTCAAAATTGATACTATTGTTATTTTATAAAAATAACATATTATAAAATTGTTTAAAAATCACAAAAATATTTAAAAATTTAAAATTTAAATTTTTATGGTCTATAATGTTATAAATTAAACAATTATGGAAAATTAACAACAAATAAGTAATTATTTGTTATAATTTAAAATTTAGAATTTTATTACCACAAATAAACTTAAATAGATTAAATAAGGATAAATCAAAATGATAAGGTTTAAAATAAGATCCAAACATGTATAAATTTTATTGGTTGATGAGATTACAACCCTATCTCATCTAATCTTCGAATATGAGTCATTTTTGGAGGTTTTTAAGTGGGGTTAGATTTATTATAAATTAATATTTTTAAGAATTCCAAAGGTGCCCCTCTCCTCCCTTATAAAAGGGCACTTCCTCCCTCTCCTCCTCACACCAATTTGAGCCTTCAAGCTCGTCCAAACCCTGACAAATTATTTTCTCCACTTCCCTAGAAACATCCTTGAGGTTCTGGTCTTCTTTAAAGACCAATCTTAGTGCCCTAAGAGGAGGTTTCAAAGAGGCGTATCGAAGAAGAGGTAATTTCTTCTCCCGATTCTTTCAAGATTATTTATTCTTCAACTCATTATTATTTAGTTGTTTCATTATAAAGTAATAACATCAGTATCACTAATATACTGATTTGTTATTATAAATATGAAACAACCCCATTTCACCTTCTATCCATCCTACGGAAAACAAAATCACCGCGCGTGCGTACGTATGGAATACCGTCTCCACGCCGTGGTGTAATCTGTTTTTCCACCAACACCTTACATGGATGGGTATTATGGTGTAAATAATAACTATACATAGTTATTATAACATCATAATGATTCTGATATATTGTATCATCCACTCCAATTCAATTCAATAATCATGAAAATGATATCATCGCTCGTGCGTACGTACGGACTACCGTCTCCACGACGCGATGAGATTCATTCTCCACTTTAACCATTCATGAATGATTATAAAGTAAATATAATAAGTAATCATGAAATATATGACATAATAATTATACTGGATTTATGTTTATGTCATCTACTTAATTCCATTCAACTCAATAAGGAAACGAAAACAGCGTTCATGCATACGTACGGCCTACCGTCTCCATGAACGGTGTATTTCTTTCCATTTACTGATTTATTATATATATGTATATTCTGAATATATATTATATATAAATCATGTTTTATATTCTAGAATTAAGTAATCATGATCTACGTAATCATATGAATAATTACAAGTCAAAACACGGACGACAAATGAAATGATTTTACCCAAAACGCTCTTTAACATGGAATTTACAAAAGAACAGGTAAAATAAAGTCATAAGTGAACCATATATGATATCATAACAATTATTATGATTCTGGAATAAGTCAATGACATTATTTAAATCATTATACAGGAGGTTCAGACACTTAAGAAGCAAATCATACCTAAGGTAAGGGAAATATCACAATCTCATTTTTATCCGAGATTGTTTATACTTTGAAATTTACTGGGGTGTATTTTATCATCCAAATCCATGTTTCCTCAATATGTAATATTATTTCCATTCACCTACAATTGTTTAAATCCTATTTTACCCTTCGGTGAGTTTTTATTAAAATATATGAAAGGAATCATTTGTCATTTTTCGCATGAGGTACTTTTTTGAGTTTTCCGACAAAAGTACGAGAAGAATGTTTTTTTAACTTATACGGTATGAATGGATTTTTAAAACATTATTTCCAAGAAGCTTCCTTTACAAGTTTTCAAGTTTATTTTTAATCAACTTCTTCTAGTTTAAAGTTGTATGACGTGTTAAGAAAGGAAAAAATGTTTTTTAAGAAGAAAGGATATTTTCCTCAAGAATGGAGTTCAAGTGTTTTATCAAAATTATTTTCCATATAAGATAATAAAGGGTTCTGTTTTTATCCCTATTATTACATTTATTTGATTATGTTGTGATGGAATTGTTTTTATAAATTCATTTATCTTATATGAATTGTTTTATGATGTCATGTTGTTTAAGAATCCCATTTTTATTACATGGGTTATGCAATGATGTATGGTTTATGATTTCGTGGCACACATAAGAATGGTATCATTATGAGATGGGTGTGACCTATATCTCCCTCGAATGCATTGGGTAAAGATTTTATATCTCATGAGATAGACATGGCTGGAATGGTATGTTATACCGGTTCAGTGAAACAGGACTGAAACGAGGGTGACTCGGTTCAGAAAGGGACTTTGTCCACTAAGATAGTCTTGCAATGAGTCTTGACTAACAAGAAATGATTCTCTATGATTATGTGTGAATGCCACAAAGTTTCATGTTTTAAGTTATGATTATTGTGATTACATTTCACTGCCATGATTTACCCCAGGTTATGAAATTATGATCTCTTTTGCAGGTTAAGATTTCCAAAAGTTATGTGCTTATGTATATGATGTGACTGATATTTATTTTGTTTACCCTTACTGAGCATTTGAGCTCACCCTTTTATGTTTTCTTTTCCCCAGGATATAAAGAAAGGTTTTAGTTAAAAAAATGGAAGATCTTTATGGGAGATTTGGAAGATCTTTCACCACGATTAGAAGATTATATTCTGAGTTTCCAAAGACACTAAACTATTACGGTCCTCGTGTGTGTGTTTTTGTTATGTACTAAGTATTCCGAAAATGTAATGTAATGTCAATGTACGTCAGGATTAGGGTCTCTACAGTTCGTATCAGAGGCAAAGGAGTTAGGAATGTATCCGATCCTTGGGAACTCTCACATGTGAGCGTTGGACGAAGCATGGCTCTCCGCCCAAGGCCTTCATGTGGAAATGGTTGCCACTGGGGATGGTGGTGTGTCCCGCCCAGGGGGTGTAGACGCCCATGGAGTGCCCTGATAGGTATCAACTATAGTCCACTGCAAGTAAATCCAGACCGTTACAGTTGGTATCAGAGGAAAGGTTTAGTCAACCTTTGGAAACTAGGATGTGAGAACGTTAGTGAGATCCCTAGAGATATTTCTAAGGTATGTCTAGGGATGTCCCTAAAGATAAGTATACGTATAGGATATAGTCCTAGAACTACAGTAACGATCTTAGAATTTAACCTAAGATGTTAGATATTGAGGGTACTCCCCCTTTACTATGTTGTTTTCTCTAGCATGATTTTTTCCTCTCACAAGATTCTTTTTGTGTTTTAGTTAATGGAGGGAACCAGAAGGAATTCGGTTAACATTGAATCCAATGGACAAATTGGTGACTATGAGCAACAAAATTATGTAATTCCTAGAGAGAAAGATATTGTGATTATGCCGAATCAGTCATCGTGATATATGATTAACAAGGTGAAATTTAGTGGTATGCCTAATTCATCAAAGAAGAGGAAGATAAACTATTATTCATGTTCGCATGTTGAGGAGCATAAAGAAAGGAAGATTGAGATTTCTAAAGAAGGGAAGAAGAACCTTGAGGAATAACTCAAATGGAGGGACCGATGTTATCTGTGTGGAGAAAAGGGTCATAGAGTGACAGACTGTTATGGAGTTCAATGTCTTATTTGCGGAAAACATGGGCATTATCCAACTCAATGCCCTGACCTAAAAAGTTACTTCTAAATCAAGGAAAGACTTATTCCAGGACAATCATTGAAGTGGATGGACTGAAGTGTTTATGTATTGGTATTCAAGAATAATGTTGTTGAGGTACTTTTATGGTGTATTGAAATATTTATGTATTGGTCTATTGTGGTTTTCAATAATTTTAAGGTACCGGTAACCATGAAAAGTGATTCAAATATTTTGGGAAGTAGATGATATGCGCATAATGAAGGGAAAACGAGAAAATGAAATTTTTAACAGTATTCATGATCTCATGATTGATATAAGGACTAAGTGATATCATGGTTTGAGTATATAGAATTTTGAGGATTTTGGTATGTGGAAAGTTTTAACTTTTAACTGCATTCATGTTTTCAGTATGGTTCAATGGGTATTCAAGAGAGTACATGATTAAGGACTTTGAATGTTTGGAATGTGACCAACAAAACATATCTTATGATATATGGGGATCAATGATGGTATTAAATCTCTGGTAATCATTTTCACTATGTTATGAGAGTGGACTGCAGTATTATGGATAAGCCTAAAGATTGGAATGGATTATGTTGGACATAAGTTAGTATTGTTTAAGGATAGAAGTTTTTTCGATATTATTGATGGTATGTTATAGTAATATAGTTTTAGAAAAAGGAGAACCTGTAGGATGGGCGACAGCCCATCGCGTCGGACAAGGCTGTGGGAATCGAACCCACAACCGAAGTGCGACTAGCCTTTATCACCTACCACTGACCTACAGGAAGTCCCTGTTTAGTAGAAACTAGTTTTATTTTATTATGCGGTATGATATATGATGTATAGGTTCATTTTTGGAATCGTATATGATAAACCTCACCAAAGACGGACTTATGTATATTTTATAACTATTGATAAACTTTTGTTTGAAACAGATGGAATGACCCATCATTCTATCACATGATCTGTTAACACTTCACAAATAACAAATTCAACTTCATTTTTTTAACAGATGAAGTGAAAATTGTTCAAAGCACGAACAAGAGTGAGATTGTACCAAAATCAAGTAAGTATTTCTTCTAATTCAAAATTTTCAACTTTAGGGAAATGATATTTAAAACTAAAAATGTTGTCCTAGTGATCTTATATCTGATGAATCAGATGGTACCCTAGATCATCACAAATTTATGGCTTTTTCATAGCCATGTTCTCTACCACTCTCCATCAGAACATGATGGTTAGATTTCTCTTCCATATCCATATTTTAACCTATGTGGAAACCCATTGATTAGTTTATTTGGGTAACCGTTACGTTTCATACTTTTGTTTTTAAAGATTGGTTTTGGTATTCCATTTTACGATGTGGGTTTCTATTAAAGAAACTTTCGAATAGTAAACCATATCTAACCCCAACGAATTTCGAGGGAGAAATTCATTTTAAGGGGGGTAGAATGTAACACCCCGAGATTTTATGAAAAATATTCTTTTAATTTCATTAATGTCTTGTGTTGTATTCTACACCAAGATTACCTTGCGCTATACGCAACACCGTATTAGCTTGCAGTATACGCAACACTATTCTTGGATCGTGTTACACACAATTTTGATAATAGTTATTCTACGAAACATTGAGTATATATATATATTCAATGTATAAATGAAATATGGTTGGATTATGTTATACGAAACAACGAAGGATTCTTTCACAACATGCAACCCTGACTTGGCTTGCATTACACGCAATCGCGACCTTCCTCGATAGCGTGTGTTGTGCGCAATACTGGGTTTTAATAAACAACGATATATTTTTATAATATTGTCATGAATTAGCCGTTATGAATAGTGTTAACTAAATTTTGAATTTTATAACATTATTATTCATCTTACACATTTCTAGAACATGGTATAAGAACAAAATAAATTTTTCGGGTAAAATAAGTATTTTTCCAAAAATGCAGTTTTTCCGCCTTTTGATGGGCACCCACTTTAAATATAGTTTTTGACGTGTTTATATGTTAAATTTGACAAAATAAAATTCTTCTTTTGAATCAGGATATAAAAATTTACATTAGATAAGGTTTTGATATTTTTCGGATAACTTTCATATTTTAATGAATAGTAAAAACACACTATATTTTAATTAAAAACAACTTTTTTCATCGTAATATATTATGTGGTTAAATTATAATATTGAATGGTTTTAAATTATAAATAGAATATATTTTTACCATTTAATATAATGTATGTCATTAGCATTTATTTTACCTTGAATTCGTAGGTTAAATCAATTCAATCTTTTGCAATGTTTTAAACAAAAACCCGTTTTTATTCGACAACGGGATTAATTTTAATTTAATTTCTGAAACTTCTGTGTATTGAATTTTAAAAAATTGATTCTATATTTGGAATCAGTGGGTCCAAATTATGTTAATAGGCTATTTTTTATTTTTGGGAATTATGAATAGTAACTACGGTAAATTTTATTTACCATAGTTAAAGGTAAATCGGGTAATTAAGGGTAAATATAATATTATAAAATTACCCTAACACATGCCAAAATTCTATTTGATGGCTAAAAGTAAACCCATATCAACTAAGGGTCGTATTAGATTCATTTTATGGACTTTTGACCATGAAAATAATTTAATTATTATTAAAACCAAAGAAAGTGACAACATGTCACTTTCTTAAATCTTATAAGTATAATAATTTTAACTTAGTGATAAACATCATAAAACTTCGAATGTGAATAGTCTCCAGAAAGCTAACAAAATTATCTACATCATGAGAATTTATCTAGAATTTTTTGGGATTAAATAATTATCATTAATTGTGACACAATAGTGATGCAGAAATTATTTATCTAGTGAAAAATTAAGAATATAGTTTTTATTAAACTAATAGTGACCATAAAAGACACAAAACCCTGACCAAAACTTATTGGTCATGTAAATTTAAACTATAATCATCCAATGGTCTAATATTTGACCATTTCTAGTCTTATACAAGCAATTATGAGACTTATATTATTTTATTTTAAATGATGCCAAAGTTGTCACCTTCATAATTTAATAAATATAACAATTTAAATATTGTGATTTTAAGATGATAAATTCGAGTAAAAGTATTATTGTGAAAGGTAATATATTTATCTTTATCATAGGATTTTATTTTAAATTTTTATACAAAAATAAGTATATTAAATAATTATAAAACAATGATGTAGTAATTATTTTATTAAGAGATAAACCAAATAAATGGTTTTTAAAATAAGAAAATAAATATTATATGAACTATTTAATGTGATAAAATAATTTTATAGATACATATGACCTTTTATTAATATATTAAAGCTTTTAGTTCGAACATATCTTCTGTATATATTTTATTTAAATTCAAATAAATGAATAGTGTCAAAATTGATACTATTGTTATTTTATAAAAATAACATATTATAAAATTGTTTAAAAATCACAAAAATATTTAAAAATTTAAAATTTAAATTTATATAGTCTATAATGTTATAAATTAAACAATTATGGAAAATTAACAACAAATAAGTAATTATTTGTTATAATTTAAAATTTAGAATTTTATTACCACAAATAAACTTAAATAGATTAAATAAGGATAAATATAAATTATAAGGTTTAAAATAAGATCAAAACATGTCTAAATTTTATTGGTTGATGAGATTAAAACCCTATCTCATCTAATCTTAGAATATTATTCATTTTTGGAGGTTTTTAAGTGGGGTTAGATTTATTATAAATTAATATTTTTAAGAATTCCAAAGGTGCCCCTCTCCTCCCTTATAAAAGAGAACCTCCTCCCTCTCCTCCTCACACAAATTTGAGCCTTCAAGCTCATCCAAACCCTGCCAAATTATCTTCTCCACTTCCCTAGAAACATCCTTGAGGTTCTGGTCTTCTTTAAAGACCAATCATAGTGCCCTAAGAGGAGGTTTCAAAGAGGCGTATCGAAGAAGAGGTAATTTCTTCTCCCGATTCTTTCAAGCTTCTTTCTTCTTCAACTCATTCTTCTTTAGTTGTTTCATTATAAAGTAATAACATCAGTATCACTAATATACTGATTTGTTATTATAAATATGAAACAACCCCATTTCACCTTTTATCTATCCTACGGAAAACAAAATCACCGCGCGTGCGTACGTACGAAATACCGTCTCCACGCCGTGGTGTAATCTGTTTTTCCACCAACACCTTACATGGATGGGTATTATGGTGTAAATAATAACTATACATAGTTATTATAACATCATAATGATTCTGATATATTGTATCATCCACTCCAATTCAATTCAATAATCATGAAAATGATATCATCGCTCGTGCGTACGTACGGACTACCGTCTCCACGACGCGATGAGATTCATTCTCCACTTTAACAATTCATGAATGATTATAAAGTAAATATAATAATTAATCATGAAATATATGACATAATAATGATACTGGATTTATGTGTATGTCATCTACTTAATTCCATTCAACTCAATAAGGAAACGAAAACAGCGTTCATGCGTACATACGGCCTACCGTCTCCATGAACGGTGTATTTCTTTCCATTTACTGATTTATTATATATATGTATATTCTGAATATATATTATATATAAATCATGTTTTATATTCTGTAATTAAGTAATCATGATCTACGTAATCATATGAATAATTACAAGTCAAAACACTGACGACAAATGAAACGATTTTACCCAAAACGCTCTTTAACATGGAATTTACAAAAGAACAGGTAAAATAAAGTCATAAGTGAACCATATATGATATCATAACAATTAGTATGATTCTGGAATAAGTCAATGACATTATTTAAATAATTATACAGGAGGTTCGGAAACTTAAGAAGCAAATCGGACCTAAGGTAAGGGAAATATCACAATCTCATTTTTATCCGAGATTGTTTATACTTTGAAATTTACTGGGGTGTATTTTATCATCCAAATCCATGTTTCCTAAATATGTAATATTATTTCCATTCACCTACAATTGTTTAAATCCTATTTTACCCTTCGGTGAGTTTTTAGTAAAAGATATGAAAGGAATCATTTGTCGTTTTTCGTACGAGGTACTTTTTTGAGTTTTCCGACAAAAGTACGAGAAGAATGTTTTTTTAACTTATACGGAATGAATGGATTTTTAAAACATTATTTCCAAGAAGCTTCCTTTACAAGTTTTCAAGTTTATTTTTAATCAACTTCTTCTAGTTTAAAGTTGTATGACATGTTAAGAAAGGGAAAAAATGTTTTTTAAGAAGAAAGGATATTTTCCTCAAGAATGGAGTTCAAGTGTTTTATCAAAATTATTTTCCATATAAGATAATAAAGGGTTCTATTTTTATCCCTATTATTACATTTATTTGATTATGTTGTGATGGAATTATTTTTATAAATTCATTTATATTATATGAATTGTTTTATGATGTCATGTTGTTTAAGAATCCCATTTTTATTACATGGGTTATGCAATGATGTATGGTTTATGATTTCGTGGCACACATAAGAATGGTATCATTATGAGATGGGTGGGACCTATATCTCCCTCCAATTCATTGGGTAAAGATTTTATATCTCATGAGATAGACATGGCTGGAATGGTAGGTTATACCAGTTCAGTGAAACATGACTGAAATGAGGGTGACTCGGTTCAGAAAGGGACTTTGTCCACTAAGATAGTCTTGCAATGAGTCTTGACTAACAAGAAATGATTCTCTATGATTATGTGTGAATGCCACAAAGTTTAATGTTTTAAGTTATGATTATTGTGATTACATTTCACTGCCATGATTTACCCCATGTTATGAAATTATGATCTCTTTTGCAGGTTAAGATTTCCAAAAGTTATGTGCTTATGTATATGATGTGATTGAGATTTCTTTTGTTTACCCTTACTGAGCATTTGAGCTCACCCTTTTATGTTTTATTTTCCCCAGGATATAAAGAAAGGTTTTAGGTAAAAAACGGAAGATCTTTATGGGAGATTTGGAAGATCTTTCACCACGATTAGAAGATTATATTCCAAGTTTCCAAAGACACTAAACTATTACGGTCCTTGTGTGTGTGTTTTTGTTATGTACTAAGTATTCCGAAAATGTAATGTAATGTCAATGTACGTCAGGCTTCGGGTCTCTACAATAAATGTCCGTCATGGATTATGCAGCTACCTTCAGAGAGTTTTCTCACTTTTCACCTGACATGGTGGGAGATGAAACATCTAGAGTGAGGTGTTTTGAGGATGGTTTATGGAATTCAATTCAAATTCAGGTGAACGTATTCTAGTTGGAATTACTCTTAGAGGTTTTGAATCATGTGGTGATAACCAAGGGAAATCCGATGGACCAATCTTTTACAGGCCGGGTGATGGTATTAGGTGACTACAGTAGCAATGCTTCATAAAGTTGGAAGCGAGGCTAATAAGAGTCTCAACAGGGTGTTTAGTCCAAGGACATGAGAATACCACCATGTATTGGGTATTTGATGGTGTTATTAGCGTTAGGAAAGCCTAAAAATGTGTGGAAACAATGTTACTGGGCTCTAAAGGAGTTCCAAGCATGCGACAATGTTGGTCACCTCGAGAGGTTTTGAAGGAATCCTTCTCAGATAACTGAAAGATAGCGGTCGGGGCAGACTAAGGGATCTGAGGTCAGACCAAGAGTGGTACTAGGATCTAGTATTTGAGATTGAACTAGACGCGGAGGTCATGGAAAGGATTGTGGCACCCAAAACTAGGTTTATTTGATGATGGATGGTCTTTCACCACATGGAGGATAATCTTAAGGCAGTCAGGCTATAAGCTAAATGCATGTTGTTGAGCTTATAGGGTGAGAGAAGACCAGGTAGCCAACTACTTTCTGTGGTATACCATGGAATGACAACAAATTCATATTATTTTAAAATTGTCCTTTTAGGCATGTATGTTTTTGGGTGCATTAGATTCATGAGATGTTTTTGGGCTAACCGAAAACTGGTAAGTAGGTTGGAATCGACTGAGATGCATTATATATATATACATGAGGTGCATGGGACCGAGTTTATCTATGTGAATTGGTGTGATGAAGGGTATATTTATGGTGTTTAGGTATTTGGTAATCAACATGATGTAGGTTATACATGATTTTCAAGGCACCAATACCTTTCAAGGGATTCTGTTGACATGTAGGACCTCATTGGTGCCATGGGCGACATGGGCTTGAGGCGGGCATTTGACGAGATGTAGAACTTGATGGGTGTCAGATGTGACATGGGATGAATTGAGTATATGTTGAGGTGTAGAATTGATGATGCACCATGATAGGAATTTTGAGTGTGGGGATGGTTGATGGACTATCAGTTTATTTGAGTTTTGGGTTAGAATGAATCCCGAGTAGGTCACTCATAAGGTGGGGAGAAACTTGAGGAGGGTTGACCTATGACCTTTGTAATCGAGGGAGACTGGGGTGATTTAAATGATATGGGTATGTTTGGTACCATATTCGGCTAATGTTCTATATCTTGAATATGATCTATTTTAAGGAGGAAATATTTTCACGTACTGGGATTTTAGAGTTGGTCAAAATCCTCGTTCACATTGAATTTCCAGAGTTTAGTTTTTGGAACAACTATTTACATGATCTTTAGAACATAATTATGGAGATTTTTTGACCCAACACCTCATTTTATCGGTGGTCTATGTTTTTGTGGATGAATCAGGTGTTTGGGTGGAACTAGAGGAAGGTCGGAGGGCCTAGGCTATTGAAATCATATTCTGTAAGTTTTACACATCAAGTAAATAATTTACATGGTGTGTAATGATCTTGTGGGGTCAATCCTAGTGGGTTTACGATGTGAAAGGGTCAAGGTGTCTACTTAGGGAATAAAATACCTATAACTTGGATATATTTTTTTCACCTAATACACTATGTTTAAATCATACACACCATATAACTTTTGGAAAATATTTTTTCAAAAAATCCATAGGGGATTGACCCCCTATTATATCTCTCACCCTCTATAGACTAAAGTGTTAAATTCACAAGATATTTCACTCCTCTCCCCCTCCCATCTAGGGTTCTTGATATCTCCACTATCTGAGCTATGATATTTGATCCATTCGAGGCTACAGATTCATCTCAGTAAGGTCTTCAATCCTTTATCCTCTTTTCTTCTTTTCTCTATCCATAGGATGTGCTAAATTCATGTGATACTTATTAACCTATTTTAGGTTGAATGTATAAAATGATAATTTCTTCCAGTTCTTCATGGGTTATGCACCGATGCTAGACAATTGAACGTCTTCCAGTATGAGGTAAGTGGTTCTTAACTCAGTCTATGATATTTCAAGTGTTTTGGGGGTTCTCACTATAGGTACATTGCTAGGTTGTCTGAGTGAGGCCATAATTAATTAATTACTTACCCATAAATTAATTATAAGACCTTATGGGAAGCCTATAATCATTGCGTAGAAATTTATTCCATGAATAATATGGGTATGGGGCTTGAGACCAATTGGGAATTCAAGGATGATTGTTTGTTTTAATTAATTCAAATTTTTTAATTTATTTATATTGAATTTTGGAGTTCCATGGGAATGTGATGGGCTTGACCTAAGGATTGAGATAGTGTTGACAATCTGGATGGGGTGACATTGTTATTGAGGGATGAAATGGCCTAAGGAATATGGGGTGATGATTGATCACTAGGTTGGGTGACTTGGTCATCAACTTGAGGCGATGATGTTGTAAAGTTATGGGTAGATCTCGTGTGATATTGGATGGTGATGACCCTCAGGACGAGAGACACGATTGAAGGGGTATGAGGTGTTGATATTAGGTGTATTAGGTACTTTTTTTGGTGATTAATGGTCACTATGATTTGACGACACATCTTTGGAGTCATGTGCACAAAGATATGACTCAAATGATGAGGTAGTGTTGAAATGTGGGCAAAGGCCTTTGTTAGATGTAGCTTAGTGTGGTATCAACAACCAGTATGGTTGGAGTGCTTGCCATATAAATCCATGGGGATAGTGAGGAGACATTGATTAAATGTGTTGAGATAGTTGGTTGGAGGATGAGGCTCATCATATTTGTGGCCGTTAGGTTGGGACTATGTGGGAGAACAAATATCCTAATTCCTTTGGATGTCGGCTATTGAGTTGGTAGTGTTGTTATTTATAGGGTAGATATCATTGCTTCTTGGACATTATCTTTTGAGCTGATGATATTTCTTCTGATATGAGATCCATGGGACTAGGTATTGTATTGGGTGTGCCTTAGGGACATCAATTTTTTATTGTTAGCATGAGGTGTCAGGAAATGACTTGAAGGTGGAACTTGAGGGCTCACCTAGATTGATTTTTATCAGTGGATGTATTTGTATTATGCTAAGGACCCTCTCTAATACTATTATACCAGTGATGACTAAATCCGGTAACTAATTCATTATGGATGTAGAGCATAATGGAAATGTATTATTTTATGATATAAATGTGCTACTATTTATTTATTTTTAGTCACATATGCTTTATCATAAATGTAAGTTAGGGAAACATTGGTGTTGGTTTACTAAGATTATTCTCACACCCTACATGGGCCCTTTTGTATACCTATAGAATTCATTCTATTGTGATTAGGTAAGGGTATGAGATCATGAGATGGACCTTAGGAATCATGTTTGACATTTATGTAATGGATGGATGGAAATGACCTTGGGTTCATGTATTAGCTGGAGTTATCTCATTTGAGTCTTTCTTTTGTATCAGCATATTATTATATGTATATACTAACATGGTCAACCATGGCCAACCTTTTTTCTTATTAATGTGTATTACTTGTATGACATGGCGTTTTTTACTTATGTATATTCAAATGGTATGCTTGGCATATTTATTATTCATTATTTCTATTTTTTGTGCTTCCGCTATTGGTTGTTAATGATTCCACTACAGTGAGTTACTAGACTAGTGTGTTTTGGTATTTTTATTTTGTTACTATATTTGTATATAACATTATTATCATTACCACTAGAGGGTATAGTCTCCCCACTATCACATCTTTATACACCCTTACTGCTAGTTGAAAACCTTTGGCATATAGGGAGGTGCACCTAATGCCTAGTGGTTAATTGAACCAAATCACATTAATGTTGTATCCAATTTGGGGAACTAAAATATTAAATATAGATATATAAAATTAATAAAATAAAATAATTAAACAGATAAAAATAAAAAATGAGTAAATTAAGAAAAATATTAAAATTTTATCAATTAAATAATTACTGATAAAAATAAATAAATATAATATACATATATAAATATTATAAACATTAATAAATAATATACATTAAATATAGATATATATAATTGATAAATTTTAATAATTAAAAAAAATAAAAATGAAAAAATTGTAATAATTAGACAAAAAAATGAAAAAATGAATAAATTATTAAAAAAACTATCAATGTAACAATTATTAACAAAAATAAATAAGTTATATATATATATATTAACTATAAATAGTAATAAATAATATCTATTAAAAATAAATATATAAAACTAATACAATTTAATATTTAAAAATATATTAATGTATTATTCATTTTTAATTATTTTTATACATAATTATTTATTAGTACATTTAATAGAGAAATATATTCATATATATATTTCTATATATGTATATCAATGTAAGGGCCTGAATCCATGTGGATAGAACCTTTGTATGTGTCTGAAGACCGAGGTTCTCAGAGAAAGTCTGAAGAGACTTGGCTACTAAAAGCTGGAAGCAGAGAGATTTCACATCATGAAGAAATATTGCATGATGTGAATATGGGTTTCATGATGTGTAATATATCGAGGTTAGAAAAATAAATAAATTTAAGAGGAGATGTGTTTTTCAAAAAAAAACTGAATTCTAAGGATTACATGACATTAAAAGAGATTACATGTCGTGTAATCCTCCGATGCTGTATGTTTTAAAACATTTCCATCCACTTGAGTTGTCAAACCCTATGGATGCAGTGGCCCTATCTCAACTATCGAAAACCCGACAACCCCATCTTTGATGTTTTAGGGATTCCTTCATCATGGATTGATTCCTAGGTTCAATATTTGATCCTTAGTTTCCTGAGTTGATCCATGGTGTGTTTTCCTTCATTTTCCATTAGTTTCTCTCGATTTGATCTCGTTTCCTCCCATGTCTTCTGGCGGGATTAGTGATCAGAGATCCATTGTGTTGGTCCATTCTCGTGCGAAATATATTGATGAACTTTTGAGGTAGTGGATTCATTGATTCTCTATTTATTTATGTACAATTATAGAGCTAGCATGTTTTAAACCCTTGGATCACAATGGTATTAACCTAATAATTATTTAAACCAAATTTAATAATTTGTATCGATCACTTAATGATGTTTTTGTTTTTACCATGATAATGGTTTGACTCTTGATATTCTAGATAGCATGATATCTATTCCTTTCTTTCTTTAGCATGTTTTTCTTGATGGAAATTAGTAAAGAACATAATGTTATAATTAATTGACATTTAACTAGATAAAGGATTAAAGAGGCATGTTTAATAAATCTGATTGTTGTTTTTGTTTGGTTAATGAACCTAAAGCATGTTGATTCTTATTGATATAAGAATTAAAGGCCTATTGAATTAGATTCTTAATTAATTTTTGATATCTTGTGATAACTTTCTTCTTAGGTTTCCCGTAGTTTGAATCAATGATTAATGAATCAGTTAATTCCAGATGGAATAAGAACCGATTATATGATAAAATATAATTATTTTTAGTCCATGAGTTTCCCACTTTCTTGTAAATGCCTAGTCAGTAGTTCTTTGTATTCATGAATGATAATTGTGTGTGAAGGATAAATTCCTTGTTTTAGGGATAAGAGCTTGGTTTCTTGTTTGTTTCATGCTGCTTGTTATGTAATGTGATCCCAGGATGGATGAACATGGAGGGCTATTGTGGTTTATGGGGAGGGGAGGCCCAGATGTGATGTGATCCT
The DNA here is from genome assembly GCA_963277665.1 of Viscum album. Taxonomy (NCBI): domain Eukaryota; kingdom Viridiplantae; phylum Streptophyta; class Magnoliopsida; order Santalales; family Viscaceae; genus Viscum; species Viscum album. The sequence continues at coordinate 1,446,206,480 of OY728132.1, read as the reverse complement.
AGGATGGCTAATCCTGGAGGGCTGTTTTGGTTTTTGGGGGCAGGGAGGGCCAAATGTGACATGAGCCTAGGATGGCTAAGCCTGGAGGGATGTTGTGGTATGTGGGGTAGAGAGGCTTGGATGATGTGGTAGAAATTGCCACCTAGAGTGGAGAGATGAATCATTTTATGCATGTGGGTGTTGAGGAGTACACTAGAGATAATATAACAAGTTGAATTAGTGCTTACCCATTGATATGGATGTTTGATAATTGTTTGTATCTATTGATTTGATGATGACCAAGTTTCTTGTTTATCGTATTTTCTTTTCCCCACTGCTTGAAGAAGATAGATGTTCTTTGCTTCTTCCCTTGTTTGGTAACTTAAGATTTTTTCCTAGTTTACCTAGTAATATTGAATGCAATTTTATTAATAATGAATAAAATTTTAATCCATGGGGTTGGAGCATGTTGTGATGCAATTCTAAGGTAATAATTATGAGAAGCTGTGGACTTGTTTTGCTTATGCTTGGAGGACATGTATCTTTGTTATAATGATAATGTGATGTAATGTAATGTAATATGGAGATGTTAATGGTTAATTATTGGTTATGAATTAATTACGTAAAGTGAAACTGAAGAAAAAGAATTATTTAAGTTAAGATATCCCTTTAAATGGTTGTGTACTTTTTGGATATCTAGTTTTAGTAATGGCAGTTGGGAGTCTGAGAGATGTTAGTTGCAGTGGAGTCTAAGACTAGGTTATGACGACAATGTGGTTGTGATATATATTATATCATGTACTTTTTATTTTTCTATACACTAATCCACCCTATTAGTTAGGGTAACTGGCACCCTAGGGATTCTGAGCTCTAGGGGAGGGGGTGTTTCCCCCAATATCCTGGTTGTAGGATGGATGGATGACTACCCACTTTGATGACACTCTATTATCTTGGTAGTTACTTGTGATGGTATGCATGAAGTTTAGTTTTCCCCTCATATATGTGTAGAGAGTTATAATGGTTTGTGGTTATTTCACACACATATATTCTTGATATAGTTTACTAAGGGATACTATAGGTATTACTTGTGTATGATGTGATGGCTTGAGGTTTCTTACATGGTGTATGGGTTGTGATGGCTTGAGGTATAATACCCAACGTATGATACATGTTTTACATGATGTGGTGGATCCAAGAAACTACTTGGTTACTATGGGTTATGTGGATGTGGTGGTGTGATGAATGTGGTACATGTTGCGGTGTTTAGCCTAGGTGTCTATAGGCTATCCTTTTTGGAGAGAGATTCTTAGGATGTGTGACCTTAGGGAAAAGCAGTAACCCGGTGGGGAAGTGGTAGCGGGGTACCCTTGATATTCTATATTATGATATATAATCCTATATGCGATAATTGGAGAGAGTATCCATGGTGAGGCTAAGAACATAGTATACCAATTTAGGTAATGAGTGAGTTTCATCTGTTGTTTACTGTGCTTCAGTGTGATTTATTTATCTTTTTCAAGAAAGTCTTTAGAGAGGATCCTACTGAGTATACTTTTATACTCATCCTACGTATATATAAACTATTTTTCAGGTCAAATGAAGGAGGTTGGAGATCAGGCTAGTTACTACTAGCTTGGGGTTTGCAAGAGCTATTTGGGCTTTGTGATCATTGCAGTCTTTACTTTTATTTCGGTACTTATAATTTTCCCTTTCAGTTGTAGTAGTTCTTTCATGACATTACATATGTGCACTTGGGTTTTATTTTATATTATAGTCTAATAAGGAGTTGTTTCATGTCTGTCTTAAATATATCATTCGCATGTGTTCTCTTAAAGGGTAATGCCTCCCATATGAACATTTATTATACCCTTGGTGCTAGTCGCCAAACTAGGGCCTACTGGAGGCTGGACTCAGGTTTCACTATCTCTCTTCTCCCATTTTCAGCTCAAGAGTGGTACACCTTGTGGGGAGGGGGTTGTGACAGAGTGGTATTAGAGGTCTGGTTGAGGGATTGGATGGATTTTAGAGTTAGGAACAAGTGAGGTTTCATGGGATAATAGGGAAATAGTGTCGACTAAGTTTCAAAAGTGATGTAAACATTGATACCATATTAGAAACAAGTATTTAGGCCCCTTATAATCTGATGAACGAACCTTTAATCATATAGAAGCTACTAAATGAGGCGATACTAGTTACATGGTAGAGACCTAGGAAAGGATCATGCATCATTATTCTTTATTACCATGTTTTAATGGGTAGACCTTGGGATAAGTTAACAAAAAATGAATAAAATAAAACAATTAATAAATGTTAAAGTCTTCAATATTCTAGGTTTAGGAGTTCAAATTGTTTTTTCTTTTGTAGGTTTGGCTCTAGGACAACATCCTTGTTAGGTTTTCACGTAATATGTTCATCAGGTTGTGCCAACAGATTTTTGTAGAGTAGAGGTCGATGAAAATGAAACTTAGTGGATGAAACTATGAGAGTTTCAATGCTAAAGTCTGCATAGGTATGATTTCTTCATTTTAGATGTAGTCACATAAGACTTCTTAGAGGAGTTTGAGATATCCTTCATCTCTATCTATTCATGGAACGAGTAATGGGTTTCATTGGATGTAATGATGATGTGTGTGGAAGAAAGGTAGTGGTGGTTCTTATTCCAAGAAGACCATGAGGAGTCAACATTCTCATGGGAGGACTTCTAAGACTAGTTCAGATCCATGTTTCTTTATTCATCCACGAAGGCATCCAATCACTAAGTGATTATTAACCTTTGGAAGGGTAAATATAGTGTATGAGAGTTTAGGATATGTTTTAAGAACCTTATGTGATATTCTTCGGACCTTTTGTGGGGTGAGGAGGCTAGAGCGAGTCATTTAGAGGATTATTTTCATGTAGAGATCCAATTATAGGTCATTCTGTTTATGTTGAAGTTGTATATCAAGGTGCTATAGAGAGAATATTTCATTGAGAGGACATTATCTAGAACCATATCTTCATGAAAAGGGAGTATTTAGGATTCCTCATGAAGAATATATGTGATCCAAGGTTCCCAGTTTAATGGAAATAAGAGATTCTGATTAGCTTGGGGTAGGTATCAACCATCAATGCCTCATTTATCTTAGGGAAGAAACTTTACAGATTATGTCATGGTAGCAGACACATGATTTATTTTATGGAGGCTTAGTTCATCAGTGTCGATAGTTCCAAACCATTCTTAGAAGTCAGGGTGTTCTATTTGTTCCACTTTAGGTTCCTCTATTGAGGAAATTCCAGCTGAGGTAGCAGCAACAAGTTGCTATAGTTTCAGATCAACATAAATTAGATGAGGTCGGTAGAGGAAAACCCTAGGACACTCCCTATCCTTAGTGAGTAAAGCACGACAATGTATATTGTTATCAGTGTGGTCAGAGAGTCCATAGAGTATATTATAGCCAGCTTCATGATTTAGCATTGCGAGCACCAGGTGAGGTAGACATCATTCGAGGTGATCTTTGCTTGGTTTATAATTGGGAGAATGCCTTATTTGATTCAGTAACAACAGACTACTTCATATCACCTACCCATGTCTATGCTTTGGTACTTGAGGTATAAATACTTCCAGTACCATTGGCATTGAATTTTCTAGTTGGAGGTCGAGCAGACTTGTTTGAAGTATGTAGAGACTCTGATCTAGTGATGGGGTAACACCTCTCTTGGGGAGATTTCTTATATTTACATATACAACCATATTAAATCATACTTATCATGGATTGGTTATATTTGGTGCAGGATATCATGGATTGATTCTGGTGGAAGGTTGTGTTCTTTGATGCTGATTGAGAGGCAAAAGTTTCTGTTGGAAAAAGAGACCCTTAGATTAGTTAGATGAAAGTTACATCCTCTTCATCCTTGATGACTAAACTGATTATGAGTTTGTCATATGTTCAACAGTCATAATTTCTTAGGGTCATGAAAGAGTACCCTGATGTATTTCAATAGAAGGTTTTAGCATTAACCTCTCGATGAGAGATCGAGTTCAGGATTGAACTACAATCAGGCGTGTATCCTATGTCAATGTTTCTGTATATTGTGACACATTATGAGTTATGAGAGCTATGTATATATCTAAATGGTCTATTGTAGTGAGGTTTTGTTCAGCTGAGTGTGTCACTGTAAGGTGCACATGTTTTGTTTGTAAATAAGGCTGATGGCAGCTTACAATTGTGTATCAATTATCATCACTTGAACCAGGTGATAGTGAAGAAATGATATTATTTTCCATATATTGATGATTTTTTGATCAAATTAAGGGTTCAAGTTGGTTCTCTAAGATTTATTTTCATTTAGGATATCATCAGATTCTTGTGGAGGATGAAGATATCCCAAAGACTACTTTCTGTTGTCTTCATGGGAAATAAGAGTTTGTTGTGATGCTGTTTGGTGTGAGGAATGCTCTAGCTATGTCCATGGGGTTGATAAAAACTGTGTTCCATGAGTTCTTGGATAATTCTGTGGTGGTTTTCATTGACAAAATCCTTTTGTACACTGTATCTATGGAGGATCATAAAGAGTATCTTCATTCCGGTTTGGGAGTTCTTCGATGTCTGAAGTGGTAGGGGAAGTTTCTAAAGTGTGTTTTTTGGGATCATGAAGTCCATTTCCAGGGGCATGCTGTATTCCAAAAGGGTGTAGATATGGATCCATCAAAGATAGAATAATTTGTCTCTTGGGTATCTCCCAAGATAGTGTCATGGGTGTGATATTTCCTTGGTCTTGTAGGATATTAATGGAGGCTTGTAACTGATTTCTCTCAGGCTGCAACTCCTCTAATAGTGTTGACCAGAAAGTATTAAGCGTTCATGTGGACTAATCAGTGTTAGGAAACTTTTGAGTATCTTAAGGATAATTTTGTTAGTGCTTCGATTTTTTTATTCCAAAAAAAGGAGTTCAGTTTGAGGTTTTATGGGATTCTTCATGTCTAGGGTTGGGCTGTGTTCTTAAATATTAGATATCAGTCATTTCTTATGGGTCATAGAAGTTGTGTCCCCATGAGTGTAACTATTCCACCCATGATCTCAATTTGGCGGAAGTGGTGTTTTCCCTGAAGTCATGAATACATTACCTCATCGGAGAGTTTTTTTTGTGATTTTCACCAATCATAATATCCCAAGGTATGTTATCTACCAGCGTGACTTAAACTTACACCAACATCAATGGATAGAGTTATTATAGGGTTAAGACTTAGATATTTCATATTCACTTAGGAAGGTGAATGTTGTGGATTATGCGTTGAGAAGGAAGTCACTTAGTGATATAGTGTGTGAATCTGGCGACTCTTGGCGGGGGATGGAAGCACATTTGACATTACATCTGGATATGGGAGAAGTTGGGGGTAAAATTTGTCTTTTTTAGATTATGTTGATTCCATCTATGGTAGAATAGGTGGAGGAATCCCAGTTGGGGTATATAGAGGTGGAGGTCTAGAGAGACCGAGTTGTTTGTAGTGAGGCTCCTGATGGTTGGTTTGAGGATGAACAAAACCAGGTGTTATTTCAAGGAAGTATTTTTGTTCCTTTGGTGATACATCAGATGGTTCTTAGAGAGTTCTATACTTAATCCTTGGAGGTAAATCCTAGTGAGAAAAGGATGTATCAATCTTTGAGAGGTCATTTTTGGTGTCCTAGGTTGAAATGCGCAGTTGCAGGGTTTGTATCTTTATGTTTGGTCTACCAGAAGGTGAAGGCTAAGCACCCTGTTCCCAATGGTTTTGTACAACCATTGGATGTTCCTCAGTGGAGGTGAGATGATATCTCGATGGAATTTATTACAAGTTTACCTCAAGATTAGGGAGGCTATGAAACTATATGGGTGTTAGTGGATCCTCTGATTCAATCATCCCACTTTATAGAGATCAATAAGTCAAGATCAATGGAGGTTTTTTAAGGAAATATCAGGAGGAGATGGTGATACTTCATAGGGTCCCAAGGATGATCATTTCTGATCAAGATCATCATTTTACTTCCAGGGTGAGAAGAGATCTCTAGCATTATTTTCATTATCATATATTCCTTATCACTAGTTTTCATACACAGATTGATGGTCAGATAGAGAAAACCATATATACTCTTGAATTCATGTTGTGCTCTTGTGTCCATGATTTTAGAGGTTTGTGGATATGACACTTTACCTTGGTAGTGTTCACTTGAAAAAATAGTTTTCACACAACCACAGACATGGAACCATTTGAATACTTGTATGTAAAACCTTTTCATTCTCCTTTTTGTTGGAATGGGGTCTAAGAGTCAGTAATTCTCAAGCCAAAACTATTACAGAATACAACAAATATGGTTTAGGTAATTCATGAGAGGGTGGAATCAATGCATGATCATTAAAAATCCTATGTCAATCATAAGAGGAGACCTATAGAGTTCGACGTTGGGGATCATGTTTTCTTGAATGTGACTCCCCATTGTGGTTAGAGAAGGTTTTTTCATGGGGGTAAGCTTTCTCCTCATTTTATTGATAATTCTGAGGTGTTGGATCATGTCGGAGCCATGGCATATCGGATAGCACTTCCCCCATAAATGACCCAGATACACAATGTTTTTAATGTGTCATATCTCCATCATTATCTTCATGGTGACACTTACATAATATATTGTAGTGATATCGATGTTGACGATGATGCAAACATCGACTAGGGACTTATAAAGATCCACAACCACCAGAATAATGTGTTGTGTAGGAATGCTATCCCCTTGGTTGCTGTCTTGTGACGACATAGTGGCATGGAGGAGAGAACTTGAGAACTTGAGTCACAAATACATGCTCAGTACCCCAATCTATTTTTTGTTTATCTATTATCTTTAAATGCTTTTCATTTTGTGGTTGTAGTTTTTTTGGTTTATAAGATAGCTCTATATCTCTCTCTTGTTACTTATTATGGCTTTCTCTCTTTCCATGGGAGGTCACGTGTAGGGTATTCTAGGTGATTCTGTGTTTAGATTTATAAGGATAGATGGGTAAAATATCCTACTATAAGTGTTGAAGACTCACTTATTAGTTCTTCTACTCACCATATCAAGCCTCTATTTCTTATATGGGGGTGGTTGATATCCTGTAGTGGTGAGATATTTTGAGAGGTATCTCATGGGGGGTTTTTCAGATGACCCCTTTTCTATTTCTTATCTATGTTGGTTTTGGATTCTCGAGGATGAGAATTTCTTGAGAGGTATCTAATTTAAGGGACTAGATCCATGTGGATAGACCATTTGTATTTTCTTAAAGATCGAGGTTCTCAGAGGTGGATTAGAGGGAGTCCAGAGGGACTCAGCTAATAAAATCTAGAAGCAGGGAGATTTCACATCATGAAGGAAGATTACATGACGTGAATATGCATTTCATGATGTATAATATATCTGGGTTATAAAAATAAATAAAGTGAAGAGGCAAAATATTTTTTAGTGATTTTTTTTGAGAATTACAAGACGTGAAAGGGGATTACACATCCTATAATCCCCCAATGCTGTATATTCTAAAAAATTTCCAGCCTATTGGGTTGTTAAACCCTATTGATGTAGAGACTCTCTCTAGACTCTAGGAGACTCAGTGACCCCATCTTAGAAATTTTAGGGATTCCTTTGTTAGGGATTGATTCCTAGATTCCATCTACGATCTATAGTGACCCAGGTTGATACAAGGTGTGTTTTTCCATCATTTTCTAGTAGTTTCTCATAGTTTAATCTCGTTTCCTCCCATGTATTCTCACCATGAGACGTTGTATGATATCCTACATTTATAATGGGATTTTTATTGGTTTTTGGTTGGTGTATTCATTCCGCAAAATACTCATATGAATTCAGTTCTTGCAGTAGGAGTGATCAAAGACCATTTGTGTTGGTTGAACATCAGTGGCATTTTGAGGGAGGGGATTCATTACTTATCTATTTATTTACATGAAATCATAGAGATAACATATTTTATATCCTTGTATCATAATGTAGTTAACCTAAAAATTATTTAAACTAGATTAAATAATTGGTAACTATCATATAGTGATGTTGTTGTTTGTACCATGATAAATGTCTACCTCTTGATTTTCTAGATAGTGTGATATCTATGACTTTATTGGTTTATCATGTTGTTCTTGATGGAAATTGGTATTAAATGTAATGGAATTAATTGATAATTAATTGTATAAAGGATTAAAGAGGAATGTTTAATGAATTCATTTGTTGTTGATGTTTGGTTAATGAACCCAAATCATATTGATACTTGATGATAAAATAACTAAATTCACGTTAAATTAATTGACTAATTAATTTTTGATAACTTGTGATAGATTGCTACTTAGGTTGCTTGTAGATGGAACATGTGATCAATGAATCAGTTAATTAAATGTGGAATAAGAATCAGGTGTGTTATAAAACATGATGACTTGTAGGACCTGAGTTTCCTGATTTCTTGTAAAGATAAAGTGCCTTGTTCTTTGGATTTGTGAGATCTCGTTGTGTGTGAAGGATGAATTATTTATTTTAGGGCCAAGATCCTAGATGCTTGTTTGTTTCATACTGCTTGTGATGTAATGTGAGCCTGGGATGGATAATCCTTGAGGGATATTGTGGTTTATGGGGCAGAGAGACCTAGATGTGATGTGAGCCTAGGATGGCTAAGCCTGGTGGGATGTTGTAATTTGTGGGGGGCAGGGAGGCTCAAATGTGATGTGAGCCTTGGATGGACGATCTTGGAGGGTTGTTGTGGTATGTGGGGCATGAAGGCTGGGACGATGTGGGAAAATTGATGCCTAAAGTGTCTATATGAACCAGTTTATGTATGTGGGTGTCGAGGAGGACACCAAAGATAAAAAAATGGGTTGAAGTTGGGATTAATCATTGATATGAAATCTTGATGGTTGTTTGAATATGTTGATTGGATGACAGACATGTTTCTTATTTATCTGATTTCACTTTCGTAATGCTTGAGGAAGATGGATGTTCTTGGTTTCTTTCTTTTTTTGGTATCTTAGAATATTTTCCTAGAGTAAAAAGTAATATGGAAAGTTATTTTTTTAATAATGAATAAATTTTTAACCTATGGGGTTAGATCTTTCTTGGATGAAATGATAAGGTTATAATTCCGAGAAGCCGTGGACTCAGTTTTCTTATGCTTGTAGGTAATTGATATTTGCTGCAATGCTAATGTAATGAAATGTAGAGATTTTAATGGTTAGTTAATGGTTAATAATTTATTTATGTAAAGTGAAATGGATGAAAAGTAATAAAGTAACTTAATTTATCTCTTTAAATTTTTGTGTGCTTTTAGGATATCTAGTCTTAGTAGTGGCATCTGGGAGTCTGGGATACGTTAGCTGCACCAGAGTCTGAGTCTAGGTTATATTTAGAGTGTGGTTGTGAGCTATATTATATGATGTACTTTTTTGTGTTTCAATACACTACTCCACCCAATCAGTTAGGGAAATTAACACCCCAAAAATTATTAGTCTTGGGGGGGGGGAGTTTTCCCTAATCGCCCGGTGGGTGGATGAATGTCTGACTACCCCCTTTGACCCCACTCTCTTCTCTTGGTATTTACTTGTGATGGTATGTACGACAATTATTTTTTCCCCACATATGTGTTTAGAGGTATGTAATGGATTGTGGTTATTTGACACATATATATTGTAGATATAGTTTTCTAGGGGCTACAATTGGTATAACAAGTGTAGGCTATGATGGATTGAGGTTTCTTACTTGGTTTATGGGCTGTGATGGCTTGAGGTATAATAACTGATGTATGGTACACATTATGCTGGTTGTGGTGTCTCTCAAAAAATACTTGATTACTTTGGCTTATGTAGACGTGGTGGTGTGATGAACTTGGTGCATATTGTGGCGATTCACCCAGGTGTCTGCGGGCTATACTTTTTGGAGAGAGATGCTCAAGGCACGTGATGTTGGGACAAAACAGCAACCTAGTGGTAAAGTGGTAGCAGGGTACCCTTAATATTATTTATTATAATAAATACTGTTATATGTGATACTTGGTGAGAGTAGCCATGGTGTGGTTGGGAACTTAGTGTACCTTTTTATGTGATGAGTTAGTTTCTCTTGTTGTTTATTGTGCTTTAGCATGATTTTTTATCTTTTGCACAAGAGGATCCAGGGATGATCCTACAGAGTATACTGTTATACCCACTATACATATATATAAACTCTTTTTTAGGTCATTTGGAGCAGGTTGGAGATTAGGATGGTTATTACAAGCTTGGGATTTGTAGTGTTTTTTGGGCTTCGTGGTCACTACCATCATTACTTTTATTTTGGTACTTGTAGGTTTCCCTTCCAGTTATAGTAGTTTTTGCATGAAATTACAAATGTGCACTTGGGTTTCCTTTTATATTATAGTATGAGTATGTGTTGGTTGGTTTTTTCTTATCTCTCTCTGTCACATGTGTTTTTTAGAGGGTAATGCCTCCCATATGCATGTTTATTATACCCTAAATGCTATTTTCCAACATAGGGCCTACAGGAGGCAGGACTCGGGTGACACTATCTCTCTGCTCCCATTGCCATCCCAGGAGGGGTACACCTTATGGGGAGTGGGTCATGGAAATAAATTTATATAAATGTCCAAAAATATGATTTATATAATAAAAAATATTTATACTTACATTAAATAAGTCATATATTTAGTGAAGAATGGTTTATAATTAAAAAGTTAATATTAATTAAAAATACTGACTAATTATATCAAGTAATGGACATTAATTAAATGAAATTTGATTTTACAATTTGACATATATAAAAAATGTGTTACATTTATTTCAGACATATATATACACAATTAATGCATTTTTATATGCAACACACACACACATTTACATAATTAATGAAATCTTATATAGAAACACATACACCTAATATTTATGTAATTTATTCAAATTTTAATATTCATTTTAGAATTTTATTTAGTATCATGATACATTTAATATATTATGTTTTTAATTGGTAAATTTTATTTATTTATTTTTAATATTATTATAGGTACATATTATTTTTTCATTTTTAATATTTTTTATGAAATTTAATCATTTTATAATATATATTTATATATATTAATTTAATATATTTTAATATTTTCAAAATGCATTCATATTTATTTCAACATATATTCATATTATTTTAATATTTTTTATTTAATTAATAAAACTTATACATTTTTTCAATATTTTGAAAGTGTACCCATTTTTAATTACTCAATTTCACTCATTTTTAAAATTCTTGTATTTTAGATTATATATTCACCAATAATGTTAAAAATATATTTGTAAATAAATATTTATAAATTAATTTATTTATAAATGTATATTTAATATATTTATAACTTTATATATTTATAATTATAAATAAATAAATAAATTTTATAATAGTATTTATATAATTATCAATAAATAATTATATATATTTAAATAATTATAAAATTATAATACATTTATTTAAACAATGGATATAGTTACTATATTAATAATATATATATATATATATACACATATAGAATATTATAAATTATATAATGATATAAATATTTAATTTAATTTTTATTTTTTTATATAATTATTAATAAATAATCATATATTTAAATAATTATAAAATTATAATACATATATTTAAATAATAAATATATATTACTATATTTATATCTATATTTATTAGGCAGATATATATATATAATTATATAAATATACATAATGATATAAATATATTTATAATTATAAAAAAATAATTATCAATATATTTACAAATATATTTACTTATAAACATATTTTTAAATATAAATATATAAATACAATTTTTTTAAAATTATTTATTTAATTATAAATAAAAAATAATATATCTAAATAATTATAATATTATAATAAATATATTTAAATAATGAATGTATTTAATATATATATATATATATATATAATTATATAAATAAATTTATAATCATATAAAAATATATATAAAAATATTTAAAAATATCTTTATTTATAATTATGATTATAAATCCTTTATCAACACTAAAGTTTTGACATTGATAAAGATACCTTTTATCAGGTTTTCTTTAGTGTTGATGAGAATATATTTTTATCTATGCTAAAAGTTTTGATATGATAAAGATGGATTTTATCCGTGCTTTTATGGAACTGATAAATCTATATCTTCATCAGTGCTAAAGAAGCACCGAAAAAAATATATTTTATTATCACTTATTATTTTAGCAACGATAAAAATCATCTTTATCAATGATTTTTCTAAAAGTTATAATAAAAACCTCCCCATTATTTTTAAAGGAACCCTAATCACACTAATTTAAGTCATGATTCCTAAGATATCGCGGAAGACCACTGCTTCTAGCGCTCTTTATTAGCTTTATCTCAGAAGAGTTAAGCCTCAAATCCAAGGTAAGTTGTTTTTTTATCCTCTCCTCTCATTGATTTCTTATTTAGGCTCCTGATTTCACAAATTAGGATGATCAAAACATCACCCTTTGAGTTTAACGACCCCCCCTGTAATTGTGATCCTCCTATACTTTCTCCCCTCCTTTCATTTATTTTTTCCCTCTAATTTTCACCATCTTCCCCATTACACACACATGAGGCTGTACCCTAAGGGGTTATGCATTTTTATTTTTTTGTGACTTTGATTTCTGGGGCATGTGATATTCCCTTGGGGTCCTCCTCTCTCTATTCTTAATATTTCATTCACTTTTACTTGGTCCAATTTGTTTCTCCCAATACACGACTCTTTAATTTCATAAACATTGATGTTCTAATTATTATATTTGTGTTTTAATTGTTTAATAATAATATCAATTATACTCATTGGATTTCTAGGGAAGAAATTTGATTTTAACTTGGTTTTCATAGATAATAATGAGTTTTCTTATATTTAAAGAATGGGTTGAATATGGTTTGAAGTTACTCACTTTCCAAATTTCTCAATTGGCCCTTTAAAATGGTATGTTCAATTTAAAATGAAGTATTGGTCCTTAAAAGTATTTTCATAAAGATTTTAAATAGATTTTTCAAGTGATAAACAAAATTCCAGGTATTGTTAAAATGTTTTAGGATGAGTTTTAAAATAAAATTCACGGTTAATAAAGGATTATACCCCTTTTGGGTTAAGGGATAAATTAAATAATTAAGCATAAATCCATTAGTGTTTTTATAATATGTATCCTTGATGCATTTTTGTCACTTTTATGGATCATTCTTAAAATATGATGTTTCTGAATGTGGTATTCCAGGGGATTCTTGAAATAGATTTCTAAAAGAATCATGAATGGTTTATTGTTCTCAAATGAAGTTTTTAATTGATTTAAAAATAATGTATCATGATATTTTGAAAAGTAGTTTTTAATTTCTTGTATATTTTTATAAGATTCATGATGTTGATACTTGAATAAATTTTATGGCATGTGAATGCTTGGATTTGTGGCTTCTTGTGTGATATTTGATGGAACTTGTTTTTGATAAATGAATAGTCCCTTGATTGAATTTTGAAAAAATTCCATGATAACCTCAGTATTTAAGTGGGTATTCTAGGAAAATCATGTAAGGATTTCAATTGGTAATTTACTCCAGTCTTCTAATAAATGTTTTATTGATGCTAGCTTTATAAAATGTTTGTGAAATATTTAATAATCATGACTTTATTTATACTGAGTGGTTTCCTACTTAGTATTTTTATGGTCATACCTAACTTAAATTTTAGTTTTGAAAAATTAAACTTTGTTTTAATTATTAAAATGGGATTTGAAATGGAAAAAATGAGGTTTTTATCTAAAATGAACTAAAATGGATTCAGTGTTTTGAAACTCACGAAGTAGTTTCAGTGTGAAATTTTAATGTTTTAAAGATTTCAAAGTGTATATATTTCTATGTAAATGGTTTTAATATTGTAATTTATTTTTAGTGGTTTATGAATATGTTTTTAAATATTTTTACTCAATGATAAATTTTTTATAAAATAGGTGGTTTGTATCCTATAATGTGTTTTGAAAAAGACTGGTTGATTTTCATGTGGAATTAAAAAAAGTATTTAAATATGGGATTTAAAAATCAAAAAGTAGCCTTTTGAATCTTGAAATTAGTTTTTAGATGATATTTGGAATTTTAAATTAATATGTGCTAATTTAAAATGTTTTGGTCTCTTGTAAGTTGTTTTGTAAAGCTGTTGGTTTAAATATTGAATTAATTTTTTTTTTTAAAAAAATGGGTTTATTGTTAAAAAATGGGTGAGTGATTTCATAAAGGGACCTAGAAAATGCATTTAAATGAAGGTTTTTTTATAATGATGCATTGTATGGATGGACCAGATTTTGGTTAGGGTTCGTGATATGCCATTGTTGTGTGATTTTTTTTGTGGTGTGCCTTTTTTTGGTGGTTTGTTTTGATTATATAGAAATTATGAAAACCGGTTTTATGAAAGACCAATATAAAAAATAATTTAATCCTATCACAAAGCAAGTATATTCTAATTTTTTGGGAAACCTATTGATTCTCTATCAAGTATAATATAAACCTATTTAGTTTCTATCAAGACTCTTCTAGTTATAAGGTAATGTCCCCCATTGAATTCCAACTCTACTATAAATTTTCACATATTTATTACATATATTTTCATTTTTCTTAAGATGTAATATTTCTTGAACATCATATTCTGATGATTGTTTACAATTTTAATTCATTGACATATGATCATTCATTTCTTATTGATTAATATCATTCCCTAAACCTAATTTATTTGAAATTTATCCAATTATTCTTTCATTCATTATAAGTAAGATTATTTATATGTTTTTAATTGGTATTTAGTTGTTTGAAAGAAGTCCCACACTATTTCTTCATTTCATGATATCTTTGATTAAATGTTCTTTATGTTCTCCAGGATAATTTTAATTTCATTATCATTCTCTATTGATATTGGGTTCTCTTTCTCACAAATCCCAAGTTGTTTTTATATTTGTTCTATAGACTAAAAGTTACTCTGGTTTCCATTAACTAGAGTAATTTGAATTCATCTTAGTCCCTCAAAGGAATGGGAATTTGGTTTCTCTAAGATAAATGACATAAATTTGAAAATGTATAATCCTTAACTTGATTCTATAGCTGAGATGGAAAACCATTGAGGCTTTGATAATTTTATAATCAAAACCAATTTAATTAAATAACATGAAATATTTATTTATAGAAAATGACTTAAGGGTGAATTAATATAGTAGAGAGATTACTTTTTAAGTGTATCTTTAAAGGGGTGGAGGAGAACACCTTTTTTAAGTCAGAGAAGTGGAATCTTTACAAATATATATTTTTTAATATAAAAGGGAAGATATATTATTGGTAACTTGACCCAAATTAAAATTATTTCACTTATAAGATATGGTATGTATAAAACAAACTTATCCAATGAATTAGAGATAATTTTGCTATATTTGTGGCATTTTCTTATAATATAACACCTTGTTAGCCATTAAAACCTCTATAGTAGTGCCTCAATTTTAATATATTGAAACATTGAATATTATGGGAATCATATTTAAAAAAATATTAATTTACTTTTTTATGATAATATAAAAACCACTTTAAAAAATTTTATTTAAGAAATACTCCTTTTTAAGATTGATGATTTTTATAATATCATATTTATTACTCATCGTCACTAAATTTCATCAATTCCCTAGTATGAGAACAAATTAAATCATTCTTTGAAATTAATATATATATATATATATATTAAATTATAATACATGTTTTTATAAAATGGAATATTAATATCCTTTTAATTTCATGGAGTTTTATTATTATAGTATTTTTCATAATGGTGTTTCACATTTCATACTCATAAGGTATTAATGTTTATATTTATATATAGTATGGTATATTATAGTTTTTTTAGTATAGTGTTTATTATGATAAAATTTACCTAAAAAATTATTTATTTAAAGGAATGTAAATATGTAAATATCAATGTGTTATTATGATACAATTACTACATCAGATTGATACATATTTAATGAGTCACTCCCAATAACTTGATCTTTTATTCCTTTTATACTATCTAGGAGCCTTACTATAGAGTCTAAAATAGTGACTTGGGAATGGGATAAAAAATATTAAGGGAAATGTGAACATGTATTGTATGATCATCTCATCTGAAAAACTATTGTGTTCCAACGAAACATTTCAACTTTAGGTAATGAAATAAGAAATTCTGTCTGGTTCTTCACCAACTCCCAGCCTTGGAAAATTTGGATTTAATGAGAAAACTTTTATCCTCATCAACTTCATCCCTAAAATATTGGTTATTTCATTTTTTTTCTTTAGACTCATCCCTCATCTCTTTTGAACTTGAGCCTATTTTTCATGAACTACTCTGAGCATTAGTCATCCCATTCCGGGTATCGGTGATCATTTTGGATTAATTTAGAGGATAACACATACGATAATGGAGTAATTATTATTTTTAAATTCAATTAAAAATTTCCTTCAAAGTGTATAGAAATTATTTGAAATAATCAAATGTTGGGTTCCCCTTATTAGAATAATCTATAACTTTCACCTTTTATAATGAAAAGATTATGTGTATTTATTTATTTTTTGAAAAATGAATATTTTATGAACCAATTAGAATGGATATGAATCAAAAATGGATTCATTCTAATCATACGACAAAAGAGTATACAAATTGAGTTAAAGTGGTCATCGTGTTTTCAATATAACATACATAGGAACCTTCACAAATCCTTTTTCTGTGTTTACATTTCCATTATTCAAGAAAAATTAGTTTGGAAGAGTTGTATGAACATTATATTTTTCAAAAAATAGACCAGAGTTATAAATTTTGGATTAAAAATGGGGAAAAATTTAACATTCACATCGATTAGGATGATACTCGGTTTATGGATGATTTGATATAAATAATAGAATAAATGATGATGGAGATCACATGGAATAAATGGAAATGGAAATTAAAGATGATCTTCATGATTATCCAAAGTTATTTTTGAATTTAAACAGAAATTCTAAGAGATCATTATATTTTAGTTATACTAAATAAAAAACATTGTAAGATATATTTAGGTTTTATAATTTGAAAGCTAAAAGAAGATAGAAAGACAAAAACTTTACATAACTACTTTGTCTCCTAAATGATATGATACTAGATGAAAATGAACTTCATTGTAAAACATATTTTTCTAAAATAATTCTACATTCAATGATATTTATCTTTAAAAAAATATATTCTTGTCCAAATTTTGGAATATTTTTTCTGAACAACCATGAATCACTTATAGAATTTGCTACCTATGTCACAGATCAACACAAGAAAATAGATCAAGTCCCTTTAAAGTTGTATTGTACTTTCCTGTCATTCTATAGTTTAGAAGACTATATAAATTTCCAGAAAAAATGAAACAATTGACATGGAATTAAAGGAATTTTGAGGTGTCCCATTTGCGAAGAATGCACACACTCAGTTCAGTTGAAATATTACTCAAAAGATAAGTTTATATGATATCATAATTTTGTACCTCAATGAAATAAATACTGATTCTAGAAAACAACATTTGATGGGAATTCCAAATAATTTAAATCAATATCTCTACTAACGAGTGATCAAATATTTGATAAATAAAATATATTGACACTATTTTTGGTAAACTATTTTTGAAAAACCTTATGAAATCAGGTTGAAAAAAGAGATCAATTTTCTTTGAATTGCCTAATTGGAATTGTTTACACGTTTTTCATTTTATTAATGTTATGCATGTTGAAAAAATTTATTTGATAGTGTTATTGGCATGTAAAAAAATGTTTATGAAAAAAATGAAATCAAGGCTATATTGGACATTATTGACATGCGGATAAGGGGTGATTTGGCACCAGTGAGGGGTAAATGAAATAATTTTCTTCCTTAAAAAATTTACACTCTATCCAGATAGGAAAAATTTAATTTTTTTTATTTTCCTTGATTATATTAATGTTCCAGAGGGTTATTCATCAGATATAAATAATGTTGTGTTAATGAATAATTTGAAGTTATAGGGACTAAAATCACACTACTATCATATTTTGATGCAAGATTTGTTCCCTGTTTCTTTATATTCTATTCTATATAAAAATTTACGATATACATTAACCAGACTCTAATTATTTTTCAAAGACATATATAGTAAATTTTCACACATGGTGAAATTTACAATCAATAATATAGAGGTTGAAGTCATATTAAGTTAATTAGAGAGGTTATTATCACTATCATTATTTGATATAATGGTCTAATTGATGGTTCAATTGATTAATGAGGTTCAACTATGTGGTCCTATCCGTTACATATGATTGTACCCCATTGAATGGTATATAAATATTTTGAAAGGGTATGTCAATAATCAAAGTTTTCAAGAAGTTTGTATTGTATAATGAGATACTATTGAGTAAGCTGTTGAATTATATACCGATTACCCATTAGATGTTGATAGAATCAATCTCCCAAACTCTAATCACAATGGACGTGTTATGGGTGAATAAATTTACCAAAGATATTTTATTACAATTAACACCACAAAGATGGAGAAATCGAACCTTTACATTTTACATAATAGTAAATATGTTGATCCATAAATTGATTACCATAAAGTAATTCTTAGATATTTGATTCCATTAGGGGATAAAATATGGATAAGAAATACACAAGATCAATAGTTTATAGGATTGTTCCAAGATCATATTGAAAAGGAGTTATTTGAAAATTCAAATTCAATAACTAAATGGAATTGATGGTTATCTAGGAGACCAAATGAAAATGTTATATTTTTTAATCAATTATTATAAGTTCTATACAAAGGAACACGATGACTAGATTATAGTGAAAAATAGTAGAGTTTTTCTTGTTGCATAAGTAATGAACATATCTAGTTACAAGGATAGAAATCCAATTTATGAGAATATGTCATATTTTGGAATTATCAAATAGATATATGAGTTGAACTATAAAATATTTCATGAGATTATTTTGTGTTGAAAATGGGTTGACAATAGGAGTGTAGTGAAAGTTTATGAAATGGACTTCATGAAGGTGAATTTTTGTGTCGAAGGGTAAAATGAAGATTCTTTAATAATGGAGACACACAAAGTGGAAGTATTTTATATTTAATATCTAAAAACTAAGAATATGTCGATTATCCTGCTACTGACTAAAACAACTACATGGTCAGATGAAAATTAAATTGGGGACTACCCTTTCATTGGGAGATCAAAAAAAATTCATGTCGGTCCTAATGTATAAAATGCCTTGTACTTTAGAGGGGATAATAAATAGGGGATTTGGATTCTTGATAGAGTATCCAAATATCTTCAACCATAAAAATAAAATAAAGGGAGTTCAATAAAAAGGTTAATGTGTTTTTAATATTCTATAACTTTCCTAATAATATTTTGTGTTGTTGACTAGATTAGAATAATAGAAATTAAATGTTTGACTACTCATGTAAAAAATGTCTTCTACACACAATGATGTTTCCAATCCCAAGGAATAATAGACAATTGATGCTAAACAGGAAGAATTATTAAGGGATCAACAAAATGTTGATGAAAAAAACAAGAACGATGCACAATCCTAATTTTGACTAAAATTATAAAGGCAATAAGTAATGGTATAAAATTTGGGGTTGGTGAAAATTAACATGGATAACCTTTTAACCCCAATAAGTTAATATTCCTTAGTTATGTTGTGATTATAATAAGTATGAATTTCCTAATTGATATAAATTAATGGAACTATGTCTAACATTTAATAAAGGAAACCCTTTTGGAATATATAAAGTTAATTTTATGATAACCTCTAGTTATTTTACCAAAAAGTAATATAAATGAAATGTTGATTTAATTTTCAATATTCCATTAAGATTTAATTTATTATAGGCGATTTTCATAGTAATTATGTCTTAATGGAAACTAGAGAAGACCATATAGGATTCCCAACTATTCTTAGAAAATATCATCTGAGATATGATAAGGGGAAAGTAAATCCCCACCCACAAGTTAATTGTGCAAGAATTATAAAATAGGAAACATTGAATGCTATAATCCCTTGTCATAATGAGAAATTATTTTAAGTGATTTTTTGTTGATAACATATTATTATAAATTATTTATTTTATCCAATTTTCATCAAAATTTTTAATTTATGAAACAAAAAAAAGTTCTAAAAATAAATGACTTGCATCAATTGCAATGTACCCCTATCTCAATGTAAGGATGGGGAATTTCTCACTAAAAAAGAAATTGGTATGTATTTTAAATGAATAATAAATGTTTTCTGTGATATGAAACAATATATTTTCCTTTATTTATATTCATATTGATGAATCAAAATCCAAAGTTGCTTCCATTCCATATCATATGTTAAGGAAGGAGGCTCATATGAATAAAAAGGGTAAACTAGTTGATGAAAACACAAAATCATAATGAGAAACTTGTATAATTATAACATAATAGTAATTATTTATCATTTATAACAATATTACATAAATATATATATATATATATATTTATGTTTACAATTTTTTAATATGGTGTAGATAGATGATTCAGCAGAGATCATACCCGAAGAAAAAAAACCTTCAGTATCTTTGAAGTGGCTGGAACAATATGCCTTCATTAGAGATGTAGGTTTTAGAGGGTGTCCTCAAACATATTTCAAGAAAAAAAACCACAAGAATATATATATAATATGATTAATAGATTGAAGGAATAAATATATTATTTTCAAGATATTATTGTCCAGTCTGGTTTGGAAGACCAATGTATAGGAAAGGATAAAAGATAATTGGTGATGGAAAAAAGATCATCACATGAACAAACAAAGAACACCACTATATTATAGGATGTCATTACCATATTTAGTACACCTTACCTAAGGTAATAAATTTTTTCATTACTAATTTTCTTAAGTGTGAATAAAATAACTTATGATAACTTTATATTACTAAAATTTTGTAGGGTAATGTTGTATGTGATTTTTATCTGTCAACACCCACGTAACGCCTTGTTGTGAGGGGTATGATTTATAATATCATAGGTGACAAGATAACCAATAAAGAACTACCAAAACATCACATTAAATTTGGGATTGAGGTAGATCAAGAGACAACCACTGTGTTTCCTATTCCACATCATGATCTAAATACTGTAATGATCAATGATACTATTAGAACTTTCATAGCATGGCCATATTATCTTATAGATATATATAATGTATATATTTTAAAAAAATTCATATGAAAAAACTATAACAGTTGATGAAGAAGGACTAAATTGAGGTATGTTTTTATAGATAGATAATGTGATTGGTGAAATGGATGGTCAGATCAAGAAAAGTTAATGAATCAAATAATAAATCAAAAGGACCTATTGGGAGTACCTTGTCCCCACCAGTTCAACTATAACATTTATTACCATTACATATTCTTGAAGATACCAAATTTAAATAAGGAGATATATCATACATACCATTTGAAGAAGAAATATTTAGATATCTCATTATAGATGGAGTTTTTTTTTAAAGGCTAGGGCCGAAGCCTCATTTTTATTAATAAAGCAAAGCAAAGACCTCTTTTAACTGGGTAGAGGGAGACCCATTACATAGCCCGAAGGCCCAGTGGGCTTGAAGCCCATTACATAGCCCGTAGGCCCAAATTTTTGGCCAAATTCCTATTCTGTGAATAGTAACCCGGCTGCTACAGTACCCGCTAGAGTAGCGCCACCGCTACAGTACCCTACCGCCGCTACAGTGCCCTGCCGCCGCTACAGTACCCGCCGATCAACAGTACCGCCGCTGCTACAGTACCCGCTACAGTACTGCTACAGTAACCTGCGCCCAATGGGTTTTGAACCCCCATTTTTCATTATAGATGGAGTTGGTATCACGAGTATAAATGAGGTTCTGAAGTTTTAATGGATGAGAGTCTCAATTATGAATACATACATATGGTACATTTTCATAGTACAACTATCTAAAAATTATATCACATGTTCATTAAATTTAATAATTATTAATATCTTTTATAGGCATTTATATTACTACTATATAAAGGAAAAACCACATGAAGTATGATTTAGTTTCATTAATCCTAGTATCATTTCAATGAAATAATTTTTTTTGGAGAAGGCTAAAATTGATAAGAAAAGAGATGTGTTAAATGATGCCTTTGAGACAAAAATAACATATGAAAGAAACTTTTTTATTCCTATAATGCTGAGAAAAAACTCTAAAATATAATATAATAAAATATTTTTTTTTTCGTTAATTATTTGTTTTTGTTTTTTAAGATACATTGTATACTTATCACAATAAATCTCGATACCCCAAATATTTATTTTCTAGATCCAATGCATGGGTATCCAACAAAAATATCCCACATGATGTGTATTATGAACTTGTAATGCATTGTAGTCAACATTTTATAGATATAATTACAATTAGGGTAAATCTAAAAATATTTATCAATCAAAACGTAATCCAAAATATTTACTTATTTTAGTCAATGTTTCTGTAATGTTTGAAGAAAGATAATAATAAAAATTCTAGATATTTTGTTTGAAAATGTATGAAAGTGATCCTAAACCATCAAAAGACTATAATCCCCAAACCTTTATTTTTTAAAGGTAATTACAATTTCATTAAAAATATTTATTAATCATTTGTTTTTATAAATTTTCTCTATACTACCAAGATTGCTAAATACATACTTAGTCAAAAGAAGAAATAAATTTGTTTAGAGATTAGTGGGAGGCGCACATGTCGGAAGAATGGTTTATGACATCCAATTTTCGAGATTACCTATTATGTTTATGATCTAGTATGGGATACAAACTAGTAAATATTATGGGGTTTCAAGAATTAGTATCATAATTTTTATATATTATTCTTGATGTTTTATCAATGAGAAGTATAATGGAGGAAATAAATTTGTTTAGAAATGAATGGGTATAATACATGGTGTCATAATTCATACAGGCATCATGAAGAGGTGACTTCCTACTACTTATTTTGTCAATTTTATCATAATTTTATATATTCTTTTGGATAATTTCTTTATAGTTTTTATTATATATATATATTTTTAAATTTATAGATTACTTTAAAACATATGTCACATGTTTAAAACTAAGAAAACGGGCTTTGATTGTTTTTAAACATTAAGGAAACAATATATCAGTCATTTGTGACATGTTGTAATTGAAGACACTTCAATCTGACACACAATGTGTTTAGTATGAATCTAAGTTTGTGTTTTCTATATGAAAGTGTCATTTTAATTTAAGTCATACATAAAATAGTCATATCCAAGAAAATGAACTCAGATTGATTTAAAACTTTAGGAAAATGATTTATAATTATATTTTTACATGTAGGAACTAAATATACATTAATCCAAGACATGATGTGATCGATATGACCCAAAGTACGTGTTTTCAATAGAAATGCACCAATGTAGTTTAAAAATCTTGTCAAATTATGAAAAATTGAGAATTTTTTATTGATTATTTTCAAACATTAAGATAAATATCCATAATTCCTTTTTCATGTGTAATAATTGACCACACCTCAATCTGATGTATGGTGAGACTAGTGTCACTAAAATTTTCTGGTTTGAGTTTAATTTTGACTATAATTTTAGTAAAAAAGACATCATACTCATAACTGAGAAAATGAATTACGATTTTTTTGATACTATAGAAAGATTATACATCAATTATTTGTAAAATTTAGGAATACACCATATCTAAATTCGATACACATTATACCTGGGTTGACTCAAACTGTGTGGTTTCAGTTTAAAATTGATATTTTATTAATGTATTGTTTCATATTTATGTTTAATTTATTTCTTCATAGTACTATTAACATAAGAATTGTTTTCTTATACTAAGGGCTTATTATCATAGAGTTGCAGGTGGTTTGTTTGATGATTATTATTATCATTATAGATTGGAATTTTAGGATTCAATTGAGATAATGTCAATAAAAAATGAGTCATGAATGTATACAGATATCCTGTAAAGGGGAATTTCTTCTACTTATTTAGGTAAATTTGTAACCATTTATCTACTATTTTTAAGTTAATTTCCTTATCATTTTTATCTATTAATTATTTATTTTTTCATAGATCTTTTGTGAATTCATATTTTTATTTAAAATATCTACAGTAAGCCAGAAAAGAGATAACATGTTTCTTTTGGATGAGACATTTCAGGCAGCCTGGGGTTACCTCTTCCATCCAAATGCAACATTTTTTCTTATTTGGATAGGTTAAAATAGTTGAAATAAAAAATCACATGACACAATCAATTATCCACACCTAAATTCGATACACAACATTCTTAGTAAGACTCAAACATTATTTTTTTAGTTTATAATTAACAATTTAGTTCAAAAAATACATCACATACTGAAAAAAAGAAAAAAATTAAAATTGTTTTAATAATTTAGGAAAACGATCCATAATAAATTTTTGACATGTAAGAATTAGCCACACCACAATTAGACACACAGTGTAACCATTATGACTCAAAGTGTATCTTTTTATTTAAAATTGAAATTAATTTTAGTAAAAAGCACAAGTCACATATTCTAAACTGAGAAAAAACAATAGGAATGTTTTGATACTTTATAAAAATGATTAATATGTAATTTTTGATATATATGGAATCATCCAAACCTCAATATGATACATGCTGTGCCCGATATGACTCAAAGTGTGTCATTTTATTTAAAAGTGAAATTAATTTTAGTAGAAAAGGTAAGTAAAATACTAAAAAGTGATAAAAAACATTTATATTTCTTTGATACTTTATATAAAAAATAAATTAGTAATTTTTGATGTGTTAGAATTATACACACCGAAATTTGATGCATGGTGTGCCAGGTATAACTCAAAGTGTTCACTATCAGTTTAAAATTTACATTTTAGTTCCAAAAGTATGTCACTCACTAAAAATTGAACAAACATACTCGTTTTTTATTGATGATTTAGGAATAAAATTCATGAGTAATATGTGACATTTTAGAACCAATCTCATGTATAACTGACACACATGCAACTGGTATGTCTCAAAGTGTGTGTTTCCAATTTGAATGAAATTTTAGTTAAAAAAAAAGTGAAATACTAAAAAATAAGAAAACAACTTCATATTTTTTTGATTATTTAATACAATGATCCATAATTAATTTGTGATGTGTATAAATCAACCAAACCTTAATATTATGCATTATGTGATCGATATGACTGAATGTGTATCTTTTTATTTAAATTTGACATCAATTTTATTAAAAAAGTCAAGTGACATACTCAAAACTGAGAAAACAAAATAAAATTGTTTTGATACTTTAGGGAAATGATCCAAAAGTATTTATTTATGTGTTGTAATTGGCCATAGATCAATCAAACACACAATGTTGACTATATGACTTCAAGTGTGTATTTTTTTTTCAAAAATGACATTAATTTAAGTAAAAAAGACAAGTGAAATACTGGACACCAATAAGACACATTCATATTCTTTTGATACTTTAGGAAAATTATCTATAAGTTATTTGGGATGTTTACGAACCAACCTCAACTTAATTTTACCCAAAGTGTGCCCGGTATGACTCAAAGTGTGTCCTTTTATTTAAATATGACTTTAATATTATTGAAAAAGACAAGTGAGATACTCAAAACCAATATTTTTTTGGATTGTTTTGATCCCTTAGGAAAATTATCCACAAGAAAATTTTAATGTATAGGAATCAATAACTCTCAATATGATGCACATTATTCCCTATTTGACTCAAAGTTTTTTTTATCAATTTAAAATTGATATTTTTGTTCAAAAATCAAACCACTAACTAAAAAACAAGATAAAACAGCCATATTTTCTGGATAATTTTCGGGAAAAAATTCATACTTCATTTTTATGTATAAGAATTAGTTCTACATCAATACAATACATAATATGAAAGGTATGACTCAAAGTCCATGTTTCTATTTTAGAATTAAATTTTAGTAAAAAGACAAATGAAATACTCAAAACGCAACTAATAGATTAGATTTTATTTTATTTTTTTGGAAAAAAATCCATAAGTCATTTTGGATTCATAAGAATCAACCACACATCAATCCAATCATGGTGTGATCAGTATGAATCCATGTGTGTCTTTTAATTTAAAGTTGACATTAATTTTAGTAAAAAAATAAGTAACATACTCAAAACCAATAAAACACATTCATATTGTTTTGATACTTTATGAAAATGATATTTATTTTATTTTTGATGTGTATGAATCATATTCACCTAAATCCGATGCATGGAGTGAACGATATGACTTAAAGTGCGTATTTTTATTTAAAATTGACATTAATTTTAGTAAAAAAGAAAATTGACATACTAAAAAATGAGTAAACACATTAAGATTTTTTTTAATTTAGTAAGATGGTCCAAAAGTCATATATGATGTGTAGTAATTATCCTCACCTCAATATGATGCATGATGTTCCTGGTATGATTCAAAGTGTCCTTTATCTGTTTAAAATTGATATTTTAGTTCAAAAAGTGTTTAACTTGCTGAAAACCAAAAAACCATACTCTGTTTTTATTATAGTTTTAAAAAATGACTAATAAGTCATTTTTTGGCTTCTATGAATAAATATCACATCATCCTGACACACAATGTGAACTTATGACTCAAAGATCATGTTTTCATTTTAAAATACATTTTTTGTAAAAAAGGAAAGAGATAAAATCAAAATAAGGAAAAAAATGAAATTGTTTTGATAATTTAGAACAATGATCCATAAGTCATTTTTGGTGTTCCAGAGTTAACTGCACCTCAATTTTATGCATTATGTAAATTTACAACTCCAAGTGTCTCTTTTTATTTAAAAGTGACATTAATTTTAGTAAAAAATAAAATTGGCATAATTAAAACTCAGAAAACACATTCGTATTGTCTTCATACTTCAAGAAAGTGATCCAAAATTAATTTGTGATATATAGAAATGATCCTCACCTCAATCCAATATATCATGTGCTTGGTATGACTTAAATTTTCTTTTATCAATTTAAAATTGACATTTTATTTCAAAATATGTGCCACTCACTAAAAACCAAGAAAATTTTCTCAGATTTCCTTGATGATTTATTAAATTTTTTCATAATTTATTTTTGATATAAAAAAATTAATTCCACATAAAACTAACAAATTATGTGACTATTATAACTCAAAGTTCTCAGAACTAGTTTAAAATGGTAATTTTGTAAAAAATACAAGTTACATACTTAGAACTGAGAAAAAACCTTCATATTGTTTTGATACTTTATGAAAATAATTCATAGGTAATTTGTGAATTTTATAAAATGAACGCATATAAATGTAACAAATGATGTGGTCGTTATGACTTGAAGTTCATGTTTTTAATATATAAGTTCCATTTTAGTTAAAAATTCACAACACATTTCCTGTACTGAGCAATGGAGCTTAGATTTTTTTCACACAATTTTATCTTATATTACCTAATTAATTTCCTTATAATTTTTATCATATAATTATTTATTAAAATTTCGTAGAGATAATTCTTGAATATGATCAAGAAATGGTGTAACATGCAATAATCGACAGTAATTCAATCTGATACACGATATTCCAGGTATGACTCAATGATTAGTTTAAAATTGAAACTTTGTGTTCAATTTATTTTTTTATAGTATTAGTAACATAATAATTTTTTTAATACATATGGATTATTTTTCTTGAGTTGGGAAGGTTTGTTCAGCAGTAGTATAATTGGGGGATGGGGGCCAAAGATAAAGAAACATTGATTTTTTTGAATGTTCGAGATAATTTTTAATTACTCATGAAAATGTAAAAACCAATATTAAAATCTTTTATAATAGTGTTTTGTTATTCTTTTTATATTTGAAATTTTATTTAATTTAAATAAAATATTTGTAACTTGTTTTTTATTGATGTTTCTCCTATACCAGTGTGCTATAAATTTAACAACACACTGCAGTATACGACTTTATTATCACTAAGTAGAAGCACTGATTAAAGGACCCTTAATCAGTGATTTCATAGAACTGATAAAATGTGCCTTAATCAAAACTTTTCTAGTGATGATAGAATCTTATATATTTTAATTTTTCTCCAGTAGTCAGTGTTTTTTTCATTGAAAATGGTGAATTTTAGTGTTGTTAAAGGCATGGTCTATAGAAGTGTATATTTCAACTATTTTGTTTAATATTTTATTAAATAATTAAATAAGTTTTTTAATTATTTTATTTTTAAATAATTAATATTTTAATTATTATATTATTTTAAATTATTTTTAATCAACTTCATTGGTAATTATATCCTAACCATAAATATTTTTTTTGTGAAAATAAACTTATTCCAAAAAATGGGTCTTTTTTTGCGTATAACATGTGCTTGTGTTAAGTTTAATTTTCCATCAACATAGGACTTTTATTTGATAAATTAAATTTTATATTTGTAATCATTGATTA
The DNA here is from genome assembly GCA_963277665.1 of Viscum album. Taxonomy (NCBI): domain Eukaryota; kingdom Viridiplantae; phylum Streptophyta; class Magnoliopsida; order Santalales; family Viscaceae; genus Viscum; species Viscum album. Next base: position 1,446,177,925 of record OY728132.1, on the reverse strand, counting down.
TAAATTATACAATAAATATTATTTTAATTTTCGGGAAAAAGGAAAAAGTACCTAAATAAAAACTATTTACCATGGTGAAAACTAAAATGGTAAAAGTGAGTAACCTTAAAGGTAAAGAGAATAACATGTTTAAATAATGTTAATATTTCAATGGTAAATGTGTGTCCTGAAATTATCTTCCCATATAATACATTATTTATCAATTTTTTATCCACTCTTATTTATATATACATCACATTATTGAATAATTTTTGATAATTACAAAAATGGAACAACTTTTCTTTTATAAAAGGGGAAATCCTCTCCTCATTTCCCCTCACACAAACACCCAAATATTTTATCCCAAAATCTACCAAAACTATTTATATCAAGTTATATCCATCTCAAGTAGGTTATTTTATTCTCAAAATAACACCACTTATATTTTTGACCCCCCTCTCAAAGGAAATAAAGTAAGAAGTGAGGTATAATTTTCTAACCTATTGTTCTTTTTCCTACTTCTTTAAGTTCTTTTATTATTCCTAAAATTTCATTTCACCATAATTAAATAATAAAATAAGTACCATTATTATATTGGAATGATATTATAATGATGGTACAATTATTAACTAATATTCCCTTTTTCTATTAAGAAAAATAAAAATGTGAATCGTGTGTTGTGAAGACTACCACTACCTTGACACAACATGTTTCATTTTCATTAATCACCAATAAATGATGGTCCTAATTGGGAATTTAATATATATTTATGAAATTTATGTGATATTTTATATTATTAAATGACAAATCATATTACACCTATTCCCATTATCTGGAATATAAAATCATCAACCATGTGTATGTATAGACTATCACCTATATAGAATGATTTATTTCCATTTTTCATTTCATAAACACCTCATATGGCACGTAATGAGAATGATTTTATAGGATAAATATTATTTTTATTATATTATTACATCTTTGGTATGAAAAACTAGAGAACATATTAATGATATGATTAATAAATAATAATAATAAAATTCAACTGTTTAAAAAAAGTGTTCTAAGTGGAAAATCATTAATAGAAATAATGAAATATTATAAGATCTTTTAATTGTACTTATAGTTAAATTATAATTATTATATATTGAATTTTTAAATAATAAATGATATCATTATGAGAATTTTGTACTAATTTTACAACTAAATCACCACATAATCATCAATAACCATGGTATGTTCATATTTGGGGAAAGGTTGATCACCTACTTAAATAATGATTGGAAATTATATCATTAATCATTATAAAAAATAAATTACTAATATTATATGATATAAATATTTAAATATTTAATCTTTGTTTCTATAAAGTATACATTAGTAATTAATTAATTAATGAAGAAAACACCCTTCATAGGTTAAAAATCAATGAAAAATGTTCATTGTCGATTTCATCTTCTAGGATAATGACTAAAGTTCCCATGAAAGGAAATTAAAAATTAATAAATCACTATAATTAATCCATTATATATTAAATTAAATTAAATTTTATTTATTAACACTAGAAGAAGAATGATTACTGACACTACTCCTAGTAAACTACTACAAATAGTCAAAACTATAAACACCTGATGTGGGAAAATTGAAAAACTATGACTAATATACATGTTAATAAATAATATTGATGAAAATTAAAAAATAGATATAGGTATGAATATATTTTTGAAATTTTATGTTGATATAATTATTTTTCTTATACATGAGATTATAGTGGATCTGACTAAGCATGGAAAGAAGGTAAGGGTTTCATATCTCAAATTTAATTTCTTAAGACATATTCATTATTGATAACCATTAACTATTTGTTATGGGGTGGTTATGTCCTAATGAATTTTTTTCAATATTAGTTTAATCCATGGGGCTTGAAGATCCATACCATTTTATTTCTTTGTATGGATTTTGATTCAAAGGATACCAACGTCATAAGGTTCTTTTTTAACTCATGTCTATTCATTGAGTTAAATTGATTCTTCTTAAAATTATTTCTTCCATGTTTGATTTATTCTAATCAAAATTTCTTGTGAAACCTTATGTATTATTTAATATTACATTTTTAAAGTTTATTTTTAATAGTAAATGTTTTCAATGTAGTTTCACTTACCTTTTTGAAAACCTTATGTCTTGCTCAAGTATCAATTATTAAAAATTCTTTCGAGAGTAACCGTTTTAAATGTATTTTTTCTTCACTATTTTATGACCTTTATATCCTTAAAAGGATAATTTATTTTTTAATATTTATAATATTGTTTTAAAAATACTTCAATTTCCCTTCCCAAAACTATTTTTTTAAGGTACTTTATACCTCAATGATTTAAAAGTTTTTAGAAAAAATACGGTATCTTCAATTTTAATTACACTCTAAGGTTTATCTTTCATGAATAGATGTTTTAATCACCCTTTATATGTTATTATGATATGATTTATTTTTTAAAATGATATTTTTTATTTATATGATTTCTTAAGTTATTTTATGTTACATTTTTAAATTTCTTAAGAAACCCGTTCTTTTTTTCAATATATTATTTATGAGACGATGAATGTTTTATTTTCAAGTGGCACCCAAATATATAGATTATATGATAGGTGTGATCTATTTATTCCTCAAATATATTGGATAAAGAATGATATCTCATGAGATAGAAGTTTTATGTGAATTGGTTAATGAGTATATAGGTTTAGAAAGGGGAGTGTGATGGTGTTAAACTATACACATAATTTTCTATGTGAATAGGTTAGTGATTATCTGGGTTCAATAAGAATGAGTGTGATGGTGTTTTTATATAATTATAATTTTATATGTGAAAAGGATGATGGGTATATAGGTTCACAATGATAATAAATTCTATGTTTTTTATTCTTCCACATTTCCAATTTATTTATCATTTTATTCCATATTTCCAAAGTTATTTTGCATGATATTTTATACTTTTATTATTATTATCATGATAGTGTAATGATCTCATTACTCATGTTTATTGAACAATTTTTAACTCTTTTTATTGATTTATTATGAAATTAAATTCAATATGAAATAATTTATGATCTAGGATTTACTAGGTATGACTCTTCTTATGCACCTTGATTATACCCACATTGTCATCTAATGTTTACATTTGATATTTGGTTATTATCATTTATTTTTACCTTTAATAAGAATATGATCTCACCCATTTATTATATTTATATTTACTAAGGTTATGATAATGATTATATCAAGTGATATATCAAGAATTTTTTTAGAGGAGAATGATTATGAAAAAAATGTTTGAAAGTATAGTAAAGTATGATGTTTATATAAATAATCTCTAACACACTGAACTATTCAGTCCTTAGTTTATGTGACTATTGTGAGATGCATGATTTAAATCATATATTAATTTATTATCTTACTCATATTTATCTTAGGTCACTTTATTTGGTATCAGTGGATGGTTCAGTTAATTTGAATATTTTTTTGGGTATTTTTAGAGATTAGTTTCATTAACTTTGATCTTAAGGTTATAGAACTTTAGTAAAAAAATAGAGATGAGTCTAAGTATAGGATGATATCCTGAAATGTTGGTAAATATTAAGTATATGGTTTTACCAAGTAATATATCCCTATATGGATACTACATGTTGATAAATACTTGGGCATACATCTACCTAGAGGGAATAACCCCGAAAATAGTGCATTGGTTATTAGCATTATCAACACCTGATGCATGAGAAAGTGGCCTAAATACACACTAGTTTTGATAATAGCATGTGATATGATTTGGTTGATAATGTTCCCAATATGAATCACTAAGGATGATTGATTTAATATTCACTTTGAAGGATTATATTGTTAGGTATACAGTGATCCAACTTAAAATAACCTATATTAAACTAAGATTTTAATATATTGAAATAAATGAACTATATGAAAATGTGATTGTTTAAAAGAAAAAGATGTTTTAAATTTGGAATTACTTTTATGATTATCATAAATTTCCCTGTATTTTTAATGTTATGTAACTGATGTTAACACTCATGGTTTTAATAATGGCTGAAACTAGAAGGAAACATGGGTGTACGAGACAATATGAATATTAACTCAATGAACAACCCATCAGAGTGTGAACTAGAATGAGGAACCTTATGATTATTTCAAAGTATCTATCATGGAATATGATTAACAATGTTTATATAGTTAAAGTCATAAATACACCAAATATGAGAAAGACAGAGTCCCATGAAATATGTAGTGATAAAGACGATGAAAGGAAATATTATTCAACTTATTATATGTTAAAAATTATTGATGAATCACCAAGGGAATTTTCTTAAGGGGACTATAACATGTTATAATTTTGGTAAAGGAGGTTATTAAGCATCATACTTCCAAGGGAAAATAAAGAGTTTATTTAACATGAATAAATAAGATAGAACTCATCTTAGGGTTCTAAAAACAATTCAATGTCTTAGGAGCATAGAACTTTGGAATTATCTATGTTAATGCTTCAGTTGATGGATTTATAAGGATGGTAGGAATCTGAAAACTCTTAAACCCAATGATCAAGGAATAATTTTTGAAATTTTTAGTGATGAAGAGAAAAATGGTAATTAGGTTTAACACACCATACACCTTGAATTAGTGGATGCATTCTAGTTCCATCAACCTAATTATATCTAGGGGTTTTTCTAAGAACATCATTTCCCTACCCTAAATTATTTTTATTTTATGGAAAAACTTTTAGTGGTATTGTTATGGAAATAAAATTTATGAAAATAAAAGTATCCTCCTTTAAAATAATTGACGTGATTTTCAAAATAGAATGACTATATTCCTTTTGAATCCACATTTATTTTTAGAATTAGAAAAAACCAATTATAAATCAACTATGACCATATATTAGTGAAATTCCTACTACGAATTATCTTAGAATAAAAATAAATCCTTCCCATAATCCTTAATACCTAGTTATGATGTACATTTCTGTGAAATTGTTAGCGAAAATAATTGTTTTATGGTATTCTATATGATATTTAGGATCATATATCATTTGATATAAAATATTTATATATTTCAATGTTTTCACCACCCATATATATTCTTGATAGTAAATAATTATTAAATTAAAAGGACACAATTTATTTAAGGTGGGGTCGAATGTGAAGACCTGAGCTTTTGGATCCTTTAATATATATACTATGTTCTATAAATTGTGTCACATGCTACACACAACTTAAAAAACCAAAAAATTTTAACAACATATTATTAATAAATCTATAATAAACACTAAAATGGTAAACCATTAAATTTTATTACCTTTATAAGGTAAATAATTCATATGAGTTAATATTGAAAGGGTTATTTTCAATAAAATCAATTTTCTTTATATTATATATATAATTTAATAGAAATATTTAAAAATTTTAGAATTAAAATTTGATAAATAGAAATTCATTTTTTAATTACACACAAAAAATTAGTTTATTATGTATTTTTGAAAATTTTCTAAAATAATCAATTTTTAAGTGAATAGTGAAATTAATGATTTTATTAATTTTTTTATATTTATGAAAATATTTTATGATATGAATACATAAATAAATGTTAAAAAACATTTTGCATTAAAATTATATAGTAAAATAAAGTATTTTAAAATTAAATTTTGAATTAATAAACCCATGGTCAATATTTAATAAATTCATGTAGTATTATAATGAAAACTAGTTTTCAAATATTTTTTTTAATTAATTAAAACATTCCAAAATAACATTTTTGAATTATAATATTTTTAAATAAAAAATATTTTAATATTTTTGTATTATTATTTTGAATCAATTTCAATGATAATTCTATCTTGATCATAAATATTCTTTCTTAAAAATATTCTTTTTTAAAAAATATGTTTTTTTCACATTGCATGAGCTTGTGTTAAAATTAAAATTCCTTGCACATAATTTTTTTTGAAATTTCTATTTAATATTTATAATTAGTGGGTATAAATTTTCTAATAATTATCATTTTAAATTTATGGTTCATTTATAATTTACCTATTTAAAAACTAGTCATTGTGATAAAAATTAAAACGTTAAAAGTAAGTAACCTTAGTGATAAAGGTAATATAATGTATAAAAAATGTTTCTTTTTTGAATTTTGAGGGCTTAGATCAACCTTATCTTCCCATACTTCATTATTTATCAATTTTTGAGCCACTCTCTTTGAGAGCGACTTCCAATTATTGAATAGTTTGGGGTATTTACAAAAATTCCACTCCCATTCACTTATAAAGGTGTCCTCCTCTTCCCATTTACCCGCATAAAAAAATGAAATTTTTTGACCCAAAATCTAATCAAGCCCATCATAAACACCAAAATATATATTAAGTTATTTTTTTAATTCTCAAAATACCATCCCAAAAAATATTTATTCCCTTTCACCAAGGTGATGAACCAAGAAGTGAGGTATAAGTTCCTAACCACTCTCTCATTTTCCTATGTGATTTTTTTCATCCTCAAATTTTATTTTACCATATTAAAATATAATATCATTTTAGTTATTATACATTTATGTTATTATAATGATGTTAAAATAATTAACCCCCCTCCATTTTTTCCATTAATAAAAACTAAAACTTGAATCATGTATTGTGCATACTATCGCCTCCATGAAACAATATGTTTCATTTTACTTCACTACCTCAAAATGACATACCTAAATGGGAATTTAATTTATAATTATAATAATTAAGTTATATTTTATATTTTTAAATTTTAAACCCTATTACATGTTTTCCCATTCTATATAAATCAAAATCATCAACTATGCATATGCATGGACTACTAGCTCCATGGAACGATCAATATCTACTTTTTATTTCATCACCAAATTACATTGACGATAATGAGAATGATTTTAAAGGATAAATATTATTTTTATGATATCATTGAGGTTATGATATAGTGAGTTGTAGAAACAATTGATTATATGATCAACAAAATATTATTGTAAAATTCCACCATTTAAAATTTGCGTACTTGGAGAAAAACCATTAATTCAAATTATGTAATATTTAAATATTGTTTTATTTTATTACAATTCATTTAAAATTTTGATATATCACACTAATAAACACTAAATTATATCACTATTATAATACTTTAATGGTATTAAAACTAAATAACCTCATAATCATCAACAACCATAGTATGTTCATGTTTGGACTCAATTCAACCACCTACTTGAACATTGATATGAAATTATATAATGAATAATTAGGAAAACTAAATAACTGGTATAATAAGATATAAATATTTAAATAGTTATTTTTTATGGAAAGGATACATCGATATTTAACTCATTAATTAAAAAATTCCTTCATAGGTAAAAAATCATCAGAAAATACTCATTGTCTATTTCATATTTTAGGAAGAAGAAAATAGGAATCCTGAAAGGAAATAAAAAATAAAAAATAAATATAATTTATCTATTTAAATTAATTTAATTAACTTGGAATTATGAATACCAAAATAAGAAATAATACCCACACCACTCCAACAAAACTACTATAAACCATAAAAAAAGTAAACACCTGATGTGGGAATCTTGGAAAACAATAACAAATATAAATTTAGATTATATTATAAATTAAATTAAAAATTATATTTTAAAATGAATATAGTTTTAAAATTAGTTTTTAATATATTTATATTTGTTATGTAAGATATTATAGTGGATTTAACTAAACATGGAAACAAGGTAAGGGCTTCGTGTCTCAAATTTAATTTCTTTAGGAATTTTACATATTGAGCACCATGATTTTTTTAGAATAGTGTGATTACTTATGAATTAATATACTTTAAAATATTAATATAAATCCTAGGGTATTAAGTTATTTATCATTTTCCTTCATTGAATGGATTTCTATTCAAAGGATACCAAGGTCATAAGGTTTTCTGTTAACTCGACTCCCTTAGTTGAGTTAAAATGAATATTCTTGAACTTATTTATTCCATGATTGATTTATTACTCTCCAAATTTAATGTGAAAACATATGTATTCTTTAAGGGTCCATTATTAAATTTTCTTTTTAAAATTAATGGACATCAATGTATTTTCACTTACATTTCTGAAAATTATTTTCCTTTTTCATGTGTTAATTATTAAGTATTCTTTAAAAAGTAAACATTTTCCATGTATTTTAACATCTATTTTGATTACATTTTTAACCTTATAAGGAAAATTTATATTTAACTCTTTATAATAATTTTTTTTAAATTTATTCACTTTTACTTCACAAAAATCCTTGTAAAACTTAATTTTTACTTTAATGATTTAAAAGGTTATGTGAAAACTTTTTTATTTCCACTTATATTTACCTTGATAGGTTTATCTTACTTGAATAGATGTTTTTATTAACCTTATATATGATATTATTATATTATTTCATTTGGAAAATAAGAGTTTTGATATTCTTTAATTTCTTAAGTTTATGTTATATGATGTTTTGGAATGTCTTAAAAATCACAATGTTTTGTCAATGGGATCTTTTCGATATGTTGAATGTTTTTTTAATGTGAAAAAAATATATAAATTATGAGATGTATGTAACCTATTTATCCCTAAAATTTATTAGGTAAATTCTTATATCTCATGAGATATAAATGTTATGTGTATAGGTGAATGGGTAGCTAGGTTCACAATAGGTCAATGTGATGGTATTAATACATACTAAAAATTTAATGTATGAATATTTTTGTGAGTAGGTAGGTTCATAACGTGTGAGTGTGCTGGAATTTAGCTCAATGAATTATTTTTCATGTAAAACATTTGGTGTGTAGCCAGGTTCATAATGATAATAAATCCAATTTTTGTGATTATGCCACATTCTTATGTTTTTTTCAAGTTATTCCATATTTTCAAAGTGTTTATTTTGTGATATTCCATTTTTTTATTCTTATTCTCATTAATGAGTTAATATATGTTGGATAATTTTTATTAACACTTGTTTATGCACTATATTTCATCATATATTATGAAATTACAATTCATATTCCATGATATATGATCTATGATTTTCTAGGTATGAATTTACTCATGTATCCTTATTATACCCATAAGTCCATCTTAAGATCACTTATTATATGCAGTTGGTATCACTTATGTTTACCCTTGTTGAGAATCTAATATCACACCATTATTATGCTTCAATTTCCCTAGGTTATGAAAATTATTAGATCAAGTGAGATATCTTGAAAAGGTTATATAGGATAATTATTATGGAGAAATTATTCAAGTGTTTTAAAATAGGAAGTTTATGGGGACAATATTTAAGACACTAAACATTTAGATCCTTGGTTTGTGTGACTATTGATAGAAGTATTATTTAAATCAATATATTAATGTACTATTTTAGTCATGCTTAGCTTGGGAAACATCTTTAATACATGCTATAATTTCTCTAGGAAGAAAATGAAAAGTTTTATATTTTTCTCTAAGAATATATTAGTGCGTTTCTACAATGTTGGATGTTCAAAAATGTGTTGTCTCTAACATTTTTTAAATTATTTTTTATATTTCATAGAAATATATCTCACTATAGATGTTCTTGGTCATATAATATTGTGATGTATTATGAACTTAATGTTTTACCTAATATTACTATATTTATTCATGATATAATTGAATGATATCTTTCTTCATAAATTTGTAATTTCTTATTATCATTATAATGTTGTCAACTCCACTATAAAATAAATAGGACTTTATATGATAATTATTGTATTTATAATAAGCTCCAGAAAAATAGGTGTTATGGTTAGATTTAAGTCTTATATTATTCTAACTAGTACTCCAACCATCAAAAAATAATACTTCCTATACCAAAAGGGATACTGTAAGGAAAGAAAGTTAATTTTATAAAAAACTAATAAAGATACACACTTAAGAGGACAATTTTAGAGTTAGAGTAAAAAAAGCACTTATATCAAATGTAGTTGTAGGCTATGATAGAAAACATAATACAATAGGGGAGTGGGTAAATTATAGTTTAAATATAAACTTAAAATATTAATCATTTTAAAGTTTATAGTTGATCAAAATTTTTAAATACCAATGATATGTATGAATTATCTGATTTTCATAATACCATTGAAATAAAAGATTAAAGTAATGGGAATTGATACTATATGAAATATGGTTAGCACAATAAAAATAATGTGATTGGTATTTTAAAGTATTTATGAAAGAGTTAAAGTATTGGAACGTTAATATAACCAAATTAAAATAAATAAAATTTATAAAGGAATATATATAAAGTTTAAGGGAAAAACACTGAGTATTGGTTAGAAAACCAAATACTTATTTAAAAGGATATTTATTAAAAATGAACTATAAAAGAAAAGTGAAAGGTAGATATATAGACCCAATCTAAAGTATCCATGAATTAAAACCTATCATAAGGTATCCCTGATTCTATATATATCAAAATTAATGTATTTATATCTTAATAAGACCATGACTATGCCCGATATTAACAACTCACAGTTAAATTTAAAAGCACCAGAAGTACCTGAGACCGACCATCCTAGCCATTGAATCCCTTGATCAGATAAATAGATATTTAGTATTTATATCCATACAATCCATTGGGCACACATGATCATAATTAGGATGATTATAGATAAAATACTAAGATCCATATAAGTAAAACCTCTAACATTGGTGTCTCTTAGTAGAAACACTTAGAATGAAAAATTAAACTGACCAGAAGTTCTAATATTACCAAGAAATTGAAAATATTTAAAACAAACACCAACTTTAAAATTTCTTGATTCTAATTAATTAATTGAATTTGTATCTTATGCTCAAGGTGTGGATATATTTATAGGAAACATTGTAATAAACTCTAATGGTAAAATTCTATAAAACCTAGGACCCATTTTAACAGAATATGTATAAACTTACTTTTTATCATTTAATGGAATTAACATATTTTTGAATCTAATCATTAGTTGGTTCAGTATAACTAAAATTATATTAAATATGATTAATTTAATATGAAGTTATAAATTTATATCCCTAGAATTTTGTAAAATAATTTATATTTTTGGTATTTCAGTTACCAAAAGTTCATTTTTTATAAAAATAAGAACTTAAATAGAAACATAGGTCCGTAATTTTTGAATGAAGTGTTTATTTATTTAAAAAATAAATAATAAAGTGATTTCTTATTTTAATAAACTCTCAAACCAATGATAACCATAAAACAACTTTTAATAATAATATTCCATAAAATAGAGTAGAATGTAGCATAAAGAGTAATCCACAAGAATCTTCAACATTTAACAAAAAGGTACCATGAAAACAATATATATATTTATATATTCATGAGTCTCAAAAAATGTCCAAGTCCTATTAGGTAGATACATAATAAAATCCCAAAATTTGTAGTCAAGTTATCTCACTGTGTCCATTAGTTTCCAAAATACCCATACCTTGGAAGGCAACAATACATCAAGAGGCTCCTTTATACAATAAAAAATATTTACCTTTATTTTTATTAGAAAAAACCAAAAATTAATTTTCCCAAAGGCATATTCAAGGTGTGAGTTGAATTATAATAGGATACCACTATGAATCTACATAACACTTCTTTCATTTTCAACTATCAGTTATAGTTTGAAAAACTATTAGTAATTCATTTCTATTTAAAAAAAAATCACAACCCCTTTAGTTTTATAAATAATTAAACAATCTCTATTAATATGAAAGAGGAAATAATTTTAAAATAAATAATGAAAAATAATTAAAAATCATTCCAATAAATGAAAACATGAGTGTGGGTATCGAAATACTTAATGATATCATGAATATAATATATAATAAACAAGGAAAATGGTTCTACCTATAGGTTCCAAAACCAATTATGAATCACTCAAGAAACACTAGTTATCCTATGTGATCTAAAATAAGTAAGTTTTCATGTTTACTTTTAAAGGTATCATTATAAATGAACCCTATCTATCTCATACCTAAATCCATATAAATACTTATATAGCCACCAAACCACCTATGGTCTACCAAAATACCACAAAAAATCGTAGTACAAAACTTAACCAAAATTCATTACAATGAAAGAAGACCCATAATTATGAAAATTTAATTTAAAACCACAACTTCTTTCAAAATCACTTTTAAAATTTATTTTAAATCAAATGGTCCCTTTATAAGTTTTTTTAAAACATTTGATTGTGAAAAAATCTATTTTTTCAATGAAAGAATATTATGGACTAGAATTTATGAAACCATAAGAAAAACTAAACAAGATACAATAAAAAAATTCAATAATTATTAAAAATTAAAATTTCTTCAATAAATTATGGTAAATGGAAATAACACTAGGTATACCAATGGAAAATTAATGTTAGGAATAAACACATAATTTTGATTCAAGGTAAACTTGTATCCTTTATAAAAAACAATTTGAATTAAGAGGAGGGACCATCATGAACTTAAAATCCCAATAATATCATCAAAATCCCATTATAAATCCCATGTTTGGACATATTTTTCCATTAGGGTTAGAGGAAATAATGGAAATAAGAAGAATCATGAATAAGAGGAAGTGATAATGAGAAAAACAAAGAGAATACAAAATTACATCATGATAATCCACCAAAACTACATAGTAATCCACCATAATTTAAGAGATATGGAGAGGTATTATTAGATATATGTTGTTTCTCAAATAATTTGTAATAATGGAGGGGAGTGATCTTAAAAATACTTAATTTTAATTCTATAAAATCAATTTTATTAAGGGTTTTGGAAATAATAAATTTTTAGGAAATCCAGGAGTAAAAAATGTGGGTTAATACCCATTTACAAAATATGGTACACAATTACTTGGAAAATCAAGCATGATTAAATGAATCATGATCTTACCATATAAAATGGTACCATAATCGATCACTCCCATATCACATGGATGGATATAGGTTTAGCACTGACTATGTGCTAAGACTATGGTAACCATGTGCATTGGAATGTTTTCCCCTTTTGTCCTAATTTGACCTATTTTTTTTCTTCCAAAAATCCAAAAAAAATATTATTAAAGCAAAAATATAAAATAAAACATACTAGTTACCCACTTATTATCTCAATTCTTCTCACCATGCCCTATATTTTCCCAAAATTCCTCAAAGATTTGATTTGTAAAAGTATTTTGACCACTTCTCTCTCACTAAATCTTCATGATTCCATGTCACATGGATATCTGGACACACACCCAAAAAATCACCATTCTAAGAAATCCATGACACAAATTGACTTCTAATTAATAGAGTTATCACATTCTAATTCAAAACCATCCAACCCTACTATATGGGATGGGTTTTAATGATACCAATTTAATTTAAGAACATGAAATAAATCACAAATAACCAAAATATATGGTAAAATTTTCATTTGATATTCTACCTTTTGAAGATTCCCCATGATCATGAATGTGTTAACATACCAAAGATTCAAGTTACCCTACTTACCTAGGTGTTATTTCCTAGTCTAAGAGAGATATGGAGAAACACCTGATCACACATGATGAATTCAAACATGAATTAACTATTATCAACATATTATTTTTAGAAACTTTGGATTGTTATAAATATTTTCAATATTAAATAAAAATTACCCATCTTCTCTTGAACAATACTCAGTCCCATCAAAGAACATTAACCCAGTTTTTCTCAAGAAAAGGGGATTGACAAATTCATTTATAAAACACTACAATAAGATTCTTTTTTAAAAAGTATTGAAATGTTTTAATATAATAAAATTCTATCAGTGATAAATGATTCTCTCAAAAGTCATTAAAATCAAGCATGAATGCCCAGAGCATATCCACAAGAATATATATAGCTCGATCCAATTGAAAATCTATAAAGGTTTAGTAAGAAGTTCTCAAATTCAATTTAAAACCCATAAAATTTTGAATACCATTCTAAAAATAAGAAGTGAAATGTGTGTACAAATCAGAAACAATGGTTGACGACACTCCATGTAGCTGTTTGGTGTCTTTAATATACAAGTGTCCCAAGTCCTCTACCTTCGTTGATTCCATTATGGGAAATATATAGGTAAAAATTTTTAAATTATAAATAACCACTATAATAATATCATTCCCAATATAATATCAGGTAAAACCAAGGGAAGAATCCATAGTGATCTCATCCCACTTTCATAATAGAATAAGAAGAGGCTATGACAACCCCATGAGTTTTTTGTGCTTAGCCTTAATTATTTGACATGAAAGGAATCAAGAAAAAAAATCAATTTATTAATTTATCCTAGACCACCAGTATTAAGGTCTTGTATTTTGATATATTTTAGTATCCTCAGGATACAATACCCAACTAGAGTAGTGTCTATTTTGTATCACCTCCTTCCATAGATTAAGAAGAACAACTATCCATTTATTGAAATGTAGAGTAACATTGTTAGGAATAGAAAAAGCACAAGAGTTCTATGAACCAATTAAAGATTATATTATCCATTGTAAATCAGGATCCTTAACCTTTCAAAGCATAATATGTTCATCAAAATAGGATGAGACCAACATACTGGTCAAAAACACCTTCTCATACTCATCCTAAATATCCATTTGAAATTATATAAATAATATTATCATATTCCATTACTTTTATGAATCATTAAATTCTTGAGCTGACATGTTTCTTCTCAAAGAATTATCCACAACATTTCATTTACCAAATGTATATACCAATTCAAATTAAAACATTTTGAGGTACTCCACCCATCATCTTTGTTTAAGATTTATACCTCTCTAGGTGATGATTTATCTTAGTATTTTTTTATTGGAGTAAATAATAAATTTCTCCAAAAATTAGTATTGACATTATGTATTCAGAGAATGTATCACAACAGTAAACTCCTGGTTGCGTTTGGGTAATTATTCTCACAAGGGTGTAACTAGTGGAATCCATAAGCTATGAAATGATCTCCTTCCATTAATACACACCTTAAACCCATACCATAAGCATTATCAAAAACTATATATCAAATTCATTTCTAATCAAGAACCCACATTGGAGATTAGGTAAACTTCTCCTTAAACTCCCCAAATCACCATTACCACTTCTTAACCAATTCAATATTCACAGCATTAATGGTTAGGGTAGTGAAAATTGATGCTAGAATGGAGTATAACTCTGCAAAGTTCCTATAATATCCTTATAATCCCATGAATCTTTTGATCTTGAATACATTCTAGGGTTTCTCCCAAGATATCATGACATGTATCTTCACTAGGTCCACCATGAAACCTTTTTTAGATACCACATATCCAAGGAATTTTATTTTGGCGATCCAAATATGGAATGTAGAAAATTTATCATATAGGTAGTCCCCCCTTAAAGTCTAAAAAAGTATGCTCATTTTAATTTAATCAAATTTACATGTCTTGGAATAATCCATGATATTTTCAAAAAACAACACCAAAAAGGCATCGATGGAAGATCCAATTCATCAGGGCCATGAAAACCATAAGGTATTTTGTAAGTCCAAGTGAAATAACTAGATAATCATAATGTAAGTAATTACTATTAAATGTATTCTTTGAAATATAATTTTCAAAAATTATCAACTGATTGTATCTCGATCTCAGATCAATCCTTAAAAACCATCTATCTTTGCAGAAACGATAAAATAATTCATCAATATCGGAAAAGGGTATTTATTATTAATGGTTTCTACATTAATCTTTGAATAATTAAAAAGTTAGAAACATACATCAACCTTCTTAGTAAAAATGAATAGTAGAACCCATGTAGATACACTAGTTAAAATAAAACCCTTAACCTTGAGATCCTTTAATTCAAATTTCAACACATTTAGTTTGGAAGGATCCATAAGATAAGATGGTAAAGCGAAGTGACTTTTCATGTGAAGTAGATCAATAGTAAAATCCACCATTTATAGGTCATTTACCAATATAAATTGTAATGGAATACCTCTATATACCTTTCAACCTCTAATAAAAATTGATACTTTGATGTAAAGACCACAACTCTAATAGCTTAAAGTTAGTGGTTATTTTTTTACATTAGATCTATATACATGAAATCACTTCCTAAATGACTTAATATTTTACTAGTATTGGTATAATAGATAGAAAAACAAATTTCAAATTATAATTGAAAACATAAAATAAAACATAGTATTTTCATTGAGTTCACATTTATTCCCTTTAGTATATCCATACATATCAATCAAAATACACTTCCTGGAATCCTGGAGAAAGGAAATTTAGAAATGGGTGAGCTCTAATGATCAGTAAAGGCATTCATACAATATAATATATCAGGAATAAATATGGAAATGTAAGTAATAAAAAACACATCCCATTTACTCAATAACATGAACAAGAAGAATAATATGGTAGGAATAAATTATGATAAAATAATTCATTATAAATAATCACATGAGCTTAAAACTTATCAATGAATATTATAACTAATAAAACAATAATATTTATACCAATAACTAAATTTCATAATGATGGAATGCATAATGTCATACATTTAAAATATACCATCAAGTATTCTCCCAAGACATCTATATAAATGGGCAAGGCCTCAGCCAAAACCCAATATAATTTTTATCATGAAACCTACAGATGCATAAAGGGGATATGAAAGGTTTCATTCATCACTTAATAAGTCCAATGAATTCCGAATATAAATATTTAATAAAACTGAATCAACATGTCATAATAAAATAAATAATTATCTACATTGGATGAAATAATCATACAAGATATCAATAGTTTCCCTAGTAAAAATGATCAAAATCTATCTAAAGAAATATGATGAATGGTATCATTGGAGTATATCCCCAATATAATATTCAAAAAAGGATGTTGACATAGATGTAAATACATTAAATAAATTATTAAAATATTTCTTAAGGAAAATATCACTTTTTTTACTTTGAAAATAATTTTTAAAATTTAAAAATTGAGCATGTTATTAAGAAATAATTTTATTTGAAAATAACCTTATAAAATTGTAAATGAATATTTAATTCATTATGGTGTAATTATAGTAGGAAATTCTATTCGTGCTGTATAAGTAAAAAAACATTCATTCCATATTTTTGTAATAAAAATAAAAGATTACCTTATTCAAAAAACAATTGGAAGATTCCTTTTAAAACATTTTTTAAGAAGTTAAACAAGGGTAAAAATGACTTTAAAAATCATTTGATAAAATTAATAACATTTTTTATTTTTCTTAATAAAACATGGAAATGGAGGAATACCACCTGGGTTTCTTTTGAATCGTAATCCTTAAAAAAGAAATGAATTCAAATGAAACCTTATATACCATGAAGAAAATGAGATTAATTATATAATATATCAAAGGGGTAGTATATATACCATAAAAGATTAAGTTTTCACTAGTATAAAAACTATTTTTTTGTGACATAGTTTTCAGGTTAGTTATTTATAAATGATGTGAAAATATGAAAATATTAATTTTTCATGATAGATTTTATAAAACTGTCATGAAATTTTTATTATATCGATTTTTATGAAATTAGATGTGAAAAAGTGTGTATTCACCACTATTTATTGTCAGTTTTATATTTTACCTGACATAAAAGAGTGGGTTTTTAAGTCGATTATAGTATAACCGATATAAAAAATCTTGACTATTCATTTTTCACATCGGTTATAATATAACCGATGTCAAAAACCTTTTAAAAATATATTTACCAATCAAGGGTTTGATTATGCAGTCTGCCTGTTTCATGAAGGACCCTTCATTTCTCCCTATACAAAGTCATAAATTTCCTGTTTCATTGATTTGGTGGTCTAAATCTTGCCTTAGGATCTAAATTGAACCTTAAGTTTTATCAGCCCTGGTTTAAGCATCTGAATTAATTCTAAAACTATTTCGTTTCTCCCTTTTCGATCATTATTTGGATTTTTTATATCTAACAGACTATTTTTCAATGATGTATTATTCATTCTCTCATTACCATATTTCTACATTTGGTTTTTTCACCGTCATCATTGCACATTCAGTTATAGATCTTCTCATCTCTAATTTACTCACTTGATGGTTTGAATATATTTTATATTATGATAATTAGTTGTTTCATGATTTTCATTTCGAATTTGATATAATGTTTTCATGTTATTCAGGTGTTTTTATTTGTATTTATGGTGGTTCATTCAAGATATTTTATAGAAAACACAATGAGTTTCATTTATTTGGTGATTTAATATATTAGTTTATGGTACTAGTAAAAACATCAAATATAGAGGGGATTATTTAATTGGTGGAAAAAACGAATGTTGTAGTGGGTAATAGTTAATAGGGTCCAGCTATTTTTATAAGAGATTCATGTTTTATTTCTCTTATATTTCACGATATTTAATAGCTTTTACCCTGAATTATCTGACATTTTCATATAAATATTAATGCTAAGAAGTGATTTAGTACTTAAATTTGGTATTAAGTAGTGTATCCTTTATTTTTTCAAAAATATTGAATCTTTTCTATTGAATTTTAAGATACCAAAAATATAATGTTTCTTTATTTAATGTGATGAACTTATATAAGATCAATGAATTTGGAAAAGTGATGTTATATTTGAAATGCATAAGTCACTAGAAAATTTGTTCAAAATTTTATTTAAAGGGGTAATACCTTATGAATGGTCTAATAGAAGGATGAAATTTCTAATATTTGAAAAAGTATTGATATGCATAAAAGTTCCTAGTATCCTATATATAAGAGTCACTAAAATAATGGAATATTCTTTCTTGGAACATTTTCAATATTAATGAAACCAAAATATCAAGTGGCTTAATCTATCTATTATTTTTTATTATTATGATTTTTTATTTGATCCCTAAATGGATATAAAAAACATGCATACCTTATAGTCTTTAATTGGTTTCACTAACCCATCTACTTATTCCATATAGAAATCTTCCATATTTTTTCTAATAAGGAATGTTGTCTTGATATCATAAAACTAAATATAATGATAATAGAAGGTGTTATGACATGTATAATTTGTAATAATTGTAGCATGGAGATCGACGTAACATAAATTATATTTTAAATTATAATTCCATTTTTTTACAAGTTGATTTATTCAATTATATGAATGTACCATTATAATAAATTACCATTATAATAAAGTAACATAATAATAAAATAAAATGTGGTATATATTTTTTAGGTCTGTAGCTTGTTAGAACAAGTTAAAGTTGAATTCTCAGTGTATGCATCACTTGATTGAGTCTATATATTATAATTTTAATTTTATAATGTTTCAATTATCTCTTGAGTTTATTTAATGTGACATTTTTTAAACTAATATTCAATTTATGATTATATTATATTGTTAATTACAATATAGAATAATTATTTATTTTCCTTGATAATCTATTTTGTTTTTTTGTTCTCATTATATATATATTTTTATGTATATTATTTTATAGATATCGTTGTACATATTTTTTAATAATTTCTTAAGGGTATATTTATTTTTTTACTTGAGAAATTTTTCAAAGGAATCTATTTTTTAATTCCTTCAGTATGAGTGAATTTTATCATAATTTTTTTTTATTTTCATTATAATGTTTTCATTCTTGGTTTTCTATATTTTTCAATGTCATTTCTAATATCAATATTTTATAAATTATTACCTTTTTTATATTTATTTTTGATATTTGTTATAGATAATGAATTGAAGTTGGATTAATGCCCCTCCAATAGGTGCTGAATATGAGGAATGTGTTGATGCTTTTTTTAGAATATTTTAAACTCAAGTTCCAAATAATGAAATGTTTTTCTATCCCTGCTTAAAATATTTAAATTTTAATAAGTTTAAAATTAGAGAGATCAAAGATCATTTAATTTGTTATGGTTTTAATTCGAGCCATAACCCTTGGATTTGGCATGGTGAAACTAGGAAGAATTTCAAATCTATTGATGATGGTTCTTTTTAAGATGATAAATCTAGTAAACATGAAGAAATTATTCATGATATTAAAGTAGAGACAATTGAAAGGCAACCAAAAATTGAGCATTTATATGGTGATACCAAAAATCCATGGTATCCAGGTTGTACGGAATATACAATTTTATCGATGGTGTTAAGATTGATAATCCTTAAAAAGAAACATGGATGGAGTGAAACGAGTTTTACATAGATGCTAAAATTATTGAATGAAATTATTCCTAAAGACAATGATATTCCAGATTCATATTATAAAGCCAAGAAAATATTATTCCCAATGATATTGGGGTACAAGAAAATACATGCCTGCTCGAATGACTGTGTGTTATATAGAAAGGGATATGAATTTTTTTTAGAGTGTCCTAAATGTTGGAAATCAAAATATAAGTTGAAAGAAAAATCACAAGATGATTCAAAAGTTCCATAGACCCCTTAAAAAGCATTTTTCCATCTTCCTATAATTCCCTTTTTGAGACATTTTTTTTCTAAATCAATTGATGAATAAGGTTAAGATGGCATGCTGATGAGCGGATATGTGATAGAAAAATACATCACCCAGATGATTTTCCATAGTGGAAGAACATTGATAACATGTTACTACATTTATAAAGGAATTTCGAAATCTCAGACTTGGACTGTGAACAGATGGAATGAATCCCTATCGAAGCCTTAGTATCACACATAGTTCATGGACCATGTTATTGGTAATTTACAACTTATATCTTGAATTTTGTAGGAACAAAAAATATGTAATGTCGAGTTTAATGATTAGCGGACCAAAATAGCCCAAAAATGATATTGAAGTTTTCTTATCACCATTAATTGATGATTTGAAATTTTTATGGGAGGAAGGTGAAAGGCGCTATTGCAGGCACTCCCAAATGATATTTAGTTTGGGGTTATTTAGGTACAGCTGGGTGGCTAACCTTGGCCGTCTCTCGAGAGGCAGTAATTAAAACAACTTAATAAAGGTACTTTGAAAATAAAGTAAAATAATAAAAAAACACCACTTAAAAATGATGGGGGGGGGGCTGTTTTATATTTATAAAATAAGAAGAATAAGTATTCTAGGAGATAATTAGATTTTTTTAGTTTTTGTTTTTGAAATGAATGTTGATTAACAAAGCATAATGAGAAGATGTTTTTTTAGAAAAATATTTTTAGAAAGTGTAATCAATCTAACTCTACATTTTTAATCATTTAAAAATAATTATCATTTAAATTAAAATCCACTTAATTATGATCCCTTAATTTGTTAAATCTCAAAACCTATGAGGATTAACTTTACCACAAAGATGAAGTGAATTTAACCCAAGGCTAACTTCAGATCATGCAATCAAAGCACCATACTTTGATTAATGTTATAATGTTAGATTATGGTCAGTCGTAAATTAAGGTACATTTCCTCTCTATAAATTAGAATTAATTTAGTTTAGGGATTATATTTGAACACTACAAATTGATCCTGTATGGTTTTGGATTACCAATTAAGGTTGCACTCTCACAATTCACACAATTCCTGACCTCATGTGTTTTGTGTAAATTGTTCAATTTCTTGGTTAGTTTAAATTAAATTAAAAACTAAATTGACAGATCATATTATTTGAATTATAGTATATCATTAATTCAAAATAAATTAATGAATAAGGATAGATGTAGATCGATTACTAAAAAAACTACTCTTCCATGGTCGGTGTAATCATCGTAGAAACATTATGCAATTGAAAAGGTTTAGAAAGCTTATAACCCAATATTATTTCTAATCTTGATTCAAGCACAAATAAGTAAAATATTAATATAAAAAGATAAGAATACGAAATATTTATTGAATTCAAATTCAAATTCCAAGCATGAAAACAATGAAATAGAAATTGGAGGTGGTAGAGGAGAGTCTTCTTGGAAGATATCTACGCACAAAAACTCACTTCTTCAAAGAGGATTGAAATGATTCCAAGATCCAAGATTTCAGCCAAACCTTTCGAAAATATCTACCAACCATCCCAAATAGTGAATGAACCAATTTATAGAGTGGCGAGGAGGCTAGGTTCAAAGAGGTTTCAAGTGTGAATTTGGAATCTTAGACAAATATTTTAAGCTAATATGAACCGCCCATTTGGCATCGAAAATGCATGAACCAACTGTTATTAAAGAATCATGATTTTTTAAAAATAGGGTTGGAGAGATCCTATAAAAATTAGGGCTCAATCCATTCAAGGATGTTGACTTTATGTCCCAAACACTACATTGATGTCCAATATAGTATGTCCAGCTCACCTTTGACTTAATGTCCCATTTACTCCATTCAAATGCACGATTTAGATATAGTGTCCTAAATAAAAGTTGTAGAAAATTATGTTAGGAACAATTTTACAAAATTTTTAGTTCAAATATGTCAAACTATAATATTTATGTTTGAAATACAATAGTTAATTTTGAAAGTGTAAAAATGTAATTTTCATCAAATTTGAAAATGAATGATCTAATCCCAAATATTCCAGAAATGAACATATTTAACACAATGTGAGGAAATTTTATCATTTATTATTAATAAAATATTCATTAAAATAGTGATTTATCAACTCCCACACACTTACCCTTTTTCACTCCTGGGAAAAACCTCATATCATGTATTTTAAAAAATTAGGACAAGATATGCATATTCATATTTCCCAATCCACAGTGAAAATATAGGAAAAGTAAGAATCCTAGAAAGAGTCAATATTAATAAATTTTAAAGTAATTATCTCATAAATTTTTCCAAAACAAAATATAGTGAGATTCATAACACTAATCATAGCGAAATAAGTAATGGGTCTACCATGCCACTAATTCTATACGTGTGTGTGCCAACCATTCCAAGCTCATTAATCCACCCTTTATTAAGTATATTTAGGTTAAGTAAAACAATTATTCTTACCTTGTTTAATTCATTAAACATTTTCTAAATTCCTTTGCAATCGAATTTCAAGACCCACTCACTTAATCATTCCCAAAAGTCAAACCTTAAGCTCCTGGCCTAGGTATCCCCATGTATTGTACATTTCATCAACCCTATTATTTATTATTATTTTTAGCTGGGCTTGGAAAAAATCTCACACTCAACTCTCAACCCATGTTTAATCTCCTTAATACACTAATTATAATAGTTATAACAAGATCAAAGTTCAATGAATTATGGTTTTTCAGCTGTCCAATACACAACCCATATTTTTTGAGGGTTTACAACAGTTGGATAATAGGTACGCATGAATTGGTCAATTCAGTACTATAATGAAACAAATCGAAAGAGAAACGAACGTATAAATCAACCAATGAATTTTTATTTAACTATCTTGACTATACCTTCAATTGAGTAAGAAAAATTTCATAAGTCACAGTTGAGTTAAAATTTGTGTGGAGAAATCAATGACATAATTTACCATGAACAAAGAGCACAAATAATGATGTCAAAATCAAAAAGGTTTTATAATGACAAAACCATTCATATCATTGATGACTTAAATTTTTATAAAAATAAACCTTTGATGATGAAATATTACTCATGATTATAATTATACTAATGAATTTTGAAAACATACATTTTCTATATGATTCACATGATAATGTTACATGATATATATATTTTTTAATTGAATTGTTTTTTGGTTTTCGTTTTTTTTAGTTTTTTAAAATTTTAAGCAAAAACTTAATAGAAAATACACACAAAACACACAAATGAAAATCCTAAATATCTACCCCAAAATGTTTCCCCCTCTCCCATACTTAAAATATTTCATTATCCTCAATGTGAACCTATGAGTTGATATATGAACATGAAATGTATAATTTTAAATAGTACAAATAACATAAAATTGAAAGGGTTAGGAACAACCTGATATGCTCAAGTGATGATGGGGTCATGTAGTGTGATGAAATCCACTGAATTAGTTAGAAGTCCCTCAATGTATTTCTACAAATGTTTCATGTAGACTGTAAAGATTCTTCTAGTGTCCTCTTAAGTGATCTCTACTACAATATATGAAAAAAAATTAGATACAATATAAAGACATAACCATCTAGAATGAAACTTACTAGGCATCTAATTCATTCGTGAATTGTAGAGAATGACTTTCTCTCCAACGTGAAACTCTCTTTGTTGGATCATTCTATCATGAGATTCTTTTGATATTTCTTTTTATATCCATGAGTTCTCATATGAAGATAATCAAATCTTCTCAAGCTCTTGAATTTGCAGCTTCCTTTGGATTCGAGCTTGGTCCAAATCCATGTTGCATTTTTTTGTATCCCAATAAGCCCAATGATCAACTTCCATGTGGATATGACATGCTTTCCAAAAAACAATATGAAATGGAAACATACCAATGGGTGTTCTGTATGTTATCCTATAAGCCCAAAGTGCATCATCCAAGTGCTTACTCCAATCCTTCCTATTCAGCTGCACAGTTTTCTCCAAAATTTGTTTCAACTCATAATTTTAAACATCAGATTGACCATTTATTTGGGTGTGGTATGGTTTTGATGTTTTTTGTGTCACCCCATACTTTCGAAGGAGGGAAGCCAAATTCCGATTATAGAAGTGTGTCCACTAATGATAGCCTTTGGTACTCCAGACCTTCAAAAAATATATTCTGTGAAAAATTTGATTACAACATGAGATTCATCAGTCCTAGTGGACTTGGCCTCCACCCATTTACTCACCTAATCAACAGAAACCAAAATATACAAAAACCTAAATGAACTAGAAAAATGGACCCATAAAATCTATGCCCCATACATAAAAAATCTCACAGAATAATATGGGTTGTTGGGGAATCTCGTGTCTCCTAGAAATATTACTAGTGTGTTGGGAACATGAGTATAAATTGAAAAAATAATGTGCATCATGGAATAATATTGGACAATATAATCTAGAGTCTAAGACTTTCTTAGTTGTTTGTTGGGGTCCAACGTGTGCACCACAAGCAAGTGTATAACAAAAATGTAAAACAGACTCTAACTCTTGATCAGGGACACACCTCCTAATAACTTGGTCACTACACATGTGTAAGAGGTATGGATCATCCAAAACATAAAATCTTGACTCACTATTTAACTTTTGGACTCTATGTTTCTTTAAATATGCAGGTATTTAGGATGAAACAAGGTTCGTACTTAAGATGTAATAAAGATGATCACTGGGGAAAGTATCCCGATGTAGTACTTGGTCCAAGGTGTCGTCCTGTAGTGTGTGAGTAAGATTAATCATGTGGTATGCCACCAATTTCTATTAACCCTTCTTATCTTTTATTTAATTATAAAATTATTGAAGAAGGAGCATCCATCAGATAAGCCTAGACATTGCATCCGGCTTCTTCAAGAGGTACCTCAGAGCTGCATGGTTAGAAAAAAAAACTACTTTAGATCCCAATAAATATAAATTGAATTTATATAAAGAAAATATGATGGTAATAATCTTTTTTCCATGGTTGTGTAGTTTTATTGGGATGAATCTAGTTCCCTCGATGCATATGAAATTACATGTGAATGTCCCTCAACCCTTTGAGATAAGACAGATCCAACCATGAAGTTGGAGGCATCAAACATAAGCTCAAAAGGAATCTCCCACCATAGAGGTTGTATGATTGGTGTAGTGGTAAGACATTTTTTTATATCATCAAAGGAATTCCTACAAGAATCATCAATCATAAAATTAGAATCCTTTGAAGTAATCATGACATATGAATAGAAATATTACTAAAATCTTTGATGAAGTTCCGATAAAATCCAACATGACCTAGGAAATATCTAACATCACACACACATAAAGGACAAGGTAGGGATGAAATAATATATAACTTAGATCTATCAAACTCTATCCTATTTTTTGACACTACATGTCCGAAGACAATGCCATGCTCTACCATGAAATGATACTTTTCAATGGTTAAGACCAAATTATTCTCAATACAACGATTAAAAAACTTTCCCAAACTATAGATAAAATCATCAAATTAATACTCATACAATGTAAAATCATCCATAAATACCTCCATGTAGGACTCAATGAAATATGAAAAAAATACTCACCATGCATATCTAAAAGGTACCTGGGGAATTTGCAAAGTCCAAATGGAATCCTTAGGTAGGAAAATGTACTGAATAGACAAGTGAACGATATCTTCTCCTAATCCTACATTGTAATAGGAACCTGAAAATATCTAGAAAATCCATCCAAGAAATAATAGTGTGTTTTCTCAGCTAGTCTGTCGAGCACTTGATCAATAAATGGGAGTGGGAAATGGTCCTTGCGAGTGGACTGATTTAGTTTCCTGTAATCAATACACACACTCCCACCATTTTTCAACCTCATTGTAACTAACTAATCTTTATCATTTTTAATAATCATTACACCACTTTTCTTAGGCACAACTTGAATAGGACTCACCTACTAGGAATCTGAAATGAGATAGATTATACCTGCCTTGAGCAATCTTTATACCTATTTTTTAACAAACTCTAAAAGTGTTGGATCGAGTATACTTTATAGATAACTAATTGGTTTATACCTATCCTCCAAAATAATACTATTTATGAAAATGGAGGGGATAATACTTGATATGTCAGCCAAGGTCCACCCGATTGCCCTGATGTTCTCCCTCAAAAGATTCAAAAGTTTTTCATCATGTTCAAAAGGGATATTTTTAGCAATGATAAATAGTAATATCTAACCACTTAACAAATATGAGTATTTGATATTCGGTGGAAATGGATTTAGTTCTAGTGTAGGGGTTGGTGTATGGATGGAGACATCAAAGGAACTGAAATATGTGCACAAAGAGAATCAGTATTATAATAGTCATCGCCATAATCAGAGAATAAAATATCAAATCCATCATCATATTCAATATCCATGCCATAATCAGAGTTCACAAGATCAAAATAAAAATATTAATCTATTTCAAAATCAAATCTAAGAATTTTTCGTGCATTAGAAATAGGCATGGAAGAGCTCTTATACATCAAACTAGTACCAATACTTATAATCTCTCTAATCACAGGACAATAAAATTCTCTAGGGTTTTTATTTGGTGGTTCAAAATGGGAGATAACAAAAGTAGAATGGTTTTTTGAGGGGTACTTCATGGAGTCTATAACATTAAATATCACAAATTCATCTCTAAACTCCTTATAAAGTGTAGAATCGTTAACATTTTATGATAGTTTTTATAGTTTTGAGAAAGGTTCTATCTAAGATAATGGGAGTATGAGAACTTACCGAATCATCCTCCATGTTAATCACGTAGAAATCTACTGGGAAGATCATGTCTCTTACCTAGACAAGTACATCCTCAAGTACTCCCACTGGATATGATTTATCTCTATTTTCAAACTTCACCACTTCTCTCATTGGCTTCAACTCACCAACCTGTAAAGAAGAAAATACAGAGTGAAGAATTACATTTATAGAAGGTCCTACATCACAAATAGCATTTGAAAAGTGCGACTCCCATATGGTGATTGACCCTGGTTCCTTGAACTTTGTTGGAATTGCTAGAGTTGGTGTAATGAGTGTTGACACATTACTTCCGAGATTGATCCTCTCATTTCCCTTGCGCCCTATTCGAGTGGTAAAATGTTATTTTAAGAATTTTTTATACCTTGGGATTTTTTAATGGATTTAAGTGAAGGGATTTTGATCTCCACATACTTGAATGTTTCCAAAACTTATTTTTACATCACCTCTTCAACCAAAATTTTTGTTTGAACAAACCTATTTTGAAATGGAAGGGGTTTATAAGGAATATCATCAATCTTTTTCTTACCTTTATCTTTCTGCATGGGTTGCTCAACAGTTGGTGTGGAATAGAGATTTTCTGTTGTTTAGGTGGATCCCGTGGAATGGTAGGTATAAATGTATCATTAATTTTCTTCCCACTTCTAAATATGATGTCACTAACATTCCTATTGGGATTTGGAGTAGGTTGGGAATGAAGATTTCTGGAATTCTTACTTACTAGTTCATAGAGGGTGGTGTCAATCTGGCTCATTTGAGTCTTTAACTCCTTTATCTCCGATCCTTGACTCTTCATCTCATTATTTTGATTAAGAACAGTTTTTCAAAAGGTCATCAGTATTAGAATCTACCTTTGGTTGAGAAGTCCCTTGTTATTGCCTTGTCGATGCTTGGGCTTCAAATCTCCTTTGGGGTTGTTGGAAACCCTGTTGGTAAAGAGGTGGTTGCTAGAAGTTTGGTTGAAAAAATGGGTCTTTTTTGATGTCCAGAGCCATACCTCATGTATTATTGATCCTTGTACCCTTGGTTTTATGTTGGTGAAAATGAATCATACTTCATTTGGGGGTGTGGCTGTTGTTGCTGCAGATATGGTCTTCCAGGAAACACTACTACACAATCTTCTGTTTCTTGTAGTTGGGGGAAATGCTCAGTTGGGTGGCTGGTCTCAGTGAAAATACCATAAGGCCTTGAAGGAGTTGGTTGGGATTTATTTTTATATAAATAAATATTCCTCACTATGGTGGCCAATTCTTCCAACTTGGTATCTATTAAATTATTTTCAAGAGAAGAAGGATTTACCTTATGTAGTCCTTTAACTTGTGGGGTACCTCAACCACCAAATCGTTCAGATTTTTGTGCCATCTTGTCAATCAATGCATGTCAGACCCTAAACCGATTTATAACAGTCATAGTTATTTATATTTATATTTGAGTATTTTGGTTTCTTAAAGTTTAAAAATTAATTAAGTTAAAATCAAAATAAAATAAAATAAAATAAAATAAATGGAAAACAATTTAATAACAATAATAATGATAATAATATTATTTAGTTTGTATTATAATTATTATTAATTTATTATTAATATTATTAATATTGATATTATTATTATTATTGTTGTTGTTATTTTTGTTTTTATTATTAGTATTAGTTTTCTCCTTTTCATTTTCAATTTATTATTTATTTATTTTTCTCTTGTTAGGGTTCCCCCCCTTTTGCATCGAGTGCTTCTCCCCCCTACCCCCTATGCATCATGACCAACACCCCCTATCATCCCTTATTTCGCACGCTGCCTCCCCTATGGTTGGCCGATGCCTCCTCCCTTTTCTGGAACCAGATTTTCGATGCCCCACCTTCCTAAAAAAATAGTGGCACACCGTTTGTTTTCCCTCACACGACCCATGTACAACATCCTGCTTCTTCTCAACATGCAACCCATCTGGCTAATCCTCCGACTTCAATTCGAAGAACCTCGTACCAGCTTCCCTCCACCCTGATCGTATCGGTGCTCCACCTTGCACCACCCCCTTGCCGCCCCTTTTACCGTGCACAACCCCTAGCGCTATTCTCCCCTAATCCTTGTTGTAGTAGGTGAACCTTGGGTCAGTAAATACATGGCCAAAAAACCATCCACTTCCCTTCTGGATCACCTTACACCATCTCGCACCACTCCCCACAGCCAAGCACCTCCAACCATTATTGTTGGATTTTTTTTCAGCATGATTCACCTCCAGTAGCCCAGATTCTTGCTCGGTTAGCCTCCCGCACCCCAACCATAGGTGCGTTTTATATATATTAGTTGTTTCTTCCATATATAGGCTTTAGGATTAGGGTTTTGTGTTTTAATTGGTTAGATTTTGATGTTTTTAGTTTGATTTATTGATTTTAGGGTCATCGGATTCTGTCGAGGTCAGTTCTAGCCACCGCCATCAAGGGCAGTGGGTTCTCCATGGTTTCCAGGTAAGGATTTTTGAATTTATTCATTGTGGCTTAATTGTGATTTAGGGGTTTTATGATTTTTGAGTTGTCATCAAATTATTTTGGGAGTGAAAGATGTTTTGGAAATATATTAACATGTGTTTGATTTATATATAGTATTCTTGTTGGGAACATAGTGCATTTTGGATATTAATCCATTTTTTATTTCATGGTTGTATTTTGTAACTTGTGAATTTCATTTATTAGATCATGCAAGGGATGTATATTATATTTCAGTATGGTGTTGTTGTGTTTCGGTTCACCACCAATGTGTTTGGGTAATGTGTTCCTTTCATTTTGTTGTTTCGCACCTCTATTATTATGGTTTATGGATGTTGTTTACGTTATTATCATTATTATTATTTGTTAGGGTGTTGGGCGGTTCTGTGTGATTTTGGGGTGTCTTTTCCATTCATGGTGAGGTTTAAATCCTATTTTTGGTTTCACAACATTTTAATTTGGTTATTTATTTGTTTTAAGGTTTATAATATTTGTGGTGTAGCACATTGAAATCTTCTTTACGGTTTCAAGTTGCGGGTGTCAAGAATGCCTACATGTGCATGCATAAGGTAAGGCATATATATATAAATTCCCTCTTTGTACATATTCCTTCATGGAACATGAAATATGTACAATGCATTTAGGGGTATTTATATATATATATATATGTATAAATTCATGTGCATGGAAGTGCGTAGGGTCGGTTCGAGTGGTTGTCGAAAAACAATGACATGTTTGAGGTAGGTCTCCTATGACGATGCCTTTAGTTTTAATTTCATAATTTCTTTCTTGTTTAAAAATATGTTTTACATTTACACCACATGAAAATTCTATGAAAACTGGTTTCGGTTGCTAGAAATGATTATGCCTTTCCTTTTAAAATTGAAATATAATTTTAATATGATCGGTCATAAGTGACATTTCTTGAAAATCGATTTCCTAAGTGGTTTTTAATTGGTAATGAGTATTTCCAAAGGTGTTTGGCCTTTCGGCCGGTTAGTTATAAAAAGTGTTCCCTTTATGTAATTAAGCCCGTTTGGAATTTTAAGAATGCTTTATGAAAGAGAAAAACTCTCTTGAGGCACACCCCCTTTGGTTTTAGAAAAATGATTTTAAGTTGAATGTGTTATTAAGTGCCTAATTTGATGCCTATGCATTGTGTGACATGAAAGAGGGGGAATGCGATTAAGGAGGGAGAGTGGTGGTGATAGGTTGAATGAGTTTTAGATAAAGAAAGTGTTATGTACTTATATGTTTGCTTGATAAAGAAAACTCACCACCACTTGAAATAGAGCACAATGGGAAACCTGGGTATCTAGGTGGGTGACCAAGACTAGTACACTAGACGACACGACAAGGGTTCATCCCATTTTGCCTAGTAGGATTGACGCAACAACACTTACTAAACATATGAATTTATGAGGGTCGTGGTCTTATAAGACACGTTTTCTAAGGGTCATGGTCTTCTAGGCCACGTTTTCTAAGGGTCATGGTTTCTAAGCCACGTTTCACCTATGTACAAGGTGTCTGGGGTCCCACTTGTGCTAGCTACCTATAGGAATTACCCATGGTGCTCATTTGCAACATGTTTCTTGTGATGTAATTTTATCTTCAGTTGATTCATACTTGATGTCTTATTTGTGCAAACCATATTTTATTCCGAACTGGTTTCTTTTCATTCTAAAATGTTAATTCATGCTTGGAACCTATTTTCAAAATGTAGTTGGAGAGAAATTATTTACTTGAAAGTGAAAAATCATTACTTGAATTTGAAAATAAGGGGAAACATTATTTTATTATATCTTATTTTCAGACTCGCATTATTGGATTTCTTACTAAAGTTAGGGGCATAGGATGTGGTTACATTTTGTCTTTCCTACTGACCATCTCGTTGGTCATGGCTAATTTAATTTTCAGTTGCAGGTTTCAATCTTGTATCACTTTTGGGAGCTAGTGTAGTTTACGTTTCATGGTGAACCATGGGGTCACCTGAGGTATGTCACGTTTCTACTTTTATTATTATTTTTTTGCTTCCAAATTGTTTTGTTTATTTTCCTTTAGTTATCTTCTTGTTAAGTTTATGATTAATTATCTTTTTCATGGGAAAAATCATTCCCAACTGGTTTATTTTGATGCCCGACACTATTTTCCAGCCCATGGGGATCGAGAATTCCCTTCGGGCCATGTCGCAGGCCAGATCGGGTGACCGGTTCAGGGTCAACCTGGGTTGGTTCTTGGAAAAATAGTATTAGAGGAGGCCTTTGTTATTAGGGGTGTCAAGTATCTTGGTGATTAACTGTGTCAGGAATCAAGTGGTAGGTGCAGGAAGGACGTCATAAACCCTTGCCCATCCCAAGTCTCGAGTATCCAGGGGTAGTTTGGGATTTGAATTTTCTTCTTTGGATTGGTCTGTGTGGATAAGGGATGACCAAGGAAGTAAGATAGTGTTATGTGGCAGACATGCATGGAGTATCGACCCATGTATATCTCGAGAAATTGGTAACACTTTTTGGAATGTGAATTGGAAAATGTTTGAGGATTTGGAAATGTATTGCTTTAATGATAAGTGAAATTTTTAAATGGGTTGAGAATTTTTTCTTTATTCATAATGATCTATTTTGAAAATGAGAAGTGTCTTCAATTGACCCTTGGTATTCCTATGAGTGATCACATATATTGAGGTGTGAATGTGGAAAGTGGAGAAATTGGTGATGTGAGTGGATGGGTGCTTGAGCTAGTACATGGATATGTATGTGTGTGAGACTTCATAGAATACTAATGGTGGATATTTATGTTTTTTTGTTGGCTGAAAAATGGTTTTCAAAAAGGGTATTTCAAATGTTTTGAAAAATGAGTGAGAAATTATTTAGCGTTCTCTTTTCATGTTGGGTATTCTTTTTCGTGGGTTATTGGTTTTGACATATTGAATTGTGGTTGTAATATTGATTTGAGTTTGAGTTTTATTTTTTTATTGAAGTATGGAATCTTGATTTATGATGAGTTTGTTTTGGCTTTGTGCCTCTTGTTTTTTTAGTATGATGCCCAAAAAATTCCTAGAGTTTTCTAGTGAGGATTTTATGGTTGTTGGTTCTACCCAAACTCTTAGTGGAGTGGTGGAATTGAATTCTATTCCATTGTTGTCCATATTCCATGGTGATCCTGATCTATCAAGGGAAGCGAACCGGCTTGGTGAAATCATTGGTGTTTTTAGGTTATTGTAGACTCTAAAATCTATGAGAGTTCATGTTGGTTTGGGTCCATTTGAGGGTGAAACTTTGGATTGGTGGAGTAGATAATCGCAATGTCATTGTATGATGGAATGTCTTGGAAGGTGTTTAAGACCAATCTCATCTGATGGTTTATACCCAAAGAAGTGAAGGCGAGGAAAGTGGTAGAACTAGTGAGTGTTGAGTAAGGCCAACGAGCAGTGAAGGCCTACATGGGTCATTCCAAGGGGTTGATTCCATTTTTTCTAGAGGTAGCGTCGTGGAATCAGTTAAAGTTTCTCTTGTGTGGGGTCTTCATCTAGGGTTCCAGGACCGATTATTTTTGCTGTTTGGGAAGGCTCCCCATCTGGTGACGATAGAAAATCATAGGAACCTATCTCAGATAAGTATTCTTGTCAATTCCATCTTCTATTAGTTGGGACACCCCCTTGTTTGCTTCTAGCATTCTCAGTTTGGGTACTTTAAGTCACCTTGTCATCTTCCTCCGAAGGCTTTCCATCAGTGTGGCCATTTGGAAAAATTGGAGAGGTTCCACTAGAAACATCATCAGCAGGATTCTTAACCGAAGGATGTCAGCTCCTGACTACGGGGAAGCAGATGCTTCAAGACATCATAGCTTCATCCACAGGTCTCGAAGTGAAGCTCTTGACGCAGTCAGGAATCATTAGGTGTGGGGCACTTTGGTCTAATTTTTTCCTCCAATGCTGAATTGGGGAAGGTCTGAATTTCCCTGTTGTAGCTCTCCTATCTTTGAGGGATCTATTTTGCTACAAGAGGCATAAAGGTCTCTTTTTCTCGTTGTGGTATTTGTTCATTGAATACCCCACTGTGGTTGTAGGAAGGCACAACGATCTCATCTTTTTGGTAATTTCAGTAATTACACCTCTTCAAGTGTGACCCATTTTATTTTAGTACATTCTCATTTTGAGGATTCTCAACTCTTGTGTAAATGATGAGTCATGGTTAAGTTCGTTATTTGGTAGAATTATTTTGTGGATTTTCTCATGTGTCAGTGGTTTCTAGTTTGGGTTGGAATTTCTTATGTCGGTCTATGTTGGTTGGATTAAGCTAGATGGTTCTTAAATGGTGGGGAGACCCACCATGAATCTTGTCGTGCCTTCTTCAAGAGATGGTTTGTGTGGGAGTTTTAGTCTTGTTGGTGGTTTCCTTTTTGGTTTAACATAGCAGTTCTTGAGTTATCCTATGCTTAGATTCTCAATATTAGTTATGCTAGTTTGGTTCTTGTGGTGGGGAGAAGCCTTCTCTTTTTATGATGACTCTTCTCCTTGTATTTTCCCTTAGAGTTGGTCAGGTGTGACTGATGGATTGAAAATTCACACTGCGTCTGTGTTTTTGTTGGCCTCATTCAGTTTTGAACACGAGTTTGATTCCTCTTTTGGCTGAGTGACTTTCTGGGGGCAGAAAGTTATTGTGGTGGGGAGAATTGCCACACCCCGACCTGACTTATTTTAGTCGCTATTATTTATATTTATATTTGAGTCTTTTGGTTTCTTAAAGTTTAAAAGTTAATTAAGTTAAAATAAAAATAAAATAAAATAAAATAAATGTAAAATGATTTAATAACAATAATAATGATAATATTATTATTTACTTTGTATTATAATTATTATTAATTTATTATTTATATTATTAATATTGATATTATTATTATTATTGTAATTATTATTATTATTATTGTTGTTGTTGTTTTTGTTTTTATTATTAGTATTAGTTTTTTCTTTTTCATTTTCAATTTCTTATTTAATTTTTTTCTCTTATTAGGGTCCCCCCTTGTGCGTTGAGCACAACTCCCCCTACCCCCTTTGCATCACGACCGATACCCCCTATCATCCCCTGTTCCACATGCTTCCTCCCCTATGGTTGTCCGATGCCTCCTCCCTATTCTAGCACCTAATTTTGGTGCCCTTCCTTCCGAAAAAAACAGCAACACACCATTGTTTTCCCTCACGCGACCCATGTCCAGTGTCTTGCTTCTTCTCGGCATGCAACCCAACCGACCAATCCTTCTGATTCAATCCGAAGAAACTCATACCAACTTCCCTCCACCCTGATCGCATCGGCGCTCTACCTTGCACCACCCACTCAACGCCCCTATTACCATGCACAACCCCTAGTGCTATTCTCCCCTAATCCTTGTTATGGAAGGCAAACCTAGGGTCCGATAATCCATGAAAAAAAAACCACCCACTTCCCTTTTGGATCGCCTTACACCATCTCGCACCACTCCCCACAGCCACGTGCCACCTACCCTTCTTGTGGGATTTTTTTTTTCAGCGTGATTCACCTCCTGTCGCCCACCTTCTTACTTGGTTAGCCTCTCGCACCCCAGCCGCAGGTGCGTTCTATATAGATTAGTTGTTTCTTCCATTTACAGGATTTAGGATTAGGTTTTTTTGTTGTAATTGGTTCTGCTTTTATGTTTTTGGTTTGATTTATTGATTTTAGGGGTCGTCAGGTTCCGTCGAGGTCAGTTCTAGCCACTTCCATCAAGAGCGTTGGGTTCGCCATGGTTTCCAGGTAAGGATTTTCGAATTTCTTCATTGTGGCTTAATTTTGATTTAGGGGTTTTATGATTTTTGAGTTTTCATGAAATTATTTTGGGTGTAAAAGATGTTTTGGAAATATATTAACTTGTGTTTAATTTTTATATGGTATTCTTGAGGGGAACATGGTGCGTTCTGGATATAAATCCATTTTTTTTCATGGTTGTATTTTGTAACTTGTGCATTTCATTTATTATATCATGCAAGGGATGCATATTATATTTTCGTATGGTTTTGGTGTGTTTCGGTTCTCCCCCAATGTTTTGGGGTAATGTATTCCTTTCATTTTTTTTGTTTCACACCACTATTATTAGGGTTTATGGATGTTGTTTACTTTTTTATTATTATTATTTGGTAGGGTGTTGGGCAGTGCCATGGAATTTTTGGGGTGTATTTTCCATTCATGGTGAGGTTCAAATCCTATTTTTTGGTTTCACAACATCTTAATTAGGGTCTTTATTTGTTTTAAGGTTTATAATATTTATGGTGTAGCACATTGAATTTTTCTTTACGGTTTCAAGTTGTGGGTATCAAGAACACCTACATGTGCTTGTATAAGGTAAGGAATATATATATATATATATATATATATTAATTCCATCTTTATACATATTCCCTCATAGCGCAGAAAATATGTGCAATGCAGCTAGTGGTATATATATATATATGTATAAATACATGTGCATGGAAGTGCGTAGGGTCTGTTCGAGTGGTCATCAACAAACAACGACATGTTTGAGTTAGGTCTCATATGATGATGCCTTTAGTTTGAATTTCATAATTTCTTTATTGTTTAAAAATATGTTTTACATTTACGCCACATGCACATTCTACGAAAACAGGTTGTGGTTTCTAGAAATGATTATGCCTTTGCTTTGAAAATTGAAATGTAATTTTAATGCAATCAATCTTAAGTGAATTTTCATGAAAATTGATTTCCTATGTGGTTTTGAAATCATAATGAGTAGTTCCAAAGGTGTTTGGACTTTTGTCCTGTTAGTTATAAAAAGTGTCCACTTTATGTAATTAAACCCGATTGGCATTTTAATAATGCTTTATAAATGAGAAAAACCTCTCTTAAGGAACACCCCCTTTGGTTTTAGAAAAATGATTTTTAAGTTGAATGAGTTATTAAGTGCCTAATTTGATGCTTATGCATTGTGTGACATGAAAGAGGGGGAATGAGTTTAAGGAGGGAGAGAGGTGGTGATAGGTTGAATGAATTTTAGATAAAGAAAGTGTTATGCACTTATATGTTTTCTTGATAAAGAAAACTCACCACCACTTGAAATAGAGCACAATGGGAAACCTAGGTATCTAGGTGGGTGATCAGGACTAGTACGCTAGATGACACGGTAGGGGTTCATCCCGCTTTGTCTAGCAGGATTGACGCAACAAAACTAAATAAAAATATGAATTTCTGAGGGTCGTGGTCTTCTAAGACACGTTTTCTAAGGGTCATGGTCTTCTATGCCACGTTTTCTGAGGGTCGTGGTTTCTAAGCCACATTTCACCAAGGTAAGGGCTCTCTAGGGTCCCACTTGTGCTAGCTACCTATAGAGATTAACCATGGTGCTCATTTGTGACATGCTGCTTGTGATGTAATTTTATATTCTGTTGATTCATACTTGATGTCTTATTTTTGAAAACCATATTTTAAGTTGAATCAGTTATTAAGTGCCTAATTTGATGCTTATGCATTGTGTGACGTTAAAGAGGGGGAAT
This sequence comes from Viscum album, assembly GCA_963277665.1. Taxonomy (NCBI): domain Eukaryota; kingdom Viridiplantae; phylum Streptophyta; class Magnoliopsida; order Santalales; family Viscaceae; genus Viscum; species Viscum album. The sequence goes on along the minus strand of OY728132.1, from coordinate 1,446,140,589 downwards.
GATCTTAAGGTGGGAGAGAGGTGGTGATAGGTTGAATGAGTTTTAGATAAAGAAAGTGTTATGCACTTATATGTTTTCTTGATAAAGAAAACTCACCACCACTTGAAATAGAGCACAATGGGAAACCTGGGTATCTAGGTGGGTGATCAAGACTAGTATGATAAATGACACGGTAGGGGTACATCCCGCTTTGTCTAGAAGGATTAATGCAACAACAATAAATAAACTTATGATTTTCTGAGGGTTTTGGTCTTCTAAGCCACGTTTTCTAAGGGTCATGGTCTTCTAAGCCACGTTTTCTGAGGGTCATGGTTTCTAAGCCACGTTTCACCAAGGTAAGGGGTCTCTAGTGTCCCACTTGTGCTAGCTACCTATATGGATTACCCATGGTGATCATTTTTGACATGCTGTTTGTGATGTAATTTTATATTCTGTTGATTCATACTTGATGTCTTATTTTTGAAAACCATTTTTTAATACGAACTGGTTTCTTTTCATTCTGAAATGTTAATGCATGCTTGGAACCTATTTTCAAAATGTAGTTAGAGAGAAATTATTTACTTGGGAGAAAGTGTAGTTTATGTTCCGTGGTGACCCACGGGGTCACCTAAGGTATGTCACATTACTAGTTTTTTTATTATTTTTTTACTGCCAAATTGTTTGGTTTATTTTCCTTTAGTTGTCTGCTTGTTCAGTTTATGACTAATTATCTTTTTCATGGGTGAAATCATTCCCAACTAGTTTATTTTGATGCCCGAAACTAGTTGCCAGCCCGTGGGGATTTGGAACACCCTTCGGGCCATGTCACAGATCAAATCAGGTGACCGGTTCAGGGTCAACCCGGGTTGGTTCATGACAATGCACATGAAACTACTAGTGTCTTGTCCACCAATAATCCTCTAGCTGCGAAATCCACCATTCTAATCTCTATAGGTATGAGTCCTTCATATAAGTACTGGATGAGTAGTTTCTCACGAATTTGGTGATGCAGACAACTTGCACACAACTTATTGAATCGCTACCAGTACTCATAAATTGACTCCCCTTGTGCTTGCTTGATCCCATAGATCTATTTTAAAATGGATGCGGTCCTTCATGCTGGAAAAAATATTTGTAATAAAAGAGGTTCCAAATTTTTCCAACATGTTACATATTCCAGTTTTAAATAATACATCTAATATTTTGTAGCTCTATCAAGTGAGAATATGAATTCTCTTAGTTTGATTTGATCTTCAAATACATTTATTGGTTTTTGGGTTGATCAAACCAAATTAAATTCTTTAAGGGGTTTATTGGGATTCTTACCAGAGATGCCATGAAATTTTGGAAGTAGGTGAATTAACCAAGATTTCAGTTCAAAGTCTAATTCGAGATTTGGGTATGCAATGCAATTTTGTTGATAATTAATGTATGGTGCATCCAATTATCGAATGGTTATATTATGTTCATTGTTATTATTTTCAGCCATTGGATCTTGTTTTAAGTTGGAATTATAAGTGTTTCCAGTTTCAATGTTACTATAATGGATCAATTATCCAACTATTTGAATGTTGAAACTTCCCATAGAATGAGAATGTCTGATTCGATCCCTAAGGTTGCATTCAATCTCATGGTCAAGATCTAAGAGATCTTCAGGATTAGTTCCTGTCAAAAATCAAATACAAATGTAAAGAAGAAAAGTGGTCCATAATAAAATAAAAATTTTACATTTTAGTTGATGTTCCAAAAAGAAGAAAAAGAAGAAAAAGAAAGAAGAAGAAAAATTCAGATTGGGTAAAGAAGGAAGAAAGAAGAGAAGAAGAGAATAAAATAAAAAATAAAAGGAATACCTATAAATGGTTAAAATAATTACTTTCCTCTAAGAAAATTGGGTTAATTTTAAAGGAACTCTCATGGGAGCTCTCAAATGATATTTATTTTGGGGTTATTTATGTGCAGTAGGGTGGCAGACCTGGGTCATCTCTCGAGAGGGAGTAATTAATTTTTTTAATTAAGGTACTTTGAAAATAAAATAAAATATTAAAAACACACCACTTAAAAAATATGGTGGCAGTGGGTTTTGATATTTATAAAAAAAGAAGAAGAATTATTCTAGATGAAAATTTCATTTTATTAGTTTTTGTTTTTGAAATGAAAGTTTATTAACGAAGAACAATGAGAAGTTGTTTTTTAGAAAACTATATTTAAAAAGTGTAATTGATCTAACTATACTTATTCAATAATTTATTAATCATTATCATTTAAATTAATATCCACTTAATTATGATCCCTGAATTTTTTAAATCCCAAATCCTATTAAAATTAACTTTACCAAAAAGATGAAGTGAATTTAACCCTAGGAAAACTTCGGAACATGTAATCGTAACACCCTGATTTGATTGATATTATAAGGTTAGATTATGATCAGTGGTAAATTAAGGATAATTTTCTCTCTATAAATTAGAATTAATTGAGTTTATGGATTATATTTTAACACAAAAAATTGATGCTGTATGGTTTTGTATTACCGATTAAGGTTGTGCTCTCACAATTCACACAATTCCCGACCTCACGTGTTTTGTGTTAATTGTTCAATTTCTTGATTAGTTTAAATTAAATTAAAAACTCAATTAATAAATCATATTATTTTAATTAAATTATATCATTTATTTAAAATAAATTAATGATTAAGGATATAGTTCGATCAATTACTAAAAAAAACTACTCTTCTATGGGTGGTGTAGTCATCGTAGAAACGATGTGCAAGTGAAAAGGTTTAGAAAGGGTATAACACAATATTGCTTCAAATCTTGATTCCATACCAATAAAGTAAAATATAAAGATAAAATTATATGAATACAGAATATCTATTCAAGAAAAATTCAAATTATAAGCAAGAAAACAATGAAACAAAATGTGGAGGTAGGAGAGGAGAGCCTTCTTTGAAGAGATCTATGCATAAAGCCTTACTTCTTACAAGAGGATTAAAATTATTAAAGGATCAAAAATTTCTACTGCAACTTTCCAAAACATATACCAACCATCTCAAAGAGAAAAAACACCAATTTATAAAATGGTGGGGAGGTTAGGTTCAAAGTGGTTTCAAGTGTAAATGGGGAATCTCGGCCAAATAATTTAAGCCAAATTGAAAAACTCACTTGTCCTCTAAAACAAGTGAACCAGATTTTCTTCAAGAAGCATTATTTTTTCAAAATTGGGTTAGAGAGATCCTATAAAAGAATTTTCTCAATAAATTTACGGATGTTGAAGATATGTCCCAAACACTACAGTGATGTCAAATCCGGCTTGTCCGGATCACCTTTGAATTAATGGACCATTTACTCCATCCAAATGCACGCTTTAGATCTAGTGTCCGGAATAAAAGTTGTATCCAATTACGTAAGTAACAATTTTACAAAATTTTAATTTCCCATAAGTCATATTAAAATATTTATGTTCGAAATACTACAGTTAAGTTCCAAAGGGTAAAATTAAAATTTTCATCAAATTTGAAAATGAATGATCTAATCCCAAATATTCCATAAATGAACATATTTACCAAAATTTGAGGAAATTATATGATTTATTATTAATAAAATATTCAATAAAATTGTGTTTTATCAGAAGGAATAAAGGTGTATGATTCTTATAAAATGGAATATTTTCAAATGCATGCGATGAATATGTTCACTATAAATGACTTTCCATCATATAATTTTTTTTCAAGATATAGTGTTATGGTTCATAAATATTGTCCAATTTTTGAACAAAAGACATAATATTTTGAACTATATCATGGTAGAAAAATATTATACAAGGGTCATCAAAAGTTTTTTTTATATGGATCACTCTTATAAAAGAATGAAAAACGCTTTGAATGGATCACAAGAATTTGATATTGCTCCAAAACCTTTATCCACTAATAAGTATTTTGAGATGATGAAAAAAATTGACGTGACATTCTAAAAGACACATAAATTTGGTAATGATAGAAATATTTTGAAAAAAATGTCAAATTTTTTAGAGCTATCATATTGGAGATATCATGAGGTTAAACATAAAATTAATGTCAAGAATGTGGAAAAGAATATATGTGAAGGTTTCATTAGAACATTGTAATATATTAAAGGAAATACTAAAGATGGGTTGGGTATAATAATAGATTTACTCTCAATGGGAATACATTTGGAGTGGGAGAAAACAATATTTTTTCAATGCCTTCATGATATCAAAGTTCAACAGGGTTATTATTAAAATGTAATTTTTTTTGCCTCTTTAAAGGAATTGATGTTTAAATGTATTAAATCCAATTACTTTCACATCACGATGCAATAAGTACTACTAGTTACATTGCGTGGAATAATTCCCACCCACATCATAATAACTATCACGAGGGTGTGTTATTTTTTAATTCAATTTTTAATAAGGTGATTGATTTTAATTCATTGAAAATTTTTGATAATGAAGTGGTTTATATACTTTTTCAATTGAAAATATATTTTCCTCCATTTTTTGATATCATGGTTCATTTAGTGGTTCATTTGGTGTGAGAAATAATGTTTTGCTGTCCTATATATCTACATTGGATTTATCCTTTTGAAAGGCATATACAGATATTGAATGGGTTTGTTAAGAATCCATAATGACCTAAAGAATATATTATTGAGAAGTATATTTCTTAGGAGGTTTTAGAGTTTTGTACAAGCTATTTTTATGACGTGGATCACATTGGTTTGCCAATATCTCTCTATGAACGAGTAAATTTTGGGGGAAAGGGAATTCATGGCTTGAATGTTAAATCATTGATATGTGAAAAGATAAATAAGATACAATTATAAATTTTTAATAACATAAATGATGATCAACCATATATAACATTTCATATAAATGATTTGAAACAAAGTTATCCAAAGAAGAAAGATATGTGGATTTTGAATGAGCATAACAATTTTTTTCCATAGTTTAAAGATACCGTGAAACTAGATGCATCTGAAACATTGAGTGGGTGGTCTAAGTTTAAATTTGATAACATGGTCCATTTATGACATTAATGGATATACTTTTCATATAAAAGATCATGACAATAGAAGTGCAGTTCATATTAGTAGTGTGTCATTGTTCGTAGAAGAAATTCATTTATCAAGTTCCAAAGACAAAAAACCAATCTCCACATCAACTGCATATTATGGTGTTATTGAAGAAATATGGGAGGTTCATTACATTAAATTTCAAGTTCTAGTGTATAAGTGTAAATGGTTTATCGAAAACAATAGTATATGACCAAATGAATTTGTAATGAAACTAGTTAATCTGAATACATTGGATTACACAAATGACCCTTTTATCATGAAAACACATGAATTTATTTCTATGTTCTTGATCAATAAGATATGAAATGGCTATTTTTTACAAGAAAAAACAGTATGTTGGTGATGATAAACTTGATAAAGTTGCTGATTTTTGTGAGATCCCCACATCCGTGGAGTAATTAACAAATAATATTGATCAACACGTTGAAGACATGGTTTGTGACATAGAGAATAATCATGAATAAAGAATTTAGGAAAAAATATTTAGTATATTCTTAATAGTATAGGTAACAAATGTTTAATTATGGTTTACTTTTTTAAATTTCATAAGTTAGTTATTTTAATTTGATTTTATTTATTAAAAAATGTATTATAACTAATAAGTTAAATTATTTGATTTATATCAATTTAGTGTTTTCAATTTTTCCATGTTTAGGATTATGTATCTTATCTATTAATTGATTTTGTTGAAAACCAATTATTTGAAATTTAACATTTTAAATAAAAAAAAATATATTTTATAAAAGTATATTAAAAAATAATTCTTTTTGTTATAAAAATGATTTATGAGGTTGGTGAATTTTTACTATGTCATTTCATATATGATTAATATTATTAGTTTTCATTCATTTATTTCATTTTGTATCTCATTAATATTGTTCACATATTAGTTAACTATTAGAAATACGAATAAAATGTGTTACTTTTGGTTTACTTTTCTTTTTGTTTGATAATTTTTAATTTTCTTGTTTACATTTACATATAATTATTGTTTTTTTATATTTTTATACTAATTGATGTTTCTTTGATTTGTAGGATGAAAAATCAATCCTCTGACCCACCACATAATTCTGGAGATAATCATACTCATAACTCTAGGGAGGAACTTACACACATGCTCCTATAAATGAGCCTATTCATCCTTCTTTACCTGAGACATCTACATCCATGAGGAAAAAAATAGTTCAATGGTTGGTAATAATGGCACCACAAATTTACTAAAATTAGAAGTTTCCCATACCCAGGAATAGTGGATACCATTGGACTTTGATGATAATGATATTCCAATCGGTCCAAAGGCAAAAAAATTCCAGACTTTTGTATCAGTAAAGGATAAAAGCAAAGTTAGAATATGGTTTGATTATGGGAGAAGTGTTGAGAAAATGATACTATCACTATTATGGGATAATATTTTGGTAATACTGTTTATTATTATTTTACTTATCATGAATTAATTTTTATTGTAATATATGTTTTTCCTCTTCTTATCAAATGAAATTTGAAATATCAGACACTAGAGGTGTCTAGAGGAAATGTATGTCATTAGAAGCTAGGAGATGGAGTGATTTTAAATCATACCTCACATCACAACTCATTTATGGAGTAGATGGAATGAAAATTCTTGTGATATATATATATATATATATATATATATCCATTTATAGATAAAGATACATGAAAAAAATTAGTTAAAAGTAGACGATGAGATGAGTTTTTGGAATGTGTAATGTGACCTATTTAGATGTTTTTGTATTAATGAAAATGTTATTGATTTCATTATTTTTAATTCTTAATTTACAGCAAGCAAGGAGATCTCATAAAAAGATTCATGACAAAAATGTATACCCACATATGTTATCTCAGCGAGGGTATACATTATTGGAAGAACACATGCTAGAAGAAAAACATCAAAAGTTGAGAGATGAGTCCTCAGGATCTGGAGATGTTGCCCCTCCTCCCCCCACTAGTCATGAAAAATGGAAGAGGGATCGAATGGGAAAAAGGACAATATCTTATAAGTGATTCAAGATTTTTAGCTGATAAGATTGTAAGATATTTTTTTATTTATTGAAGTTAAATCAACTATCTATATATTGTGATTCATTATATGTTTTTCAAATATTCCATATAGGATTATCTTGAGGAGCACAACACACATGGGATCTTTATTATTGAGGTCAGACATGATATTTTAGTTGAAACATTGGGAAAGCCAAAATATATTGGTTGTGTACGGGGATGCCCAATAGGTGTGTCAGTAAGATAATTGTATCCATGTTTGGATGCTTATTTAAAGGAGAAATGTTATAAAAAAAGAATATTTGGAAGCCAAAAGTCGGGATATTGAAGCTATTATGGAGGACATGATCAAAGCTTCGGTACAAGTGATGTTTGAAGACATGCAAAGATAGATTCGTTCTACCGATCCAACTCCTCCACCTCCACCATTAGATCCCAATCCTTCACATCCTACCCCAACACTCCCTCCTTTATAACTATTAAGTTAGCGTGAGTTATTTTTTGATTATACTCATCATATTTTTTCATATGGGATGATATATTATATCAATGATACCATTCATCATATCCAGATTGAGATAGAGAATCAGAGGGTCACTATTCAAGATATTATAGATAGATCAGCAAAAATACCATGTCCTATAGATTAAGTGAGTATATCTAGACAAAGTAACATTCATTTTTTGGTTGGGACATCTAGAATAATTCAATATATTACTATAGAGGTATGTATATATGTTATATTTAATTTCATTTTTTTAGTAATTTTTTTCTCATTTTAGTTTTTATATATTTCTTTAATTTTTTTAGGAATACTTTAATAATAAAGAAATACTGTATAGAAAAAAAATTCAAAGTGCCATAACTTCAGATATAGATTCCACTAGTCTTGATTGATGGTCAAATACTATAATTTGTTATTGTGAGTATATGAAATTCCATTTTATGCTGCTATTTGTGGGAGAGAAATGATTGTGAAACTTATGAAAAGTGATATAATAGGGCTTGTAGCTAGGGAGAAATTGAGCATCAACACGATGAAAGTTTTTTCCATGTAAGTTGATTAATTTTTTTCTTCATTCCATTAAATTATTGAAAATTTATAATTATGTTTGATTTGTATTAGGTATCTATATAAAATTTTTACATAGAATGACAAGATAAAAGTGTATGGATTTATAGACCCACAATTTATTTCTCCAATAGCTAAAATAATGAACAATGCTCAAAGAACAATTTATATAGCTGAAATATTTTATCAAAATATCAACATTTAGTGTTGGATGTTTCCATATCTTGAAAGGTATGGAATATTTTTTTCTCACCAAGTGTTATATATAACTTAACGTATTAACAACTCATATTAAATTTTCTTTTATATCAGTGGTCATTGGATGCTAGGTGTTTTTTTCCAAGATAGAAGACATTGTATTGGTTATGCTCTATCCATAGTGATGTGAGAGAAAATTTTTAGAATATATTGAACACACAAGTTTTCTTATTTTAATAATTTTTTAAATTAAAAAGAATAAAATTTATTAATGTTCATATTATTTTCAAATAGGGCATGAGATTTCTTTTGAGAGATGACATAAAGGAAGACCAGTAAGACTACCAAGATCAAATATATAGAAGCTAAGTTGAATTATCATATACAATTACTAAATTTTGTATATATTAATTAAAAATGTATTTTGAATGAAAATATCTTTGTAATAGTGTCATAATCAACAAATTGGAACTGAATGTGGATATTATGTATTAAGATTCATGTATTAAATAATATCAACCAGCATAGTTACTCAAACGCACGGCCGATTGTCACCTATCCACCGGTCAAGGTTCCGGTGCTCTGCTAATGTGTATAGCAGCACTCGGGTTGAATCCTTGGTGATGGTACTTCGTAATAGTCGTTTGTTTTTAGTTGATTGTATTTTGATTGGGGGGGTTTGTTTGCCAAGCTTAATTGAAATGTTTAATGGATGATTTTTAATTTAACAAGTTGATAAATATTGGGGTGAGTTCATCATTAGGTAGTTAAGCTTGTGATATCCTTGAGCTTTGCTTTATATTGCATTTAAATTAACACCCACTTCACAAGTTGACGTCGATTAGAATCCCTAAGTGTTAAAGCTTTAATCCAAGCCCTAAATTAATTAGGATTCTAATCTCAATCAGTACATGTTTATGGTAGTGTATTTTTGGTTCCAATAATCCATGGAAACTACATGCTAAACAAAATATGTCATTAATCCATGACATATTAAGTCCAACATACACAATGTTAAATTAACGAATACACATCGAGAAAATACTCTCAATCACTTAACATACCTAAATTATAACTCACCTCAATGAGATATTTACTCATAAATTTGGGTTTTTAATATTCTGGTTATAATAATTATGATGATAAATTAATAATAGAAGAAAAATAAAGGGATTAGAAAAGATTTTTGCGTCGAACACACACACACACACACGAACAATGATGATAATTAAAAACAGATTTTCGATTGAATGATGAAGCAAAAGAAGGGAAGGGGATTCAAATGAATTTAAACTATGTTAGGAACATTAATATTAATCTACATAAGGTGGATGATAATAAGATATATTGAAGAAGAAACTTTCATTAAAACAGAATTACAAAAGAAAGGACTTACAAAATTACAAAAACAAAGAACACGAAAGTAAGTGAAAACAAAGAGAGGAGGAAAGGTCTCTCAAGTAAAAACTTGAGTATGGAATATCCTCCCAAGACTTTGGTAAGGCTTTGGTCATTCCAATATGTTCAACTCTCTTCTTAAATGCCATCCCCTCTCAAGGAGAGAAGGGGAGAGTATTTATAGCCCAAGGAGTGGATGGTTTGCATTCCCAATATGTCCCTCCACTTTAATCGCCAATTTGGCTATACAGACAGACGAATATCTGAATATCTCCTTATTCAAAGTTGTAGATAATAAAGTTTTCCGTCTACTGTCAAAATTTTGTACCATTTGGACAAGTGGAGCGAATGTTATGGCGGCTTTATTAAACAATGGTAAACCATCCATTTCTATCCATGCTTTTTCGATGGCCAAAATGTGAATGGGTTTTGGAATAATAAGATGCCTTAAAATACGAATGAATTATTCAACAAAGTCTGCCGCCTATATCTTATATTTATCAATAAAAAATCTCAGCTCGATTTGATTCTTACATCATGAGATATGTCATGAATAATCTACTGATTTTATTTCTCGTCTAGAATGGTGGGATGGACTTCAAAGCTTCATTTGGGCCCCTTTTACTTAGATTTGGGCCTTGAAATTTTTATCCAAGATGAAATGTAGTGTCCCCAGAATTATGGTGGAGATATAATGTTTTTGGACTTCTTTATTGAGCCCAGTAAATCAATCTTCAAGGCTGGTCCAGTTTGTTCACAGATTCTTTGGTCTTATTTGTGAGGACCATATGACCCTTCAAATGGCAGAATTGGATCATGGTACCTTCTAATGAAATGTTTTATATTAAAAGGATAATCCTAAAAAACAATAACCACACAATGTGGATCAGTATAGTGACAGTTATTATTAAAACATTAAACTAACTCAATCAGACAACTTCTAAAAAGGCTCAAAAATTATACTTAATATTAAAACATTAATATTTCACACAAATTATGCACATTTCATATAAAATCAGTAAATAGGGAATATAATAAGTAATAAAAATATTAATAACATCAACTCCCCCAAACATAGTTTTGTGCATGTCCTCATGTGAGACAAATATAGAAACATGACAAAATCATTTTTACTCCCCAACAGATTTTAAAATTTTGTTTTCTCCAATCAGGGGAGGTTTAGACTATTTCACTCATCCATTTTGAATTCCAACACAAGTTTTTATAGAAAAAATATTCCAAAAGTAATCCATTTTTTCATGATCAAATTTATAAATGTAAAATGTGGACACTCAAAACTCACACCTCTCAAGATGATAAAATTCATTTGTGGAGGTTCACTCTTTCACCAACCAAAACTGAAAATCTTAGAGTTTGAAAAGAGCTCTAAGCTTCCAATACCTATCCAAAGTGAACAAGAATCAATATGTCTTTTAAAGGGGGTTTTCTATGGCTATGGTATGGTAGGAATATAATTTACAAGAGAGAGAAGAAGAGGGGTAAAATACCAACATAGAAAAAGAAATGCACATTTTTTTGAAATAAAACATGGAAGGCAATGAAAACACATATTTACAAGGGAATGATTGTGTGAAGAAATACCCAATAGAGAAAGAAAATATTAAGGTAATAAGAAGATGGAATATTTACAAAACAAAAAAATTCTCCCAATAATAATATAATGTAAGTGTTCTTTTTTTATTTTCCTTTTTTTCTTTGTTTTTTTGAAAGTTGACCTTGAAACAGATCTCACACTCATATCCCAACCCATTTTTGATCTCCTCATGACACTAATTGTAATAGTCATAACAAGATCAAAGGTTGAGGAAGAGTGATTTTTGACCTACCCAAGACACAACCCATTTTTCTCATTTTTTTATTTTTTTTTATTTTGATTTGTTTAGAATATTTTTTTGAACACTTTTCAGTATAATTTGTACAATACATTTCCAAATACCACTAAATGACAACTTCCCCCCACACTAAAATGGATGCTTTCCCTCAAGCATATGATAACACACCAGAAAGTAAGGAAATGATACCCAAAAATGAAATCCATTCCCACCACAGTTAAATTTCAAAAAATTTTGCAATGAAAATTCATGTTGATATTGGGTGGGATAAGTTATTGGGCTTGTAATGTGGCTATCAAAGAAAAGGTTTTCATAGGATTGAAGGGGCTTTTAAAAGGAGGATTAATGTAAGGGAAATGGGAGGCTATTTGGCTATTGTGCTTCTCATGTGGTTCAGAAAATGCCTCTATCATATTAATGCACACTAACGTAGGAAATCAGCTCGAAGGTACACAAAATCAAGACTCACAAATGGGGGTGAAAACACAAATTTTGAAAAGATGTCCATAGGTGGCCTTAGAATGAAAGAAAATGTTTGTTATCATGGTTTGGGAAAAGAATTTTCCAAATAAAAAATTGAGCATTCAGAATTTTTTAATTTAAACACAAAATTCTTTATCCAAAGTCATGATGAAAATACAAAATTTTTGAGATGAAAACATGTCTGTTAACTCCCCAAAATGGTTGGACAAAACTTCAAAACTCGATGGTGAGTAAGCATGACTATTTTTTTTATTTTTTAAGTGATTGTGTTTTTTGATTTTTTTTAGTTTTTATGGTTTTTTAAGATACACACCATCACAAGAAAGAAAAAATGGGTTTGAAAAAAAGTGGTAAAAAAATGAAGGAGAGAAGAAGAAGAAGAATGAGTTAGAGAGATGAAGAGATAGAGAGAGAGTTAAAGGTTAAGAGGTGCCCCTAGTTTGGATTTGGTGGGCCGCCATCTCCATCTAGTGGTTGGTCGATTGGAGAAGTAGGAGATCCAGGGGAAGTCGATGATGATCCGGGATTGTGTGTCCTCTCATGGTGATGCTTTAACCGATGTCCATTAACCGTGAACATCCTTTTGGAAGAGGGGTCTTGGACTTGCACTAAACCAAATGGGTAAACATTAGTAATAACAAAAAGACCTTCCCAAGGAGAATTAAGCTTACCTGGGTGAAGACAAAATCGATAATTGAAGAGCATTACCTTTTCACCTTCATGAAATACCTTTCTCAGGATGTGTTTGTCATGGAGTACCATAGATTTTTCTTTGTAGAGATTAGAATTCTCATAAGAATCAAGTCGAAGCTCCTCCAGTTCAGCCAATTGCAACAATCTTTCTTCACCAGATTTTTCAGAATCAAAATTACAGGTTTTCACAGCCCAAAAGGACTTATGTTGGATTTCAACTAGTAAGTAACACACTTTAACAAAAACTAGCCTAAAAGGAGACATCCCAATGTGTGTTTTATAAGCAGTTCGATAAGCCCAAAGGGCTTCACCAAGTCTCTCAGGCTAGTCTTTTCTAGTGGGCTTAACAATTCTCTCAAGTACCCTTTTCACTTCTCTATTAGAGAGTCCAACAATTCCATTTGTTTGAGGGTGATATGCAGTTTAATTTTTATGTACAACCCCATTCTTTTTCAGAAGAGCTTCCATGGTTCTATTACAAAAATGGGTTCCTAAGTCACTGATCAAGGCACGTGGTGTGCCAAATCATTGGAGGATGTGGGTCTTTAGGAACTCACTAACAGTATGAGCATAATCCTTCCTAGTGGGTTTGGCGTCAACCCACCTCGAAACATAATCAACCGCAAGAAGAATTTATGAGAATCCATTGGAAGGGGGAAATGGTCCCATGAAATCGATGCCCCAAACATCGAAGATTTCACAAAAGATTAAAGGATTTTGGGGAATTTAATTTCTTTTAGAGATTGTGCCAAACTTTTGGCAAGTGGGGCATGATTGACAGAACTCATGTGAGTCCTTGAAGAGTGAATGCCTGAATACTCTAGAGTCTAGGACCTTTCGGGTGGTCCTTTGTGGTCCAAAGTGGCCACCTCCAGGAAGTGAGTGACAAAATTCTAAGATGGAAGAATGCTAATTTTCTTCAACACATATCTTAATTACCATGTCAGCCCCAGTTTTCCAAAGTTTATTTTGTTCCCAAAAATAGTATTTTGAATCACTTTTCAACTTCATTTTTTGTTCTTTTAAAAACCTTTCAAGAAAAACACCAGAAACCAAATAATTTACAATTGGGGCATACCATGGTAACTTTGGAGTGAGAGACGAAAGGTTCTCAATGGGGAATTCAGGATCAATGATTTCTGAATGAGAAGAATTAGAAATTCCACTCAAGTGATCAGCCACAGGGTTTTCTTTTCTAGGTCTATCTTTGATTCCAAGGTCAAACTCTTGGAGCATTAGGATTCATCTTATTAGCCTCGGTTTGGAATCACTTTTCTTGAGTAAGAACTTTATAGCAGAATGGTCTGTGAAGATTATGATTTTGGCACCTAAGAGATAGGGCCGGAATTTATCTAAGGCAAAAACCACTGCTAGAAGTTCCTTTTTAGTCACAATGTAGTGAGACTGAGTTTCATCCAATGTTTTTGAGGCATAATAGATGACATGACGAATATTTTATCTTTTTTTGACCAAGAAAAACCCAATAGCTCTATCGGAAGCATCACACATTAACTCAAAGGGTAAGGACCAATCTAGGGGTTGGATTATTGGGGTAGATGTTATAGTAGTTTTGAGTTCAACAAAGTCTCTCTTGCAAACCTCATCGAAATGGAAAGTGACATCATTTTGGAGAAAACAAGTGAGTGGGAGGGAAATTTTTCTGAAGTTATGGATGAATCTCTGATAGAAACCAGCATGACCGAGAAATGAACAGATTTCTTGAATAGAGTTGGGTTCAGGAAGTGATTAGATCACTTCAATTTTGGAAGGATCGACTTCAATACCATCTTTTGAAACTATGTGCCCTATAAAAATCCCATTTTCAACCATGATGTGACATTTTTCAAAATTTAACACAAGGTTACACTTGACACACTTTTGAAGGACTAGAGAGAGTGAATGCAAACAAGATTCAAATGACTCACCATAAATAGTGAAGTCATCCATGAAGACTTCCATGCATTGTTCAATGAATTCTAAAAAGATACTCATCATACACCTCTGGAATGTTGCAGGAGCATTGCAAAGTCCAAAAGGCATTCTTCTATATGCATATGTTCCAAAGGGGCATGTGAAAGTAGTCTTTTCTTGGTCCTGAGGTGAGATTGGGATTTGAAAATAGTCAGTGTATCCATCAAGAAAGCAATAGTGTGACTTTCCGGCCAATCTTTCTAGAATTTGATCAAGGAATGGAAGAGGGTAGTGATCTTTTCGGGTTTCATCATTCAATTTCCTATAGACGATGCACACATGCCATTTGTTCTTCACTCGAGTTGTGACTACCTCTCCATGTTCATTTATGACAACAGTTATCCCACCCTTCTTTGGTACAACCTGAATTGGACTTACCCATTCACTATCAGAAATTGGGTAGATAATTCCAGCTTGAAGAAGATTGGTGATCTCTTCCCTAATTACCTCAAGGATGAGTGGATTGAGTCTTCTTTGTGGTTGTCTTATTAGTTTGGATGACTCTTCAAGATGGATGTGATGCATTCAAAGGGCAGGGTTGATTCCTGGTATGTCATCTAGGGTCCAACCTAAGGCCTTTTTTCCCTCTAACACTTGAACAAGTTTGGACTCCTCGGTTTTAGTAAGTGTGGTTGAGATAATGACAGGATATGAGTGATCATGGAAGAGGAATTAATATTTCAGGTGTGTAGGAAGAGGTTTCAGATCAGTCTCATCTTTTACTTTTGGGCTCGATAACTCAGGAATGAAAGAAGGGACTGCAGTTGCTTCAGGTTCATTTTCCTTAATACTGTCCAAGGTGAAGCAGTAGAGATCAGAGTTGAGATGGGATTCAAGAGAGTTTTCAAGATCCTCTAAATTGATGGAGTCTATGAATGAAAGGTCCACATCAACTTCACCATTTATGACTTGGTTAATCCTAGTGAGGATTTCACAAGATCCTATCTCTTCAGAAAAGGATGAACATGATGGAATGGGGTTAAATTGACTCTTAGAAGTTTCCTCAGAAGCATGGATTGAGAATGCAGAGTGATCCTCAGATGGGTATCGCATGGCTTGGAAAATGTTGAACTTAACCAGTTGGTCATCGAATTCTATGGATAGGATGCCTAAATGGACATCAATCTTGGTCCTCGCAGTCATGAGGAATGGCCTTCCTAGAATTAGGGGAGATCGAGAAGAGTTTGTCTCAACTTCCATGTCAAGGACATAAAAATCAGCTGGGAAGATAAGATCGTTGACTCGGACAAGGACATCCTCAATTATTCCCTAAGGACTGGCTGTGCTTCGATTGGATAACTGAATGACAACACCCGTTGGATGTAAGGTACCTAGACCAAGGTTAGAGAAGATATATTTGTGCATGACATTAATTGAGGATCCTCGGTCAATGAGTGCATCATCAAAATTAGAACATCCAATTTGGCATGGAACCGTAAAGGTCTCTGGATCTTTGCACTTTATGGGAATAGATTGCTGAGTGGAAAAATTTTCAAAGGTCCTAAGTTGCCTCTTGTGGGTGCACAATTCCTTAAGAAACTTGGCATAATTAGGAATTTGTTTTATGGAATCTAAGAGGGGAATGTTGACTTCAACACATCTAAACATGTCGAGCATTTCAGAACCAGGTTCAAAGGACTTCCTTGGTTTAGAAACAACATGAGGAAAAGGAATTGGATTCCTAAGTGGAATGGAAGGAGGTGAGGCAATGGTTTCAGGTTTCTTGTCAAGTTTCTTTTTATTTTCGTTTTCTAGGTCAACATTCAAAGGAGGGGTGGAGGACTTATCTTGAGGAATATCAAGTTGCTTTCCTGATCTAAGTGCAATTGCACTTACATTACCCTTGGGGATGGGTAATGGTTGAGCTGGGAGTTGGGAAGAATTTGATTGTTGTTGCTGGCTCAGGTGGGATGCAAGTTGACCTATTTGAGTTTCAATGATTTTAAGGATAGAACGGGTGAAGGAGGAAATATCTTCCACTGCACTTTCCCATGGTTTCTTGGAAGAAGAGTCTTGTCCCTGGTTGGGATTGCCTTGAGTTTGGTTCTTAGGAAATCGATTGTATTGGTTTTGGAATTGGGAAGGCTCACTAGGATAATGGAATCCAGGAGGAGGATTGTTCCTTTGAGGTTGAGGAACAAAAGGATAAGGTTGATGGAAGTTACCACCACCTTGACCATATTGGAATTGGTTTGGGTTTTGAGGAGGGAATTGAGGGGCGTGAGATATGGTATTACCATACCTAAGGCCTTGTTTATACGAAGAAGATAAGGGCTCGAAGTGAGGTTGGTTAAAGTTTCTAACAAACTGACCTAATAGTTGAGGATTGGTGTTCCGCTGAGCATATGCTGCATTGAGCTCCATTGTTCTAGATGAATCAGATTGATCCTCTTGAAGGTGTGGACAAGTGTCAGTTGGATGAGATGGAGAGTTGCAGATTCCACAGTTTTTGATTGGTCCAGGAAATATTGATTGCAGAGAAGACGAGGTTGGGGATTTGGTATCCACAGCTAGCTGTCGCACAAGACCTGTAAGTTCACTCATCGACTCAGTCATTTTGTTCGGCTCAATTGATTGATTATCTTGAGCTTGTTTTAATTGAGCATGTGCTCGAGTATGGAATTTTTGTGTGTTTGCAACCATGTTACTTATGAGATCTCTTGCTGCTGCAGGAGTTTTATCAACCAGAGCACCACCACTTGCGGCATCAATGAGAGTTCTCTCAATAGCCAATAAGCCCTCATAGAAGTATTGTATTAAGAGTTGTTTAGGGATTTGATGATGTGGAGAGGTTTCAACATGCTTTTTGAACCTCTCCCAGTACTCATGGATTGATTCACTTGGGAATTGACGGATACCACTTATTTCCTTTCGGATAGAAGCAGTACGAGAAGCATGAAAGAATTTCTCTAAGAATAGTCGCTTCATGTCTTTCCATGTAGTTATGGAACCGGGAGGTAGGTAGTAGAGACATGACTTATCAGTGTCAGCTAGGAAAAAGGGAATGCTCGGAGTTTGATTTGTTCTTCAGAAACCCCTTGAGGCTTCATGGTAGAGCACACTACATTGAACTCTTTAAGGTGAAGATGTGGATCCTCACCGGCTAGCCCATGAAAATGAGGGAGAAGATGAATCAAAACCGATTTGAGTTCGAAGTCAGCTTCTATGTTTGGATATTGAATACCAAGAGGTTGGTAATTCATATCAGGGGCATCGAGTTATTTTAGGGTTTATTCCCTAGGATTGGCAATTTCAATTTCAACTGGTTGGATGAGGACTGGTTCTTGAATTATTTGAGAATCTCTAATGTTCCTCCTAAGTTGGAGAAGTGTTTGCTCAATTTCAGGGTCAAACAAATCCGAGGGATTGTCTGGGAGGCTATGGGGCATTCAGAGAGATTTTGGAAGAAAGAGGAAGACATGTTTATCTTTTTTTTTTTTCAGTTTATGATTTTTAAGAGGAAGACGGGTTTTTCTTTGTGTTTTTTTTCAATTTTTTTTAAAATTTTGTTTTTTTGGTTTTTTTAAAATAACCAGAAACTAATGACTACATAAAGCACCATCCCCAGAAACATAACCATTTGAAACACACGTTCAATTGTCGCCTATTGACCGGTCAAGGTTCTGGTGCTCTGCTAATGTGTATAGCAGCACTCGGGTCAAATCCTCGGTGATGGTACTTCGTAATAGTCGTTTGTTTTTAGTTGATTGTATTTTGATTGGGGGGTTTGTTTGTAGATCTTAATTGAAATGTTTAATGGATGATGTTTAATTTAACAAGTTGAAAAGGATTGCGGTGAGTTCATCATTAGGTAGTTAAGCTTGTGATATCCTTGAGCTTTTCTTTATATTGCATTTAAATTAACACCCACTTCACAAGTTGACGTCGATTAGAATTACTAAGTGTTAAAGCTTTAATCCAAGCATTAACTTAACTAGGATTCTAATCTCAATCAGTACATGTTTATGGTAGTGTATTTGTGTTTCCAATAATCCATGTAAACCACATGTTAAACAAAATATGTCATTAATCTATGACATATTAAGTCCAACATACACAATGTTAAATTAACAAATACACATCGAGAAAATACTCTCAATCACTTAACATCCCTAAATTATAACTCACCCCAATTAGATATTTACTCATCCATTTGAGTTTTTAATATTCTGGTTATAATAATTATGATGATAAATTAAGAATATAAGAAAAAGAAAGGAATTAGAAAAGATTTTTGCGTCGAACACACACACACACAAACAATGATGATAATTAAAAATGGATTTTCGATTTAATGATGAAGCAAAAGAAGTTAAGGGGATTTGACTGAATTTAAACTATGTTAATAACATTAATATTAAACTATAGAAGGTGGATGAGAATAAAATATATTGAAGATGAAACTTTCATTAAAACAGAATTACAAAAGAAAGGACTTACAAAATTACAAAAACAAAGAACACGAAAGTAAGTGAAAACAAAAAGAGGAGGAAAGGTCTCTCAAGTAAAAACTTGAGTATGGAAGATCCTCCCAAGCCTTTGTCAAGGATTTAGTCGTGCCAATATGTTCTCCTCTCTTCTTAAATGCCAACCCCTCTCAAGGAGAGAAGGGGAGAGTATTTATAGCCCAAGGAGTGGACTGTTTGCATTCCCAATATGTCCCTCTATTTCATCTCCAATTTGGCTATTCAGATAGCATATTATATAAATATCTCTTTATTTAAAGTTTTATATAATAATGTTTTCCGACTACTGTAAAAATTTGGTGGCATTTGGACAAGTGGTGCGAAAGTTATGGCAGTTGTATTAAACAAAGGTAAACTGTCCATTTCTATCCATGCTTTTTCGATGGCCGAAATGTGAATGGATTTTGGAACAGGAAGATGCCTTCAAATCCGAATGACTTCTGCAACAAATTCTGTCGTCTATATCTCCTCTTTCACACTGAAAACGATCAGCTCTAATTGATGCTTACATAATGAGATATGTCATGAATACTATACTAATTTTATTTCTCGGCCAGAATCGTGGTCTGGAATTCGAAGCTTCATTTGGGCCCCATGAACTTGGATTTGGGCCATGAAATTTTTATCCAAGATGAAATGTAGTGTCCCCCGAATTATGGTGGAGATTTAATGTTTTTTTACTTCTGGATTGAGCCCAGTAAATCAATCTTCAAGGCTAGTCCAGTTTGTTCACAAATTCTTTGGTCTTGTTTGTGAGCACCATATGACCCTTCAAATGGCAGAATTTGATCATGGTACCTTCTAATGAAATGTTTTATATTGAATATAGAATCCTAAAAAACAAGAACCACACAATTCCTATCAGTATAGTGATAGTTATTATTAAAACATTAAACTGACTCAATTGGAAAACTTCTAAAAATGCTCAAAAATTATACTTAATATTAAAACATTAATATTTCACACAAATTATGTACATTTCATATAAAATACATAAATAGGGAATATAACAAGTCATGAAAATATTAATAAAATCAGTTACAAAGTTTCATAAGCTTATATTTATGTACTAATATTTCAGTAATATTTAATATGTTTTATTGAAAATTAAAGTCAAATTATTTTGGTATTTCATTTATAGATTTTTGATGATGATTGGTCATATAGTGCAGACAATTTGAGACATTTAAAAATTGAATAAGAAAATTATTTTATAGGGTTGATATGTTTTTAGTTTATTTTAATATTCAATGTATTATGTGTTTTATTGGATTTTGGGCTGCCACTTATTTTGTTTTCTAGCTGTAGTTGGTGGAGGAGCTAAATCAATGTACATTGATTTTTAGATTATCTGAAACTTTAAAGGTATGTTTATTTTTTTTTTCTTTTTGTTATTATTCATATTGTACTATATTCTGAAATTTGACAATTTGTTTTCAATTTATATCCACTATTGGTGGAGGAGAAGAATCAATGTAACTTTAAAAAAAAATATTGTTTTCATGTCGGTTATTCAATAACGATTGTGAAAAACCACTTATCACATTGGCTATTCAAAATAAATGACATGATAAATGGTTTATAATATTTTTTTCATGTCGGTTATTGGATAATAAATATGAAAAACAAATTACACGTGGTATTTCACGCCAGTTATTTAATAATCAACCTGAAAACCAATTTATCACATCATTTATTTTAAATAACTGGTATGATAAATGGTAAATACTATGTTTTTCACATCAATTATTGGATAATATACATAATTGTTTTTTCAAATTGGTTATTTATAATAACCAATGAGATAAATGGTGCATATTGTGTTTTTCACATCAGATATTAGATAACCGACATGAAAAATCAACTGCACTAATTATTTGAAATGTTAGTTTTATGTAACTAATGTGAAAAACCATATTTAATATGTCCCCTATAACCACATCCCCTAAAAAAATGTTAAAAACAAAAAAAATGACTTGAAAACCCCTTTATGAACTAGTGTATTAATATAACATACGCGTCACTAAAATAAAACTGAGACGAGAAACCCTTACCTCAGGCTTGATTTTATTTGTATGTAATTGAACTTCATTTATAAAGAATATAGATTTATTATACATATATTATAAAACCATAATCATAAATCACATGCAAAATATTATTTTCTTATAATAGTATCATTTTTTTAATTATCAATTAATTATTATAATCACTATTTCAAGTTGTAAATGCTTCGTTTTTTGTATGTTTTGATTCAACTGTTCTAGTACATCAATTTTATCATAGTTACATGACATCCAAAATAATATTTATGGTATAAATATTATATATATTAAAAATATATATATATAGATTCATTTATAAATATAGATATATTAAAATGAATTACACTGTTTATGGAGATAGTAGGTCATACATAGGAATGAACACTCTTTTCATTTTTTGATGGATAGAATGAAAGAAATTTAAAGAATAATTAAACTTTTTAGAATCCTTATTATGTAATATATATCATATATATTCATTAGTTCCATATTTTTAACCATCTAAGTAAAGTGACGATGAAAAAAAATTACATTACTATGCAGAGATGGTAAGCCGTATATACGCATGAGCAATTTTTTCACATTTTTGGATGGAAATAAAATGAAATATGGTTGTAACATAGTCTTAATAAAATATAATTACATTTATGATACATAATTTATTATTTAAAGTGGTTACAACAAATGAATATGAAGTATAAAAAGAAATAAACTGGAAAGAGTTGATAAAGATGATTACATGTTCTTCGGTGGACCCCTTTTGATATCTTATTAAGGGAACTAGGATTGTTATTTTGGAAGGTCCATAACCTAAATAACATGGATACTAATTTTTATAAAATTAATGGTTAGTTTTTTTTCAAGATAGATTTCCCACAGTGGTGTAAATAAGCGAAGGAAGGGGTACCCTTTTATAATCAAGGAAAGGGGAACTCTTGGAATTTTCTAAAGTATTAAATTTATATAAATTATTTATCATGTAAAATGGATAAAAATTGATATAAATAGTATATAAGGTAAATATTAATATAAATATTTTCATCCAATAAATGTTTTACAAGTTTTGGATATGTTTTCACCCTTATTTTTTAGTTTTACCTCCCTATTAACCCTTTTGACAATTACCGTACTAATAAAAATTTATACACTCTAGGAGCCAGTAATGTTACTATAAAATGAAAAAAGACACATAAATATAAAATATTATATGTCATTGATCATTTACCAATCATTTTTCTGAATATAGTATTTTTAGAAATTTTATATCATTTCATAAAATATTATTTTTTTAAAATTTCAATAATGTTATTTTTAGAACTATTCATAACTTTGACTTTAATAATATTAATAAAAAACATATAATTAAAATAAAATATTTTATTATATATATTACATATCATGGTAAACTATAATGTTCCCAAATTACAATATTTATAAAAAATTATATTAATTTTAATATTTTAATTATCATTTATTTTATTTTTCCATTAATTGAATAATTACTCCATCGATGTTGTTTAAGAATTTAAGGTAACTATTTCTTCATTAAAAATAAAAAATAAATTACCATGATTAAGATATATATTTTATATTTTAAAATATATTATATAGTTGAAAGTATCGTCTATATAGACAAATGTTAAAAATATTATAATTATTAAAAACAAGAGTGTGATAGACTTGACCTTTCTAGAAATAAAATAATATAAAGGTCACAATCTCATATAAATGGGTATGAAAATTTATATAACCTAATATTAGATGATTATGGATTAAATTATCACAAAAAATAATATTAAGTCAAATGTTAGGGTAATTTTCTAGTCATTATCATTTTAATATTAACATTAATTACCCGATTTACCCTTTATTGTGGATACAAAAATTACTATAGTTACCATTCATATAGAATAAAATACAAAGAGACCTAATTAATAAATTCAGATATCCAAAATAAAAAATATTGAATCCAATTTTAAAAATTTAAAACACACATGTGGCATAATTTAATTAAAAATTAAACTGAAAGAATGCAAAGAAACCTTTTTTTTAAAAAATTTTCCTTTTTAAGTATAAAAATGTTTTAATACCAAATTAAAACATTAAATTTATTATAATGAACTTAATTATTTCATTAATTATAAATATTACTAATTATACTTTTAACCAAACGTAAAATAAAATTTATCTTTTGAAATGATTGAAATAAAAGTACAGTTTTCAATAAAAATCTATATGTTTCACTATTAACCGGAAAATAAATCTTTTTTAAGAAATATGAAACATTTACTCTAAAATGTATCTTATATGATGATTTTAAAATTTTATTATTTTTATAAAATACAATTAATATAAATTAAATAATTTAATTATAATATTTTATCAATAATAATCATTTTTGAAAAAAACATGTTTTTGAAGCATAAAATAACTTTACTGAAAATTGAGTACTTATTTTAAAAGAATTAATCAATGAATTTTTATTGAGTAGATCCTTTTTAAATATATTTTATATTTCAGTAAGTACTATTCAGCCACTCAAATTTAATGGATATGTTATAATGGCCATATTTAACAAATATTTTTTTATTTGTTGAAGTTAGGTGTTGCGTGTTGTATTCGTTATCGAAAATATTTTTCTTTTAAAATCCCAGGGTTTAATTCAATAAAAGATATCGAGGAGATTAAATTTATTAGAAAAAAATTCCATAAAATCTTATGGTGTTACATTCTCTTCTAAGCTTATTATTTCGTGTTATATACACTATTGAATATGATGTTACTGTTTTAAAATATCAGGGTGTTACATCTGAGCTCTATTTAGTGGAATCAATGAGAATCCAAGATATCTAAAAAGCAAAAGACTCCACCACTGGAATGAAGGACCCTACTATACCTGATATTGGGTCCCAATCACCTTATAATATGTTATTATCCCCATCTAGTGTAAGGAACTGTACCTTATGATGGTATGAGTCCACCTAAGATTTTATTTTAACCATCCAACCAATGCTAAAAATAATTTCTATGTTATCTATATTGAGCACCAAGTAATACAAAATGGCCATGTTATATGATACTACCACACAAAAATCAATTATATTAAATTATATCTCTTTCCTAAGTCATAAGGGAGTGGAAAGGTCAATCACATAATGTGTCAACTTTAATCACATTCCCAAGGCATTAATTGATTTTAATGAAATAAATGAATGAGATGAACCTATTCCAAAACATTCTAGAGCCATAAATTACAAAATAAAACCCACACCTTAGATAGTAGTTGGTCCTACCTCTAACTCAATCATAACATTCTCTATCATGTACAAGATACCATATTAAAGCCCTCTATAATTGTTTTACCAGAATGTGAGTCTCTTCTCGCCTTAGGGTGAAACCTAATTACCTTTGATATGTTTGGATTCACTTGGGAAATCCTTGTATGATGGGATCAAATCCTTCTACCCTGAGGATGGAATTTATAAAGTTTATAAATATTCCCTGGGTTCCCATACTGGTGGAAATTCATTGGATCCTCCTATAAGACTTGATTGGAATGTTCTAAATTCTTAAAATGACAATATACCACTAACTTCCTATGAGGAACCGACCCCATAAGCTTGGAGCCAGTGCGTAAAACATGGTGTGTAATTTTTTTTATAAAAATTACTGATAAAATTACACATCACATCTCAATATAGAGGATATTCCTGATTTAGGTTCTCGAAAACCGGATATAACTAATAATTTTCTTCAAAACTATAAAATATAAGCTCTATAAGACAACCACCACATAAAATAAATCAAATCTGACATATCTACAAATCCTGTAAAAATAAAATGTAAATTTGGGGTTATCATTTAAAATTATCAATAAGAAGTTCTAAAAATATCCAATAAAATCATTTTAAAAAACATCCCTTTGAAATAATTATACATTCATAAAACAATTGCTAAAAAAACAATATTTATTGGAGAACATAATCAACATTTTTAATAGGTTACTAGAAATTATTTTTAGGGAAATCACATACTCAAGAGTTTATATATATTTATTCAAGGGCTAAAACACATTTTAGAGTAGGTATAATTGTATAAAAATTCATGGAATGCTGCATATTATTCAGAAGTTGATCAAACTAAATTAAGGGTGACATGCAAGGATTAAGGTACCAATTATCACATGATTTAATACTTGCATAGATTTTCACAAGAAAAAATATCATAAAACACTTTTCACATAAAATTAAATTCTTGAAATGACAGATGAATTTTCTAACTCTTTTATTAAAGTTCTAAAAATAGATGCAAAACATTCTTTATAAAAGGTTTGCTAAGTACTTCCATCATTATGACACATGCATTTATTACCATTATCATAAGTAAAAAGTCATAACCAAGGATATTATATTAGTCGAAAAATCACATGTTTGGTTAAAAATTAATCCCATAATGAAGGAAATTCATATTTTGAACATTCATGATCATTTTGTTAAGTCATCATGCCAAGACCATATATAAACATTCTGTTAAGGCCTCATTCCATGACCTAGTTTGTCTCATTAGACCTACTGATGCATCGAGAGGCTATAGCAGGCCTCTACCATTACATAATAAGTCCAATGCATTCCTCATATGTCTAAATGAGTCTTTATATCAAAGTATCCCATACCACTTTGATTTATTAAATTATTTCTTTTATTCAAAGTGTCCTATACCACTTTGAGTAATTGAATTATAAATCTTGTTCAAAGTGCCCCATACCACTTTGAATAATTAAATTCTTAATCAACAAGTTATCATAAGTGATAAAATAATTAAATATTGTTTGTGTTCATCACATAAAATAATAAGTATTAAATTCAAAACCCTTGTTTCATGAAATAAAACATTTTATATACCAAAATACATGTTTTTGAATTTATAATAGTTATCATTCATGTTTAAACCATAAATTGATGAATGGAAGTGTCAAAAAAATTAAATCATAAACTTTAATAATTAATAGTTTTCATTGTGAAAGGTTCATCATGAATTAAAACATGAATTTTTAAATGTATAAAATTTATTTCATGCATATATAATTAAACACTCTTCACTATATGCATGTATATGTATATGTATTATGTAAATATAATTATAATCTTTTATCCTAAAATTATTTACTGAGATGAATGCACGTAATGGTATTGTAATAACAAAGTGATGACCTCTTAAAATTATTTTAGGCACACAATATCAAAACATGGTTTTGTTATTGTTTTCAAATATAAAATTGTATAAAATATTTTGAACAAATCAAAAATATAACTTTCAAAACGTAAAATCACAATAAGGTTAATACCATCAAAAAATCTGAAAATGAATCAAGAAATGCTTATATGTATTTTTGGTACTTATATATATGCATGTTGGTTTCCAAATCAGAATTAAAAGTATAAGTATAAGGATATGTATCACCTTTAAAAATAATTGTTTAACTTAAGAAGAAACATACTTAATCAGATAATGATTAAAAACTATATACATACACACATATATATATATAACTGTATATAATTATATATTTTTATGTTTAGATACTCAAAAAATACTCTTAGTAATCCATTTTACAAGTATTACATGCATAAAAACATCATTTAATTACTGATAACCATCACTCAAAAAAACCCAAAATAGATTATGATTTGAATATTTTATAAAACCATATATACCCAAAGTGTATACAAGTGATTTTCATAATCAAAACAAGGATTGATAAATCCTTACATGTATCATACACTTCAAAAACATTAATCAATCTCTAATATCAATTATATGAAAACCAAAACCAGATTAATATATATATATATATGTGTGTGTACATTCATATAACCATATATACACAAAGTGTATATATTGTTTTTTTCATATAAAAAATGATTATAGATTAACCCTTACATGAATTAAATGAATAAAGAATATCATTTAAATATAAATATTCATCATTAGAAAAATATAAAACAGAATAGGTTTGTTATTTATTTATAAATGTATATACACATATATGTATGTATGGTTTAATCAAAAACAAATCTAAAAAAACCCTACCTGATTTCAAGTGTGAGGATGAACTAAGAAGAGGTTAGAGGGAGGTTGAGGAGAGGAAATACTATATGGTTATGGGTGCAAAAAAAGGATTATATAAACTATATATATAATTTTCTATACTACGGTTTAGTCATAAAATACAAACAAAGAAAATTTGAAGAAATCCCAATAAACTCAAATCTAACTGTTACCGGCAAGATCAAAAACTATAATCAAAGTAAACTTTGAATAAACTGGTTGTTAGATAATATATATATATATATATTATGAAAATATACATGATTCACCAATGGGGTGTGCATTAAAATAATGCACCCTTGGTGGACTTGTGGAAAGAAGAAAAGTGATGGGTCTGAGGAGAGTGATGGAAATACTCATGGGAGTAGGAAGAAACAATGGAGAAGGATGGGGAGACATAGACTGGTGTGGTGTGAGGAAGAAGAAGTATAAGAAGAAGGTAAAATAAATGGATGGTTCAGATTGGGCATGGATAGATCAGATGACTGTAGTGACTTACATGGTTTTAAAAATAGATGAACGGTCGAGATAACAACGTGGCTTTGATCAGACATTCATGAGGAGACTGTGATATTTAAAAGAGATGTGTGGTCGGGATCAAAAGATTCTGGATCAGACAGTTGATGAAAATTGTGGAAAAAGAAGTAATCAGTGGAGTTCAAAGGAAAGAATCGATCAAACAGGTGAGGATCTCCCATGACAAGATCAAATGGCTTAGATTAGATCTCCTATAAAAATTATCACCCCACATCGAAACAGAAATGGTTTTGGGATTGAATTATAAGGATCGATGTACCAGTCTTATTCCAATAACAAAGCACACCCATCAGGGTCCTTAAACATGGGTACCCCACCTACGAGCCTTGACCCATTTTTACTCACGCTGGTGCACCAAATGCCTCTCCCCCTATGCACACCTGACCAGGCCCTATACACGGCTCTGCACACGTTTATGCCTCACCATGCATGACCTGTTAATGACTCATCATGCATTATGAATGCAATTCTCTGATGGTTGTCTGACCTTATTTGTCTTAGTGAAATGGCCACTCAGACCTTGAGGGTTGGGATTTGAAGGCTGCCCTCAATTAGGTGTGATACTCACCCAACTTGTATCAAAAAAATTTATTAAACATAGTTAAAAGAATAGAATACACATATTAGTTCTCTTATATATATAAAAACATTCTTCCTCATTCTAAATATCATTATTTCATATATTTATTTAATTTTTAGTTTTAAGACATTATATTTCCAAACAAAACTCCATTTAAAACATCTCAACGCATTTATAAATTTATACTCATTTTAAAAGAAAGATCATAGTTATTATATTTTTAAAAATACAAATATAAAATATATCTTTAATTAAAACTATGTCATTATTTAACCAAGGATATACCTTAAATAATTTTAAAACATTTTAAATTCTTAAAATACTTAAACACATAGAATACTTAAAATAGTCTAAATAATTTACAGTAATAAAATCTTATGACCGTTAAAAAAACTAAATGTCACCAGAAAACCTTATTACAAGGTAACATTTCAATGTTTTAATAAATAAAAGTTTCTATTTTCATTCCTTTTGTATTTAGTTCGTTTTATTTGAGTTTCATTATTTTCACCAAAAATAATAATTCATATGAAACTAAAATGATTCATTCATTTCAAAATACATTATGGGTTCGGGGAGCCACATTTCAATCTTGAAGATACCCATAAGATGGACTAGAACACTACATGCTTCCACTACTACCCCATCAACCCACCCCATGTTTCCTTTTTGCACTGGAATATGAACTTTGATTGACACTTTTTATAATTGGGGCCCCAATCTTACCAGAAAAATCATTTATGTCATCCTTGATCATCACCACCTTCTCCACCAATTTTTTATAAGTCTCTAGAGAAAGAAATATGATACTCGATCTGATCTCTATATTTAAACGCATTCAAAAAATAATGAGCTTAAAATAGTTTTTTTATGAGAAGGTTAGGTGAAAGGTGAACCAGCTCAGAAAACTAAGTGTCATATTATATAATTGAGATATCTCTTTTAAAGATTGTCACAAGCTCTAAAGCCTTCACCATAATAAATAATATGGGTAAAATTACTAGTTTAATAGTTATTTTAAATTATTCTAAGAATGGTTTTCATGGAACCTATACAACAGTACCAAGTATAACCATTTCTTTCATAACCTCTCAAACAAATAGGTGAAAAAACAAATCATAGATGTTTCAGGGTCCTGGATGAAATAAAATATACACTTGATATTTTCCAATTATTCATCACATTCTTGAGGTCCTTAGTCAACTTATAAAAATTAAGGATTATTTATAGTGAACTGATTGTAATGATCCACTACATGAGATTTCCCTAACTTAATACCTTTCTTAAGAGCCATAATAGTTTTTATTGCTAATACAATGAGATCGGAGTCCATATAAGAGTTTCCCTATAGTGTATTCTCCACAAATTTCTCCCTATAATTCTAGAGAGTCCTTCTATTAGTAATGTTCTACATAACAAAAGGAATGAAACCCAATCAATAAAAAATTTAAGTTACAAAGGCTTCAATTAAATTAAAAAAATCATTCAATAATTCTTAAACAAGTAATAACAAAAATCCTAGAAATGATAAACACAAAAAATGTGAAAACATTGAAAAATAACGATTTTATAACAATGCATGATATAGTCACATGGTTAAGAAAATAAATCACCATCCACGGATGATCTATTATAAGTATTTAGATACCATGTCTCTTGGGAACCATGCAGTTTCGTGTAATGGTGCACCAAAACTCTATGCCTCTAGCTTTCTTCTCAATTTCATTTTAAAACTAAAAATTCCCCAAAGATACAATAATTATTCCTAAAATGAATAATAAATGGTAAATAATAATATATCTCTTATAAAGAATACAAAATAAATCTTAAATTCAAGATACAACTCTCCATCACCAATGGTGACTCAAGGTTCCAGACAAAGATGTTCTGGCCAGGTAATCCCCTAAACCTACCTCTCAAACTCTGATGGAACTATCTCCACATTACCTATAATACCAAAATAACAAGAAATTTATAATACCATTTTGTAAGGAACTGACCCCACTCAACCTATAATGTCCCTATAATGGGATCTCTATAAAACCCAAAGAATATTTCGGATTACCGTTGGCTGGTGACAAGAACTAAGGTATCAAAACTAACTATATGGGAATTATTTCTCCCTTGAATCTAAATAATCAAATCATTGATTTCCTATAGGGAATCTGACATGAACCATCTATATATTAGACAACCATTCCAACTAGTAAAAATATATAACTATTAAATATCAACAAAATAGAGTACAATGAAACATAAATATTAATCCATAATCCTCCTCAAAATATCAAGAAAATGAAAAACATTACCACAATATATATATATATATATATAATAGTGCATCTCAAAAAATTCCAAAGTCCTATTATAATAGTACATAAAAAATATGACTCTTGAATATGAGGATCCCAAAATTCTTAATTAAGTTATCTCCAAATTTCCTTTACCACCGTGAAACCCTCACTTCATAAGGTGACAATACATCAATAGGGTTTGGTAGGATATGTGGTACCTTTTTAATTACTTATATTAGATGAAACAAAATCTTCTTATGCCTAAAGGTAAATTAATTATGTGATTCAAATACTAATAAGATACCACAATGAACCATTATAACACATTTCTTAATTTTAACAATTGGTTCCAGTTTAAATTACCACTTGAAATAAATTACCACTTTGAAAACATTTTCAAAACATCTTTAGTTTTATAAATAAGTTAAACTATCACCATTAACAAGTAAGAGAAATTTTTTTTAAAATAAATTCATGAAAATATATAAAAAAATTATTTAACCAAAAGATAAAAAAAGTGGGTATAAAAATAAAGAACATTTTTATAAGAATAATATATAATCAATATGAGATGTTATTTGACCTATAAGTATGAAAGGTAACTAAGAATCCCTCAAAGAACACCGATTAGATTATGTGATCACAAAAAAAGTAAGTTAGCCTGGGTCCTCAGGAGGCCTCAACATAAATAACCCCCTAATATCTCATACCTAAAGCTAAGGCAACACTCATCCATTTTCTGACCCACCTAAGATCTCCCTTAATCCCACCAAAAATGAAAGTACAATTGTTAATGAATATAGAAATCTATAAAAAAGGACCATAATTAAGAAAATATAATTTAAAAAAAAATTATATTTAAAAAAGACTATTTAAATTCATTTTAAATAAAAGGATCCATTTAGAAATTTTTTACAAACAATTTGTTTTCATCAAATATTTATTTATGAAAAACCTTGAATGAATTGAATTTATTACACCATTTGATAAACCAATCAAAAAACCAAACACAATATCCTACAATAATTATTTCTAATTAAAATGTAATTAATAAACAAATGGAAATCATAAGAAATACATGTACGCTAATGTAAAAGTCTATTTATGTAGAGAAACGTGCCTCCGATTCTTGGTAAACTTTTTTCCTTTGAAAAATAACACAATAAATGAAGAGAAGGGACCCTCATAAATCAAACATATAAATAATATCCAAAAAACCCATAATAAACTATCATATTTACCATAATTGGAAATTATTGCTATATAAATGGAATAAATTAGTCGAATAAGGAATAAGAAGAAGGAAAAGGTAAAACCAATTAGAGTCAAGGTTTACCTTAAGAGAGTCTACATACAACTATAAAGGAAGCCACCAAAATCAACTTTAAAAGGAGTGATACGGATAGGGGGAGGTGGTTGGATTAAGGAGTGAGAAGAATGAATCACATTAGGGTTAAAAATAATTAAGGTAAATTTCATATGTAAACTATTTTTGTGGGTTCTAGGTAGAGTGCATGGATTGAATGTATGGCTAGAAAAATAGTGAATTGACAATTTGAGTCACTCACCATTTACAAAATAGGCTACATTATTTCCTAGAAAATCCCACATGTTTAAATTAACCATACGATAACCATGAAAAATAGCATTTGAATCTAGAAATCCCTTTCAATAGCTGGGTCCTTAGTAGTTACTAACCACACACTAACTATATACTATGGCATGTTTCCTCATTTTTTCATAATCTTAAACCCCTTAGTTACAAAAAATCAAAAAATAGGAAATAAAACATCAAAATAAATAATACCAATGAATCGATGGACTTTATAATGGAAAACTTATTTTTATAATTTTATTTTTTAAACTAGAAAAAATGATTTATTTTTAAAAGTTTATGCATGAGATGTGGGTGGGTTATCTACTTGAAATGTTTTCCCATGTCTATATACCTTCCAAGTTCAATGCAGTTTCTATTAGGAAATAATTGGTATTTGGTTCTCGATTTGGGTAAATATTCTATGCTAATAAATATGGTACTTTCATTATAAATAGAGATGGTTTAATGATTTTCATACTTTATTTTGGTATTTCATGCTTCACATGTCTCATCTTATGTCAATTTTATCATGTTAGTCACTTTTATTTTTTTTACTAAATGTTGTATTAAATTTGATTTTATTATTATATTGAAACGCTTTGGATATCATACTTTTTATTCATCATTTTTTTGTTTATTACTGAAATAATTTATTTTATGTGCATGATTTTTTTGATGTATGAAGTAATCATGCTATATTTCTATATAAAAATACCATGTTCTTTCTTAGTTTATCAGTTCGAATCATTCCAAGTTTTATATATATTTGATTCTAAGGAACTAGTTTCTATCTCATGGGGATAAGCAACAACCTTTTGGAAAATCCATAGACTCTCTTGGGTTTCCATCTCAGTGGTTGGCTGACCTAGTTAGTAATAAGACATCTTAAGTGATTATATTCAACACTCGTATTCACTCATATACACTTGTAATTTAATAACTTACAATATGTTAATTTCAAAATCATTTATATCTAGAATAAATCATTACTCGACACATTAGATAGAAAAATTCCACCGTTCATTTTCTATAATGTCCAAGAACCATTATATGAATAAAACACATAAGAGTTGGCCTTTGACCATCTCATGAGTAATAATCATAAAAATATACTTTTCACTCTATAATCTCAAACAGTTATGTAAAAACAGACAAATATTATAATTTCAAAAAACATTTGATCAATTGATTATTGTGATGAAAATAAAAGAAAAACACTCAATATTATAAGATAATTAGATTATTTATTTTTAAAATAAAATGAAACAAACATTTATTTTGATGACCATAAAAATAAAAAATTTAAAAAATAATAAAAAAAATTAAATTTGACAACCATACGAAATTTAAAAATGAATATTAATAATGAATAATGGAAACAGAAGTGGAAAAATACCTTTATTCAGAAAAAATTTAAAAATATTCTTTTCATATTATTATAATAATGGTCAAAAAATGAAATATCTGAAAAAATTTAAAAATATTTCTTTTAAACCATTATAAAGAAATTAAAATTTAATTAAAAACAACCTTAACAAACAATTTAAATATATAGAATAAAATTCCTGGAAAAAAATATAGAATAATTACATTTATTATTTTTTTGAGAAAAAGTCTTTAAAACTTATAAAGTAGATGTTTAAAAGAAAACCCTTTACCTAGATTCTTTAATCACATCGTTCATCCCATAACGCCATGAATAATAAAATTATATTAATTATATACGTTAATAATTATTTTTTTCACCCTAATTTCTCTATTATCATTCCATATATTTCTCTAAATGACATATTTTATTCATTTACCAAATTGTTTTTGTTTACATTGGTCGTTTTGATGTCATTCAATTAATAAACTCTAAAATTGATTTAGTATTTTTGTAATGGTAAAATTTCACTTTATAATGGTTCTATAATATCTATATTTGTCTAGTTATTATGTAAATATAATTCCAAAGGAAAAGGATTCAATATATTGTGAAATAGTTACTTTTTAAAGAATGTTCCTTAATAAGATTGTTCTGGATGGTTAAAAGTAACCATGATTATTCACTTGTAATTCCATTTTTATGATTGATATTTCATTATTCCATAATAATAATAATAAAATTACTTGAATATTAATGATACATTCATTCATAAAATTATTTTTAATAATATACCTAAAATAAGTATTTTAGGATAAACTCAACTTTCTCTTAGGTATTGTAAAACCCCTATAGAGAATGATTGTTTTGTAAAGATTTTAAAACAAATAAAACATGATAAATATTAGATATATTTAAAAAATTATTTCATAATTAAATTATCATTTTAGTTTTACTTTTAAATATTGAATATGATTTTGAATGGTATAAGAGAAGAGTTGAAATGAAAATACATAGTTTTAGAAAAACCCATATTTTTATTCGTTGTAATGACTTATGAGAAGATATTTTTGAGAGTTAATGGATAATATTTAATAATTTATTTTTAAAAAATATTCTAACATCATGGGAATATAAAAATTTTATGACATGAAAATAAATTTAAAAAATATTTTTAAGATGAAGAATCGTAAATAATTACAAATAAAGAGGCTTGGAAACTCTCACCTTGCTTTTTGAACAACCCCATTTTGATTGAATGAAAATCCCTTAAAGAAAGGGATTTTGGAAATTTTAGAGCCCTATAAACTTGAGAATTCATATTTGTATATGGATTCAGTTATAATTTAGAGAGTAAAGAAAACCTTAGGTGTGGTTTGGAAAGGTGATAAAGATACTCCTTTTATTTTCAAAATTCGAGGGAATTTTCAAAAATTCCAAATAATTAAGGGTAAATAATGTAATTTTAAATGGAAAAGAGGAAAAAAATGGAAAATATACAATATTATTGACCATTAACCAACCCACTTGTGTCAAGATAAGTTTTAATGACTTATATACCAATTAATAAATTATTGTTTATCATTAAATACCCTTTAATGTCATTTTCTAGGTTATTTTCAGTTTTTGACTTTAATAATATCTTGATTACTTTGAAATTATAATTTAAACATTTAACTCATTACTTAAATATGAATTTTATTATAAAAAATCATTCAATATATTAATTTATTCAAATCATTTCACATTTATATTTTTTAAATTGATTTACTTTGAATTTTCTTGTATTTACACAAGCGCAACATCGATGCTACGTAATTGTTTTGAATAATCATACTATTTTATAATATTAAAAATAAATGAAAAACATAAATATATTTTATTATTAATGAATGTTATCATCTAAAATTGTTCACAATGTATTACAATTTTCCTTTTGATCATGAAAACTAACTAAAGTTATTATTTTAGATTTTTCTAACCATGTCCAATCACCGTGTATGCTTTCGGATAGGTAACTTGTTATATAAATCAAAAATTACTTAATATACAACAAAATAATTCATTATTAAACATATTTATCTTAAAATTTTAACATATACTTATCCCATTCTAAATATTCTCTTAAAGGAACCCATTTTGTCTTCTCCATGGATGCACATACACTACATCAACACTAATAAATGTCTACATATTTATCTTGAGATAAAATTTAATTTATTTTAAATGGATCACATTTTGAGTATAAAATCATTATTTTTATCTCTAAATATATATAAAATAGTTTCATAATATTTTAATTCCTATTCTTACTGTGATGATGTCAAAAAAGTCATGATATTTTTTAACAATTAACCAAAAAACCAACTTGTTCAGAAAAATCCCAAAAAGATGAACTTAAGATAATTTATACAAGATGGGAAAAAATTTAGTCCATTTTATCAAATTAATAATTTAAAATTAAGAAATAATATTTTTAAATACAACCATATGGGACATAAAGAAACAATTTATCAATATAAATGATTTCTTTTATGAATGAAAAATAATATTCTTATTCACTAACATAATAAAATTATTTTCAATATTACCATTATATTAAATATTAATAGTAATACATATAATCAACTAGAATATTCATTTATAAAATATCTAACAATTAAATAATTCTTTAGATAGAAAATTATAATAATAATTTTAATAGAATATATTTAACCTTCAAATAAAAATATGTTATTTCATATAATAAATATAATAATTTTAAATAAATATTTGGTCTATAATTGATTATATAATATATTTGGATGCATGATCTTAAAATATATACATATTTTAATGAAATATATAAATATATATTTATAAAATATAAATGTAATGTATTATTAAAAATACTTAGGTTACCATAGGTTGCACTATACATTATCTTGGATATAATATTGTATTTACTAATTATAAAGCACTACATGATTGGGTTTTTCCATATCTCGACCCAAATCATTGGATTGCAAAGAGATAGAGTTCCACTTATCTTAGGTGAAATTGCTAAGATTCCAAAGGTGGAAAATAGATTCTTAGGGCTTTAGAAATAGTTGGGGTATGATTTTACCAATAAAATAAAACATCTTAAAAACAAACAACACAAACATCCAATACACCTATATGATGCCTGAATATAACTAATACCACCAAAATATTAATCCCAAATTACAAAAATATCAGAGTTGAAATGAAACATGAAATGCCAGATGACCAAACAAAAGAACAACATGACTCAAAGGCATCACATGAAAAGATCCCAAGTATCACCCAAACCATATCCAAGTTTAAACCCCACCTACCATACCCATGGTATCAAAACAAATCACTACAGAAATATGGTATCTTTCCCATTCTTATGTCTCATTATATGAAATTTGTAAATGCGCCAAAGTTCTAAAGAAGGGGGTGAGTAAAAACCCAGGAGGCATTCCCCATGGACTTCCCTACACACCCCACAAGGACAATAACATGTTACCGCATACCTATATAATATTTATAAAAAATTTAAACATCTTATAAAAGATCATAAATTAAATCCACATTATAAAACCATAAATAAAAATATTTCCATCCATTCACATATAGAATAACCTTTCCCATTATCACACACACAACCATATATATACACATAATCCCATTGTTACCATTGATGGTGCAATCTAAGACCATAACCCATGAAACCTTGATAGAGGAACCTATGACCTTACCCATCCATATAAATACACACCAAAACAATCATTCCAAAAAATATTCACAAAAAATTTCACATAAAACAATTCTTCCCTTTAAAGCATTTATTCAAAAAAATTTCTTGCTTAAAAACCATAACATAATTTTTAAATCATCATTTTAAAATTACAAGTGAAGTTATTTTACCAAAATCCATGAAATTATCTATTTTTCCATAACCCAAAACAAAATGGTCTCCTTAATGAAATATTAAAAAAATTACAAATTAAATCTTAGAAAAAACTTTAAAACAAACTAATCCTTCAAGTTGCAGAATAATAAAGATGAGAGAGAAGCCACCTTCTATTAAACAGATGGAGAAAATGAAGAAAAACATTAGAAATTAAATATATGAGTTCAAAACACATTTCATTTATTATATCCAGAAATATTTCATCATGAATCATGTCACAAAACATATATCTTTCTATAATAGAGTAGGTAAATGGGTTTGAGAGAGAAGATAAGAGTAGATTTAACAAGAATATATAATGACAGAGAACATGGACTTATTAATGATTTCATATCTCCAAATCACATTAATTCTTCTAAATGCTACTTTCAAATAAAATGGAAATGTTTTGGTATCCTAGGGTGGAAGATGATTTAAAAGACCAGGAGGGTTAGAAGGATAATGAGGATTCCAAGTCTTAATCAGAATTAAAATAATAAAATTCAGTTTATAAATAGTACATGACCTAGTTAGGTCAAAAAGTTTTTCAAAACATGTTCCAACCATTCATGTGAAATTATAAAATAACTAGAGTCACATGGTTTATCCACACAGTTTTTCAACCCCTATTCCAACAATGAATTATTACTTTATTAAGCCAAATACCTCACATAGTTGGATTATATAGTTTGAAAAATCACATTCCAACTATTATTTCCTCTCTATATCTTACAACATGATTTATCTTGCGAACTCAGATAGTTGTTCCAAATAGTGCACTAGACCAATGACTCCCATCCTCACTTTCATGATTTTTTAGAGACGGTTCATATTTTTTTACTAATCCTTCTCAGACCATGAACCTCAAAAAATACTTCCAAAATAGTACAAATCTCACCTGAAACTCCTGTAATATAACCCAGTACTATATAAGATCAAAATATATAAAACAATAGTAAATTATAAGAAATTTTGTGTGTCACATTATCCATACCATTATGATTTTCTTTATAATAAATTAGAAAAATGGTTATATTCTAGAAGATCATAGTCCATTAGTTTAATATTTTCTTTTCATGTTCCAATTTCTCTTCCAGAATCTGACAATTCTACTATAAAACCTATACCAACCCAATTATTTTCCCATGGAATAGGTTCTATAACATATCCATAGTTTGTATCGGTACCTGAATCAATGTACTATACTGTTCAAGATCAACATGGTCCCAATAAATCACATGGTTAGGATCAGGATGATACTTATCCAATTAAGATAGACAAAGAATGTTATGCATTGAACTACTTTCGTGCGATAAATATAGTCAATAATGTTTATCTATAACTCATTATAGTATCTCAAAAGGGATAATTTACCTTGGATAAATCATTCATTTAAAAAAAATGATGATTCCATAACCTTGGATTTATTTTCAAGAAAACATGATCAACCACATAAAATAATGATAGTCGTCGACGATGATCTGCATATTATTTTGGATGAATTTTTTCCATCTGAATCCTCATTTTTATTATCAGAATCATATCCACTATTTCTTGAACATGACTAGGTCTGATAAGCGATTTCTCACCTATTTCTACCTAATAAAGTTGAGAATGACAAGGATGACCATAAAACACTTCAAAAAGATTCATATGTATTGATTTCTGATAAATGTTATTGTATGACTAATGTACTAATGTTATATACACCTCCCATCAGAATAAAAAATCTATCACAAATTCTACAATCATGTATTACAATGTTTGGTTATTTCTTTTGGATTGTATATCCATTTGAGGATCACAAGAATTGCTCATCATCAATTGAGTTTAAGGGATTACGGTAAGGGCATCCAAAACTAAGATTTGAATCTTGGGTCCCAGTCTGATAGAATTAAAATAGGAACTATGTACATATTTACAACTTCTAAAATATAGGGTTTGTAACATTCCTTTATAATTTTGGATTTATGAATATTGATGTAGTGAGATGACTTTGTGAGTCGATCCACGATCACCCATATGACATCATGTTTGAATAGTTCTTTGGAGACCAATCTAAAAATAGAAATCTATCTTTTACTATATTTACTGGGGTATTAGTAAACATTACAACTTACTAGATGGTACTTGGTGCTCCAAACTGACATGATGGCAAGTGA
This sequence comes from Viscum album, assembly GCA_963277665.1. Taxonomy (NCBI): domain Eukaryota; kingdom Viridiplantae; phylum Streptophyta; class Magnoliopsida; order Santalales; family Viscaceae; genus Viscum; species Viscum album. Next base: position 1,446,100,738 of record OY728132.1, on the reverse strand, counting down.
GTCATATCAAGGAAAACATTTCCACTTTATTCTTAATGACAGGACACCAAAACTATCCTCTTAGTTCTTTAAGCATATTCTGGATTCCTAGATGAAAAAACCATCTTGAATAGTGGTATGATGAAAGGATACATTCTTTATTGGTTGTAGGAACCACCATTAGATATCTAAAATACAATACAGATCACCTATCTAGATTTTATCCCTCAAATGGTCTCCCACCATTAAGTTCTATCCTCATGGTTAAACATTTAGAACCATATTTATGAGCACCTCAAACCTTGTCAGCCTAAATATGAAATCGAGAAACTACAAGGATAATTGCATAAAAAACATTTTCTTCACAATCCATATGTATATAAATAATAACTGGAATTATATACCATTGACCTGAAGCCTCTTTAGAAAATAAATTATACGATTTCTTCCCCAATGATTCCACTACATAATATCGATTTCCTAGTGTAGAAATTATGTTTATTTCAAATATATATAGATATTATATCCATAAAAGTTTCCTTAGATTTAAATTACTTTATGAGAAAATTGTTTTCAATATTTTATATTCTATGAACACCATAAATTTCTCATCAAAATTATAATGATGCCAACTATTTAACGCACAAACTAAAAATATACATTTCCAAATCTTGTGTTTGGTAGTTCTTATCATTCACCAACAACTATTGTGATCCATAAGAAACAACACGGTCTCCCAAAATGAGAATAAAACCCAATCTAGATCTCAATGCATCATAATAGACCATATAGCCTTGGGATAAATTTGGAAACATTAAGATATGTGTTGATGCAAGTAAAAAATTATGATCATGGAAATATTTTTAAAACTCATAATTACATTAGAAGGGAACATATTTCCCTGTAAAAGTTTTCATTAGCGAGAAAATATGTAAAAAATTAGGAACAATGAATTAGTAATATCTTACTAATCCAAGGAACATGCATATCTCAAAAAAAATTATTTGGTAGTTTCCATGAGATACCAGCTTTTATCTTTTAAGGATCCAATGAAACTCAATTTTAAGAAATTAAATTACCTAGTAATGGAAATTATTGTATATAGAAATCACACATTGAAAATTCATCATAAATATGACATTCCTATAAGATACCAAACTCTATGACCAAGTGTTTTTTATGATCATACTTAACCCGAGAATACAACAAAATATCAACATAAATCACCATTAAAAGGAATCAAGATACATTTTAAATATCCAATTAATCGATTCAATAAAAAATTTCATTTAATTTGTTAGACCAAAGGGAATAACCATGTATTCATAATAGACATAGCAGCTTCTGATGGATGTCTTTAGAGTATCCTCCATCTAAACTCGTAATTGGTGATAACCCGATCATAAGTCTATTTTAGAAAAGCATTGGGATCCCCAAAATTGATGAAAAATATCATTAATATATTGAATAAGATACCAATTATTTATTGTAACTTGGTTGAGATTATGATAATCTACATAAAGCCTAAGAGTTCCATCAACCTTCCTAACATAAAGGATTGGTGCTTCCCACTAGGATGTGCTCATTCAAATAAACAATTTTAATTAATAGTCTTCTAAATGAAATTTAAGTTCCATAAAATCTATTGGTGTCATCCTATATGATGAGATTAGAGTTGGACCAGTCCCTAGTAGGATATCAATCATAACACCCACTTCCCTATTGGGTGAAAAAATAGATAAATTGTCTTGAAAAACATCAAGAAATTATCCAATGATGGTTTTAAAATCTATATTTGTAATCTCATCCATATATGACAAGGTAAAAACTGCCAATTTATAATATATAATACCAAAAATTGTTACTAAATGTACTAATTTTCTTGAACTTTTCTCATAATCTCCTTTATAGAGATTCCTAACACTATCCTGATATATGAAACTCACCTAATTCGGATAACAATATATATATATTTAAAGTTCTTCAACCAATACATTCCCAAAATCTGGTTATAGATATCTATCTCAAAAATAGAAAAATCCCAAATCAATTCAACGACCTCATAATTATAAAAAAGTCTACACATTTAAAGGCTCAACACTCCCCTTTCCCTAGAGGTGTTTTATGTTTTAAAATATAAGGCATAACTTCAACCTAAAAAACCATATGCATACCACATGAGAAGCAATAAAAGTTGAAGATTCCCCTATATCAAAGAATGATTTCATAAAGGTATAATTCAAAACAGTCTTACTTAAAACCATAAAAGGATTATATTTATCATCCATGATCATATACTCAACACTATAAATCTTCCTAGTAGTTTCTCCCTTTCCCTTACTGCCTTACCGAGGTTGCATAAGTTGTGGAGCTGTGGTGCTCCTAGAATCACCATGACTTTCTTGGTTCTTAAGATTAAAATTATTTTAATGAGGTCACCGTATTGAAGAATAGGGTGTCTATGGAACAATAGAAGCGTAAACCACATCAAAAATCAAAGTTATATGTCAATAGCACTGAAAATGTCCCATCTAATTACAGTTGGGACATGATTTAGGTAGGGATACCGAGTCTCTCTTATTATGGGAAGTATATACTGATTGGAAACAACCATTCTTTATATAGGGTTGAGGAGGGAAACTGACCAATCCCGTGGTATGATTTTATGACAATCCATCACCTTTGAAGTAGGTTTCAATCTTTATATTATTCCCAACATTGGAGTTCACACCCATTATAGTGGCGATGAATATACTCCCTCAAAAAATATTTCCAGAAATATATATTTCTTCCACCATTTCTCTAATTACCTGTTTCATATAATACATTATACATAGAACATCTATATTTTAATGAATATTTATAGTCTTGAATCAAACAAGTTTTCCTTCAAGGATAACTAGAAGCAACATTCATGGAGAATTAGACTAAATTCATAGACTTAAAGATATACTCCGTGACATAAATATTCTATTGACTAAATATTTTAAAATTAGTTATTATTGCAATTTAGTAACTTTGAGTATATAATTTTTCATTGAAAATTTTTTCAGAGTACTCCCACATAATTCCTTGGTCAACTTTAACTTCAACAACAAAATCACACCATTTTCTTTCAAGATCATACAACATATATTTTTTCAACTTAACTTTCAACTATACTATTCTAAACAATAATTGAAAGATTTAGTTCATTTTATTCATCCATAATTCAATTTTTTAGGTCCTTAAATCCTCCTTAATGGTGGGGATATTTTTCTTTCTAAACTGAATATTGTGGTCCACATATTGAGGATTATCATTCATGTTTCCTATCTCTATGGCTTGAAAATATTAAACAATGCTTTGGAAAAATTGTTGGTTCATTTAGAGCTCATGTGAAACCACATTTTCTATAGCTCCCTATTGCTGATTTCTTGCCATCTACCAGGTTCCATTCTATATAAAAAATAAAAAAACTCCATTTATTCATCACTTTACAAGAAATCAAACTCTTATATTTTTTTTCCAAATCACCATAATAAAAAATCATTAAAACAAGTTTGTGAGAAAGTAAATATTTTTAACTATTTTCATAAATTATTAAAATAAAAATGGAGAAAATAATCCTAGTGAGACATCCCACTAACAATATGTGATATTAAACACTCATTGGAATAACCCGAAATTATTATGTGAAAAACCACCAAGGAGTGTCTTAGAACACTTTATACTTAGGACACCCAATTAATATTAAGATCATCATAAAAGGACAACTACATATTTTTAAACCATACATTTATTGATTCATAATTATTATCTCTTACTACCATCCCAAGAGACAAAAGGAATGAATACGAATGATACCATTTTGTAACATCTCACCCCAAATAATTGGATTGAGATGTGATAGAGTTCCACCAACCTTAGGTGAAATCTCCAATTCATAAATAGATGGAAATAAATAGCAAGTGATTAAGGAACTATTTAGTGACGAATATCCTTTTAAAATAAAAAATCCAAAAAGACACAACATAAAGATCCAATCCTTATATATTTTTTATGAATATATATAATACAACCCAAAAAATAAACCACAATAACAATAATTTATGAGTGAAAACAGAACAAAGAATATCAAATGAACAATCTATGAGATAACTCACCACCAATACATAATATTAAAATAACCCAAGTAACACCCAAACCATTTACAATAACTGAACCCACCTTCTATGCCCATAGTATCAAGACGAGTCAATATAGAACCAAGACACCTATCCCTTTCATATTTATCAAAATATGACATCTATAAAAACACAAATGTTCCCAAAAAGGGGGTGAGTAAAAAATAAATAGGCATTCCCCAAGGACATCCCAACACATTCCACTAGGAAAATAACATGTTAATAGATTCAAAAAAAATATTTCAAAAAATGCAATATCACATTACCCACTTTTAGGTATTTATCATTACCCTTTTTGTTTCCCTATTTTTTTGGGTGCATTTTAGGTCTTATGATGATGTAGGGACTTTTCTTAGGAAAATGAACTAAATTATTGGGATATATGTTTTTTGGAATTAATGGAATCTGAGTTTTACTTTGAAAAAGGATTATAAGGATGTTCTTTGGGGTCTGGTTTGGCCTGGGGATTTTTTTCTATGTGTTTCTATAGAACCTATCTACTGGGTGGTTTCACATCATGAAATGGTTGAATAAAATGAATTTGTTTCTAGGATGATTCTATGAACTAGTTCAGAGCATGAATTGTTTACAACTCATGAGACTAGTTTATATCATGAGAAGTTAGATCAGTTTTTTAAATGAGACGATGTCTTTTTCAGCATATATGGATTTTGTAGATTTCACATAGTGAACTTTGGATTCACATCATGTAATTTCCATTACTAGTAGGTTTTTATGCACTGCATGTCAGATTTTATATTATCTAGCTACATTATTATATCATAAGACCTAGGAGACCTTCAAGGAAATTTGAGGGGATCTCTACTCCTTTAAGATTGTTTCGTTCATTGATTGATCTTTTTTTGGTTGCATTGAATCTCCTTGGGTAACCGAAATTATTTCTTCTTCATTTTTATTTATCGTAGTTTCAACATTGTGATACATTTTGAGATTTTCTGTTTTTTTGGTGATGATTCTTTTGATCCTTTCAATATCCTTTAGGTGATATTCCTCTTGGGGGTGACCTTTGTGTTTTTTGTGGTGCAACATGCATGTTTCTTGTGGTACATGTTGTGTATCTTCTCCAAGAACTTATTTTCTTATTGAATTGATTATGATATGTAAGGAGTGATTATAATTCCTTCATTGTTATCTTTTCATTCTTCTATATTGTTTGATTCATTTGGGGGAGTGTTCGACCCAAGTTTTAGGAAAGTGGTTTTTCTTCTAGCCTATGTTGTATGAAATATACTTCTCTAGTTTTATAAATTGTTTCATAAATGAATTAGATTGATTAAATTGTGTGCATGTAAATGGGTTTTTTATGAATTATGTTTTCCCCTTATTTTAAAAAAAAAGGCATTTTCAAAGAATTTTTAAATAGATTTATGAAATTGTTTTGAAGGAATAGTTTTTATGAAATGGTTTAGAAAATGTAGCACATGAGATGGCATGTGTACTTTGGTGTAGGGTGTAGTAATATGCATAATTTGTTGATACTATTGAGGGGGTTCACTAATGGAGTGTTATACCACTCCCTAGGACTATTGATCAAGGGACTTGTTAGATCCATTGGGAGGTTCACTTACTAGGGTGTCACTTTTATCTTTATATTTGATCCATATATATAGAGACTTGATGCAAGCAATTGTCTATGTTTGGTATGAGTATCCAAGCTAGATCAAAATGTTTTGATCCTTGTAATGATGTTACCTATGATTTGGTTTGGGCCGACTTGGATTTTATATGATATGTGAAATAATATTTTACTTTACAACATTAATATATGTGAAATTATTTCAAAATATTTTACCTAGATTATTCGGAAACTTGGAAAAAGGAGAAATATTTTTTTAAAGACCTGAATAGTTATAAATAAAATTTCCATTATGAATTAATTAAATGTATTATTATGTTGTATATGTTATATAAAAAACATGAATTTATTTGGTTTTATTATATCCTATCATATTTAAATGATCGTTAAAGTATATTTACTATTTATAAAATAGATATTGAATAGTGATCACATGATTAGAAAAAATACAGGGTTTTAAAAAATCTAATTGACATAGAAAAAAGAAGTGATGACCTCAAATAGTAGGATCATACCCTATAAATTCTTATTATTGAATATTTAATGGGAGATATAATCAGTAGAATTTTCCTTGAGCAAGCCCCAGCTGAGATCCAACAACTTAAGCACAAGAGAAACTATTTACGGGAGAAGTTCAAACTCATCAAGATCATGACCCAAACCATGTATGCCGAACCACCCCATGAAAGTCTCACAATCGTGCACCTTACTATTGGGGAGTTTTATAGTGCATTAAAGCGATATGTATCAAGATAGTTATAATATGAATATGTATATTGTATTTTTTTTGAATAGAATAATTTTCATATTCGATTCTTATCATTACTTTATAAATAATTTTGATTTTATACAATAAAACACAAATTGTATTATAATTAGTATTCAAATTCAATTAAGAATTTTTTATGATGAATTAATGTATTTTTGAAATAAATAATATCTTAATAAAATTATTAAATGATTTTTATGAAATAAGAATGATCATACAATTTTTATGAAGTCGAATGTAATTTTTTTAACGTTTAAAAAAACTGTTATTGCCAAAAAACACAACATTTATAAATAAATGTTGATTAATATTTTAAAAGTGAAAAGGAACATATTTATAAAATTATTTAGATAAAAAGGAATAATGACAACAAAATTATCCAATGGTTGTTTTTGTCACGACCCATCCTCGGGGCCCGTGCCGTGACTACCCCAAGCCCGCCTTCCATAGGCCAGGGGCTGGCAACTAGCACCAAGGCGTAAATCCCAATAAAAAGGGAAGGCATTGTTTTTGTAAAGTAAACAAACACCATAGAGTAAGCAAGCAGTAGAAGTAAACACTAAGTAAAAACTGAGTACAACAGTAAGTGTGGAAAAGTAAGTGGGCCAGAATACAAACCCAAACTGAAAGTAAAGTACAACTGGAAAGGGGAAAACAACAACTAAAAGTAATGCCGCATCGTCAAGTCGTCCACTGGAAGTACCACCTGAAGGGTGGGTACAGATAGCCTCCACAGCTCCTCGGTCTAGCCGTCCGCTCTGGGTACGTCCCGCCCAGTGGTCCACCTCCAGGTACCGTCCTGCTCCGCAAGCCTCAACCATGATCTGCGCTGTCCGTCGTCTGCAACCAACACAACGTAGTGGAGGCATAGCCCATGCAGGGGTGAGTATAAGCTACTTAGTAGGGACCCCGAGACCCACGAAGGTCTCCTAGAATACAAAAAGGATAATCCACAAAGGAAAGATACAATCACGAAGTAACATCCGACACTGCTTAGGTATATGCCCATACATATACCTAAGTCATCAATTCCAGTTCGCTCCAGCCTCCGAGCCCAAGTACAACCCTGTCCACATAGGAAATCACAATGTAATCCACACAGGATAGCACAACATAATCCACAAAGGAAAGAAAAACAGTATTCATCTCACACATGTATACTTCTTCGTATGACGATAGAGATGATCAGATATAGCCACTGATTCATCTAAGCCGTCGGACCCACAACGGATCGATAGGTACTAACCCCCGCAATGATCCACAAAGGATCTGACCCACACATGATCGATAGGTAACTAACCCCTGCAATGCCCCACAAAGGATCTGACCCACACTGGATCGATAGGTAACTAACCCTCGCAAAGACCCACACAGGATCGGACCCACACAGGATCTGTAGGCGCTGGACCACATAGGACCACTGAGCACTGACCAACATAGGATCAGACCCACACAGGATCTATAGCATTGATCCATGTAGGATCGCTGAGTGCTATAGTCGTCACCGTCGAATCCATTGAGGATCTCTGTACAGTCGTCGTCGCAGTTGCAGCTAGCTCTAGGGTTCCCGCACACAGCAAGCTCATTCGGGAGGGTCCACTCCACGTGCCGAGAGGCTGATACGTAAACTGACACATAGTCCAGAGTTTATGTATCCAAAAGTTCCGTATCGTCAACAGGAACTCAACGCCACAGACGGCGCGTCAATCAGACACCCGGTCTGAGAGTTATTGGCCTTTTCGTCCCAGGGGCCCGGTTGGTTTTTAAGTCAAAACAAACCTGGCCGTACTCCACTTGTGTCCAAACCTCGGGCAAAGTAAGGAAAAAGATCCGTCTCACTTAGAGGAATCCATCAAAGTCGACGGCATGTCAATCAGACGTCCGAAGCTCAAGTTATGAGCGTTTCCGCTCCGAGGGCCCGGTTGGTTTCGTGTACGAACCAACCCGGTCGAACCCAAAGTACTCCGAAACCTTGAGTGTAATATACCGAAACGACCGCCTTGATCCAAGGATTTCATCGGTGCTGACAGTGCTTCAATCGGAGGTCCGTAACCCAAGATATGGGTAAAAGACTGAAAGGGGTTCGAAAATGGGGGGTCTGGGCCCGGACCGACCCGACCCAACCCCCCTGGGTCGGCCTGAACTGGGTCGACCCGACCCGGATGGACGAGACCCGGACTGGAAAATGAAACTCCGGAAAAGGCATTTCTAAGCAAATACCGGCGCTGTGATACCAATGGTGCACTTGGAATTCGATTCCGAGCACCGGTTCAAAAGTTAGAAAAACCCGCTCGTTCGTTCACTGAACGTACCCGAGCTAAACTTCGGAAAATGATTCTGGGCTCACCGGGCCTCAGAATCAGGTGCCGTCAGAAACTGCGTTCTTGTAAAATTCCAAAGAAAATTAAGAAAAAAATTTCATTGAAATTTACGGGTATTTACATCACTCCTACCTCAGGGATCTACGTCCCCGCAAAGATACATCATAATCTAGGAAAACAAATGTGGGTACTGAGCACGCATCTAAGCCTCCCGCTCCCAAGTGCTCTCCTGGAGGTTCCCGTGCTGCCATCTGATGCACACTAGGGGAATCGACCATCCACATAGGACCCGCTCCTGTCGATCCTCGATCTCCATCGGAACCTCCGCAAAAGTCGCCCCATCATCAACGTCCTGCTTTCCATGGTCAATGATATGCGTCGAGTCTTGCACGTATCTCATTAGATGAGATACGTGGAAGACGTCGTGCACCCGGTGCAACTGAAGTGGTAGAGGAAGGCGATAAGCCACCTCGCCAACCCTGCTGAGGACATGAAATGGTCTGATGAAGCGTGGAGACAACTTGCCGCCTCAGCCAAATCTCCATAATCCACGTCGAGGTGAGACCCGCAAGAAGACGTGGTCGCCATCCTTGAACTCTAGTGGCCTCCGCCTCATGTCAGCATAAGACTTATGTCGGCTCTGAGCTGTCCTCATCCACTCCTGGATGACCTGGACCTTCTCTGTCGTGGCCTGGACCATCACTGGTCCCACAAGTGCCAACTCTCCAGGGTCTGTCTTGCACAGAGGAGATTTGTAAGGTTGGCCGTACAACGCCTCGTATGGTGCCATCCCGATGGTGTAGTGGTAGCTGTTGTTGTACGCGAATTCCTCAAAGGGTAGATGGTCCGCCCAGCTATGACCAAAGTCGAGGACACATGTGCGGAGCATATCCTCGAGAGCCTGAATGGTTCTCTCCATCTAACCATCCGTCGGAGGGTGAAAGGCGGTGCTCAGATGTAGCTGCGTCCCGAACGCCTCCTACAACCCCTTCCAAAGACGGGAAGTAAAGCGAGCATCTCGATCGAAGATTATAGATGATGGAACACCGTGAAGCCGTACTATCTCCTGAACATAGAGACGTCCCAAGCTCTCCACTGAGACCTACTCTCTGATGGGTAAGAAGTGAGCCAACTTGGTGAGTCATTCGACAACAACCCAAATGGAGTCATGACCTCTGGAAGTGCGTGGAAGTCCATTCACGAAGTCCGTAGATATGTCTTCCCCCTTCCACTCCAAAACCTCCAAGGGCTGTACCAAGCCTGCTGGAACCTAGTGCTCTACCTTCACATGCTGGAAGGTGATGCATCGAGAAATGAACTCTGCCACAACCTTCTTCATGCCCGGCCACCAGTGATGTTGCTTGAGATCCTGGTACATCTTCGCCACTCCAGGATGTACCACTAAAGGGGAAGTGTGAAACTCCCTCAGCACCTCCTCCTGTAAAGCAACTGGTACCAATGTACATCCTATGAAAAGGACGCCGTGCTCTCCTCCTATGGAGAATCCATCAGGTGCCTGTCCCGAGGATATCTGTGCACGCCGCGTCTCACAGTCAGCGTCCCCATGCTGTGCCTCTCTGACCCACTGTAGTAGTGGAGGGGTGACTAAAAGAGACTGAAGGAAGGCTGCTCCATCTCTATCCACGAAGGATATCTTCAAAGAGGCTAGCTGCTCTGTCGCCTCCTCAAGTAGATGAATGCCCATCCTTCTGCTAAGAGCATCGACTACCACGTTCCCCTTCCTAGGGGTATAGACTATCTCAAAGTCATAGTCCTGGAGGAACTCAATCCATCACCGCTGTCTCAGGTTCAGGTCCTTCTGAGAGAAGATGTACCTGAGACTTTGATGGTCATAAAAGACTTTAAAGTGCTCGCCCATCAGGTAGTGTCGTAATGTCTTCAGAGCGAAGACCACTGCTGCTAACTCCAGGTCATGAGTAGCATAGTTCTGCTCATGCGGCCTCAACTGGCGTGATCAATAGGTGATAACTGCCCGCTCCTGCATTAGGATACATCTGAGTCTGGTCCTTGATGCATCGCAGTAGACTACGTACCCTACTCCCTCCTCCGGCAACCTTAAGATATGTGCGCTGGTCAATCTCTGTCTCAGCTCCTAGAAGCTCTGCTGACATCTGTATGACCACACAAAGGGTTTCCCCTTCTTCGTCAAAGCTGAGAGTGGTGCCGCAACTCTAGAGAAGTCTGGCACAAATCTCCAATAGTATCCATCTAGTCCCAAGAAACTCCGCACCTTTGTCATGATCTTGGGTGGCTCCCAAGCTAGCACTGCCTCGATCTTCGCAAGATCCACCGCAACTCCCACCTCAGAGATGACATGCCCCAAGAAGTGGACCTCACGTAACCATAAGTGACACTTCGAGAGCTTTCCATAAAGCTGGTGCTCTAGGAGTGTGTCTAGTACAACCCGTAAGTGGTAGGCGTGCTCCTCCTCAGTCGTCGAGTATATCAAAATGTCATTGATGAAAACTACGACAAATCGATTGAGGTATGGATGAAAGATCCTGTTTATGAGGCCCATGAACACTACAGGAGCATTGGTTATGCCAAAGGGCATAACCATGAACTCATAGTGGTCATACCGACATCTGAAGGCCGTCTTCTGCACGTCCTCGTCCCGAACTCTAAGCTGATGATAGCCTGACCTGGGGTCTATCTTCGAGAACCACCGTGCTCCCTTTATCTGATCGAAGAGGCCATCAATCCTCGGTAGTGGATACTTGTTCCTCACTGTCACCTGGTTCAGGTGACAATAGTTTATAGAAAGTCGCAAGCTCCCGTCTGCCTTCTTGGCGAACAAAATCGGGGAAGCCCAGGGTGAAACACTGGGTCAGATGAATCCCTTGCCCTGCAAGTCCTCCAACAGTACCCGTAGCTCTCGAAGCTCAGCGGGGACCATCCTATACGCTAAAGGTGATATTGGGGCTGTCCTGAGGTATAGGTCAATATAAAAGTCTACCTCTCTGCGAGGATGTAGTCCTGGAACATCGTTGGAAAAAACGTCCTCATACTGATCCACCACAGCAGGAAAACCAAGACTCCGCATGCCAACTGCTCCTAGGATGAGGCTATCCAACTGATGAGTGATGGGCTGACCTCTCCTCTATGAGAGTCCATCCTGTTCTACGAAGGATCCCTTCTCGTTGGTGAAGGTGAACCTGCTTCCGTCGGTGCGTACATATCGCAGACGTCCAGTCTGAAAGTTATCATCTTTTCCGTTCCAGGGGCCTGGTTGGATTTCAGGTACAATCCATGTAGAGACCCGAAGCCTGACGTACATGAACATTACATTACTTTATCGGAATACTTAGTACATAACAAAAACACACACACAAGGATCGTAATAGTTTAGTGTCTTTGGAAACTCGGAACGTAATCTTCTAATCGTGGTGAAATATCTTCAACATCTCCCATAAAGATCTTCCTTTTTTTTACCTAAAACCTTTCTTTATATCCTGGGGAAAAGAAAACATTAAAGGGTGAGCTCAAATGCTCAGTAAGGGTAAACAATAGAAATATCAATCACATCATATTCAAAAGAACATAACATTTTGGAAATCTTAACCTGCAAAAGAGAGCATAATTTCATAACATGGGATAAATCATGGAAGTGAAATGTAATCACAATAATCATAACTTAAAACATTAAACTTTGTGGAATACACACATAATCATATAGAATCATTTCTTGTTAGTCAAGACTCATTGTCAAGACTATCTTAGTGGACAAAGTCCCTTTCTGAATCGAGTAACCCTCGTTTCAGTCCTGTTTCACTGAACCGGTATAACCTACCATTTCAGCCATGTCTATCTCATGAGATATAAAATCTTTACCCAATGCATTGGAGGGAGATATAGGTCCCACCCATCTTATAATGAATCCTTTCTTATGTCTGCCACATAATCATAAAACATACATCATAGCGTAACCCATGTAATAAAAATGGGATTCTTAAACAACATGACATCATAAAACAATTCATATAAGATAAAGGAATTCATAAAAATATTTCCATCACAACATAATCAAACCAATGTAATAATACGGATAAAAACAGAACCCTTTTATTATCTTAGATGGAAAATAATTTTGATAAAATACTTGAACTCCATTCTTGAGGAAAATATCCTTTCTACTTCAAAAACATTTTTTCCTTTCATAACATGTCATACGACTTTAAAATAAAAGAAGTTGATTAAAAATAAACTTGAAAACTTATAAAGGAAGATTATTGGAAATAATGTTTTAAAAATCCACTCTTTTCGTATAAGTTAAAAAAAAACATTCTTCGTACTTTTGTCGGAAAAGTCAAAAAGTAACTTATATGGTAACCAAAGGAAAGATTCCAATCATACAATGTGGTAAAAAGTCAATAAAGGGTAAAAATGACTTTAAACATTAATGGAAGAATGGTAAAAATTTTATAAAAACATTTTTAGAAAACATGGTCATGGATGATAAACATAACCCCAGTAAATACTTACGTATAAGCAATCTCGGATAAAAATGAGATTGAAAATTTATCCCTTACCTTAGGTTCGATTTGCTTTGTATGTGTCCAAAGCTCCTCTTCTTTGGAATGCCTCTTTGAATCCTCCACTTAGGGAACTAAGATTGGTCTTTGAAGAAGACCAGGACCTCTAGGATTGTTCTAGGGAAGTGGAGAGGAAAAAATGGCAGGGGTTGGCCGAGCTTGAGTGCTCAAATTGGTGTGAGGAGGAGGGGGAGGAGGTGCCCTTTTATAAGGGAGGAGAGGGGCACTTTAGGAATATCTCAAAATATTATTTTATATTAAAGTCAAAATCGGGTTATAATGGTTCCAAAGGGTCTTATTTCAAAGCTAAAGTGGGGATGGGTCGAAATTATATCAACCAATAGGATTTAGACAAGTTTAGGTTATTATTTTAACCTTATCAATTAGATTTAACTCTAAGTTAAATAATTTAACTTTTACCGTGTCTTTTTGTTTTCTTACACTATATGGTTAATACACTTACTATAACATGCCAAACGAACCCCAAATTGTTTATTATTAATATATATATCCTTATCTAAGTCATTTTTCTGAACCTTAGATATTTAGGAATAAAATAACAATTAATAATATAATATTTGATTTAAAAACTATTTTGTGTCAATTTTGACACTATTTGATATATGATTTTTGTGAAAGTCATAAAAGAATTATATGTTCAAACCAAGTTTATTAAATCAACAATAATATATCATAGTAACCTAGAAAATTAATAGAATTCATAAAAAGTCTCAAATTACATTTATTTTTGTGTTTATAACATCAATTATGTCAATATTTCATAAATAAGATAAAAACTGCATCATAATTATGTCATAAATAAATTAAATTATTTAATGTCTAAAAATTATAAATAAAATACCATCATGTAGGAAATATTTTTATCTTTCTAATGAATATTTATAGTCTAATTTATATTATGTATAACCCCATATTAAAAATGATTTACTTATTAAACTTTGATTTTAACTATTTTAACCCTTCTTTAAATAAATTAATAATAAATGTCCTAATCTAACCCAAGTGGGCCTAAATGGTCATATTTTATTCCTAAGTTTGTTTTTGGTCGAATTATACTTGTCCAATAGAATTAGGACATGTGTTAGTGTAATAATAATATCATTTTTACCCTTAATTATCCTATTTACTTTTAACCGTGGTAAAAAAAGTAAAAAGTTACTATTCACCAAAAAATTATTTTCATCTCATTGAACCAAATTTTAGTCCTTGATATTAACCGTGTCTCTCGGATTTTCGAAATTCCATTCACAGAAGCGGTAAAATTAAGTTTTATACAAAATTCAGTTTTTAACCTACCACTTAGTGGTTTCACTATTCATCAAAAATTGAAAGTTTTCAGAAAAATACCAATATTTCACCCTAGGCTAATTTCGGTATTCCGAATCCAAAAATGAAGTCCATTTTGAAAAATAAAATTTATAAAATTTTAAAAGGTGGTTATTACTATTCATAACGGCTAGTTATAATAATATTTTAATTGCATATCGTTGTTTAGTGAAACTCGGTATTGCGTACTACACACGCTATCGAGGAAGGTCGCGATTGCGTGTAATGCAAGGCAAGTCAAGGATGTGTGTTGTGCAAGATCCTTTTGGTGTAGCGTACAACACATGACATTAATAAAATTAAAAAGAATATTTTTCATAAAATCTCAGGCTGTTACATTCTACCCCCCTTAAAATGAATTTCGCCCTCGAAATTCATCGGGGTTATAAATGGTTTGCTATTCGAAAGTTTCTTTAATAGAAACCCACATCGTAAAAAAGAATACCAAAACATGGATTTAAAAACTAAAGTATGAAATGTAACGATTACCCAAATAAACTAATCACTGGGTTTCCACATAGGTGAAAATATGGATGTGGAAGAGAAATCTAACCATCATGTTCTGATGGAGAGTGGTAGAGAACATGGCTATGGAAAAGCCAGTAATCACAAATCCATAGATTTGTGATGATATAAGGTACCATCTGATTCATCAGGTATAAGATCACTAGGACAACATTTTTGGTTTTCAAGATCATTTCCCTAAAGATGAAAATTTTCATTAGAATAAATACTTACTTTATTTTGGTACAATCTCACTGTTGTTCGTGCCTTGAACAATTTCCACTTCATCTCTTAAATAAATGAAGTTGAATTTGTTATTCGTGAAGTGTTAGCAGATCATGTGATAGAATGACGGGTTATTCCATCTGTCTCAAACAAAAGGTTAGCAAAAATTATATACATAAGTCGATCTATAGTGAGATTAATCATATATGGTTCCTAAAATGGACTTATACTTCATATATCATACTGCTTAATATAATAAAACTAGCTTCTACTAAACAGGGACTTCCTGTAGGCCAAAGGTAGGCGATAAAGGCCAGTCGCACTTCGGTTGTGGGTTCGATTTCCACAGCCTTGTCCGACGCGATGGGCTGTCGCCCGTCCTGTAGGTTGTCCTTTTTCTAAAACTATATTACTATAACATCCCATCAATAATATCGAGAAAACTTCTATCCTTAAAGAATACTAACTTATGTCCAACATAATCCATTCCAATCTTTAGGCTTATCCAAAATACTGCAGTCCACTCTCATAACATAGTGAAAACGATTACCAGAGATTTAACACCATCGTCGATCCCCATATATCATAAGGTATGTTTTGTTGGTCACATTCCAAACATTCAAATTCCTTAATCGCGTATTCTCTTGAATACCTTAGTGAAAACATGAATGCAGTTAAAAGTTTACACTTTCCACATACCAAAATCCTAAAAATTCTTTATAATCAAACCATGATATCACTTAGTCCTTATATCAATCATGAGCTCATGAATACTGTTAAACATTTCATTTTATCATTTTCCCTTCATTATGCGCATATCGTCTTATTTCCAAAAATATCTCAATCACTTTGAATACCACATTAGACCAATACATAAATATTCCAATACTCTATGATACAACATTATTTTGGAATCCCATTACATAAACACTTAATCATTCTACCACATCGTTGTCATATGCAACATCGCCAATAGTGATCACATGTGACTTCCCTTTATCCTTTGCCTTAAGCGGTTGCTCATGTCGATCATCACTAACCCTTGGATTAGGGTATTTATTAGCATAATGCCCCATTTCCTTGCACTTGAAGCATTGAAGTGTTGGTGGTGTGTTCTCTGCAGTGTTTGCTTTATTCACATCATTAGAAACCTTTTTTCCATTACTTCGACACTCAGCTGCTCGATGACCTTCTTTTCCACACTTAAAACATTTTCTAGTCCCTTTAAGACAATCTCCACCATGCTTCTTTCCACACTTTGTGCATAAGGAAACATTCATCTTCTTTTCACCATTATTTTGAGATTTCTCCTTGAACTCCATCTTTCGTTTCTTGTTAAAACCATGAGATGGATATGTAACACCAAATTCCATTTCTACCTTGATAGCACAACGCACAATTTCTTCATAGCTACTGATGTCTCTTATAGCTAATGCCCTTCGAAGACTTGGTTTTATGCCACTGAAAAATCGATCAACTTTACTTTCAGGTTGGATGATAATTCCAGATGCATACCTTGCAAGTCTTGTAAAATTCGCTTCGTATATACCAACAGATTCATCATCCTTTTGCTTTAGTTCAAGAAACTCCTTCTCCATCTTTGTTCGAAGAATATGAGGGAAGTACTTACTGAAAAACAAGTTCTTGAACTTGTCCCATTCCATGGACTCAATTTCATCTCTTGGACTCATATTCTTGATAACATTCCACCATTGATCAGCTTCACCTTCAAAACGATATACTGCTAAGATGACTTTATCATGTTCAGAACATTGAAGAACTGAAAATATCTTTTCAGTGGTACTGATCCATTGTTCAGCAACAAGTGGATCGGAAGTCCCACTGAAAGAAGGTGGACGTTGCCTCATGAAGGACTCAATAGAATACTGTTCCTTTCTCTACTCATTAGGAAGTCTAGAATGATTCATAGCTTGTGTAAGGATAGCAATAAGATTTTGCACTCCATCTCCCATAACATTTGTTTGTTCAGGAGGACAATCATTGCATTGTCCATTGCATTGATCAACACGGTTCCTTCGGGTTCCAGCCATCATCTAAAACCCAAAAAGAATAGTGTGAGAGGCAAAAATCATTCTAGGGAAAACAACATAATAAAGGGGGAGTACCTTCAATATCTAACATCTTAGGTTTAATTCTAATATCGTTAGCGCAATTCTAGGACTATAACCTATACGTATACTTAACCTTAGAGACATCCCTAGACATACCTTAGAAATATCTCTAGGGACCTCACTAACGTTTTCGCATCCTAGTTTCCAAAGGTTGACTAAACCTTTCCTCTGATACCAACTATACCGACCCGAAGCCTGACGTACATGAACATTATATTACTTTAGCGGAATACTTAGTACATAACAAAAACACACACACAAGGATCGTAATAGTTTAGTGTCTTTGGAAACTCGGAACGTAATCTTCTAATCGTGGTGAAAGATCTTCAACATCTCCCATAAAGATCTTCCTTTTTTTTATACCTAAAACCTTTCTTTATATCCTGGGGAAAAGAAAACATAAAAGGGTGAGCTCAAATGCTCAGTAAGGGTAAACAACAGAAATATCAATCACATCATATTCAAAAGAACATAACATTTTGGAAATCTTAACCTGCAAAAGAGAGCATAATTTCATAACATGGGATAAATCATGGCAGTGAAATGTAATCACAATAATCATAACTTAAAACATGAAACTTTGTGGCATAAACACATAATCATATAGAATCATTTCTTGTTAGTCAAGACTCATTGTCAAGGCTATCTTAGTGGACAAAGTCCCTTTCTGAATCGAGTAACCCTCGTTTCAGTCCTGTTTCACTAAACCGGTATAACCTACCATTTCAGCCATGTCTATCTCATGAGATATAAAATCTTTACCCAATGCATTGGAGGGAGATATAGGTCCCACCCATCTTATAATGAATCCTTTCTTATGTGTTCCACATAATCATAAACCATACATCATAGCGTAACCCATGTAATAAAAATGGGATTCTTAAACAACATGACATCATAAAACAATTCATATAAGATAAAGGAATTCATAAAAATATTTCCATCACAACATAATCAAACCAATGTAATAATAGGGATAAAAACAGAACCCTTTTATTATCTTAGATGGAAAATAATTTTGATAAAATACTTGAACTCCATTCATGAGGAAAATATCCTTTCTACTTCAAAAACATTTTTCCTTTCATAACATGTCATACGAATTTAAAATAAAAGAAGTTGATTAAAAATAAACTTGAAAACTTATAAAGGAATATTCTTGGAAATAATGTTTTAAAAATCCATTCTTGTCGTATATGTTAAAAAAAACATTCTTCGTACTTTTATCGGAAAAGTCAAAAAGTACCTTATATGGTAACCAACGGAAAGATTCCATTCATACAATGTGGTAAAAAGTCAATAAAGGGTAAAAATGACTTTAAACATTCATGGAAGAATGGTAAAATTTTTATAAAAACATTTTTAGAAAACATGGTCATGGATGATAAACATAACCCCAGTAAATACTTACGTATAAGCAATCTCAGATAAAAATGAGATTGAAAATTTATCCCTTACCTTAGGTCCGATTTGCTTTGTATGTGTCCGAAGCTCCTCTTCTTTGGAACGCCTCTTTGAATCCTCCACTCAGGGAACTAAGATTGGTCTTTGAAGAAGACCAGGACCTATAGGACTATTCTAGGGAAGTGGAGAGGAGAAAATGTTAGGGGTTGGCCGAGCTTGAGTGCTCAAATTGGTGTGAGGAGGAGGGGGAGGAGGTGCCCTTTTATAAGGGAGGAGAGGGGCACTTTAGGAATATCTCAAAATATTATTTTATATTAAAGTAAAAATCGGTTTATAATGGTTCCAAAGGGTCTTATTTCGAAGCTAAAGTGGGGATGGGTCTAAATCCTATCAACCAATAGGATTTAGACAAGTTTAGGTTATTATTTTAACCTTATCAATTAGATTTAACTCTAAGTTAAATAATTTAACTTTTACCGTGTCTTTTTGTTTTCTTACACTATATGGTTAATACACTTACTATAACATGCCAAACGAACCCCAAATTGTTTATTATTAATATATATATCTTTATCTAAGTCATTTGGCCTAACCTTAGATTTTTAGGAATAAAATAACAATTAATAATATAATATTTGTTTTAAAAACTATTTTGTGTCAATTTTGACACTATTTGATATATGATTTTTGTGAAAGTCATAACAGAATTATATGTTCGAACCAAGTTGATTAAATCAACAATAATATATCATAGTAACCTAGAAAATTAGTGTAATTCATAAAAAGTCTGAAATTAAATTTATTTTGGTGTTTATAACATCAATTATGTCAATATTTCATAAATAAGATAAAAACTGCATCATAATTGTGTCATAAATAAATAAATTTATTTAAGGTATAAAAATTATAAATAATATATCATCATGTAGGAAATCTTTTTATCTTTCTAATGAATATTTATAGTCGAATTTATCTTATGTATAACCCCATATTAAAAATGATTTACTTATTAAACTTTGATTTTAACTATTTTAACCCTTCTTTAAATAAATTAATAATAAATGTCCTAATCTAACCCAAGTGGGCCTAAATGGTCATATTTTATTCCTAAGTTTGTTTTTGGTCGAATTAAACTTGCCCAATAGAATTAGGACATGTGTTAGGGTAATAATAATATCATTTTTACCCTTAATTATCCTATTTACTTTTAACCGTGGTAAAAAAAGTAAAAAGTTACTATTCACCAAAAAATTATTTTCATCTCATTGAACCACATTTTAGTCCTTGATATTAACTGTGTCTCTCGGATTTTCGAAATTCCATTCACAGAAGCGGTAAAATTAAGTTTTATACAAAATTCAGTTTTTAACCTACCACTTAGTGGTTTCACTATTCATCAAAAATTGAAAGTTTTCAGAAAAATACCAAAATTTCACCCTAGGCTAATTTCGGTATTCCAAATCCAAAAATGAAGTCCATTTTGAAAAATAAAATTTATAAAATTTTAAAAGGTGGTTATTACTATTCATAACGGCTAGTTATAATAATATTTTAATAGCATATCGTTGTTTAGTGAAACTCGGTATTGCGTACTACACACGCTATCGAGGAAGGTCGCGATTGCGTGTAATGCAAGGCAAGTCAAGGATGTGTGTTGTGCAAGCTCCTTTTGGTGTAGCGTACAACACAAGACATTAATAAAATTAAAAAGAATATTTTTCATAAAATCTTGGGCTGTTACAATCCAACCTGGCCACTATCCAACAGCAACCAAAACTTAGGAGAAGTATGCCAAAAGTTCCATCTCATCAAGAGGAATCCAAAAAAGTCGACGGTATGTCAATCGGACATCCGAAGCTCAGGATATAAGTGTTTCCGCTCTAAGGGCCCAGTTGGTTTCGGGTTCGATCCAACTCGACCGTACTTCAAATGACACTGGTTAATTAAACCGGTCACATAGCAAGCAAGAAGTAGAAGTAAACACTAAGTAAAAACTGAGTACAACAGTAAGTGCGGAAAAGTATGTGGGCTAGAATACAAACCCAAACTGAAAGTAAAGTACAATTGGAAAGGGGAAAACAACAACTAAATGTAAATCCGCATCGTCGAGTCATCCATTGGAAGTCCCACCTGAAGGGTGGGTATAGATAACCTCCATAGCTCCTCGGTCTAGCCGCCCGCTCCGGGTACGTCCCACCTAGTGGTCTACCTCTAGGTACCGTCCTGCTCCATAAGCCTCAACCATGATCAACACTATCCGTCGTCTGCAACCAACACAACGTAGTGCAGGCATATCCCGTGCAGGGGTGAGTATAAGCTACTCAGTAGGGACCCCGAGACCCCAGAAGGTCTCCCATAATACACAAAGGATAATCCACAAAGGAAAGATACAATCACGAAGTAACATCCGACACTCCTTAGGTATATGACCATACATATACCCAAGTCATCAATTCCAGTTTTCTCCAGCCTCCGAGCCCAAGTACAACCCAGTCCACACAGGAAATCACAACGTAATCCACACATGATAGCACAACAAAATCCACAAAGGAAAGCAAAACAGGATTCAACTCACACAGGTATACTTCTTTGTATGATGATAGAGATGATCAAATATAGCCACTGATTCATATAAGCCGTCGGACCCACAAAGGATCGATAGGTACTAACCCCCGCAATGACCCACAAAGGATCTGACCCATATAGGATTGATAGGTAACTAACCCCCGCAATGACCGACAAAAGATCTGACCCACACAGGATCGATAGATAACTAACCCCCGCAAAGACCCACACAGGATTGGACCCACATAGGATCTGTAGGCGCTGGCCCACACAGGACCGCTGAGCGTTGAACCACACAAGATTGGACCCACACAGGATCTGTAGCACTGATCCACGTAGGATCGCTAAGTGCTATAGTCATCGTAGTCGAATCCACTGAGGATCTCTATACAGTCGTCGTCGTCGTTGCAGTCGCAACCAGCTCTAGGGTTCCCGCACACAACAAGCTCATTCGGGAGGGTCCGCTCCACGAGCTGAGAGGCTGATATATCAACTGACACATAGTCCAATGTTGATGTATCCAAAAGTTCTGTATCGTCAACAGGAACTCAACGCCACAGATAGTGCGTCAATCGGACGCCCGGTCTGAGAGTTATTGGCTTTTTCGTCCCAGGGGCCCGGTTGGTTTTTAAGTCAAAACCAACCCGACCGTACTCCACATGCGTCCAAACCTCAGGAGGAGTAAGCCAAAATATCCATCTCACTTAGTGTAATCCATCAAAGTCGATGGCACGTCAATCGGACATCCGGAGCTCAAGTTATGAGCGTTTCCACTCTGAGGGCCCGGTTGGTTTCGTGTACGAACCGACCCAGCCGAACCCAAAGTACTCCGAAACCTAGAGTGCGATATACCAAAACGACCGTCTCGATCCAAGGATCGCATCGGTGTTGACAGTGCGTCAATAAGAGGTCCATAACCCAAGATATGGGAAAAAGACCGAAAGGGGTAAAAAAAAGGGGGGGTCTGGGCCCGGACCGACCCGGCCCAACCCCCCTAGGTCGGCCCGAACCGGGCCGACCCGACCCAGCTGGGTGCAACCTGGCCCGGCCGGCACGGCCCGGCCTGGGTGCGACCCGGATGGCGCTGGCCGGGTGGCCAGCGGGTCGGCTAGGCCGTTATGGCCGAGCGAAGCGGGGGGCGTGCCACCCCTGCGTGAAGGAGCCAAGGCCCCGCGTGGGGCTGCCCTTGCCAGCGGACGCGGCCGGATGCCACGTCCCATCCGCCTTCAGTCCTGTGCGGTCATGGGACCACGCCCTGCCACCGCGGCTTCAGCCACGGTGGCTCCTCCCGGCGGCGCGCCGGGCGTCGCCGCCACCTGCCGCCGTGCTGGCGGGGCGCGCCAGCGGGCTGCTCCGCAAACCACCAGACGAGTTCCGGTGGTTGGAATTGCGTGTCGCCTTCTCCAATGGCCCTCCCGGGGCCCGTCCTTCACTACGAGGAACTCACATCGCCCGTGCAGCTTGTTTTGTCATCGCCCTCCAATCCCCACACCAAGATCGAGAGGACGGTGGGTTCAGACTTGTTTGTTGGTCCGCACCCACCGCGTTAGTGGTTTTAAAAGTATCACAAAAATCATTTAAACAAACCACGGATATAATCACATAGATTAAAAGGAACAAAAACCCCTACCTCAACGTTGTCATCGAACGTGAGTTCGTCGCGAAAGAAGAGGATCGTCGTGTCACAGAAGGGGCGTCGCGTAGTCAAACTCCGAGGATTAAAATCACACAGATTTAATTGCACCGTTTAAACCCATGTTGAGGATATAATTCACAAAGAATTAAAAGAACCAAAATCCCCTACCTCAATCGGTTGTTGATCGAAGATTATCGTGGGGAAGGAAGGTCGCGGAAGAAACGTCTTGGAAGGAGGATCGTCGGTGTCGCGGTACAGGGCGCCGCGTCGTCAATCTCCGAGGGTTCGGCGTTCTTCGTCGCCCTTCGTCAAAGGCCAGCGTTCTTAGTTGGCGATGATGCGTTCTTCGTGTTCTTCGTGTTCTTCGCGTTCTTCAATGAAGGAGGATGAAGATATTCAAGCTTTAGAGTTTCTCCAAATCCTCACAACAAGAAACCCCTCAAAAAACCTAGTGTTGTTCTTGTTTTATTCCCCATGCCAACAATTTGAAATTCAAAGGTAAGAAACTTCCAATTAATTCAATGAATTAATTTTAATGAGTTAATTTCCCAATTAAATGGGGTGTTTCTTATCCAGAAAAACATAAGGGTTGACTTTCATTAAAAAGGGGGGTTGCAGGTGCGTTACTTAGGAGGGAAGAAACGGTGGGGCTCATGCGGGCCCCACCTCACAAATATCCTACCAAGTGGGTAGGATATTGTGGGTTCTGCCTCATCCACTTAACTTAGCTTAAGAGGTTTTAAGTTAAATAAAATAAAATTGTCGCACCCCTTTTTATTTTATTTCATAACTTAACCCCCAAAAATTAAAAACTACACCCGAGAAAACGCAACTCCGAAAAAGACATTTCTAAGAAAATACCAGTGCTGCGATACCAACGGTGCCCTCAGAATTCAATTCCAAGCACCGGTTCAAAAGTTAGAAAAACCCGCTCGTTCGTTCACTGAACGTACCCGAGCTAAACTTTGGAAAATGATTCCGAGCACACCGGGCCTCGGAATCAGGTGCCGTCAGAAACTGCATTCTTGTAAAATTCCAAATAAAATTTAGAAAAATATTTCTATAAAATTTACGAGTCTTTATAGTTTTTTCATAATTTTCTGAGACAATCAAATTTTTGTGTAAAAATTAAATATCGCAAAAATATAATTTGTGTATTACGACATCATAATTAATAAAAAGTTATGTAATAAATACTATAAATCGTATCCATGAAAAAATATATATTTTACCTTTAAAATAATGTTGTTTTAGGTTTATTTTATGAATTTTATCAAGCCTTTATGAATCTTCCAAAAACATTAATATATTTTAAGGATTTAAAATCATTTTTTATTAGTATAAATAACTTCCACATAAGAAAGAGTATTATACAATTAATTTTGGCCCTTTAGATTATAATATAATTAAAACCACTCTTATTTGAAAGAATCCATCGGCGAAAACCATGGTAAGATTTTCAGTTTTTCTTATTTTATTATATAGGATCAGAAATATATGTTTTAGTAATAATAAATAAATCCCCATTAATTTCATATATAAACCAATCGAAGATCCCATTTATCTTCATTCAAATACCTTATAACAAATACATACTCACCCGTCCCCTCTGTAGAGTCCTCCCAAGGATCCCCCATCTTTCAAGAATCTCCTCTCAATCATTTGAAGTTACACATTCAAGTAAGGGATCCTTACCTTCTCTTCTTTATTAAAATTTCTTTATTATATTGTAAATTCTATTTTCAATTAATAATATTGGGACACATATTTTCATGTACCCATTATTTACCATTTTATGTAAAAATTATGAGATACCCCTCTCACTATCATCAACCAATTTTATGATTTTTTATGTTATGTCGTTATATTGTAGAGATTTCATCGTGATTTTTCCGTAACAAAAAAATTGTGTAGTGAATACCATACCCATTTCATATGAAGGGTGTTCAAATTTTTTCACTTATAATTATTCATCTTCGGACTTATGACTATGTGTTCCAAAATTATTTATTTTTCAATAAATTAAAATTATGAATGAATCCATGTTGTATGATCTATGTGGAACAGTTAAGTATGAGAATGAAATGAAAGTGACAGGTGCACCAAAGATTATATAGCACTCAAATGCATTGGGTAATGTTTAGTCTCATGAGACATCATGATGGGATAGGAAGTGAACCTTATTTT
The DNA here is from genome assembly GCA_963277665.1 of Viscum album. NCBI lineage: Eukaryota > Viridiplantae > Streptophyta > Magnoliopsida > Santalales > Viscaceae > Viscum > Viscum album. The sequence continues at coordinate 1,446,075,353 of OY728132.1, read as the reverse complement.
TATGGGACTTTTTCCATCCTGATGACTTGGTAGTTATCCTTGCCCTAGATTTATGATGTAGTGATTTATGTTGTTTCCACATTTACCATGTTATGATAGTCATGCTATATCATGCCTTCTTGTTCATGTTTATGATTATAAAAACCTTTATTACCCAATGATATGAATATTTTATAACTTTTATTACTGTATTCCATGTTTATTCTCTTTCTGATGTTTATATATCACCCCTTTCCTATGTATGTCCCAAAGGCTATCCCATTAAGTTTTAAAATCCATGGAATTTTAGAAGCATTTTATGGACGTTTTAAAAATTTTGTTGTATCCCATGTTCAAGATGTTATTATTTGTACATAATTACCAAATTCAATAAAATTATTAATATTAAAAATTTTATTATGTGTAATTTTATATAATAATTCAATTATTAATGTGAAATAATTGCTATGTTTGTTATAATTGGTATCAATGGAAAGGTTCAGTAGTTTCTAGGATTAGAATTATAAATATCTAGAAAAAGACTTGGGGGTAATTTTAAGTGTAAGAAAACATCCCTAAATTTTGGTAAGTATAGATTAAGTGGTTTATCAAGAAAATAAATCTGTATATAGATACTATAAGTGGAATTGGTTTTGGAAAGTATTTACCTAGGGGTAACAACTCCGACAAGGTGCATCATGCCTCAATTGGTGTGACCTATTACATGGAAACAAGCCTTACTATGATCCCAGTTTGAAATGCTTGAGGGATATTATTTGGTAAATTCATAATCTCATTATGAATCATTATCAAAGGAAAAAAATTACCCATAATAATATGTGTTAGGAAATAGATCATGGATAACACAAATTGAAGCCTAGAAATTCATAATATATGAAATAAATGTAATTTATAAGTTGTCCCTTTAATTTTATTGGATTTATTTTTATTTGTTTAGTAGTTTAAAAATACTAATCCCTAATTTTACATTTATTCCATATAATGGATGAAAATAGGAGAAATTGGGTAAACATTCAATGTGATGACTGTCCCAATGACATGCCCAAAATGATGGGTTTAGGAATTTCAATAATCATGATGATACAGTCTCACCTGACTCAAGTTTTTAATAGAAACCTTAAATATGGGGAACACACAAACCCCCTAAAAATAAAAATATGCGATTAATATATTTATGTGAAAAATAACTCTGAATTTCAATGGATGATCTGATCCCTTAATCGTGGAATAGTGGATCAACTCCATTGAGAAGATATCCTATATCCTTCAATGTTCAAAAAAAGAGAATGTTATAATGTATGTTTATCATAAGGAGGGATAATTTAATCAGTGGTTCACATTGATCAAGAATAAAAATATCGAGGAAGAGATTGAAGCAATTGGGTAAAAGGAATTCCTGAAAATGTTTTTTGATAAATATTTTCCTTATACTATCCAACTTAAATGGGAAGGGATTTCCTTTCCCTTCATAAAAAAGGTGAAAAATCTATCAGGGAATATGAGGAAAACATTACAGGAATTTACTAAACACCTATGAATTTTTCATCACCACTGAATCAAAGTTTTTATTCTTCTTTGGTGGGCTAAAATTTAGTATATGAAAAGCACAGTCAATATGAGACTTTAATTTCTATGAAAAAATTGTCTTATATTCCCTCAAAGTTGAAATAGATATTGAAAAATATCAAGGGATTCATGGGGATAAGAATAAGAAAGTAGAGTTTAGTTCTATACTTTTGATGAATAAATCTGATGGTGCCAAGAGATTTTAATTTATCAATTGTAAAAGGTGTGTAATGAATAACCCCAAGATTTTCATAAGGGGGACAAGGAAATGATTTTGGGGTGGGAATGAAGGACATATAACTAATGATTACTAACCAGAGAAACCCAGTAATTTAACATAGGAAAGGAATGCTCCATTCAACCCTTATTTCATTGTTCATTTCATAAACTACAAAGAAACATTGAACTTTTCAAACCAATTCCCTAAACCACAGGTTTTTGGAGACAAGAAACAAACTTCAAGACAACAAGGGAGTTATTTTTCCATCATAATCACTAATGTGGATCTAGACAACAAAGTGGTGATATTTAATATATTCATTCATTCATTAATTCAAAACAAAAATTTTGATTTTGGTTCTATACATTCCTTCATATCATGAAAGTTTGTTAGAACTATTGAAACAAAATAAAAAATCATGGAAGTAGAGCTATTAGTAAAAATGGATAATGGGGAAATTGTTGAATCCTGAATATATAAATACCCCTATCACAATTTGTTGGATGAAATTCTTGGATAACCTTCCCATAATCCTCTAGGTTAAGTTTTTTTTTGAAATTATGGGTATGGATTGGATTTTCTTATATATATCCAACATAAATTTTTATGAGAGGGAAATCACTCTTTGTATCATAAATCTAACCCTAATTTTTTATAGGTAAAAGGATGAGGATGGATCTTCCTTAGGCCCAACATAAAAAAATGGATATTATTTACCAATTAGGAATAATATCTATCTCAAATGATTGAGTTTAAGGAAATAATCATCCTCAATGACATGACTATTGGGAGATAATACACTGATGTGTTTCTTAAGAAATTTCCTGGTCTTTCTACTAGCTGAGAGGTTGAATTTTCAACCAAAATTATACCTGGGGTGTTACCATTATGCAAGACTACATATAGAATGGATGTTTTAAAACTTGAGGAGGTGAAGAAATAACTACAGGAGAATCTAGATAAATTATTCATACTCCCAAGTGCTTCACCAGGGGGTGAACTAGTCCTCTTCATCAAGAATAAGGATGGGTAAATGTGCCTTTTCATTGACTACTTGAGATCAACAATATCATGATAAAGAATAAGTACTCTCTACCTCAGATTGATGCCTTTTTTGATCATCTATGTGGATGAAAATATCTATCCAAGGTAGATATGTGGTTGGGATATTACCAAGTTTGGGTGAAGAAGAAAGATATTCCCAAGAGTACTTTTCATATGAGGTACATGCACTGTGAGTCCACAATGATGCCTTTAGGGCTCACTAATGCTCCAAAAATCATCATGGAATTGATTAATAGAGCCATTAGAGATTACCTAGAAAAAGTTTTTCTAGTATTTATAGATGATATTCAAATATAATCCAAAAAAAGAGGATAATGAGGCATATATGAGAACTATGCTAGAGTCCTTACAAAAGAAGAAGATTTATGAAATGTACATAAAATTTGAGTTCTGTTTGAAAGAAGTCTCATTAAAAGAACATATCATCACTAGGAATTGGATTTATATGGACCCTTAAAACATAGAATCAATTGAAGGATGGTTGAACCAATGTATGTGATAGATATATATAGTTTCTTTGAAATACATTGGTACTATCATTGATTTGTGAGGAATTTCTTAGGATTTTCGAACTCTTTAACCAAGCTAAATTGGAAGTGATTCAAGTTTTCTAGCAATTATGAATGTGAATAGATATTAAAATATCTATAATAGGGTCTTATAACTTCCTCTATTCTCAAACTACCCATAATTGGAGAACTTTTCATGGTATTCAATGATTCTTTTAATAAGGTCTTGGGCTCTGGGTTAATAAAGAATTAAAAATTCATAGCCTATGCTTCAAGGTAGATGAAATTTCATGAATAAAACTACCCAATTCATGATATGGAGTTGGTTGTAGTGGTCTTATATTTTAAAATATATAGGCCTTATCTCTATGGAGATATGTGTGAAATATATATGGATCACAAATGCCTCAAGTATATATTCACAAAGAAAGAGATGAATTTTCACCAATGATGATGGTTAGAGATAATCAATGAATATGACTGCTCAATTCACTACCATCTTGGGAATGTGAATAATGTGTCAAAAATATAAGTATAAAGTATTAAACAATTCTATCATTGATGAGAATTTAAAGGGATTTGATCTTATTAGATTTGTAATGGATGGACAAGAGAATCATAAAGGAGGGAACCTCATCAATCCTTTCACAAATGATTGCACAACCACACCTTATAAGATGTCATAGGATTCACGAAGAGATGATGTGAGAATTAATAAGAAATTTGATACTATAAGAAAATGTAAATCCTTGGAATTCAATGTTAATGAAGAAGGATTTGTGAGATTTGGGTTAAGACTATGTGTACCATCAAATCCAGAGTTAAAGAAGGAGCTGTTGGACAATGCACATAACACAACCTTATCCATCCACCCAGGAAGAATTAGTGATGTATAAAGATATTTGAGAACACTATTGGTGCGAAAATATGAAGAATGAGATCATAAAATATACATCAATATGTCTTGTATTTCATCAACTGAAAGTAGAAAGGAAAAACACCAATGGGATGATGAAATCATTACACATACCTACATGGAAATGGGAAAAAATTACTATGTAATTTGTCACTGGTATTTAAAATACATCAGGAGATAATAATTATATATGATTTGTGATGGATTTTCTTACAAAGACTTATCACTTATTTGTGACTAAAGAGGATTTATCACTGGATCAACTTACAAGGATATGTATTAAATAAGTGGAGAGGCTGCATGGAACACCACTATCAATTTTATCTAATTGAAATGTAAGATTCACTTCAATGTTCTAGAGGAGTCCTCAACACACTATAAATAATGAGTTGAACTTTAGAAAGATTTATCACCCTCATACTGATTTTCAATTTGAGTAGACAATCCATACACTTGAGGAAATTTTGAGATCATGCTTAGTTGGATTCAAAGGAGGATGGGGCCATCATTTTCCTCTGGCTGAGTTCTCATACAATAATAGTTTCCACTCAAGAATCCAAATGTATCCCTATGAATCCATTTATGGGAATAAGTGAAAAACACCTACATTCCAGGATGATGTTGGGGAATGAAAACTTCTAGGTCTTGAAATGATTAAGGAAACATTAGAAAACGTCAAGACCATTCAACAACACATCAAAGCTTCTTGGAGACAACAAAAGATCTTTGCTAAAAATTTTCGAAATGGGATAGTGTTTGATATTATAGATATGGTATTTCTCTACATATCTATATGGAATAATGTTATGATTTTTAGGATTAATGGAAAGATTATTCCAAGATACATTGGACCCTTTGAGATTCTTGATTGCATTAGAGCAATGGCATACCAAGTAGCACTCACACCTAACCTATATCAAGTACATGATGTATTCCATGTATCCCTATTGAGAAAGTACACACGAGGACCCTCAAATTCACTTAATACTTAGGCGGTACCATTGGATAATGATATCTAATATGAAGAGAAATCGGTGAAGATCTTAGATCATAGAGAAAAAGTTCCACGAAATAAGATAATGGACCTAGTCAAAGTACTTTGGGGAAACCAAAAGTTTGAATAAGTTACATGGGAACTAGAGGAATTGATGAAACAAAGCTTCCGTCAACTTTTTTAATGTGTAAATTGGAAATTTATAGTGTGAATTTTTTTAAGGGGGAATATTGTAATGACCCGAACAGTTATAAACAAAAGTTCCCTTATGATTTAATTAAATTTTTTATTATGTAATATGGTTATCAAAAAAACATGAAATTATTTGGTTTTATTATTGCCTATCTTATTTAAATGACCATTAATAATATTACCATTAATAAAATATCCATTTAACAATGTTCACATGATCAATATAAATATAGGGTTTAAATAAATCCAATTGACATAGAAAAAATGTAATGGCCTCAACCAATAGGATTATACCCTATAAAGACCATTTATCAGAGATTCCTAGGGAGATATAATCATGAAGATTTTACCTTATCCAATCCCAAGATAATATCGAACAACTTAATTATAAGAAAAACAATTTATGGGAGTAGTTCAAGCTCATCAAGATCACAACCCAAACCATGTATGCTGAACCACCACTTGAAAGTCTCATAATTGCTCACCCTACTCTTACGATGTTTTATGGTGTATTAAAGGAAAATATATCAAGACCATAATAACATGAATACGTATAATTTATTTTTTAAATAGAATAATGTTCTTATTATTTTATTATTATTATTACTCCATAAATGATTTTGATTTTTTAAAATAAAACACAAATGGAATTTTAATTAGTATTCAAATTCAATTAAGATATTTAATTTGATTAATTAATGGAATTTTAAAATTAATAATATTTTAATAAAATTATTAAATATTTTTTATCAAATATAAATCATTATATATTTTTTTGAAGTCAAATGTAGTTTTTATAAGGGTTCAAAAAACTGTTATTGTAAAAAACCCAACATTTCTCAATAACTGTCAATTATTATTTTAAGAGTGAAAATGAACATATTTAGAAAATTATTTTGGAGAAATGAATACTAGTTTTTTAACTAGAACTTTGAAATTATCCAATGTTGAATTTTTCATTGTTTTCTGAGATAATTGAATTTTTTTAGAAAAAATTAAATACTCTATATATATACTTTGTATACTAGGACATCATAATGACATAAAAGTGATTTAATAAATACTATAAATGGAATACATGACCATATATATGTTTTAAATTTTAAATAATGTGATTTTATGTTTATTTGGTTAATTTTCTAAGCCTTTATGAATCCTCTAAAACCATTAATATATTTTAGGGATTTAAAATCATTTATTTAAGGGTATGACTAAATTCCACATAATCAAGGGTATTATTTTATTAATTTCGGCCCTTGAATATATAAAACAATTCAAAACAATCCCATTTTGTAGAAACCATGGGAAAAAACAATGGGAAGGTTTTCAGTTTTGATTGTTTTGTTATATAGAGTCAAAAACCTATGTTTGAGAAATAATAAAAAAATCCCCACTAATTTCCTCTATAAACCCACTAAAACTCCCATTTATCTTCATTAAATATTCTTATATCAGACAATAAATTATCTATACCCCTCTATATTCTTTACAAGGTGCCCCCAAGCTCTCAAGAATCTCCTCTCAAGCATTTGATGTCACATATTCATGTAAGGGGTCCTCACATTCTCTTCTTTATTAAATTTTCGTTATAATATTTTGCCTTTAATTTCCAATTATTAAGGTTGTTACATGTATTTACATGTACCTATTACTACCCATTTTGTTCCATAATTACGATATACCCATTTCACTATCATCAACCAATTTTAGTAATTTTTATGCGACGTAGTTATGTTGTCGAAATTTCACCATGATTTTTCAATGAAAAACAATTCTGTAGTGAATACCTTACCCATTTCTTATCAATGGTGTTAAAATTTATACACTTATACTTCTATTAATTATAACTAACATGTATTTATTCCACCATCCTTTATCATGGAATAAGATGTGATGATGAATGAATCAATGTTTTATGATCTACATGGGACACTTAAGTATGATAATAAAATGAAAGGGAAAGGTGCTCCCGATATTATAAATCACTCTAATGAATTGGGTAATGTTTAGTCTCATGAAATGTCATGTTGGGATAGGTATTGAACACTATTACTTTATGTGACTTTGTACATTATGATTTCTTTATAGTTATCATTGACCTATGTTTATGATGTAGTGTTTTTATTTATTACCAAATTTCTCATGTTATGATTATAACGCTATATTATGAATTATTATTTAGCTTTATGATTCATACACTTTTATTCCACATTTATATGACTATTTTATAAAATGTATCACCTTATTTTATGTTTATTCCCTTTTTTATGTTTTATTTATCAACCCTTCCCCAGGTCACCCCACGTAGTTTTAAAAGCCAAGGAATTTTAAAAGCATGTTTAGGATGTTTTTAATAATGTTGTTGTATCCCATGTTCCAGATGTTATGCTATGTACCTAATTCCAAAATACCCTATACATATTGATATTTAGGGTTTTATTTTGTGTACTTTTATACAATAAATCAACTATTAATTTGAAATAAAAAGTAGGGCTATTATAGTTTTCCCCTGGTTTGGATATAAATATTATTTATGTGATTATGATGCCTTGTTTCTTTAATGTTGATCATTGTTCTGATTGTTGTAACTTGAATTGATATGGAACTCCTAGGTGGTATCATACTAAACCTTTTTATCTTAAACCCTATGCACGCATTCGGTGGTGTGTAGACCTTATTGTGTCTTTTAATACACGAAAAGGAAAGACGTTGTAGTGAGATGCTGAGGTTTCAGTCAAATATGTGTGGGTTTTTATTTGTGATATGGGTGAAGTTTTCCCACACTATCACATGGATTAACTCTTTTAGTTTTAGAAATTCTTTTCTACTAGACTTGTACCTTGGATATTGTTTAGCTTCTTTTGAGTTAAGTTGCTTTCGCTGTTTCCCTTTGGTATGGCATACATTTATTGTTTACTATTCTACTATTTCTTCTCATCATATATGTATATATATACGCGCGTGTGTAATGTTTAATGATTTTTGTTTAGTGAAATATATCCTTATGGTTGTTTTTAATTCCTAGGTTCTAGTTTTCATCTTGAGGGGATCGGGAATTCCCTTTGGGTATGTGATGGTTTTTGTTAGGTACTGGTTGGAGTGGGTATCTAGTTTTGGTTATTCATATCTTGGTGTTATAGGTAGGTTGTTATCAGTTTTGGGAAGTCTCTAGACTATATATAGGATTTTCAGGAATTGATAAGTACATTGAAGTGAGTGCATATCCCTCTCTTTCTATGATGTGACTCGATTTACCATCAAATATAGAGATGTGTGTCTCATGTTCTGAGTTTTTTTTATCATAATATTTGTTTTTTATTATGGTTTTATCTTTTGAAATGAAATTATCTTGTTTCATGATCATTATTTCTATTTTAGTATGCAGTGATATGCCTACGAGATGACTGCCACATATTCCCAACGAGGGTGTAATGGATTATTATCAAGGTAATTTTATTCTAGATCATGATATTATCGAGGATATCATGTAGATAATTCATGATATAAGACAAAATTTATATAAAAAGAAAAATGAAATTGTTAAGGTGAGACCAAGTGCTAAAGAGGATATGGATCGATCATGGGAGTTCCTATGTTAGAATGCACCATCCTTCAAGGGTAAGAATAAACCTTAAGAGGTGAAGGAACTACTAGAAAATATTGACTGGATCATCAAAATACTATGAAATTTGATAATATCAACGTGAAGTACACAGAGTTTATACTTGAGGGTTCCAATAAGCGATGGAGTGATTCCTTGGTGGAGGAAGATATACCGATGGACTTGTACTGGAAGGGTTTCAAGACCCCCTTATTCCATTAGTTTTCTCTAATGTCATTGCTGATGGAGAAGTCTTTAGAGTTCCACTCTTTATAACATGAAGATATTTTGGTGTATCCATACACCAATTGGTTCATGGTATTAGTTTTTTTTCTTAAGATGTAGTAAATAATTATCTGCTAAAGGCTCAGAATTACATGCAGGGTTTATGAATTGATATTTGATCATAGTTATTTACATTTAGGTTTTCAAACTAATTAGAGATAGTAGATTAGGAAATCATAGAAGAGATGGATATATAAGTAAAGGTTACATTTTATACCCCTTCTCTCCCACCTAGTATGGCATCTTAAATGGTGTATAGGGGAGAAAGAGGAAGTAGAATGATCATCACAGGAGTGGTGGTGATTCTCACCTGTAGGCCTATTATGCACCTTCAGTTTTAGCTAGTAGTGTGCCCCTGAATTTATATTAGTGTGGGAAGTTCGTACACACCCAGTGTTCTCATTAAACAACTAATAATATGTGTAATAGTTGTGGATTCTATATTCATTCTTAATGTTTCATACAAGCTATGTTTCCACCTCATTATGGTCAAGGATCTGTATCTCTAAAGGCTTATGCAGTGTAGTCAGATTCTTGAGGACTACAGGGATCTAGGCACATGCCTCAAGAGTAAAAAACCTTCATGCAATGGAAGAGTTTCTAATGGAGATATATGTAGATATATCGATAGTGATAAGTATCATCCTTATTGCATCTTTATGAGTGTATACTTTTTTTGATACAGGTTCCTCCCACTCATTTATATCCACTTATTTTGTGTATATTTCTAAACATCCAATGGAACCGATATCATTTATTATGGAGTTATAAACATCTATTGGAATGGATAAATAGAAGGGGTTTTAGTTTCCTTATTCACTATCGATAGTCGATGCAATGTTTTTTTAGGATTTACTCATTCTTCATCTGGATATGTTTGATGTCATAATCCGGATGGATTGGTTCTCTTTATGCTAAGGATGAATATTATCATTGTCATTATAGAATTCTTATGTCTAATAGAAGATCTCAGATATTTTGAAGAGAGTGCGATCTGATGTCAATTCACAAAGGGCCTTCCCAGCTAGAGCTCAATATTTTGTTTTCTTCTATTTCAGTTTATACTAATGACATTTCTTCTATTGTTTTTCTTCCCACTATTGTTTAGTATTTTCCTAAAATTTTGAAATATTATTTATATTGTTATTATACATAGATGTAATTATAGTTAATGATAGATCTAATGATATGTGCACAACCAATTTCTAGACCCTCTTATTTTATGTCACCACTAGAGCTTAAATAAATAAAGATTTTATTGTATGATCTGATAGAGAAAGGTTTTGTTCACTATAGTGTTTCTCCTTAGGAAGCATAAATTATTTATTTGAAGAAGGTAGACGGTTCAATTTGATTTTGTGTAGACCATAAAAAGTTTAACTCAGTAATATTTAAGAATAAGTATCTTTTTTCCTGTGTGGATGACTTGTTTGACCCGTTAAAGGGTTCAAAGTGGTTTTTGGAGACCAATATTTGATCTGGTTATCATCAGATCAATGTTAAAGAGTATCATATTAAGAAGATGGATTTTAAGAGTATGCATGGACATTATGTATATGTTGTGATTCCATTTTATCTAACTAACACTCATTCAATTTTTATGGATTTGATGAATTAGATATTCCAAGAGTATCTCTAAACTTTTATTTTAGTGTTTGTGGACAATATTTTGGTTTATTCGAAATCTGAGTGTGATCATGATGACCATTTGATTTTGTTATATAGATCCTATAGAGCCATCATTTGTATTTAAAGAATTTTAAATGCAATTTATGGATCCAAGAAGTTATTTTATTGGTACATTTGATTTTCGATAATGACATATCAGTTGATCCCGAGAAGGTGAATTCAATATTTTCCTGGGAGGATCCACAAAATGTATTTGAGATTCAGAAATTCCTTTGTATTTCTAGATACTACCAATGGTTTTTAAAAGATTTATTGAATTTGGAGTCACCTATGACTACTCTAACCAGGACATGGGTGAAATTAAAATTGGATTCTAGGTTTTAGTCTTCTTTTGATGAGTTGAAATGACTTCTAAAATCATCTCCTATTATTATCTTATCTGATCCTAGTAAGGGGTATTTGGTTTTCTATGGTGATTCTAGTGATATTTTGAGTTTCATGCTTTATATAGAAAATCGTGTGGTATTCTATAGATCTTACTAGCTTTAACCACATGATAAGTATTACCCCAATAATTATTTAAGGATTTAAATGGTTATGCATGTCTATAAATGTTAGATACACTATCTTTTTGGGGAGAGGTTCATGGTCTCTTTTGACCATAATATCATGAGTTATATATTTTCTCATAAATTTATAAATCTTATAAATAGGTGGTGGGTGGAATACCTTCAGAGATTTGACATTGACATTTTTTATACCTCTAAGAAGGTAAATTATGTCACAAACACTCTCAGCAAGAATGTACCATTTTAGGATATTCTAGAATTGAAGGGGGAGTGGAACCTAATTATACAATAGACTAATTTACACTTGGATTCCTAGGAGGATGTTTTAGGTATGGTTATGAATAGTGTTTATTTATCATCATCTCTCATTGTGTCTATTCTAAAGGGTCAATAGTGGTATAATGAATTCCTTAGTAATTATAGAGACCCTATATGGTGGGTAGAACTTTATTATTGGTCTCCACCTTCATGTTGTATTCTATATTTTGGGGAGCAGTTTATTGTTCTAGCATCTATGAGGATATCAATTTTTGTTGAAGGTTATAGTTCTTTATGGTCCATTCATCAAGCAACAATGAAGACGTATTATGACATGAGAAAATGATTCGAGTGTCTGGGTATAATGCCTGACATTGTAGATTACATATCTCATTGTTTCACCTTCAAACAGAAAAAGAAAGAGAATATGAAACCTTATGTTTTTATACAGTCTCTTTCGGTTTTGTTTTGGAAATAGGAGGAGGTGTACATGGAAATTTGTTTTGTATTAACATGGAATCCATGATGGAGGGACACTATCTTGGTAGTGATTGATCGGTTGACAAAGTCATCTCACTTTATTCTAATCCGGGACACCACTAAAGTTAAAGACATTAGTCAGCTACATGTGTAAGAGGTTTTGAGGTTACTTGGGTTTCCCTTTGAAAGTTTATTGGATAGTGATACTATATTTACTTAATAGTTCTTGAAGAGTCACCAGGAGGCAATGGAGTATCAGTTTAGGTTGGTGACAACATACCATCCATAGATAGATGACCAAAATGGAGTGTTATATTTAGATCCTAACAGATATGATATATTCCTACATCTTGGATTTTGGTGGATTTTAGGATATCCATATTTTATTGGTTTTTTTTCTTATAAAAATAGTTATCAGTCATCAATTAGAATAGATTATTTTATATCTTTCTAGGTTTTCTTGTTTTGGTAAACTCTTTGTTGGGTTGAGGTGGGAAATGACTCTCTAGTATGACTGAGTTTCATTCATGAGATGTATATAATGATCAGGGACATAAATTTTCAGTTGGTTAGATATCAGAGAATTCAAAAATAGTATGCATATCATCAGCATTGTCCTTTGGATTTTTTCACTGGTGACTGGGTTTTCCTGAAAGTTTATCCATGGTTTGGTCACCATTGGCTTTGAAAATAGGGAATGTTGGCTCTGAGACAGGTTTTTCCATTTGAGATCACTATGAGGCTTGGTAAGGTTTCTTATCTATTGGTATTTATATTTTAGTTAATAATTATTCATGATTTTATCAACATATATTATCTTAGGAAGTACCATCCTGATCCCCCTCATATTCTGAGTTGGGAAGAGATCGAGTTGGATGAAAATGTTTCCATTATAGAGAATCTAGTAGAGATATTTGAATCTTAGGTAAAAGTATTTTTTTGGGATGTGTATTACATTGGCTAGAGTATTATAGAGACACATACTAGATTCTCATGAGACATGGGAGTGTGAGTCATTGACGAGGGAGTAGTGGCCTCACCTCCTTTCAGACACAATTCTTCTAGATGACTTCCCAGTGATGAAATGGTGGGGAGACTATAACATCCCATTATTCAATTTCAGTTATATATCATCTCTCTATTAATTTCCCTATTTGTTTGGTTGGCTTTTGGGGATTCTGAGGATGTGTATCCTTTTTTGGGTGAAATGAAATAATGTTACAAGATGTTTATTTGTTAGAATTAATGGAGTTTTTTTATAAATGTAAAAAATGATTAAGAGCATGTACATTGGGGTCTATGCTGGCCTGGGGTTTTTTATAAGTTTTTCTATAGAATCTATTTGTAGTATAGTTTCACATAGTGAAATTGTTACACAATATAAATCTGTTTTCAAGAAGATTTTGTGCACTAGTTCATAGCATGAAATATTTACACTTCATGAGGCTGGTTCACAATGTTCATGAACTATATATTTTTATGTAGTGAACACCATATTTTATTTTCATTCGGTCCCAACCTCCTTTCTAGGAACCTAGGTGTTATCCTAGGAGATTTTTGGGTTCTCTTGTACTTAATATCTCTAGATAAGTAATATTTATGCTTCTTCATTTCTTCTTCTCTTAGAAACAACATTTATATATATTTTTATATCTATTTTCTTGTGTTGTTTATTCTATTAATCCTTTATAGATCAGTTGTGTGATGTTACTCCAGACGTTGTCATTTGGTGGTTCATAGATCTTATTATATCTTTTGATATTGGGAAATGATAGGTTACATAGTGAGGTAGAGAGTTTTATGTAAATTGTTTCAAGGTATGTGGTGGTGAGATGGCGGGTGTTTTCCTATTCTATCATATGGATTATCTATTTCTATTTTAGCTATCATTTTTCGTTCGACTTGTACCTTGGATATTATTTAACTACTATTGAGTTGTAGTGATTCTACTATTTACTTTTTGAAATGACATATATTTCTTATTTACTCTTAAATTATTTATTCCCGTCATGTATATATATATGTCATGTTGTCTATTTTAGTTTGTGAAAACACTTTTGTTATGGTTATTTTTGATGACTGGGTGATAGTCTATAGCCCGTGGGCATTGAGAATTCCTTAAGGGTATCTAAAAGTTTAGGATGAGAACATATTTGAGAGGGTATATTGTTTAAGTTAATCAAAAAAAATTTAAACATTTTACATAAATCCATAAAATAAATCTATGTGATAAAAAAATAAAATGTTTATTTCCATCCATTCATGTTTAGAATAACCATTCCCATTCTCACAGGCACACCCATCCATATACACACAAGCATAGTGTTACTATTAATGGTGGTACTCTGTGACTATAACTCATCCATCCTTGATGGAGGGACTTATGAACTTACCAATTCACATGAACACATTCCAAAAAAACTATTTCAAAACTCATAGAAAATCATTTCACATAAAACAATTCTTCCATTGAAATAATTTCTCTAATCATTTTTCATGATTCGAAACCCTAAAATAATTTTTGGATAATCATTTGAAATTTTATGTGAATGGGGTTTTCCAAAATCCAAGGTAATATGCAATTTTACATAACAGAAAACTGAAGGGTTTTCCTTAATGAAGTCACAAAAAATATCTATATTAAACCCAATAAGACCCTTAATAAAATAATACTTCAAGTAATAGAATATTGGAGTTGAGAGGGAATCCACCAACCTCTCAACGAATAGGGAAAACATATAACAACACTTAGAACTATATGAACCAGGTTCCCAACACCTTACCCTCATTATATCCAAGATGATATCATTAGGATTCTCATCATAACACATACATCTCTCTATAATTGACTGGATCTACGGATTTAAAAGAGAATATAGAAAGAGATATAAAAATATCAAGGAATAATGAGAGATAACATGGACTAAGAAATTATTTTTGATCTCCAATTCACTTAGATTCATCCAAATGTTTGTTCCAGATCAGATGGAAAAGTCTTCAAAGCCTAGGATGGATGGGGAGTTTGAGAACCTAGAGGATTTGAAGGTTAATTAGGGATCCATTCCTTAATATGAATTAAAATATCAAATTTTAGGGCGTTAAATATATATTTTATGGGTTGTCAAACTATGCAAAAAACTATGAATGTGCTACAATACAAGGTCTAGAGGGCCACATGGTTTGGCCATATCGCTTGAAAAAACATTCTCCAACTGTGCAGTGCTACTATCTCAAGGAAAACACCTCATATATTTTGCTCGCATGGTTTTGACAAACTGTGGGCCAAATATTGTTTTCTATACCTCTCATTTCACACAGTTTACCTTGGAAACTTGCTCGGTTTAGCCAAATCATATTCTAAGCATACTCTTTTTTAATGAATTCTATCTTCACTTTCACAGTTTCCTGGAGATGGGTAATTATTTATACTAACTTTTCTCAAATCCTACACCTATAAAAAAAAATTAAAAACACTCTAATGCTCAAAATAAACACTTTAAATTTACCCCATGCACTATATAATCTCAAAATACCTAAAAATGGTAAAGTACATGAAATCGAGGGTGTCATAGGTTCCTTATTCCTTAATCATGATACATATTTTTATAGATATAATTGGATCTTATTTTAGGATTTTGATAGAAATAATTAGTTTTATTATGTGTTGTAAATTTTTGTATTTTGAATATATTAATTTTTTTGAAGGTATATGATAAAAAGATAATTTTTAGAATTATGTTTATATATAAAGACGTCAAGAGATAAAATAATATGTATAAGCTGAATATAGAAATTTTGAGACTAAGAAAACCCTTAGAAATACTAAATGTTACTTTCCTTCTAAATAAAGTACATTTCAAGATCCCAATTATTAATTTTAGGTAACCCTAAACATTAAGTGACAATGTATTATCTTGTGAATTACATATAGAGTAAAAAAATTACTATGTCTTATCCATAAATAAAAAAAATGATCAATATATTCTATTTGGATAAGAATATATATTTCACCCATGATTAAGAAAAATATTTGTTCTATTTACATGAATCATTTTTATGGTATTGAGAATATACTTAATTTTTTTGTAATTTATATATATTGATAATAACATTATTTGGTAGTGATTCATAGAGAATAAAAATGAAAAGAACAGTAAAAAAATATAAAGATATAGATTGTTTAAATCATTCAATTATGAATTATTTGTTGATTTTGGATCCTTTTTTAAAAACTAGCAAAAAAAATTTTGTAGGAAAGGTGATAGGGGTAATGGAGAGGTAGACTTAATACATATTAATTTATAAGTAAAAATTAGTATATAATAAAGTGGTGGGTATAATTACTATATAGACTTTATTAATGATGTAAAATATTATGGTTATGTGTTTCTTATGATAAATAATTTTGAGACCACTTCAAAGTAAAATGTGATAAAAATGGTACAAAATTAATTCGGAAAAGGTATTAAGATGCATTGATGATATCGGGGTGGTGAATAATTGAGTATGGAATTTACCAAACATATGAGTGAGTGTGGAACAATTCCACAACTTAATCTTCCAAAAAGAAAAAATAAATAAATATTGAATTTGAGAGGATGAATTTTAATTTATTATCCATGGTTTGATTAATGATGAGTTAGGGTGATATTCCAATATTATTTTTGGGATATGTTATAGATGCCGAAACATTAAAACTAAATATTATTCTATCTAGGGTAGACATATTGACTCTATAAGTGATATAGATTATGAGTAATACGATTTTTTATTTTAAAAATTTTTTAGGTTTTAAATTCTTATATAAATAATAATGTCATATATAAGTTTTTTCCTAACATATATAAATGAACGTTTTTTGTTATCTCAAAAAATGATGAGTTATTATTTTTATAATTATTCATAAAAAATGTGTTTGTCTGATGACATAATGTATTACATGAGAAATAAAATTTTATTCATTGAATATATGGGTGAGTACATTTTAATAAAAACTATCTTCTTGAGGTTTTGTTTTTTATTTTTGAATGTTTTGTGAGTGTCAAGGGAACCCACTAGATTAGTTTCATTGGTTAAAACTACCTAATGTAATCAAGTCATTGATCATATAACCTGCTCTATTGAGGGTTAATAATTGTAATTGGAAAAATAGGCTTGTATTTTGTGTTATATAGATAAAAATATTATATTGATGTGCATGAGAAAGAAGATGTATGGTGACACAAAAAATTCTTTGTCTACAATCCAAATAGATAGTTTAGGAACACTAGTGAAACACTATTCCATGGTTCATGAAATATAGGTTATATTGGGGGAGTTAAAGGCTATGGTATAATGACATATTCATGAATAATTATAAAAGGAATCTGGAATTCACTACCCCGTGTCAATTATTATTTAGATTTTTTCAAATTTCTAGAGGGATCTCAAGGTAGAAGATCTTCCATTCGATGCATTGTCTGTAACTCAATGTGTGAGATGTTATTAAAGGATTTATTAGTATAGAGGGATATATATCAGATAGAGAAAACCTATTTGAGTAAGATATTATTGGTGCTAATTGAAGTGAGGTAGCTTCAGATGAGAATAAGTACCTAGTAGTGGAATCCCCCTCCAGTCATAACATGGAGGAACATGAATTTGGTTATAAAAATTATTCTACTTCCCAGTAGACCTCTTATATGGGGTCTCATAAAGGGGTTAATACGAAGAAGAGAAAGTAAAAGAATAAATTCAAAGTTAACTATTATTTGTCTCCAAATAATGTGATCACCATAGAGTCCCGACAATGATATTATTCTTATTTGGAGGTTAAATTTAGGTAATGAGTGATTCATAGGATTAACAATTATTTTTCAAAATTAAATCTTTCAATAATAATTTATGGACATTTGGGATTTAGTGGAAGTTTTTATGTATATGTGGTGAAATAGTAATTTGGTAGTGAGAACAATATAACTTCCATATAGAGAGAGGGATGGATAAAAAACATGTTCCTTATTACTAATCACAAGAATTGGAGGTTATTTAAGGGTTATTTAAACATGCTTCTAAAAAAAATGGATTTTATAGACTCTATCATTGAAAATAATAATCATTATGATGAAATCAATGAAGGGTTATAATGTGAAAATGATATGATGCAATTAGATAAAATTAATTAAAAAAAGGAAAACCAATTAATTAATCATGTTGATTATGGTAGCATTAACACATATGTTCATATGATCTCAATCAACCATAAGATGAGGGGGGGGGGTCAAGATTTCTATGTGGCAAAGGGTACTAATGGCATCATTATGAATGTATATTTTTCTACTTGATACTAGTAAAAACCGGGGCTTGAAATTCATGCATTTAATTAAATTTATAAAAAACCTTTGTTCAAAATACTTTTTATCATTATCTATAAAGAAACCAACATTAAACTTATGAAAAAATTGGATTAAACACTATTTCTTATATCTGATGTTAAAAATAATTTATATTATTTTTTTTAAACAAATAAATAATAGTGTTTTAAAAATTTCAAAACATACATATTTACAATTTACTTAAATTTAAATTTCAATCCCTAGAATGTTATCTTTCGACGTAGGTGACTCATGATTAATGATATTTTTTACCCATCTACAACTCATTGCACTACCCCACCACTTAAACTCCTCTATAGTGTTTCCCCCTAAACCCTTCTCATCTCTCCCTCTCCTCTTTTATATTCATCCTCCATCCCTATACTACCACTCCCTTAGTAAATTTCTTCAATGATACCATATCATTTATTTTATGTATGTTTCTATAATTCTTACATATTATCATTATTTTTGTTGTTTAAATTCCTTTTTAGATGAATTAAATTTCCAATATTCACTATTTTTCTATATAAATATTCTCCTAATTATCGTCACCCAATCAACATTTAATTTATTTCCACCCATCATGAATTTCTTTCTCAAATATTCATTATATATATTTATTGATGAAATTTTATTATGCTTCTATTTTCATTATAAATTTTAATTATGATATTATATATATATATTATTGATTTTTATTATTCAATGTTATATACTATAATATAATAGAATAATATTTTTTAGTTTAACACAATTAGTAGAAATTTGTGTTATTATTATGAGAGGTATTTAAAATTGTTTTGTTTATCAATATAATTTCATTTAATTAATACTATTATGATATAGAAAATGGGACACCTTGTGTTGGTCAGGTATTTGTTTTATCATTTTTTGATATCTAATTATCTTATTTAAACTCATGTCAAATTAAAAAGAATTAATTATGAGTACTATATATTTCAAGGAAAGATATGTGTTAATGAGATATAATTGTGGACAAATTTTGGAAGTAACAATATTTGGATGCAAATATATTCATGTACCAATAATTCATGATCCAAAATGGTTTATTTTATTATATAAAAACATATCCCTTGAATTATTACAATATTTTTATAATCCATCACTTGTTTTACTATAACTGAAAAATGATATCCCACTCAAACAAAAATGTTATTATATTATGTAATTTATTATTTCACTACTTAACCATTATTGTGGATTTGTTTCACTTAATAAAAGCTGGTTATGAATTAATATAGAATATCATTTTATTCCACATGACATCTATCTATATTAGTTAGACGATTTGTTCCATGATAAAAAAACCACATATTAGAATGGAGGAGAATTATTTTATATAAAAAATATATATATAAAAGATGAATCATAATCAAGAAATATATTTAATTTATTTAGGAGAATTATATACAAATACAATTCACATGAATTTTCATAAAATATATATATATTCTAATATTAATATTAATATTAATTTATTTATTATTTATAATAATGTTTTTATGAATTTTTATCTAATTTATTGATTGAAATTAGATAAATTGATAGATAAAAAGTTATTAATATTTTAAAGGGTTTATATATTTACTGTATCTTTCTAAATAGAATACTGAAAATGGTCACATGTTGTAATGCACAAGTGTAAAGTGTTTGAATATGAGAGAATTATTATATAAAGTGATTAAATACCATTTTAATTTCTATGATTTTAATCTTAGTTGTTTGTATTGGATCTTTCATGTTTAATTAATAATGTCTTCAAGGGATTTTATTGCTAAAATTTTTAGTATGGGAAAAAATATCATGTTAAGGAATAAATTTATGATGTTTGAGTTGAAACCATTGAAAAAAATTACTATTCAATGATTTTATAGAGATTCTAAAAGGTAGTAATTCTTAGATTGTATGAAATTTATAGTTCTTTTAGAAATATTAATTTTATTTAACATATGAGTGAGAAATTGTTAGAGTAATAAAAGTTTGAATTAATTGTTTGATCTTTTTAAAGAGTTATTTGTAGAGCTTCATGAAATTATAGAATTAAATTATGATGATAATAAAATATTTTTACCAATAGTAATGGGATTTTGGAAAATAAATTCTTTCCCAAACATCTATGATCTCTTTTAGATGGAATATGAATGTTCTTAAAAATTTACTAAATATAGTACATGAAGATATAAAATGGATGTAAGTTCCAACACTAATTTATCTCTAGGGATAGGGACCAAACCTCCTATTAAGAAAATATGGTATCCTATAATAAATCCTTATTTAAAGAATTTATTATCAAATTCAAATGATTTAAAGAGGATGATATAACATGTATATGATCAAATATATGATTAATACATGCATCACTATACCGATTCACCACATTGATAGTTATTTTATTATCAATTTCTTGATTTTGTAAGTGAATCTATAAATCATAAAATTGGAATATTCTAAAATAGTATAAATCAATATTGGATCCATATTAAATCATAGTTCTGGTGTTGTTATACTGAAAGATTAAAACCAATCCTCACAAATATTTACGAATTAAAAATATTTTATTATGAGATTAATTATTTTTAGACCAACATAGACTAGAAATTATATTGATGTTTACCTATCAACATTAACTGGTGATTTAAAAATATTACAGGTGGTATGTGTTAAAGTGCCTAATGTATTCAATTTTGTCTACTATTCATGCTATGATAATGATCACTATAAATTAATTTATATTATATGGAAATTTATTTGGATATATTTTAAAGAAATATAAATCTTGTATAGTTTTTGAGGAATGGACTTCATATTATAAACTATAGTATGTGAGAATGATAGTTTACATGGGTAATACATGATATTTGGGATTGGGTCACCCAAATTAGAGATTAAAAAAATAATTTCAAGGACCAAAAGGTATTTTATTTTCCTTCACAACCTTTATCAACTGATGAATATTACAATACGGTGAAAAACATCAGTGTAAAATTTGGGAATATACCAAATTTTATCTTGTCAGAAGCTATGCTAGGGGGAAAGAAATGATTTTTTGTCAATGTATTCATTGTAATTAAGTACCTTCTAGGTATTATTAAAATGTAATAAATTTGGTGTCATTAATTTATTTGAAATCAAGAGTCATGAAATCTCATGACTATCATTTATTGATGTTGTAACTACTACGAGTTTCACTTTATAGAATGTGATAGATGTTTTTTTGAAAATATTATCATTTAGTTGTGTTACTTTTTAAATTATGTCTACAAAAATTTCATTCATCTTAACATGTTATATATATTACATAATAAAAATTTAATTATAATTTTTCATATAGAGATTTATATTACACAATCATTTTTTATATAATTGTACATCTAATAATTCATTAGGTGTGAGAGATATGTTTTTGTGGGAATATATATTTAATTTTAATCTATCTTTTTGAATGATATATAAAAGTTATGAAGTGATATGATAAAAATATTAGTCAACCAAAGGCCTATATTAAACCAATATATATATATATAAGGAGGTGAGTTTTTTCTATAATGATCACTTGTTTGAGGTGGAGCACATTAGTCACCCTACATATTGCCAAAAGTATTTAACAATGAATTAAAGGGTACTCATGGTCTAAATGTAAATTTACTTACAAATTATTAAATTATGTAGGTGTATTTATACATTTTGAACAACACAAGTGAGTTTTAATGATATATATCATCACATATTTCCAAATTTTAGGTACAATATCAAAAAAGAAATGAAAATTGGTTGATGATTGAATATAAAAAGTCAATTATTTATTAGATTGAAGAGAATGTCAAAAACCAATTCACCTTAATTATAATCCCTAAAATATCTAGCTGAGGGAAAAAGTAATAATGTGATAACATGGTCCTGTTTTGGAAATATTGGTAATAAATTATATAGAAAAAATAAAGAAAATAAAAGTACTAGTAAAAATATTGGAGTAATATTCACTGCTGATGCAATGTATTTTTCAAGTAAGAAAGATGAAAATCCAAATTCTGTATCGATGATAGTACTTACTAGTCTAATAATTTTATTTATTTATTATACTAAAATAATATAGTAACAAAAAGGGTTGATCTCACTGGGAAAGACTCACAAAATGTGAAAAAAATAAAAGAGAAAACAACTCAAAATAAGAAAAAACTAAAAACATAAATAAATAGTTTTTTCTGGAAATAATTGTAGGATTATTTATGCGAAATGAAACTAGTTTGAACGATGAGAAATGAATTAGTTTAAAACTATATAGAGAGAATAAATAAAGTATCACAGAAAGTGTTATAATTGATTAATTAAGGGAATTTCAATTATTTGATATTTAAATTATATTCCTTTTTTCATATGAATGTTTACTTAGTCAAAAATAATAAATATAAATTCGATAGCCTTTGTCAAGTTGTTTTAATTTTATATAATTAAATTAAATATTTTTTCAATTAAAAAATTCACTCATCCATTATTAATTTTGAAGTAGATTTAAAAAAAACCATTTTTTCCTTCTGGAGTACTACTATAAAAATTAAATAATACACTCATTCGAGAATTTTTAAAATAAATTCTCCAATAGTTATTAATTTTAATCAATAATTTTTTATTGATTCTTGAAAATAAAAAAAATATGAAAAACTTCTAAAGTGAATATGAAAAAGAGTATCAACTCAATTTGTAGTAAACAATGAAAGTAATAGAGTTTTAAATAGGAAAAATATAATTACAAACACATGGATTTGAAAACAAGAATATATAGAAAAATAAATTTAAGATTGAATTTGAGGCATGATTTATATTAACTAAAAAGAAATAAGTTGAGGAATCTTCCCCATAAGGTTTGGTTCTGTCTCCACTCGATTACCCACTCTCAATTAATCTTTTTTGCATCTGTCTGTTTTCTTATTGCCTCCAGAAAAGTCAGGTTCCCCCTAAAAATAGATTCTATGTAAAATATTTAATTTTTTTAACTTCATGTAATTTCTATCATGGTGGTTTCTCTTATATTACTTTCAACACCTTTTTTTCTAACATGTATGTAACAATAATCTTCTCCCTATAAATAATTAATTCCCTGCACATATTTCTTATACAATAAAAATTAAGAAACATTCCTCAAATATGTAAAGCTTCATTTAGAAGAGAAACATGAACCTTATTCATCTTATTATTCTCAATCACAAACAAAACTAATAAGAATTTATGTATCCTTTACTCAAATTTCATGAAAAACTCTTTATACATAGCTTCACTCTAACTCTAGATCATTGAAAATAATGATGTTATTACTTTAAACTCACTAATATTTGGATCAAATTCCCCTCACAAAAGCAATACATATCGCTAGAACATCCATTCATTAGTTGATATGGACTTTCTTGGGATATTTTATCAAGTAGATGGTGTGAACCACCAATAGACTTACAATTGGAGAATTTAAGAGATCAAATCCCCATTTTCTTAAACGTGATCATAAAAAAACAAAAATAGTGGCGATCAAATGTCTTCAATATGGATTCATATACTTTAATATGTTAAAATGAATTATTTTATTACTTTTTGGTTAAGTACCTTGAAAAATTAAAACATACCACATAGTTCTATCTTGATTTCAATTGATCTCACTAACGAGTTTCCCATATTTTATCTTCAAACAAGATCAAGTATCTGTAGACCTTCACCCATCTTGGGATTAGGAAACATCAATATTATCTTATTAAGTTCAGTGATTTCATATTTTATGGTTCATTCTTGGGATGAATATTTCTTCATACTAGGCTCACATATTATCAGGTTTTAACCTCCTCTAATCAATAAAGAAAAGAGATTCATCTTCCTTTAATTTTTGTCACTGATTTGCATCAGTACAAATTGTTATTCAGTTTATTGGTAAATAATGTTCTTAGGTTAATATTGATAAATATTTGGAGATATTTTTTGGTTCATATTAAAACCATGGACATCCACATTTTAATTTCATTAGAGGTGGATGAGCTTCATCCTTAGTTATATCTCTTTTTCATAGAATGAATTCAGTTGAACTCATTTAATATATAGATCCATTTTCTTTTACATTATAGTAATGATTTTGATTTCAGTATAATTTAAACTAAATCTTATCCATGTAAGATAACTATAAGTCAATGAAGATAAACTATACATAGATCTGCACATCAACTACTAGGAATGTGATGAAATATTTTTCAATTTTAGACATTACAATAGCTACCCAAAACAGACTCTACCTAGCCTCTATGCATTGATTATAAATGTAAATTAAATTATACCTAGAAATCTCTAACCTTACATGGGTAATGTATATCAACTATATATAAAAAAATGGATAATATACTTGGTCTCCTTTTTCATATTTTTAAATTTTTTGTTAACATGAATAAACCTTCCCTAATTTAATATTTAAAATTTTAAACCTCTTAATACATCTTAAAAATAATTATCTTCTCTCAAAATTAACATTTTAAATATTTTAAAATGAAATAAAAACAATTCAAAATTTAAAATGAATATTTAAAATAATATATATTATTTTAAATTTAATTAATATACATAAAAATTTGTTACATCAAAATGTTTTTAAAAATTAAAATATTGGAAATTATCAATTTTTTTCCAATAATCAAAACACTAAAAATCATTTCAAAAAAATACTAAAATTAAAATTCAATAAAAAAAAAATTTTATCTTGAAATATATTAAATTTGAAGTTAATATCATTTGTCTAATCAATTATCAAGTATACACATATTCATACAATTATTCAACGAATAAAAATTTGAACCATGATGAT
Organism: Viscum album; assembly: GCA_963277665.1. Lineage (NCBI taxonomy): Eukaryota > Viridiplantae > Streptophyta > Magnoliopsida > Santalales > Viscaceae > Viscum > Viscum album. The sequence goes on along the minus strand of OY728132.1, from coordinate 1,446,049,863 downwards.
TAAAATATCATTATTTGATATTTAAATCAATTTAAAAAAAACAATTAGTAAGTAAAAAGTATGTAGTAAACATGAATGAAAATTAAGCCACATCAAAATACCCCACTCTTAAAGCATTTATTATTCTCAGTAAACTTATTTATTAAATTTACAGAAGGAAAATTAATCTAAAAAATTAAATATTTTCATTTCCAACAAAGTGTTGATTTTTATAAATGATTTCCCCAAAGACATTATCTAGTATGCAAGTAAGATTTTACTCTTAAAAGAAATGTTTTTGGAGAACACATGGGTTTCTATTTAAAAAATATTATTGAATTTGAAAACTCATAATTGATTTCCACTAAATTAACTTTGCATTGAATTTTTCCATAAAACATTTTTCCGTTAGGTAAACATTAAGGTATAGATGACACACGAGTAATTAAAAATAAAATAAATTGGATAAGTGAATTTAATAATCACAAGGAAGAATAATTAACCCATCTAACATTTTTATCTTATATATGAAAATCTTACCCTATGATTATAAGTACATTTCCATCATAGTTGAATGAAATTATTATTAGTATAAATCTATAAAAAAGATCAAATCTAATTAAAAATGATATACATTATCTCAATGTTTTACCTAAAGAATAAATTTCGAAAAAGACAAAATAAAAATACTTTACTATATTTAAACCATGATTTAATAGAAAATATTATTCATTAAAGGTGGTAAATGACATTAATTTCATGGAAAAATTCCAACCACTAAATATTGAAACAAAAGCTGGTAATTTAGGGGAATTTCTACTGTGTACTACATTGAAATAAAATTTAGTATTAGGAAAGAGCCCCAAAACATAAAACCAACACTATACATAATGTTAAATTCCATAGTGGAATATACATTTAAATAGTTTTGGTTCAAAAAAGGTTGTTAAATGTATAGACTAAAACCATGTGTAATTTTCACAAAAATGTTCAAAAATATATTATATTCTAAATAAAAATATTATAAAAATTACTAAATGTGAAATAAAATTATTAAAAATTTCCCACATGAGATTAATAAAAAATAAAAATATTTTCTAATAAAAATGCATTATTAAACATTAAATACCAATTTTATTTCAATAAATCATAAAAACAAGCATTTAATGACATAAATTTAACATTAAAAAACACAATATTAGTAGAAAAACCATCAATATTTTTCAAAAGATTTCAACATGTACCTAATCATTTGTAGAACTATTATTAATCCTATAATTTATTAATACAAAAAATAAGCTGAAATTATGTGAAGAAGAATAATATATTTATAAAGTTAACTGAAACTCTCTTGGGTAGAAGATTTATTAGATTGGAAATCATCCCAAAGCACTCTCTTCATTTTATTTGAATGAAGTACATCTAGATAATTATTTATAATTCCTATAAGAGGATAGTTCAACATAAAATTTCACAATTATAGCTTATGAATAAAGTGAAACAATAATTTTAGTTTAATGAAGGTGGATTCCATATTTCTCTTCAAGTGATCTAAAATTCTAATCTTATTGTTCTTGGAGAGGAGGCTCAACGTTCAAAAAAATAGAAGGGAAAAAAATTAAAGTGAATGATAATTATCAAAAATAAAAGTTATTTTAATTTAAATTAGTAAATTAAAAAGGAACCTTTCCTATTAAAATAGAAGAAAACCACACACCATGTAATATTTAACTCAACCTTGAAACCCTATCTGTTGCACATCCATATTATACAGTATGTCATCTTCTAATCAACAAGTCATATAAATGATGTTTTCCAAAAAATCTAGTCTTCCTATTGATACTTCATCACGTCAACCTACTTCAGTATAATTATTTTTTGAATGCTTGCAAACTATCTTGAACAAGGATGGACCTTCACTGGGGGATAAATTCCTACCATTGATTTTTATAAACATGTATTCCTATAATTTACATGATTATTTGAACAACTAAATGTATCTTTACCCATTTATCCTTTCATTACATACTCAAATGATCTTCCACCATTACTGATGATTCCACCTCAATGATATGATCCTTAGTGCTGAATAAACACGATTGATTCATGAAAACATCTGAAAATATTGAAAAATATTGGTCTTCGATTACTGTAAAATCACGAGCCCATAATCAAAGATCAAGGATGAATGTATGGATACTAGAGGGAGAAATCCAATAAACCAAAAAGGTTAATTATTCATTATGTCCATACACAATTCACCCATCGATCATAAATGAAAAGAAAAAAACAATAGACCAAAATAAATCATTAAAGAAAAAGAACCTAAGACCATAATTCCAGGAAAAATATAAGTTTAGTGGGCCATGAAATATCTAGACATGGATTGAAATTTGGAGGGATTGATCAATGTTCACAAAAAAAACATGAATAGTGTACATATAACAATAATAGAAAGCTATCCATAATTTAGGATCAATATCTAGTGATCAATACTCTCTCAAGAGATGCTGTTAAAAAATATCAATATGTTTATCATTGACCATTGATCGCAATTTCCATCCAATAATAAAACTATGGTGTTCTACTAACAATCCCATAGGGTTTAATAGGCAACCATATATATTTTTCTATTTTAGGGTAAAATATATGATTTTCTACGGTTAAATAAATAAATTAATTCCATTTTTAATCCTCTTATGGCTACACACCATCACAAGATCTGATGAAAAAAACTTATGTCACAACTAGGAGAATGCACCCATTCTTAACTCACCCAAATTATTTTTTCCCTATTCAAGGCACCATTTAAGAGATACAAAATTAATTTAAAATGTGGATTTTCAATTTAATAAAATATTTATATTATTATATTTATTCATTACTGGGGTTCTAACAACACCTGATATACATGATAAGATATCCAATAAATTAATGGGAATCTCCATTAATATTCAAATGGCACAAACACAAAAACTAGAAGTTTTAACTTATATAACATCCAATTAATTGGGTAATGTTTTTTTCTAATAAGGTACCCTATATTGTGAATGAGAAATAAACATAGAACACTATGTTAAGTTTTCTTGATATAGAGCCTTGAATTATTCTTATGATGTCATGTTTTATATTTTGGCATATTATTATTAATCCATGATCTTATGATATAATATCATTTTTATAAAATTCTATGTGATTATATATGATCTTCCTCTTCTATGACATTATATTATGCCTCTTGACAAACATGTTTTTCCTCAATGTCATGTTTGTTTCTGTACATGGCTATTTATCTCACCTTATTCCATTATATAAGGACCCAAATTATCCTATGCAGTCATTAAAGTTAAATGAGATTTATGTGTTAATTATATATATTGAAATAAATATGATTTTGTTTATTTTAATGTTTATATAATAGGTATCTAATGTCCCAAAGACATCAGATGTCTACTTTTCGAGGTTTTTATATATATTTGAATATTAAATAAATTATATATTAATATGTATGTGATCTAGACTGCTATATTACAAAATAAAACTATGTAAAATCAATAAAATATTATCTTAAAATACCAAGACTAAGTCAGAATACTATACTGGGAGATGTTTATTTAAATGAAATGTTTTTTTCATTATTCCTCATGTAATTTTAATGCTCCTCAATGGGATATTGTGATAGTGGTCTTACGTTTAAGTTAAAAATGAGGTGGAATATAAAACCCAGATGGTAGGGAACAGTACCTACCACATATTAAGTTGAGATGTATTTGGATGTTACATCTCTAGTTGATATAGACAATTTTCATGGGGCATGTGGTATATTGAGAATTGTTACATAAAAGACACTTTTTTATGTAATGATACTTAGTAGTCTATACTCCAGAACAAAATCAGCCACATCAACTAGCCATTTGGTGGAAAAAAAATCCTCTCCACCTCCCTCATGGAATGTGGAGATGCATTTGGCTGCCACTTGGATTCTTAACATGGCATGTGATTACATTAGTATTAGAGGAGGAACCCAGCCAGATGTGTGGTGGAACTTCCTGGGTTAAGATGTAGGTTCCACAATGAGAATGTTGTGATCTAAAGGGGGTGAATGTAACACCCCAAAATGGAAAAGGGTTAAAAAGATAAATGTTATTATTTATGTCAACAATGTGAACCTTCCTTTTTTATGTAACGATCCTTAGTAAGCCATATATAACACCACAATTAGCCACATAAACTAGCCAAGTGGTAGCTAAACACCTCTCCACCTACCTCATGGAATGTGGAGAGAAAGTTTTACACAACATGGACACTTAATGTGGCCGATTGTGGTGTGATGTGTTGCCGACCAAGTATCAGTACAAAAAAACTTATTGGGAACCTTACTAACATGATTCAGATCATTTATCCTTTAACCATTTAACATTCTGGGGTGTTACATTCACCCCTTTTAGATCACACCATCCAGATTATAGAACTTTCATCTCAACCTTGGAAGTGCCACCGAACTTACCACTAGGTTCCTCATCTAATAATAATGTAATAATTGGGACCCATAAATAGTAAAGACACCCCACCTTAATATGACCATTTTTTCATGGTCTTCTAGATAATACTAGTTCCCTACATACATGTGGTCATCTACTTAAGGACCACATTTGTTCCAGAATGGATAATCAGACTTGTGAATGTACCCTCCCCCTTAACATTCTAGGGTGTCACATTCACCCCCAAATATTGCCCACCATTCTCATTGTGGAACCAATATCTCAACATAGGCAGTTCCACAACACTTATAGCTAGGTTACTCATTTTATACTATTGTATCAACTTGGTCACATAGAAATCAATGACACCCCTTTTTAACATGGTTATGAGGTCCTGGCATGGAAGGAACCACCAGTCTCCTAAAAGACACATAGCGTAATGTCCTAGACCTAGATATCACCTGAAACGGTGTCCCAAGCCTGGTTGGTCACAAGGCCTCAAGCGCATATTCACAAATGCTAGAGGTTACCGACTATTAGAGAGGGCCTAGGTGAGTTAGTGGGGAGACTATTCCCTCATTACCAGAGTATCATAGTGGAATTAAAATATATACCATAGTAGAAGTGAAATAAACAACAAATAACTGAAAGTAAAACAAAAAGAAATGAATACGTAACAATAAAAAAAATATTTCGTATAAAAAAATGATTCATATGGTATAAGTATCTAGAAAGAAACCAAAACAGTACAAGGAAATAGAATACAATACTAGTATCCCAAAAAGAACAAATGACAAAAAAGGTATCCCAGCATCGCAAGCCTTAGCTTGGTCCTATGCATCTTTAATCCAAAGCCATTGTTAATAACATGTACTATGGATCTTTCCCATACCATCTCCTATAACCATATAATCTTTTTGGGTCCCCAAGGAGGCCCAAATAGGGTGTGAGATAAACATCCTAGTAGACAACCACCTAGGTCTATACAATTCTAACAAAAATTCTAAAAATGTTCTAGAAAGTGTAAAAAACTGGTAAATAAGTGCATATGGCCATTGAATAAGTCTACTATAACAAGTGAAACTAAAGAGCCCTCAAGGATACCTACAAAATTGAGTCAACTCCTAACATGGTATCTATAACAAGTAAACAAGTCACACGACCATGCCGTACATCCATCTGTATCACACAACCACATCCACAATATATAGAGAAGTCAATTATCCCACGACCACACCATATAGTGAAAATATCATCCCACGGTTGCACTGTATAGTGAAGTAGCAGAACTCAAGGATCAGATCCATGGTGTCAGTAGACCAAGGAATCCATGTAATAATATATAGAGCACAGAGGGATATATCCAAGGAGCATGTCCAAGGCATCCCATCAAGTCCCATGGTAATCCCTGGTGAAAACTCTGTTAGAAAATGGTTGGGGTCCTAGGATCAAGTCAATAGCAAGTCCTACATGATCCCAAGAAATCTTGATCCTACGGGGTAATAAGGCTCGAGGCATTCCACTAAATCAAGACCCAAGAGGCATAATCAACCCAAGGTGTCCACTATCGCATTCCAGATCCACCGAGAGTAGTCCATGGAATCTATCAAACTAATCATTCAAGCATTCAATTAAAAATTCAATTTAAACATTCATAACCATGTGAGTATACCCACTCACATCAATAAGCACAATCCATGAGTATACCCACTCCTGAAAACCATTTATCACTTACCAAGCATATGGGCCTACACTGCCATATAATCCATTTAACATGGAATTAGCCATTTATATATAGGTATAACCACCCATATAAACACATTTTATTTAAGCCAAGCTATCACAATAGGTATGTCATTACAAGATATCAATAAGAAAGGAGATAATACATCTTCTAAGCAATCTATTCAAGCTATCAAGGCATCTAAGGGATTCTTCTAACTAGGAAAGCACAAGCACACACCCCTTGGGTGGTTTTAACAAGATTAACACGGTATTTCCTTAAGGTGAAACCCTTAGGTGACCTGAAAATGAGAAACTAGGGTCAACACACCTAAAAAAAACCCACGGTCAACCTCACTAGGTCCAACTAAAACTAATCCATCAAAAACGATACCTATTCAAAAAGTCTGAAAAAAGGCATATCAGCCAAATTCCCAAAAACACCATGAAAAATCCTATAGAAATTATAGACCACCTACCTCACCTTTGTAGTAGAAAACTCATCCAGTATCAAGTGTTTATTCATCCTTGTTTTGATGAAATCTATAGAACGGACAAAGAACATGCTATTTGGGCATGTGAGCCTAAATACAAATAGTGAAACCATCATTCTGAAGAATGAATAATGACTAAAAAGGAATGTAGGACTTACTTATTTGGATCCGTAGAGACGATCAGTGATCAAAACAGAAGTTAGATAGACAAACTGACTCAAATACTACTTTAGGTGCCAACAATATGGAGCTCCATGAGGGGATTTGTGCGTAGAGGAAGAAAAACCCTTTTGGGGTTGAAAAGAAAAAATTATTTAAATTTAAAAATAAAAAAAACACATAGCAAGGGTCACACGGTTTACCCATATGGTTTACCAAACCGTGCGGAAACTGTGAGCACCTCAATGTCTAGAAAGGGGAACTTCGCACAGTTAAACAACACTATTTTACTAACCATGCGCAAACCATGAAAAACCGTAAGTCAAGAAGCTTCTAATTTTCAAACATCTCACACAGTTTACCAAAACCATGCACAAGCTATGCACGAACTGTAAACCAGGTCATTTTCATACCAAAACTTGGTTCGGGCCTCTGAACAATCCCCCAACACCTCCAAAACACCCATGATCAAGTTAAGCATTCACATAACTTCATTAGAAGGCATTTAAACTGAAAAGAAAAGGAACAATACCTCATACAAAAACCTGGTTTCTTACAATATTCCCCTCTTATAGCAATTCATCCTCAAATTTCTCTTTGAAGGGTGGTCAAGATTCGTCTAAGAATAACTCTGGCCACAGAGCACATATGTCGGCCTCCCTCTCCCAAGTCTCATCTTGCCAATGACCATGCTGCCATAACACCCATACTATAGCAACTAACTATCCTCGAAGAACTTTCATGCTCCAGTCAACGATATGATTCAGATGCTCCTCAAAGGAGGCATCGACCTAAAGCTCAACCTCCTCAGGCTGAAAACATGATACACGTCCATGTGATAGCGACATAGCTAAGAGACACGGAAGATATCCTGCATGGATTGGTACCTCTGAGGTAACTACAACCAATAGGAAACTGACCCCACTCTCTCCAGGATCTCAAATGGCCTGACATATCTCGGTAAAAGTTTACTCTTTCTTATGATATTCTTGTGTTCTAACCTTGGTGAAACATGTAAGAGAACCTGATCCCCAAACTCAAACTCTAGAGGTCATCTGTAGTGATTGGCATATGATTTTTCATGAGACTGTGCAGTAGCCATCTTCTTATGAATCAACTAGACCTGCTCTGAAGTCTCCTGTATGAGACACAGTTATAGTAAAGCTGCCTTTCATGCCCCTAACCAGAATAGGGGAGAACAACATGGCCTATCGTATAAAGCCTTGTCAGGTGCCATCTGTATCATCACCTAATAACTATTTTTGTAGGTGAAATCAACTAGGGGAATGTTCCTCTCCCAAGAGCCCCCAAAATCAATGATACATGCTTAAAGAATGTCCTCTATCACCTGTATCATACGCTTTGACTGTCCATTAGTCTAAGGATGGAATGCTGGGCTAGGAATCACCTGTGTACCTAGTTCAATCAATTTTGTTTTCAAAAACGAGAAGTAAAGCGGGTTTCCCTATCTGAAATGATAGTTTTCAGGATACCATGAAGTCGTACCACATCTTGGATGTACAATTTTCCAAGATCATAAACATTGAAGGTATCCTTGATCGACAAGAAATGTATGACCTTCTTAAGCCTGTGAATCACAACCCACACAACATCATTACCTCAAGAACACCTCAAAAAACCCCTCAAGAAATCCATCGTGACATCATCCCATTTTCTCTCCAGGATGGGTAACTTCTGTAAAATCCCAGCTTGTTGCTGATGTTCCACCTTCACCTGCTGATAGGTGGAACACCTCGTAATAAAACTTGTAACATCTCTGTTCTTTACCAACCACTACTACTTTCGTCGTAAGTCACTATACATATTGGTAACCCTGTTATAAACAACCCAAGCTAAAGAATGAAACTCCCTCATTAACTCCTCACATATGTCCATTGGAACTTAGAAACGTCTATGGATACGTAGGATCTAATCATCACCTATCATCCAACCAGGAGGAGGGTCCTCACCTGCACACCTTCCCATAGAACTAGGCATTCTGAATCATATATCTGCCTCATCCTAAATTTTTCTAATAGGGTAGAGGTAATAGCTAAGCAAGAATGAAAAGACTTACCCTTTCTGTCGTTCACCTCCAGATGCATCTCAAAGAACAACGCCATAAGCTACCACTCACTAGTGGCCTGTTACACTGCATGTATCTGGGTCCTCCTGCTCAGTGCATTGGATATTGTATTTCTCTTACCAAGCATGTAGGAAAGATCGAAGTCAAAGAGCTATAGGTACTCCACCAAACTTTGCTGCCTAAAATTCAGATCACACTGCGTAAATATATACTTGAAGATTTTGTGGTATGTGTACACCACAAAATGATCTCCCATGAAATATTTCCTTCAATAGCACAACACATGAACAACCAAAACTAACTCGAGATCCTGCATAGGGTAATTATTCTCATGACGCCTTAGCTACTAAGACGCGTACACCACGACTCAATCTCATTGCATCATCACTGCCCCTAGAACAATACCTGAAGCGTCACAGTACACCATGTAACTCTGGCCCTACTCTGGCAGTATCAGGATTGGTGCTGATGTTAGCCACAATTTCAGATCCTAAAAGGCTATCTCACAAGATTAGGAGCACACAAAATTCACACACTTCTTAGTCAATCCCATAAAAAACACTAATAAATATGAGAAGTCCTATATAAAATGCCTTTAGTAACTAGCTAGCCCCAAGAAACTCTGTATATCAAAAATGTTCTTGGGATGTTCCTAGGAAACTACAACTCTCACCTTCTCAGGGTCTAATTACACTCTTGTCTCTGAGATGATGTGACCTAGGAAGTGAATCTGATCCATCAAAAAGTGTAACTTTGAGTGCTTGTCATATAACTGATTCTCTCTCAGTATATTCAGAACGATATCAAGATTGTTGGCATGGTCATGTCGATTGTGAGAATACACCAAGATATCAACCACAAAAACAACACAAAATAATCCATGTTATGATGGAACACTCATTTCATCAAATCCATGAAAACCTTTAGTGAATTTGTGAGACAGAACAACAAAAACAGATACTCGTATAACCCATACCTACTATGAAAGGTTATACAAGGTATGTCTTGAGGTCGAACCTGCACCTGATGATATCCTGACCTCATATCGATCTTCGAGAACACTTGAGCTTCATAAATATGATCAAACAAGTCATCTATCCGTGGAAAGGGATATAGGTTTTTAACCGCCATCTGGTTCTGTTTCTCATAATCCACACAGAGACAAAGTGTTCTATCCTCCTTTTTCGAAAAAAGGACCGACGAACCCCATAAAGAAGTACTAGGCATGATAAACCTCTTCGCCTCCAAATCCTCTAGTTTCTTTTTGTGCTCCTGAAACTTCGTTATAGCCATCATGTAAGGAGGAATATATATTGGAGCAGCTCCTAAAACTAGATCGATGGATAATTCCACCTCTCTCTCAAGAAGTAAAACAAAAAAGTCATAGGAAAATATATCCCTAAAGTGATAAAAAATTAGAGGAATGTCCACCAGAATCATTCCATGATCATCCAGAAACAAACTATAAATATGGGTTGTCATCCCACCAGGCCCACGATGCTCAGGTCCAGCTCTGCTCGCTTGGAAACACCATTCACCCTTGTTAATAAACACTACACCCTCTGGTGATGTGAAATTCACCCTTTGATGATAGCAGTCAACAAACGCTCGGTAAGCAACGATCCAATACATATCGAGAATGATGTCAAACCATTTCATATTGAGGAAATAAATATCCTAGATGAAGAGACACCCTCCGACCTCAAGGGGAAACTCCATACACTGGTGTACATCATCCTTTCTAACTCCCAACGGTGTGTCTAGCATCAATACGCTCTTAGCAAGCAAAACCACAAGCCCAAGGCTTTTTAACACTCACATAGAGATAACAACATGAGAAGAACATATATAGAATTGAGTAGACACAATATTAGATGCTACTAAAATTGTACCTCTCACTGTAGACTGTCTAGAATCCTACTCTTGTTGGGTCTATTGTAGTGTATAAGTTTTCCCTATACCATGACCATGGGACCCTGCCTGGTGACCCTGAGCTATTCTGCCCTGCTGTCTCTGAGAACTTAGTTTCTGGATACCATGAACTTGACTACCACTACCCTGGCCTGACTGGACTGCACTACTACAGGTCCGAGCCTAGTACAAAGCCAAATACCATACTCTTGAACCTGAAATCAGAACTTACCCTTTACCACTCAGAACTGGAGGGAAGGTCCTATAAAACTGCTTCATGTGCCCCATCCTAATGCAAGTTTGGCACTCAACTGGGTCATGGTAAAATTTATTTTTCATGTGGCCTCTCCAACCAAACTGATGGTAAAACACCAAGATGTCTGTGCCTACAACCTGACTATCACTCATGTTTTGGGAAGCCTTGAAATGACGGTTCCTGCCTAAAGATGTAGACCAACTAGGGTGAGGAAGAACATTCCCATGTTCTGTACCCCTAGCTTCCCTCAAGTTATGTTTATTAATAAATGTTTGATTCACAAACATAGTGATGGAAGGAAACCTGAACACGTTGAACTGAGATTTGATAGCATGTTTGAGACCTTCCTCAAAGCGCCTCACCCTCAACCACTCATAAGTAAGATACATCGGCGCAAAACGCTGAAGCTCTATAAAGTGTTCTGAGTAATCCATTACTGTCATGCCACCCTGATCTAGATGTAACAACCCATGCTTCCCTGGTACAATTCTCTTTGAACAATAAAATAGCTTGCGCTGTACGCAACTTCGAGTTCTAACACACCACGACCAATCAAACTAGGCGTTTAAAAAGCTGTTATGAATAGCAATACCATCTTTTTAAATTTTAGAAATTTTATTTTTCTAAATGGACTTAATTTTTGGATTCATAATATAACAATTATATTAAGTTAAATTTTTGGTATTTTTCTAAAAACATTCAATTTTTGATGAATAGTGAGAAACACTACGTTATTGTTTAAAACCAAATTTTTATTTAAATAAATATTTTTTGATTTAATATTATTTTAAAGTCAAAATAGATACATAATAACTATATTACTCCAATGTAATTAATTAGAGTCATTTTATAATAAGATTCGATATATAAAATTTTATTGAATTTTTTAACATCTTTTACCCACCTTCTAGGCACAATTTCAAATTTTCATAAAATGTAATTTTAACACTTCTATGATTACAATTTCAAAAATAACATAGAAATGGTTTTCATCAGTATGTATAATTTGGTTCAATAGGATAAAATTTTTTTTTTTTGTGAACATTAACATTTGAATTTTATTTACCACGGTTAAAAGTAAATAGGTTAATTTAAGGTAAAAATAATATTATAATAATATAAAATTTCCCCAAAACACATCATAATTATATTGGATAAGTGTATATCGTTGAAAATCATCCTTACGACAAAAATATGACACTTTTTTTATGCACATGTATGAGATTAGAAAATTTATTACATTTTATTTAAAGAAGAGTTAAAATTGTTAAATTAAAATTTTAATAACAATATTTTTTAATATATGGGTTTAAATAAGATAAATTTGACTATAAATATTAAATATAAAGACAGAAAATAGTTCTTAAAACATATTATTATATTTAAAAATTTTATAAATTAAATAATTCAATTTATTTATGACACAATGATGATGTAATAATTACCTTATTAATGAAAGATTAAAATAATTGCAAATATAAATATTAAAATAAATGTAAATTGAAAATTTTTATGCCATATAAGAATTTTCAAGGTGAATATGAAATGTTATGGTTTATTAAATGTATTTTATTTCAAGTAATCAAGTTTTTATTACTTCCAAAAAAACAAAATACTAAATAGTGTCAAAATTGACAAAAAAGAGTTTTAAAAAATAATATTTTATAAATTAAATACTAGTTTTAAAAATATAAGATTCATAAAAATTACTTATATAATGTTACATATTTTATTAATGAATAACTTTAGGTTATATTGTAATTTTATATTATTTATATTAACCATGTAGTATAAAAATACAAGAAGACACGGTAAAAGTTAAACTATTTAGCAAAGGGTTAAATCTAAAAGATAAGGTTAATATAGTGACCTAAACATGTCTAAAACCTATTGGTTGATATTATTTATACCCATAACTATATTATAATTAAAATAAATCCATTTTTAGTATTATAAAATGAAAATAAATATATAATAAATTAGTATTTCATGCTTTTCCTAAAGTGCCCCTCACCTCTCTTATAAAAGGTTACTTCCCGTTATTTTATATTCAGAACTAAAAAGATATTTCTATTGACCAAAACCTGCTCAAATTTCCTACCAAATACCCTCAATTAATCCTAGAGTCCTTAATTTGATCATAAATCCAACCTAATGAGCCCTTTTGTTCAAATCAAAAGGAAGAACCTGAAGAAGAGGTAATTATTTTATCACATCTTTCAAAGTTTTTTTATTCCTATAATTCTTATTTATTTGTTGTTTCAATAATAAAATAATAACTCTAGTAAATTATACATAATGAGATGTTATTATAACTATGGTACAACTATATTCATTATTCTATCCATCCTATGAATGAAAAAGTCACCATACGTGCGTACGTACGGCTTACCGTCACCACACCATGGTGTAGTTTGTTATTCAACACATCATTATTTAAATGGGTATAATAATGAGTATAATTGATGTAAATAATAAATAAAACATGTTAATGATTATTTCTATATGATATACCATCCAATTACATATTACTTCACCATCAATAGAATGATATTGTCGCTCGTGCGTACGTACAACTTACCGTCTCCATGACACGATGAGATTTCATTCCCCATCATAACCATTCAAGAATAATTTTCATTTTATTATTAAAAAATAATGTTTAATAAGTTAATATAATTATTTATATGAATAAAATACACCTTATCAGTAACAAACATGACTTACTTAAGAAAAAATGTAAAGGAAAACGAATCAGTTAACACCTGAAACAACGATACTACTAAAATATTATTAACAAAGCAATATTAGAGGATCATATATGATATCATATTTATGTATGTGGTTATTGTATAATTTAATAAAAATTATTTAACCATTATACATGAGGTTAACATACCCTCTAGTAAGGAAAAGTACAAGGTAAGGGTTAATTTTACAGTGTCTTTATTATCCGAGGTTGTTTATACGTAAGTATTTATTTGGACTTCTTTCTCATACACATCCATGTTTCTTAAAAATGTATTTCAAATTTTTTTTACTATTTCCTAGACCATTGTTTAAAGTAATTTATACCCTTGTTTTACTTTTTATAATCTTTTTGGAAATGAATTTTTCTGTCGTTTTCCAAACAAGGTACTTTATGACCTTTTAGACAAATTAAAGAAAGAATGTTTTCGAACTTATAATGTGGGTGCGACTATTTTCTTCCATTAAAACACCTTCGAATATTAAATTAAAATATTATAAGAATATTTTCAAAATGATTGTCTTATTTTATAATTACGTGACTTTTAATTGATTTCAAATTAGGAAGATAGATTTCTCTCAAATAGTTTTGGGATTAATTTCATTAGTGTCAACATATTTTGTTGGATTTTATGTTTAATTTAAGTTGATTTATTACGATAAAATAGTCCATATCATATTGATAGATTTATGATTTTTTTGACTATGGATGTGATATTTTTATGTCATTTGTGGTTTATGTTTGAAGTAATAACATTTCGTATACTAGTTTAATAATAATATTTATGTTATGTTTTACCATTTTCATATGAGGAATGCATTGGACGTAGTAAGTGATAGGAAATGCCTACTATAGCCCCCGATGCATCGGTTTGTATCAAGAGACAAACTAGTGTCTTGTCACAAGGCCTTAAAAATATTTTTATTTGTAGTCTTGGCATGAGGCTTTGACTATATGGTAATGATGTCCGAAATTATGCATTCCATCATTATGAGATTAGATATTGATATTACATTTGATTATTAGACTAGTATAATATCTATGTGAATAAGTAAATGGAATTATTTGATTTATCTTTATCATATTATGCTAAAGTTTATGTTTAAAAGGCTTTTGTTTTATTATTTTACATTACCTTAAGTATTTATGCTTATTCTTGATAGTTTCCACTCTATTGTTATCCTTACTGAGCGTATAAGATCACTACTTTCTTATGTTTTATTTTTCCTACGATGCGAAGAAGTATATTATGATTGATCTTCTAGGATAGGTTAAGGTATATGAGTGTGTTAAAATGAGACACAATGTTGATTTTTTATTTTATAATGTAATATAAAACTTATGTATATATCTAGTAATTTAAAGGATGCTAAACTGAATGGTCTTTCAGAGCTTGATCTCTTGTGATCATGGAAATATTATGTAATAATGCACCAACTCTGGGTAAACAGGGTCGGGGTGTTACAGTTAGTATTAGAAGAAGTTTAGTATAAACCTTGGAAACTAGATTTAGAAAAAAAATCTGATTAGAGAACATTACCCTAAGATAGACATTGAGGATTAGTATATAAGAACATCCATTTTTTTTGAAATGTAGATATTAAGTGGGTTTTTTGAGAAATAATCCCTGTCTGGATACTACTAATGGATGTGGTTCTGGAACAGATGTACCTATGAGTGAGATCTTCAATAAAAAGTTTCAGGCTTGACCCTGGGTATCCGGGTAAACGATAATGGGCCTTACTACATACCTGGTTTGACACTCTTGGGGGATATGCTTAGGATAATTCACATTTTATTTACAAACCATTATAAAGGATTTATGAGTAAATACTTCCCCAAAGATTTTTTTATGATTATGGATTATATACATAAATTATTCAATTTATGATAAGTATTTTACAAGTTTGGAATTATTCATTGGGATTCATAAACTAATCTAGTGTATGCCAGTGTTTAGAAATGGTGCCTAGTAGAAGGAATGAAAACTGTATCAACACACGTAATCTATGTAGGGATTTCCCTCTTATTCAAGATAATTATACTGGAGTTGGTGATAAAACTGGTTCTGAACAACTTATAACCATATTGGGACAACTAACTCAGGTTATGAATAATAACCTTACCCATATGGAGCACCCTGATCTGCAATGAGGAGGATCAATGCTAGACAGCTTCCTGAAGCAACAACCACCAAAATTAAATGGGACTACAAATCCTTTTGTAGCTGAGCAATGGATAAGTTCCATAGAGAAAATATTTCATAATTTGGGGATTAGAGAAATGGATAAAGTTGTCATGGAAGTTTATCACCTCTTAGGAGATGCATATCAATGGTGGTCATTAATTCAAAACACAAGAGAGGATGAAGAAGTATCAAATATGGAATTGATGGAGTATAAAGATATTTTCTTAGAGAAATAATTTCCTCATGATCATCGAGAGGATATGGAAAGTTAATCTCTAAGTCTAAAGAAAAAGGAGGGTGAGAATGTCACAAAGTGTGAGGGTAGCTTTTCAAGGATAGCAAGGCATTACGGAGATTATATACAAAATCCAAGAGGTAATATTGATCAAATATTTGATGGGTTAAAACCATTTATCCAATGAGAATTAGTCTCACTATCCTTCTTGTCTTAAGAAGATATAGTCTCATGTGATATCAAGACAAGAAAATAATTTTCTAATTCTTATGAATTTAAAGTGAAGCAAGAGAAGAAGAGATCTATCGAACACTCTAGAAAATGAAATAATGGGAAGAAGGGAAAAGTTGACTTTCTATCCTGTAGTAATTTTGGGAAGAAACACCCTGGTACATGCCTAAAGAGGATGTGAGTTTGTTACATGTGTGGAGAAAAAGGCCGCCAATCTCGAGATTGAAAAGGGAAGAAAGAGGCAGTCTAGGATCAATGCTACAATTATAAAGAAATGGGGAATTACAAAAATGAGTTTCCTAAGCATCAAAGAAACCTAACTCATAAAAGGCCAAGGGAGAAAGGCCAATCCTATCCAATCACAACTGCTAAGGTTGATGTTACGAATGACATGGTGGAAAGTACTTTAATCATTTCCTCAAAATTATCCAAATGATTTTTTTGATTTTTGATCAACGCATTTTTTCATATCTTCCCAGTTTTACAAGAAAATTAGATATTTTCAATTTGACTTAACAAGGGAGTTGTCAATCAAAACTCCTAAGGGAAGTATCATACCAACAATGTTTTGTCAACTAGTTACCATAATGGAAAATAAATGTGATTTATCAATTGATCTTATTTTTATAACCATGATTGGATTTGAAATAATTCTTGTTGTTGATTAGATTTCTGACCATTATGGTAAAATTTATTCTAAGAAGAAGGACGTTACATTTTTTGATGATGATAAAGAATCCATTATCTTTATAGTATAAACATCGCCATATGATTCTCATCAAGATCCACCCTCTGTAGCTGTACTAAATACAATTATTGGGGAGTAAGGGAGTAAAATAACTATGGGTGAGGAAATGAATGTTCAAATAGAGGATGAACATGTTGTGCAAGAATATTTTGACATATTTCCAGAGGATTTACTTGGACATCCTCTAGAACAAGAAATTTAGTTTTCCATTGACTTAATTCCTAGTTCAAGGCCCATATCAAATACCCTTTATATAATGGCCACCATGGAATTAGTGGAACTAAAGAAACAACTATAGGAATTGAGTATAAAATATTTATTCTCCCTAGTTTTTCTCTATGGGGAGACCATGTTCTTTTTGTTTAGAAGAAAGATGGATCTATGATGTTGTGTACTGACTACTAGAAGATCAATGTTATAATAATAAATAAAAAGTATCCCCTACCTCCCATTGATTCTTCATTTGATCAACTTTATGGAGATAAATATTTTTCAAATATTTACCTTTGATAAGATATCATCAATTGTTCACGAGGAATAAAGACATTCCAAAGACAACATTTCTTACTAGGTATGGGAATTATGGGTTTCTAGTAATTCCTTTTCGAATGACTAATTATCTATCTATTTTCATGGATATAATGAATAGAGTTTTCAATGAATATATTGATGAATTTGTAGTGGCATTTATTGATGATATCTTGGTATACTCCAAAAGCTACAAAGATCATGAAAACCCATTTCACACTATTCTGAAAACTCTTAGAAGAAATGAATTATATGGGATGTTTAGAAACTGTGAATTCTAGCTTCAAGAAATTTATTTTCATGGATATATTATGTCTAATGATGGAATCTATGTTTATCCTTCAAAGACAAGGGTAATCCAAGAATGTCCATCCCTGACGAGTATAACTAAGGTACACATTTTTATTGGTTTATCAGGTTACTATATGTATTTATTCTATAAGTTTACCTTATTGGAAAACCCATTCACCAAGATCACACGGAAAGGGGTTAATTTATTTTGACAATCGAGTGTGAAGAATGATGTGAGGAATTGAAGAGAAGATTATTTAATGCTCCTATCTTGAATCTACCACTGAGGAATGATGTGTTTGTTATTTACAGTGATTCTTCAAAGAAAGGACTTGGTTGTGTCCTTATGCAGAATGATAGAGTTATTGCATATGCATCACGACAGCTAAAAATTCATGAAAAAAAATATCCCAATCATGATCTTGAGTTAGAAGTTGTAATATTTACTCTGAAGATATGGATACAATATCTCTATGGTTAAAATGTGAGATATATTCTGATCATAGAAGTTTGAAGTGTATTTCATCAAAGAAATAATTCAACATGAGGCAAATGAGATGGCTTGAAATACTCAAGGATTATAATTCCACAATACACTACCACCCAGGGAAGGAAAATAAGGTGTCAGATGATTTGAGTAGAAAGGATCATGGAGTTATGAACAAGATGAGAGTTGAAAGTAATCCTATGTTCATGGATATAGTAAAGATGGATATGGGAATAATCATGGAAGGTGAAACATCAATACTTTTTCAATTTTTTTCCAAACTATATTTACTAGAAATAATAGAAATTTCATAGATAGATGATGAGGAGTTTTAAAATAAATTTAAATCTTTGAATGATGGGAGATTGATTAACATTGTATATGAATATGGAATTTTGAAATTTGGGAAGAGACTTTGTGTTCCTGATATACCTGATCTAAAAAGGAAATTGTTGGATGACGATCAAAGCTCTAATTTCTATATACAACATGTTAGAACTAAGATTTATAGATATTTTAGGGAACATTTTTGGTTGGATAACTTGATGTGGGAGATTACTAATTATGTGTCAAGATGTATGGTTTCTAATAGGTAAAGGATTAAAGACAACATCCTACGGGAGTCATGCAACCTATTCCCATACCTAAGTAGAAATGGGAGGATATTATGATGGATTTTTTTATGGGGATGCCAAAGACTCTAAGAAGGAAAAATACAATATGGTTTATTGTCGACCGTCTTACTAATTCAGCTAATTTTCATTCTATAAGAGACGATTTAGCACATGAACATTTAGAAAGACTATATATTAATTAATTTGTAAGACTTTAGGGTGTACCCCTATCAATTTATTTTGATAGTGATTCCCATTTTACATCAAGATTATAGAAAAGTATTCAAAAATCCCTAGATACTAAACTTCATTTGAGCACTACCTACCACCCTCAAACTGATGGAAAATCAGAACGGACTATTAAAACCTTATAAGATATTTTGAGATCTTTCTTACATGACTTTCAAGGTATCTGAGATCAGTATTTACCTATGGTAGAATTTTCATATAATAATAGCCTCCATTCTAGTATTCAGATGATACCATATGAAGTGTTATAGGAAAATAGATGTCGCACACCAACTTGTTGGGACGACATTGGTGAAAGAAAACTTGTAGGCCCAGAACTTGTTGAGAAAACAATGGAAAATGTGAATATTATCCAAAACCACATTAAATAAGCTCAAAGTAGGAAAAAGATATATGACGATAACCAAAGGAAGGATTTTTAATTTCATGTAGGAGATCATGTTTTCTACAATGTATCTTCATGTAAGAGTGTTATACGATTCAGTAAGAAAATGAAATTAAGTATCAATTACATCAGACCTTTATAAATTCTATAACGAATTTGAGTTGTTGCATACCATTTGGAAATGCCGCCAAGTCTCTCCAAAGATCATGATGTGTTCTATGTATCACTTTAGAGAAAATACATGTCTGACCCAATGCATGCGATCACTTATGATGAAATATAACTGGAACCCAATATGTCTTATTGTGAAGATCCTATAATGATTCTTGATACCATAGAACAAGTGTTGAGAAACCAGACGACTCGTTTAGTGAAATTTCTTTGGAGAAACCATAAAATGGAAGAGGCAACATGGGAACCTGAGGAGTTTATGTTGAAGAACCACCTGAATCCTTTTATGCAGTAATATTCTAGAAATTTTGAGGAAAAAATTATTTGGAGGGAAGAATGAAACACCCCATGCTTCCACGGTACGCTTCTATTTGAATAATACAATAGCTTTCTCTGTACGTAGCTTTGAGTTCTAGCACACCACGACCAATCAAACTAGCCATTTAAAAAGAAGTTATGAATAATAATATCCAGTTTTTTAAATTTTTTAAATTTTATTATTCAAAATGGAATTCATTTTTGGATTCGAAATATCAAAATTAGCATAGGGTGAATTTTTTGTGTTTTTCTGAAAACATTCAATTTTGGATAACTAGTGAAAAACTCGGTTTTATTTTTTAAAATTGAAATTTTAATTTAAATAATTATTATTTTATTTAAGTTTATTTTAAATTCAAAATAGATACATAACATATATATTATTCCAATTTAATTCATTAGAGTCATTTTATAATAATTTTAGATATAAAAAATTTTATTAAACATTTTATTGACTTTTACCCACCCTTTAAAAACATTCACAAATTTGCATAAAACGTAATTTTAACACTTCTGTGAATTGAATTTAAAAAATTTGACAGGCACAGTTATCATCAGTAAGTAAAATGTGGTTAATAAGATGAAAATAATTTTTGGTGAATAGTAACTTTTGAATTTTATTTACCATGGTTAAAAGTAAATAGGGCAATTAAAGGTAAAAATAAAATTATAATAATACATAATTATGCCTACACATATCCTAATTCTGTTGGATAAGTTTATTTTTAAAAAATTAGACTTAGGAAAAAAATATGATCCTTTTTTACCCACTTTTATTAGATTGGGATATTTATTATATTTTATTTAAGAAAGAGTTAAAAGTGTTAAATTAAAATTTTAATAACTATTTTTTTTAATATAGGGCTATACATACGGTAAATTAGAATATAAATATTAATTATAAATCTAAAAATAATTTCTATATCATAGTATTTTATTTATAATTTCTAGAAAATAAATAATTAAATTTATTTATGACACAATGATGATGTAGTGTTTACCTTATTAAGGAAATATTAAAATAATTAATATCATAAATATTAAAATAAATGTAAATGGATACTTTTGATGCCATCCATAAATTTTATAGGAAAATATGACATGTTAGGGTTGATTCAATGTATTTTTATTAAATTAATCAAGTTGTTATGACTTTCACAAAAACAAAATACTAAATAGTGTCAAAATTGACATAAATGAGTTTTTAAAACAAATAATATTTTATTAAATTATATAACATTTCTAAATATATAATATTCTATAAAATTAATTATATAATGTTACACATGTCAATAAGGAACCACATTAGGTACACTTGGCATTTTAGAGTAAATACATCAACCATTTAGTATAAAAATACATGGAGACATATTAAAAGGTAATCTATTTAACTAATGGTCAAATATAAAAGATAAGGTTAATATCGTGACTTAAACATGTCAAAAACCCATTTTTTTAGTGTATTTTGACCCATAACCATATTATCCACGATATGAATTAATTTTTAGCTATTATACGCCAAAAATAAATTTATAATAAATTAATATTTCAAGATTTTCCTAAAGTGCCCCTCACCTCTCAAATAAAAGGGCACTTCCCCTTCTCTTAAATTCACACCTCCATATACATTTGGCTCAGAAAAACCCTGCTAAAATATCACCAAAACTACCCTCAATTCATCCAAGATTCCTTAATTTGGTCATAAATTCAACATAATTATCCCTTTTTTTAAAATCAAAAGGAAGAGCCCGAAGAAGAGGTAATTATTTTATAACATCTTTCAAAGTTCTTTTCTTCTTCTACTTCTAATTTATTTGTTGTTTCCATACTAAAATAATAACTCTAGTACCTTATATATACTTAGAAGTTATTATAAATATTTTACAACCATATTCATTATTCTATCAATCCTATCAATGATAATGTCACGATACGTGTGTACGTACGACTTACCATCTCCATGTCGTGGTGTAGTTTGTTATTCAAAACTTCATTATTTGGATGGGTATAATAATTAGTATTATTGATGTAAATAATAAGTTTAACATGTTAATAATTATGTATATATATTATAACATCCAATTACATATGATTTCCCAATAAATAGAATGATATTGTTGCTTGTGCGTACGTATGGATTACCGTCTCCACGACACGATGAGATTTCATTCCATATCATAACCATTCCAGAATAATTTTCATATGATGATTTAAAAAATAAATATAAATGACTTAATGTAATTCTTGATATGAATCAAATACATTCTATCCATAACAAAAATTATTTATTTTACAAAACATATAAATGAAAATAAATTAGTTAACACCCAAAACAATGATACTACTGAAATATTATTAACAAAGAAATATTAGAGGATCATATATGATATCTTATTTATGTATGTGGTTCTTGTATAATTTAATGAAAATGATTTAACCTTTATACAGGAGGTTAACATACCCTTGACTAAGGAAAATTACTAGGAAAGGGTTAATTTATAATCTCTTTATTATTTAATGTTGTTTATTCGTAAGTATCTACTAAGACTTCTTTATCATCCTCATCTGTGTTTCTTAAAAATGTATTTCAAAATGATTTTACTATTTCTTAAACCATGGGTTAAATTCATTTATACCCTTGTTTTACTTTTTATAAAATGTTTTTAAAAGAATCTTTCCACCAATTTCCATACAAGGTACTTTATGACCTTTTCTAAAAATTAAGGAAATAATGTTTTTTAACTTATACAGTGGGTGTGGCTATTTTCTACCATTAAAACACATTTGAAGATTAACTTACAATATTATAAGAATATTTTCAAAATGAATGTTTTATTTTATAATTATGTGACTTTTAAATGATTTCAGAGTAGAAAAATATATTTCTCTCAAATAGTTTTTAGATTGATTTCATCTGTGTCAACATTTATTGTTGGATTTTATGTTTAATTGAAGTTGATTTATTGTGATACAATACTCCAAATCGTATTTATAGTTTTATTATATGTTTTACTGTTTATGTGCTATTTTTATGTCATTCATGGTTTATAGTTAAATTTTTAACATTTCATATGAAAGTTTAATATGAATGTTTATGTTATATTTCACCTTTTTCATATGAGAAATGCATTGGATATAGTAAGTGATGGTCAAGGCCCGCAATATCCCCTAGATGCATCGGTAGGTATCATGATACAAACTAGTGTCTTGGCACAAGGCCTTGACAATTTTTTAATTTGTAGTCTTGGAAGGAGGTCTTAACTATGTAGTTATGATGTCTAGCATTATGTATTCCATCATTATGAGATTAGCTATTGATGTTACATGTGATTATTCAACTAGTATAAGATCAATGTGAATAAGTAAATGGAATTATTTGATTTATATTTTCCGAATTATGCTGAAGTTTATGTTTATAAGGCTTGTGTTTTAGTATTATACATTACCTTAAATGTTTATGATTATTTATGATAGTTTCTAATATATTGTTATAATTAATGAGCATCTAATCTCACCCCTTTCTTATGTTTTATTTTTCCCAAGATGAAAAGAAGTATATCATGATTGACCTACAGGGATGGGTTAATGGACATGAGTATGTTAAAAGGAGTCACAATGTTGATTTTTAATTACATAATCTATTGTAAAACATATGTATGCATCTAGTATTTCCAAGGATACTAAACTGAGCTGTCTTTCAGAACATGATCTCTTGTGATCATGCAAATGTTATGTAATAATACACTGACTCTGGGTAACATGGGTTGAGGCATTACAACAGACCCATAAAATCATTATCTCTCTCTACTCACAGAGTCTCAAGGTAGATGTAGTCATAGAAGCGGGTTTAGAAATCATTCCAACCCATATTCTAAAACTCATCATCTTGGTTCAAACTATCGCACCAACGCTTTGCCGCTTGATGTAGCATTTAATTCATGAGCTTGAACCTTTTCTCCGAAGGCATCCCCAAATGATCGAAAATCACTAACGTGGTACCTAGCCACAGCTCTATAGTTTTTGGTGCACCATCCCATGAAAATATAGGAGGATGATACTGCTAGAACACCCATGTCAGTTCATCCATTATCAAGGTTGGCTGCAGTGCTCCCTGTAAAGTCTATATATTGTGAAAGAAACCCTCTCAGAACTATGACCCAACACCTGTGTCCAGAAAAGCCTCATGTGCCAAATTTGTAACTATAGGAGGATCAAGAGGTAGCATGTGTCCCACCATCTCTGATGTATGGTCATTGCCACCATCGAGGCATACCACTGGAGGTCGTCATGGTGTCATGTCTCTATAATTCCAAACACACACCTCAAAAAATAACAACATCAAGGAAAAAAGCTCAAAACTGTAGGACAGGTCAAAAACCTCCTAAAAACTAGTCAAACCCCCCAAAATGCTCCTAAAGCCCAGACTGTATAAGGAACATACATCCAACCAGAAAAACCTATGCCTCTAGCCCACTCAAAAGCCGGGTCTTGGTCATGTCTGTATCTACCTTTTAGGTTTCCATTTCCATTTCACATTTAGATTAGTCAGGAAACACCACCAAGTGTTTACCAAATTATGGACTCCATGAGGTCCCAGAACACCTCATGAACCCAAAACTTGGTTCCTATTATATCAAGTGTCTAAATGATGCCTGATATGGGACACACTCATCTCATTAGTTTGCAACTAAAATACAACCCAAAATGACATTGACATTAATATAAAAAATCAAGTGCATCATCCAATGGTGAAATCAAATCAACTGTAATATTAAAATCCCAAAAATCAAAACTCAATTAGAGGAAATTTGGATTTTCCTTGTATGCAAGGTTGCTAATCCTGGACATAGTTTATTACCTAACTCCATTTCCTTATTATCCCTATTTAATGTTGCCACATAGTAAGTCAAGCAGAAAAGAAACCTCTTTTACATCACAGATTCTAATGCCACCCGAAACAGTTCCCCAAGCCCGGTTGGTCACAAAGCCTCCAGCGCATCTTCTCAAATGCCAGAGGCTTCCGACTAGCAGCAAGAACCTAGGTGAGTTAGAGGGGAGACTATGCCATTATTACAAGTGTATCACAACAGATGTCAAATATATATAGTAACAAAAGAAAAATAAACAAAAGACAACTGAAAGTAAGACCAGTAGAGAATATTACCTATGAATAACCAAAAGTGTTTCATATAAAAAATGATACAAATGGTACAAGTATCTAGAAAGAAGCCAGAAAAGTACATGAATATACAATACAATACAAGTATCCAAAAAATAACCAAATACCAAAAAGGTATCCTAGAATATCAAGCCCCAGCTTGGTCCTATGTTTCCCTGCTCCAAAGCCATAGTTAACAACCTTTAATTGGGCGCTTGCCACTATTATCACCTACAACCATATAATCTATTTGGGTCCCCGAGGAGGCTAAAACTGGGTGGAACATGAATATTCTAATAGGCAACCACCCAGGTCTATATAGTTATAACCACAATTCTACAAAGGGGATATCAAGAGTAAAGAACTGGTAAATAAGTTCATATGGCCATGTCATAAGTTTACTATAACAAGTGAAACCAAACAACCCTCACGGCTACCTGGAAAAGAGAGTTAGCTCCTAACAAGGCAGCAATAACAAGTAAAAAAGTCATACAACCACATTGTACATCCATCTATATAAATAAACCACAACCACACAATATAGAGAAGTCAAGTGTAACACCCCATGCTTATGTGGTATGTTTCCCTTTGAATAATGCAATAGCTTGCATTATACACAACTTCGAGATTCTAACACATCACGACCAATCAAACTAGCTGTTATGAATAGTAATACCCAATTTTTGAAATTTTATCAATTTTATCTTTCAAAATGGACTTAATTTTTGAGTTTGGAATATCTAAATTAGCTTAGGGTGAATTTTTGGTATTTTTCTGAAAGGATTAAGTTTTTGATGAATAGTGAAAAATAATAAATTTTAATTAAAAACAACTTTTTTAATCAAAATAATTTATAGTGATAAATTATAATATTGAGTGGTTATTAATTATAATTTGATTTTATTTTTACCATTTAATCTAATGTTGTTCATTGGACGTAATTTCACATTTAAACTGGACATAGGCAAGTGTCAATCTTTTGATAGTTATTATTTCATAAAAACACAATTTTTTGTTTTGACAATGAGAATTAATTGTAAATTAATTTCTGCCACTTCTGCATTTTGAATTTGAAAAAATGGATCCCATATTTTGAATCAAGTGGTCCCAATTGGGTAAATAGAAAACTCTTATTTTTTAGAAATTTGGAATATTTACTTCAGTAAATATTTTATTTACTGTGGTTAAAGGGTTAAATTCAGTAAATAAGGTTAAGAAATAATATTATAATAATATTGAATTACTTTAACATGTGTCCTAACCCTATTCTATGATACATGTACAACCATATCCATCCTTGGGTCGATTTTGCGACCCCATGGAGCCACTTGGGAGTGATTATGACATTTTATATTAAATAATCTAAAGTAAAGACAAAAATAACAAAAGAAAATATCTTTTAATAAAACAATTTTTATATGAGGCTATATAATTGATCTATTAAACTATAAATATTTATTATAAATCTAGAAAGATTTCATACCTCAGGATATTTTATTTAAAATTTTCAGACATAAAATAAATATATTTATATATGACACAATAATGTTGCAGTATTATCCTTATTACTAAAATAATCAATGAAATGATATTATAAATACTAAAATAAATATAATTGTAATGTTTTGATGACATAAAAAATTTTTATAGGTTACTATGACATTTTAGGGTTGATTAAATGTGTTTATTTTGAAGTAATAATTTTTTTAGGACTTTAACAAAAATCAATTATTAAATAAATTTAAAATTTACATAAATGAGTTTTTAAAACAAATACAATATTATTGGTTGATATAATAATCCTAAAAATATAAGGTTCAGCCAAAATACTTATATAATTATAGTTGTATAATTAATTAACCACATGGGGTTTTCTTGGAAGTCAATAGTAAGTTTATTAACCATATAATATGGAAAATACAAAGAGTCATGGTAAATGTCAAACTATTTAACCAAGAATTAAATCTTAAAGATAAGGTTAATATAGTGACCCAAACCTATATAAAAACTACTGGTTGAGTGGTTTTCGACCCATAACAATGTCACGACCCCCTCCCACCAAAGATGCCCCTCCTGAGATGGAAATGGTGAAAGGGAGATAATGACCCCCGAGTCCCGCCTCTAGTAGGCCCCAGGGTGGCGACTAGAACCAAGGGTATGAGTTTTCCCAAATATGGGAGGCATTACCCTTTTTTTTGTTTAAGATCAGGAAATAGGAAAATTCAACCACCATGAAGGAAAAGAACAAGTGTATAGAAATAAACCCAAACCAATCCCACATGCATGTTTAAATAGTTATGAAATAATGTACAAGTACGAGAAAGCTCAAAAGTATAATACAAAAAGAAACAAGTACAGAAAACTGAAAAAACTCCAACTGTCCCGACTAGTAGGGTCCCGCACAACCCTGGTATTCTTCCTGGAAACCTAAAAGTAAACGTAGGGTGAGCATACAAGTATACTCAGTAGGGAAACCTAAAGCTCTCGTGTACAAGTGTGGAGACATCCTAATGTCCCGCGAGAACAATAGAAGAAACCTAGCAAGGAATTCTATCCACCCAACCTCACCAGCCACACTCACCAAAACACAATCACAAAGGTAGTAGTATATAAGAACAAGAGTATTGGGTACCCCCACACCTTTTCCCCCACTAGCTAGCTTCTCTTCCTAACAGCGAATGTCCTGACACTACCACACTCTTCCCGCCCGCACACACCTGGTCCTCACAACCACGTACCCTGCCTGCACACACTTGGGCCTCACACCTACATATCCCACCATCACACACCTGGGAGTCACCACCACTTATCCCGCCCACACATACCTGGGCCTCATCCCGAAGATTCTTGGGAAAACAAACCTGCCCGAAGAGTCTTGGGCCAAAACCACCCCAATCCAAACCTACCTGAAGGGTTTTAGGTGTAAGGTAGCCTCAAGCCATCACAGCCAAGGGAAGAAGAAGTAGGAAGGAGCTAGTAACTAGGGGAAAACACCATCTCCCATGAAATTGGAGTGTTCTACACTAAGTGCTCAACATGGGTGGGGTGCGATAAAAAACAAAGATACAGA
This sequence comes from Viscum album, assembly GCA_963277665.1. Taxonomy (NCBI): domain Eukaryota; kingdom Viridiplantae; phylum Streptophyta; class Magnoliopsida; order Santalales; family Viscaceae; genus Viscum; species Viscum album. Next base: position 1,446,021,353 of record OY728132.1, on the reverse strand, counting down.
TATATATATTTATATACCAAACACTCAGCCCAACCTAAGGATTCTAAATAGAGAACTGAAAAAGTGCCTCGGAACTGCTACTGCGAAGCATTCATACAACAAACAACCCCAACCCCATTTAGGTTTTCATGTTTCAACAAAGTTAATTTACTAATTCCTTAACTACTGGGCCACTATCCACAACCAGACACATCGATTGTTCGTAAAACATATCCCCACCATCCAAAAATCAAGTTAGGAAAACAAAAGCAACACAACCAAGTCCTTTTTAGTAACCAACTAACCTCATTAACTATTATTACCATTACACTATCATGCCCCACCATTCCCTAACTTTTCAACTTTAATTTATTAATCACAACCCATAGTTCGTTCACATTCAAACCCGTCCCTACAGCCCCGCTTCCAACCACTATAACCACAACCACACCACACATCATCATCCCTTGATACCGTTCATCACAGCCCCACTGCCCATCACTAACATAACATTTACACCAACCGACAACCAAGACAACCGTAACCCCGTTGCTCACTCGATCCATAACAACCCACAAAAACACCCCTCTTCACATAAATTAACCCCAAAAACACCCACATGTTTATTATTTCAGTTTAGTTCAACCAGGGTGATCACATAAGGGTTCCAATTTTTCATTTAACCAGCCAACTTTAACTGATTAACCAATTTCCACAATACATGAAGTTTCCATCCATAAACGGTCTAGAAAGATAGGGAAACATTTAACTGCGCAAGACAAGGCCCCCAACGACCATGATTTTTAGTAGGCATAATCCTATTCAATTCACAACATAATATCACAGGATATAAATAATGTAACTGCATTCACAACTTCCCAGCCCCATAATTTAAGCCAGTTATTATCTTTATTAAATCGGTTCAAATGTGTTTCATGTAAACAAGAGGAAACCCACCCCACATGATGCACAATATATAGAGACGAAGGTAAGATCCCCACTTCAACAGGTTCTGATCGCAACGCTCCCCCGTATCTACTTTAGAAGACGTCTGTCGGCGTCCATCACTTATGCCGAATCTCGAAAAAACCTCCTCGAGTGGAATTTGGAAAGGAAAGGCCGAAGTAAAGACAACAAATCCAAGCTTAGAAGTTCCACCTCCTCGTTACGATCCCGTGGCCGCTGACAGATCAGAAATCGGAGCTCAGATGAAGAAGTTATGGAAGAAAAGGAGCCTTCGAGTCTATTGGGAGAGCTCTGCTTAGAGGAATGGGGAGAAAATGGGTGTGTTGAAAAGGAGGAGGGGACCCCTATTTTTGTAGGCGTGAAAAACAAAAGTAAATGGTGTGTAATTTATGGTACACGGCGTGTACTTGGCCATTTCACACGGCCTTCAACGTAGCATGCGGCTGTTGACTGGTCAACACATGGTTTGAAGGTAACACATATGCGGGGAGACACTACACGGTGTGTAGTACTGGCTCCATGGCATGTAGTCATTTATTTCACATGGTAGAGACACGACTCCCACATGGCACATGACCATTGACTGGTCAACACATGGTTTGAGGGTAACGCGTATGTGGGGAGACACTACACGACGTGTAGTATTGGGTACAAGGCGTGTACCCATTTATTTCACACAACAAGGATACAACCTTCAACACGGGGTATACCCGATGAGGGGGTACACGGTGTGTACTCACACTACACGGTGTGTACTTACAAAATTCTGAAAGGTGTGTGAAAAGTCCATTTTACCCTCCAGAACACTTCGTGACCCTCTTTTTGACAAAGGAACGGGCCAGAGAGGTCGAGTCCATCACATCAAATACCTATTAAAACATTATCATCCCTGAGAATTCAGAACCAACCCATATGAACCCAACAGGATACCTCTTAGGGCTGTTGTTATAATAGGAACCCAACCATCAAACCTAATTATAGGTGTTAGGAAATCCTTCTCCTATGTCGAGATATTATCCACTTTAGGCGGCACTGACTCTCCCACACGGGTTTAATCGCATTCTCATTAATGCGTTTCGATTAAGAATCGGGTCTTCCCATTTCCATACATTAGGATTTTTCAACTCACACTGCCCCCAACACCGCACAACCCACACACTACCCGAAAACGTGGTTTGGGGAAATTCATTTTCCTATGTCGAGATATTATCCGCTTTAGGTGGAATTGACTCGCCCACACATGTTCAATCGTATCTGCATTAATGTGTCTCTATTAAGGATCAGGTTTTTCCCTTTTTACCACACATCCAGACATGCTACACACTTCCATAGAACGAGGAAACAAAAAGGGTCTCATAACCGACAAGCCAAACATTCCATATATCAATGGTACAAGGTATAAAATCAAAACAAAACTCATAAGAACAAAGAAATCACAAGTCAAAACAACTCCTGGTACTGAGTGCGCATCGCGTCTCCTGCTCCCAAGTGCTCTCCTCGAGGCCGACATGCCTCCACAACACACAAACCAAGGGAATGGTTTATCCACGGAGCACCTTCTCTTTACGATCTTCGATTCTGACTAGCCATTCCTCAAAGGTCGCATCATCTCCCATATCTAACTCTCCCCAGTCGATAACGTGTGAGTCACTGTGTAAGTAACAATGAAGCTGGGAGACGTGGAAGACATCATGAACTTTCTCCAACTGAGGTGGCAGGGCAAGCTGATATGCCACCTTACCAACTCGCCTCAGCACCTCAAAAGGTCTGATGAACCTAGGTGAGAGCTTTCTCCCTTTCCCAATCCTCCTCTGCCCCCGTCGAGGGGAAAAATTTAAGAAAACATGATCTCCCACCTCGAACTCCAAGGGCCTCCTCTGACGATCAGCATAAGACTTCAGTCGGTCCTGAGCCGCCTTTATCTTCTCACGCACAAGATGGACTTTCTCTGTGGTGCTCTGCACTACCTCTAACCCAAGAGCACCTCTCTCACCAACCTCTACCCAGCAAATGGGTGAACGACATGGTCTTCCATACAAAGCCTCAAACGGTACCATGCTAATAGTAGAGTGGAAGTTGTTGTTGTAAGAAAACTCTACTAAAGTGTCGTACCCATGATCCTTCATAATCCAGAACGCATGCTCTCACCATGTCCTCTAACGTCTAGATAGTCCGCTCTGTCTGCCCATCGATCTGGGGGTGGAAAGTAGTTCTAAGGAATAGATGGATGCCAAAAGCATGCTGTAACCCCCTCCAGACTCATGCGGTAGACCGAGTATCCCGGTCTGAGACGATAGTCTTTGTAACTCCATGAAAACACACCACCTCGTCTACGTACCTCTGTGCTAAGGTACTCACCAGTCCCGAATCCTTAATTGCTAAGAAGTGAGCTGATTTCGTCAGCTGATCCACCAATACTCAGATAGCATCATAACCACCATGAGATCTAGGTAGTCCTGTGATGAAGTCCATTGGGATGTCATCCCACTTCTATTCGGGGACATCTAAAGGATGAAACAAACCAATGGGAACACGGTGTTCATCCTTCACTTGCTGACACACTAGGCATTTAGCCAAAAACTTTTCCACTGCCCATTTCATCCTGGGCCACCAAAACTTTTCCCTCAGGCCTCGGTACATTTTTGAAACTCCCGGATGTACTACCAAGGCTGAGCTATGGAACCCACAGAGAACTTCCTCATGCATCGCCTCCGAAAAAACAACCTTCCATGGAAAAGAATCTGATGTCGGCTGTCCTCTGACCATCCTTCTGGAGTGTTTCCCTGATCGACATGATCCTGCATTACTTCTACCTTAGAGTCTCCCCATTGAGACTCTTCCACCTGCTGTGATAAGGAGGACTGCACCTTCATCTGAAACAAACAGCCTCTAACACCCTCTACCCTTGAATCCAAGTGCAAGGAAGCCAACTCTCCTATCTCTTTCCAAGCATCACTGGATTCCCGAACCACTTCCCTATGCGACTTCCTACTCAGGGCATCAGCCACAACGTTTCCCTTACCTTCAGTGTAAGAGATCTCGAAGTCATAGTCTTGGAGGAACTCGACCCATCTCCACTACCGCAAGTTCAAGTCACACTGAGAGAAGATATAATGCAGGCTCTTGTGATCTGAGAAGACCACAAAGTTCTCCACAAAGAGGTAATGTCACCACAAATTCAGTGCGAACACTACTGCTACAAGCTCCAGGTCATGGGTGGCATAGTTACACTCATGAGGGAACAACTTCCTAGACCCATAACAGATCACTCCCTTCTTCTGCATCAGCACGCACCCCATACCAAGGCCAGAAGCATCAAACAACACCTCAAACAACAATCCTTCCTCTGGAAACCTGAGTACGGGAGCACTAACCAACATCTCCATTCAGGTAGTTGAAAGCCTTCTAGCACTTCTCGCTCCCTAAGAAGACCTGGTTCTTCCTAGTCAAAGCTTTCAATGGAGCATCAACTCGAGAGAAGTCTGAAATGAACCTATGATAGTAACCTACAAACCCTAGGAAACTACGAACTTCTGCCATGTTCTTGGGTGCTACCCAAGAAACAACTGGCTCCACCTTCGACGGGTCCACTGACACTCTATGATGAGACACTACGTGCCCAAGGAAGTTTACTTCTTGTGTCAAGAACTTACACTTCGACAATTTACCATAAATATGGTGGTGTCGAAGGACTTCCAAGACTGCCCTAAGATGTTCAACGTGCTCCTCATCTATTCTTGAGTAGATCAGGATGTCATCGATAAACACAATGACGAACTGGTCCAAAAACTCTCAGAAGACAAAGTTCATGAGTCCCATGAACACAGCTGGTGAATTCGTAACTCCAAACGGCATCACTACAATCTCGAAGTGCCCATACCTGCACCTGAAATCCATCTTTGAGATGTCACTGTCCTTCACCCTTAGCTGATGATATCCTGATCGCAGATAAATCTTAGAAAACGAACCTGCTCCCCTCAGCTGGTCGAAGAGATCATCTATCCTTGAAAGGGGGTAATGGTTATTGACCTTACCTGATTCAACCTTCGGTAGTCTATGCACAGCCTGAGACCACCATATGCCTTCTTTACAAACAAAACTGGAGCACCCCATGGTGATACGTTGGGTCGAAAAAAACCCTTCCCCATCAGATTGTCAATCTGAATCCGCAACTCCTGCAACTCCGAAGGTGCCATCCGATAAGGGGCCATTTAAATTGGACGGGCACCAGGCTGTAAGTCTATCCCAAACTCAACATCACATCGGGGGGGTGGGGGTGGGGTAGAGTCAGAACCTCCTCGGGAAAACATCGAGGAACTCCCCAACAACCTATGGGATATCCATCATCTATTAATCAACTGGAACCACTGATAACCCGCCTAACAAAGAAAGGAGAGGCTCCACACGCCGTCTTCCCACCTGATAGCTCCTCTCACCAACAAAAGCTACACACTTCCCATCCACGTCGGAGAACACGACTCTTCTCTTGAAGCAGTCGATAACAGAAATAATAGAAAACAACATATCGAGGCCTAGGATGATATCGTATGGCTACATCTGCAGCAAAAGAAGATCCCCACTAGATCGATGTGGTCCCAACGTCAACCCACATACCCGAAAAACACAAGATATGCTGGTCTAGCCTCCAACTGGTGTACTCAGCACCAGTGATATGGAAATTCTCTCTACGTCTAGTCCCAAAGTATGGGCTAGACCAAGTGCAAAAAAGGAGTTCGAAGCTCCTGAATTGAACAGAGCATAAACAAGAGTGCTGAACAAACAAATCGTACCTCGCACCACCTCTGGTCCCGCTGGAGCTGCCAACTCTGCTGTGTGAAACTGTCCATGCCTAGCTCTTCTGCATCTCTGATGTCGTCCACCTCCTTGACCACGCCTTGGTCGAGGTCCCTAAGGAGCACCCTGAGGTCAGCCTCCTCCTACAAAGTCTGCCCTCGGAAGAGCATGGTCCTGCTGTTGCTGGAAGGGTCTTGCCAGCAACTGGTGTTGCTGAGGTGGGCGCTGAACCTTCCCACCTCCACTGTACTGAGCTCGGGTCATGCACCAACTCTGAATGTGCTCGAAACCTACACAAGAGAAACCCTTCAGTCCTAGGATCGTGGAAAAGAGACGAGGACCTAAAGATCTGAACTGGAACTGCTGGGGCCTGCTCCCCACTGGACTGAACCTGGAAGGTCCCGTCGCAGGAGACCTGCTGCTGACTGCCTTCTGATTCGACGAAACTGGTTGAAACCCCTTTTGTGGTGCACCTCCCAGTGAGTGCATCCTCTCTACAACCTTTGTCTTCTTCTTCACTGCAAAGTACATCGGAAGGATGAAGGGGGTGGCAGCCTACTAAAGCGAAGGACGAAGTGCCTCCTCCAAACGTCTCTCCTGAGACTCCTCATCCGGAAAGAGATCCGGGGCAAAGCACAGGAGATCCTTGAACTTGATCCCTAGCTCTCGTACTGACATACTCCCCTGCTTAAGGGAGATTAACTCCTGTCTCTTCTCCACATTAATCATGGAAGAAAGGAATTCCTCTCGGAATTCCTTCTCAAAGTCATCCCATGGAACCTCTGCCTCTATCCTCTCTCCGAGGTAGAGCGTCCACCACTGTCATGCCACACCTCTCAGCTTACTGACTACTAGGGGAACCCAGTACTCCCTCGGAGTATGGATACAGGTAAACGCAATCCATAGATCCTCAAACCACCCCTCCGTCTCCGTATCTTATGTACTACCCTTGTACTTCTTGAGGGTTTGCCGCTGAAAATAATGGAGATTCTTTTGCCACTAGGTATCTTCCTCCTCTCGGTCAATCCTAAACTGATCGACCACCTGGATCTGCTGGGCCTTGGCCATCTGAGTCACCGAGGAATGACGTCTAGGTGCCATAGCTATACGGTAAACAAGGATCGCCAAAGCCCAAGTAGTAAGGAAATTTCTATAGGTTTTATTTTATCACATTATTTCAATTTCTTTCCCAAGACGCCCAAATCAAGTAAAACACAATCATGATGATGCATGTACCTTCCCTAGGGTCTCTACCCTGAAATCAATGTGGTCTCCCTTGGTTGTTCCATAGGCTCAGAGTCCTTGCATCGGATCACGAGGGGCCCTAAAATCCCGTTTCCTAATCAGTCTTCCCTGGCCTATGTCACTCACCAAGATTAACCAACACTGCTGCCCTACCATCCCATGCAATCCTAAATGTGCCTAAATCCAGAGTCCACCCTATCTCTCAACCTTCACCTCTGATACCATTCTGTCATGACCCCCTCCCACCAAAGATGCCCCTCTTGAGTTGGAAATGGTGAAAGGGAGATAATGACCCCCCGAGTCCTGCATCCAGTAGGCCCCGGGGTGGCGACTAGCACCAAGGGTATGAGTTTTCAAAAATATGGGAGGCATTACCCTTTTTGTTATTTAATATCAGAAAATAGGACAAGTCAACCACCAAGAAGGAAAAGAACAAGTGTATAGAAATAAACCCAAACCAATCACACATGCATGTTTAAATAGTTCAGAAATAAGGTACAAGTACAAGAAAGCTCAAAAGTACAATACCAAAAGAATCTTGTACAACAAACTATAGCAACTCCAACTGTCCCGACTAGTAGGGTACCACAAGGCCCTGGTAGTCCTCCTGGAAACATGAAAGTAAACGTAGGGTGAGCATACAAGTATACTCAATAGGGAAACCTAAAGCTCTCGTGTACAAGTGGGGAGACATCCTAATGTCCCGTGAGAACAACAGAAGAAACATAGCAAAGAATTATATCCACCCAAACTCACCAGCCACACTCACCAAAACACAATCAAAATAGGTAGTAGTATATAAGAACAAGAGTATTGGGTACCCTGCACCTTTTCCCCCACTAGCTAGCTGCTCTTCCTAACGGCGAACGTCCTGACGCTACCACACTCTTTTCGCCCGCATACACCTGGGCCTCACAACCACGTATCCCTCCCACACACACCTGGGCCTCACACCCACATATCCCACCCACACACACCTGGGCCTCACCACATGGTATCCCACCCACACACACCTGGGCCTCATCCCGATGATTCTTGGGAAAAAAACCTGCCCGAAGAGTCTTGGGCCAATACCACCCCAATCGAAACCTACCTGAAGGGTCTTTGGTGTAAGGTTGCCTCAAGCCATCACAGCCTAGGGAAGGAGGACCGGGAAAGAGCTAGTAACTAGGGGAAAACACCCTCTCCCATGAAATGGGAGTGTTCGGCACTAAGTGCTCAACATGGGTGGGGTGTGATAAATAAAAAAGATACAGATATATATATATTTATATACCAAACAATCATCCCATCCTATGGATTCTAAACAGAGAACTGAGCATGTGGCTCGGCACTGCTACTGCGAAGCATGCATACAACAAACAACATCAACCCCATTTAGGTTTTCATGTTTCAACATAGTTAGTTTATTAATTCCTTAACTACTAGGCCACTATCCACAACCGAACACATCGATCGTTCGTAAAACATATCCCTGCCATCCACAAATCTAGTTAGGAAAAGACAAGCAACACAACCAAGTCCTTTTTATTAACCAACCATCCTCATTAAATATTATTCCCATTACACTATCATGCCCCACCATTCACTAAATTTTCCACTTTAATTTATTAATCACAACCCATAGTTTGTTCACATTCAAACCCATCCCTGCAGCCCCGCTGCCAACCACCATAACCACAACCATACCACACATCATCATCCCTTGATAGCGTTCATCATAGCCCCGCTTCCCATCAATAACATAACAATTACAGCAACCCATAACAAAGCCAACCGCAGCCCCGCTTCTCACTCGATCCACAACAACCCACAAAACACCCCTATTCACATAAATTAACCCCAACAACACCCACATGTTTATTATTTCAGTTTAGTTCAACCGGGGTGATCACACAAGGGTTCCGGATTTTCATTTAATCAGCCAACTTTACGTGATTAACAAATTTCTACATTCCATGAAGTTTCCATCCATAAACGGTCTAGAAAGATAGTGCAACATTTAATTGCGCAAGCAAAGGCCCCCAACGACCGTGATTTTCAGTAGGCATAAGCCTATTCAATTCACAACATAATATCACAGGATATAAATAATGTAACTGCATTCAAAACTTCCCATCTCCGTTATATAATCCAGTTATTATATTTATTAAATAGGTTCAAATGTGTTTCACGTAAACAAGAGGAAACACACCCCACATGACGAACAATCTAGAGAGACGAAGGTAAGATCCCTAATTCAAGAGGTTCTGATCACAACGCTCCCCCGTATCAACTTTAGAAGACGTCCGTCGGCATTCGTCACTTCTTCCAAATCATGGAAAAACTTCCCTGGGTGGATGTTGGAAAGGAAAGGCCAAATGTAAGACAACAGATCCAATATTAGAAGTTCCACCTCATCGTTACGATCCCGTTGCCACTGACGGATCGTAAATCGGAGCTCGGACGAAGAAGTTATGGATGAAAAGGAGCCTTCGAGTCTCTTGGGAGAGCTCTGATCAGAGGAAAGGGGAGGATAGGGGTGTGTTGAAAAGGAGGAGGGGACCCCTCCTTTTATAGGCGTGAAAAACAAAAGTACACGGCGTGTATTTTATGGTACACGACGTGTACTTGGCCATTTGACACGGCCACCACGCAGCTTCCAACACGGTCTTCAACGTGGAACGCAGCCATTGACTGGTCAACACATGGTTTGAAGGTAACGCATACGCGAGGATACACTAGACGACGTGTAGTATTGGCTACATGGCATGTACTCATTTATTTCACACGGAAAGGACATGCTCCCACACGGCACACGACCGTTGATTGGTCAACACACGGTTTGAGGGTAACACGTACGCGGGGAGACACTACATGGCGTGTAGTATTGGGTACATGAAGTGTACCCATTAATATCACATGACAAGTACACGACTTTCAACATGGGGTATACCTGGCGAGGGGGTACATGGTGTGTACTCACACTACATGGCGTGTACTTACAAAATTCTGAAAAGTGTGGGAAAAGTCCATTTTACCCTCCAGAACACTTCGTGACCCTCTTTTTGACAAAAGAATGGGCCGGAGTGGTCCGGGCCATTACAAAACACCTTATACTTTAAATAATACATTTTTGAACTATTAGAAACCGAAAATAATTTTATTATAAAATAATATTTCTAGCTTTTCATAAGGTGCCCCTCACCCCTCTTATAAAATGACACTCCCCTTCACTCTAATTCACACCTTCAAAGCCTTTTGGATCGGCCAAAACCTACCCAAATACCCTCTCAACTGTCATCCCTTAATCCTAGAGGCCTTACTTTAGTCAGAAATCCAACTTAAGGAGCCATTTTGATCAAATCAAAAGGAAGAACCTGAAGAAGAGGTAAATATTTCATAACCTCTTTCAAGTCCCTTTCTTCTTCTACTTCCTCTTTCTTTGTTATTTCCATTATAGAAAAATAAATCCAGTATCTTCCACATAATGTGATGTTATTATAAATATGTTTCAACCATATTCATTATTCTATCCATCCTTTGAATGACATGTCACCATACGTGTGTACGTACGGCTTACCATCTCTACATCGTGGTGTAATTTTTTTCAATACATTATTATTTGTATGGGTATAATATTGATGTGTAATTGATGTAAATAATAAATATTACATGATAATGATTCTGTATATATGATATACCATCCAATTATATATTATTTTAATATCAAAATAATGATATTGTCGCTCGTGCATACATACAGATTACCGTCTCCATGAACGTGATGCGATTCATTCCCCAATGTATCCATTCAAGAATAATTTTCATTAGATGATTAAATATAATGTTTAAAGACTTAATATTCTGAATATGAATAAGATAAATCCTATCAATAACAAACAATACTCATGTAACAAATCATATAATGGAAAACGAATCAGTTAACACCCAAAATGTCGATAATACTAAGATATTATTAACAAAGAAATGTTAAAAGATCATATATGATATCATATTAATGTATATTATTCTTATATAATATAATAACAATTATTTGACCATTATACAAGAGTTTAACCTACCCTAGACCAAGGAAAAGTACAAGGTAAGGGTTAATTTCACAATCTCTTTATTATCCGAGGTTTCTTTTACGTAAGTATCTACTGGGACCTTTTTATCGTCCATATCCATGTTTCTTAAAAATGTATTACAAAACAATTTTAATATTTACTAGAATATTGGTTAAATTCATTTATAACCTTGTTTTAATTTTTATAAAATGTTTTCAAAGGAATCATTTCGTCATTTTCCAAACAGGGTACTTTATGACATTTTTCTACAAAATTAAGGTAAGAATGTTTTTTAACTTATACGGTGGGTGCAACTATTTTCTGCCATTATAACATCATAGAAGCTTCCCTTACAAGATTATAATAATATTTTCAAATATAAATGTTTTCTTTTATAAATATGTGACCTTTAAATGATTTCAAAATAGAAAGAGATATTTCTCTAAAAAGGTTTTGATTTCATCTATGTCAACATCCTTTGATGGATTTTAAGTTAGTATGAAGTTGATTTATTATGATAAAAAACTTCCATATTGTATTGATGGTTTTGTGATATGTTTGATTGTGGATGTGTTATTTCATACCATTTATGGGATATTGAAAAAGTACTGACATTTCGTATTCCAGTTTTAATACGAATGATTATGTTATGTTTAAAGAATTTCATATAGGGAATGCATTGGACTTAGTAAGTGAAGGGTGGAGCCTGCTATAGATCCTCAATGAATCGATAGGTCTCATGAGACAAACTAGTGTCTTGGAACAAGGCCTTGAAAAAATATTAATTTTAGTCTCGGCAGAAGGCCTTGACTATGTGGTTATGAAAGTCTGGCATTATGCATTCCATAATTATGAAAGTGGCTATGGATATTGCATGTGATTATTCGACTAGTAGAATATCCATCGGAGTAAGTAAATAGAATTATTTTGATTTATATTTTCCATATTATGATGAATTTTATGTTGAAAAAGATTTTTTTAGTTCTATACATTTCCTTAAATGTTTATGCTTATTTATTAATGTTTCCACTATATTGTTATCCTTACTGAGCATCTGAGCTCACCCCTTTCTATGTCCTATTTTTCCCAGGATACGAATAAGTATATTATGATTGACCTGTAGGGATAGTCTATAGGATCTCAGTGTTGTCAATGGAAACAATGTTTTTGTAGTTTTCCATTTTATGATGCAATGTAAACCTTATGAATGTATCTAGTAGTTCCAGTGATACTAAACTAATAGGTCTTTTGAGACTTGATCTTTTGTGATAATGCCAATGTTATGTAATAATTCATCGACTCTGGGTAACTGGGGTCAGGGCATTACATCACGTATCCCATGACCATGCCGTATAGTGAAATCAACATCCCACGACCCCACCCTATTGTAAATTATCAGGCCTCAAGGTCAAGATCCAAGGTGTCAGTAGACCAAGGAATCCAAGTAATAATATCTTGACCATGGAGGGCCGAATCCATGGAGCATGTCCAAGGCATCCCATCGAGTCCCATGGTAATCCCTGGTGGGAACTCGTTTAGGCACTAGTTGGGGTCTTAGGAGCAAGTCAATAGAAAGTCCTATGAGAGCCCAAGAAAGCCAGATCTTATTGGGTAGAAAGGCTTGAGGTATCCCATGAAATGAATACCCAAGGGACATAATCAACCCAAGGCATCTACTACCACATTCTAGATCCATGGAGTGCAGTCCATGGAATCTATCAAACCAATCATTCAAGAAATCATTTCAACATTCAATTTAAAAATTCATAACCATGTGAGTGTACCCACTCACATCAACAAGCACAAGCGATGAGTATAGCCACTCATGAAAAACATTTCTCACATACCATGAATATGTGCATACCCTACCATATAATTCATTTAACATGCTATTATCCATTTACTTATAAGTATACCCACCCATATAAACACATTTCATTTAAGCCAAGCTATCATAATAGGTATGCCATCACAAGATATCAATAAGCAAGGAGGAATTACATCTCATATGAAATATATCCATGATATCAAAGCATATAAGGGATTATTATAACTAGGAAAGCAAAAGTACACACCCCTTGGGTGGTTTTAAGAGGCATAACAAGTTATTTCTTTAAGGCACACCCCTCGGGTGACCTCAAAATTAGCAATGGGTTCCAACACACCTAGACATAACCCATGGTTAACCTCACTAGGTCTAACTAAAACTACTAAAACTACTCTCTCAAAAATGAGACCTCTTCAGAAAGTCTGATGAAATGCATCTGAGCTGAACTCCTGAAAAACACCATGAAAATATGAAAAAATGTATAGATCACCTACCTCTCCTCGGTAACATACAACTCATCCAGTATCAAGCCATGATTCGTCCTGGTTTAGAAGAAATATTAAGAATGAAAAAAGAACCTTATATTATGGAATATGATCCTAAATCTAAATAGGGCAACCATCATTCCAAAGAATCAAGAATGACAAAAAAGGAATGTAGGCCTTACTGATGTAGATCCGTATAGATGATTGACGATAAAAAAAGATGTCAGATGGATGAACTGGATCAAATCCTACTTTAAGCACCAAAATGGGGGATATCCATAGAGGGTTCTGTGCATAGAAGAAGAAAAATCCCTTGGGTTTTAAAATGAAAAATTATTTTAATTTAAAAATTTAAAAAACACATATCATAGGTTTCACGGTTTACCCGCACAGTTTCAGAAGACGTGCAGAAACCACACACACATCAGTATCTAGAAAGGGTAAATTCACATGTTTACCTCACACGGTTTGACTAATCATGTACAAACCATGCGAGAGTGTTTGTTAAGAAGCTGGAACTTTTCAAACATCTTTTACGGTTTACCTAAACTGTTGCGTGCCGTGCGCCAGGTCATTTTTATCCCAAAACATGGTTCCGACCTCTGAACAAGCCCCAAACACTTCAAAAACACCCATGATCATGTTATTCATTCACATAATGTTATAACAGGTCATTTAAACTAAAACTAAAACAAAAAATTACTCATACAAAACCTTGGTTTTTACACATAGTCCCCTACCTAAGGCTTTCCCACTAGCCTCATGAAAAGTGGATTAGAGTTTGGCCTCCACATGTCCACTTGTTGTGGACGATTATTTTGTGGTGTATGGACTAAAGAGGATCATTATAAAAAAGGAAGATGAATCTTATTGACATGAGTAATATTGTTTATCTTTTTAACCCTTTAACATTATATGATTTTACATGCACCCCCCTTTAGAGCATATCACCCTCATTCTAGAACCTATATCTTAACATAGGCAGTGCCACCACACTTCAAGTTGGGTTACTCTTCTAATAATAATGTAACAACTGGACCCCATAGATAGCAATGACACCCCTACCTAACAGGAATGTTTTGTTTTGTCCCACCAGGAACTATCAATTTCCCTAAAGACATGTGGTCCCCTACTTGAGGTACACCCACAAGATCAAATGGATCATTAGACTAATGATTGTCCCCCATTAACATTCTTGGGTGTTACATTCACCCCCACCATATCACACAATCCTCATTATGGAATATTAATCTCAACCAAGGAAGTGCCATAGAATTTCTATCTAGTTTCGTCCTCTAATACTAATGTAATAACTAAGCCCCACAGATAGCAATGAAACCCCTCCTTGACATGCCAGTTTGGTGTTTTCCCACGAGGCACCACCTATTTCCCTACAGACATGTGTTCCAATAACTGAGGCCCACCCATTTTCTCAAACAGATCATCAGAGTAATGACTGTACACTCTTTAAGGTTCTAGGGTGATACATTCACCCCTCTTAGAGAATTATCCTCATTATGGAACCTATATCTCAACGCAGGTAGTTCCACCACACTTCTAGCTGGGTTCCTCCTCTGATACCAATGTAACAATTGAGCCACACAAACAACAAATACACCCTGCCTTAACATGGATGTTAGGTCTTGGCCTACCAAGGACCAACAGTTTCCTCACAAACATTTGGTACCCTACCTAAGGTGCACCCACATGCCTGAATGGATCATTATACTGTTGAATTTCCACCGATAACATTGAATGGTATTACATACACCCAACATTAGGGGACACCATACTCATTTGAGAACCTACATATCAACATAGGTAGTTCCAAACTCTTCTCAATGGGTTCCTCCTCTGATACCAATAGAAGAATTGGGCCACACATACAGTAAAGACACCCAATCATAACATGGCTATCGGTTCCTAGCCTAATAGAAACCACCATTTTCCTCACAGGCATGTGGTCTCGTATATAAGTCCCACCCAAATGCCTAAACTGATCATATGTCTAATTAATTTCCCCATAGTTCAACACATGTTATTTCTAGTTTTCTTTTCCCTCACTCACTCACACCCTGTAAAATTTCACAAAAGTTCACCCACCCTGATCACTACTATAGGCCAAGCACGCTTAACTGTGTAATTCTAACTAGGTAGGATCCCAAAATAACAGTTTACCTTATTTACTTGAGTCATGTCATTTAGTCATTTAACTCTTTATTATCATGGGGTGTTACATTCACCCCCTTTAGATCACACTCTCCTCATTGTGGAACTTATATATAAACCTAGGTAGTTCCACCACACTTCCAACTGAGTTCCTCCTCTGAACCCAATGTAACAACTGGTCTCAACAAGGACCCCTGACAACCATCCTTAACATGGTCGTTGGGTCCTAGCCTTCTAGGGGCCACCATTTTCCTCGTAAACACATGGTCACCTCCCTCATGCCTAGCCATGTGCTAGAATGGGTCATCAGACTAATGAATTCCACTATAAGGAAATACATGTTATTTATAGTCTATTATTTCTTTAATCACACACACCCTATGAAAATTATGATAAGGTCAGGCATCTTAATCACAACTCCAGGAAAAACATGCCCAACTGTGGAGTTCTAATAATTTTGTCTACCAAAAAGAAAAGTTCAACTTATTGACATGTTTAGTATCACTTAGTCATTGAACCATTTATCATCTTGGGATGTAACAAAATATTTCTTTATACCCTTGCTAATATTTACCCAATTGAATTTTAATAACACAACTAAAATATTCCATGATAGTTTAACTCGATAATATCAACTAACATTCCATTGTTTCCATAATTTACAACTTTAAATACAATTTTGTTCGATTTTTTTATACCCTATTCATGATTAATAGTACAAAAAGTTAAACAACTAATATTTTAAGCATCAAACCTACAAAAATTCGTAAGAGAAATAAGAATATACATGATGTGTAAACCATAAAATAATCTTTTTGTAAACCACATTTTTTATATGTACCTCTTTTCAAGTTAGATTCTTAAGGTGTATTTTCCTTTAGTTATATTAGTATTCTGTATCACATATCTGTGTTCTTTTCTTAACTATAAACCAATAAATGAAAATTAGGATACTTTTCCAATTTCTAAACTCGATTTTGGAATTATTGATGATTTATTATTAGACTAATAATGAATTTTATTGTCTCCATTATGTCCCAATTGATTAAATATTTTCTCTATTAAATCTAAATACTATGAATAGATAGATAAGAACTCTTTGACTAAGATACCTTCAACAATAGAAAATTTTGGATGAGATTTTTCTTAATAAAATATTAATATCTAAGAAACATAATATAAAAGAGTAATAAATAAATTAATAAACCCAATAAGTATTGACTTTGAAAAGTATAATACATTGATAAAAATGAAATTCAAATTAAGTAACTCTCAATATAGTTATTCAATTAATTTTTATGGGTTCTCAATGCTTATATTCCTTATTAAAATGAATAATAAAACAAATTATCATAATGAAATAAGATGGAAATATCATCTCTAAGTGGAAATTATTTTGTATAATTCTTTTTAAGATATTATTAAATTTGATTGGGTTGTCGGTTCTATCACAAGGTTGTCTAAAGACTTTTCAAAAGTAAATTAGAACTGAATTTATTTTTTAGGTAACAAATTACTAATTTAAAAAGGTAAAATTTCCCTAGAAATATATTTGAGTAGTAAATTTTCAATCCACACAACGTTTTATGATTAAAATTAGGACATATTTAAATTTTACTTGAATATCCATCTAGTAGTTGAATTTTTTTATTCTTTTATGGAATTTGTTTTTAATTTTCAATGGAAAACATGTTGTTGAATACTTCCCATTATAATTTTTCAATAGGTCACACAAGATAATTTGTGATTTTATGTCTATATAATCATTTAGATGATATTTTGAATTCCCAAGCTCATTTAACAATGAGAAGTGTACATTTACTCACACATTATTTTTTATGTTCATAACATTAATACTATATTATAAAAAAATAAAATTACCAATATCTGATTTTAAAAAATATGACATTTTTCTTCTATTATTATCTTATAGATATATTTTATAATTTTTAAGGTTTTTTCTACTATTTAATGAATAAAATATATTTTACAATTTTTTCACTCAAATATGATAATTATAAAAAGTTCTATGATGTGGATAATAATTTTGATGGAAGAATCAAATGTATTTTTTATCAAATATTGAATTATTTTATTTAAATACATGAGATGTATCAAGGAATTGACAATAAAAAATGAAAGGCAATTTTTTTAACAAAGTATTCATTGATGTTCTAAATCAAAATTAAAAATTAAACAAGACAAACTAGTGTGTGTTCCAACTAACCATATTTACTTGTCCAGGAAATTCATTAATGGTCCACATTAGGGTAGTATTAATTTTTAACATTTAGGAAATTGATGCATTATATGTTTCTATACCATTATTCCATAATTACTATAAATTTAGTAGAAAATACAGTTTTGAATAAATATCGCATACTTTGTATAGTTATTATTTTATATATTTTATTAATTTTGAAAATAAATTTCTATGATATGTTATGTTTTCCCTTGTATTAGTTTCTATAACATCATCCATTAATATGATTTCAACTTTAGAAATTTCACCTCTAATTTAAAAAACATCATTAATATTGGGAGTGTCAACACATAGATCAATTGATGTGTTATAATATTGAATGAGTTCAATTTAATTTCCAAAACCAACATTTATCAATCCCTAAATTTCATTATCCTTTGTTAGGGTATTGATTCATTACTTTTGATTGTGTAAATCACTCTTGAAGATTTCTATAGTATTTGATTCTCCATAATAAATAAACCACACATTCTGAGGAGAAAATTTGTTTCAATATCAATTTCTCAAATAATTTATCACACATAATATATCATTTAAATTTATGTTTAGGACATGTAAATTTTTCTTCTTCTATTGATATGTCGATTTAAAATTGAAAAATTGAAAACATATTAAAATTGTTAGCATACTTAGGTGTGTTCCAAGGTAATGAAATCAAAATTATATTCATAATTATTTGATTTCCTATATATATTTTTTAAAATAAATTTATGTTAGTATATATCAGCAAAATAATACATCTAATTAATGTAAACATCATTACAATTATGTCCTTATAAAAATTTTAAATCTTGAAAGAGAATAAAAAACAAACAATTTTCAAAATAAAAATAATTTAAATAAGATTTAAAATATCTAGAAAAAAGGAAAATAATTAAAATAATAATAAATATAGAATATAATTAATTAGAATTTTTTAATTATACCACGTATAGAAAATTATTGAAATGGTTCCTAACAAATGGAGTTTCTATAAGATTACAAATAATTAGCTTCTAGTTTTTTAAATCCAACTAGAACAATAATAATCTTGAGTATGTTTTTTTATTAACATATATATTTTCTATAGTAATTATTATCAGTAAAAAACATACAAGGGTATACCATACATTTTAACAATGATAATTACTATGAAAAAGAAATGACTTCATAAAAAATAATATCAAGTTTCTTAGTTCACTTATTGGATTTGATAAAAAATACAAACTTTTTATTAACAATATTATATCATCACCTTATAAATATCCTTATACATACAAAACTTCTCCTTTAATTTTATATTCATTCAATAATCTCAATATAATTCACATTGAGTTTTGGCTAAACATTTATGGAATTAATAAAAACAAAAATAAAAGTAAATTATGGAATTAAAATGTTATGAATGGAAAAATGAAAAAAGGTAAATTTTAAGGAATCAATGTGAAAATATTATTACAATAATTTTATAATGTCAAAATATATATTTTAATTATTATGAAATAATTTTATATGTAATGATTCACAATTAATTTGAATATAATAATTTTTTTCTTAAATATTTTCATATAAATATGAATTTCTGATTGATAATTTAATCAATGCCTGGTTATATATATTATTCTTTAAATTTTAAACATAACATATAAAAAAAAAATTTATATATATAACTTGATAACTCAAAAATTGACGTTTTAGGACTAATATCAAAAATATAAAATTATAATTTTTAAAAGAATATCAAATTTTAGAAGGTAAAAACCTATCAAAAAAATAGTAAATAATCTTACCACAATTAAAATAAATTATATTTAATCCTATTATATGTTTATCGGTGAAACACCATTATAAATTTGAATCACACCTATTATGAATAAGGTGACATTCAAAAATAATCTTATCTAGCATTCTTAGAACTATATAAAAAAATTATCAAAATATATCCTCCCAATATTAATTTCATAATGATTGTATTTAATTCAACATTTCAAGTATAATTTAAACTATGTGTTTTTTTAAAATTTTAAGGAATCAATGAAATAAAAGAATACGAGTTTAAAATTTCAACACTAAATCAATGAAAAAAATAAATTAAAATTCAAGGAATCAATAAAACACACCACATGGAAGGAGGTGAATATATGAGCATAAGATGTGATAGATAATAATTTTGATTGTCAATAAAGTAAATAGGGAGTATTAAGATAGTAGTATGTGAGTGTGTTGATGGGAAGGGACCACAATTATGGGAGACAATGGAGGGATAAATGATTAGAGAAAGGTAAGTAGAGATAGTTTGCTAGGGTTGAAAGGATCCCAAAAGATTAGTGAGAATTTCCTTAGAGGGGGGTGGATGGGAATAAGTGAATTCACTATATTTTTTGGTTTATTTCAAAACAACCTTCAAAACCTATAAGATTAAATAACTATACCACTAGCCACATAACCCACTGAAAAAAATATTTGAGAAAATAGTTATTGAAAAGGTTTTCTAGACAAATCGAGTCGCTACATCCATGGAAAGATCCAGTAAAACGAATAACCACACATTCCACTATCATCTTCATGTGGATTAGAAATTATTATAGATTATCCATGAACCAATGACGCATAATATATCTCCTAACTTTTGTAATATTCTCCCTTATAAAGAATATATGGAATCTAAAATTAAAAAAACTAGAGAGTCTTGATGAAGTATTATCCTATATCATGTTACTACTGTGATTTATATTATTTTTTTACTCCCATGACTTTAGTTATTTCTACCATCATCACTAAAAATCCTTCTTCTCTATTCACCCATACAAAAATGAAGATCTCAAAAAAATTTAGGAGATACTTTCTACTTATCTATTCTTATTTCATTTATATCCAATAGATCTATCCATACTTTATAACCACCCTTTTATATGATTGTGGGGATAAAATATTTTAGTTTTATTTACCCCAAAATAAAAAAATTGAGCCCCATAATCATTACTCAAATTCTACATTTTATCTTTTATATTTTCTTTATACATCTTATTACAGTGAAACTGATCATTTTTTCTATAACAGCTGAAAACTACTTCTTCCATTGTGGAATAACTACCTCTACAATGGCAGAAATATCTTCTCCTTTAATTTCAAATATAAACCATATTTTTATGACCAATTCACTATAGAATCTTTGATTATAATACTATATAATATCACTCATGGTGTCATTTATTTCTCCATAGAGAAATCAAAATTCTTCACTTTAGTTTATTGTTACATATCATGAATATAAACTGGCATGAGAATGATTTTATTGAAACTACCTCCTTCATAGTGAATAATACTTCTATTTATTCCACTCCAACACTTCATCCAGGTGTGTTGTGGAATGAGTATAGTATGTCATGGTTAAACCACTTCTTTCACTCAAAATTGTTGAAAAAATCATGTTCTATCATTATAGAATGACCGCAATGTCATGAAGGATAAAATATAAACTTCATCAGATTCAAACATCAATCACGGTGTGAAACCTTAGATTATGGAATGATTATCTCTAACATTAGTATAATATACTCAAATACGCCACACAATAAATTTTATATAACTCACCTGTATGATTACACATTATTCAATATGCTTTGATCACATATATTGTGGCATGATTTCATCTATAGAATCGAAACATCTGAAGAATTCTTCAAAACACCTAAAAACGTCACAATATATTTCACATCACATGAAAATTTATATTTTTTTGAGGTAAAAAATTACTTATTTATTAAAAAAATCCCACACAAGAACCTTATATTCTTTATCTCATGTTCAATTATTATACCATTTAGCAAAAATCAAAATGAGTGGGGATCCTTCCTTAACCCTCAAACCCAACATATCTCATAATTAAATTTTTTCAAAAAAATACACCCTAATGTATTTTTTTGTGGAGAATTAAAAATAAATTAATTTTCATACACAGAACACTTAGAAACAAATAATCATTCAATAATTCTCTTCCTTTTTGGAAAAAACAATGTAAGAAATAAGAGAATTTTATAATATTATACTTTTTATATTAGAGTAACTTACATACACTTATTTATAGTTATTTGATTATAAATGATATCAAATTATTCAAATAAATCTTCTACCACTTCTTAAAATTTTTTCTTGAACCATTTAATAATATATTTATATATACATGATTAAAAAAATGTTAGAATATTTGACATACATAACCAACCCACACACAAAAAAACATAGATATAATGAGTTTATAGCTTCCCCCTTCATAAAAATTACTCTAAATATTTTTACCACTTAAGAAATGACTGATTCATTAAAATTATATGTTTATACTAACCCTTTGAAAAGAAAACACAAAGAAAATTAGATAGTGTATAAATTACCCTACATAATGCAAGTGATGGAGTCCTAGTATCCTTTTCCATTATTTGTTTAAGGTGTTGGTGGTGTCTGAAAGAGGTTCTTGGAGGAATCAGGGGATTTGATATGAAATATCAGCTTAAGAGGAATATATAGAATGGTGTTTGGAACTGCATTATAAGGTTGGTCACTATGGATTAGGAAGAAGAACTGTAGTGTAGGGTCCCAAGAGGAAGGATTTTGTAGCTATTGTTAATTTTGGAATAGAAATGTCATGGAGTTAGGCTGTAGCATAGGAAAGTTGAGCACTACGGCATAAAGAGACCGATTGTGGCATAGGGGGTTGAGGTGTTGACTTGGGTGGTTATTCCAATTTCTGGGAAGAAAAATCACATGGGATAGGATGCGACATAGTATCCCATTTAGGAAAATGGGTTCTACATTGTGGCGGTCTTGACTATTCTGCAGTCCCTCCCAAGGTTTATAGGATCCATAGTGTGTTTGGCCCAATAGTTTTTGGATGTATTTTGATAAGGTAAGCTACAACATGGTTCTTTATGCTGTACCATAGTTTATCCTATTTCAGGTACTTCTATGGAATCTCCAAGGTGGCTGGGCCATTATGATATGTTTTACAGAATACATATAAATACATTATCCCCATATGAGCTATATTTTCTTCCAAATTTTCTCTACTAAACCCTTAGCGCTTGATAGATATTTTTGAATGGATTTGATGGCCCTATCGATAGGGATTAATAACTATATTACCGAGTTATATCCATGAAAATCCAAGGTGATTTCTACTTATTTTTTGGTTTCTTATCTGTTTAGTCTTGTTTAATCCCTTTTTTCTTTCCATGTTATGTTGTTTGATCTCCATCATTCTAATAGATTTTCTTTTGAAGTTGTTGGTGTAGTTGTTGAATGAAATCCATGGAGGGTTGGAATTTTCTGACAAAAGATGAGATCAAAGATCTATATTATTGTTTATTCACATTTAAATAATGTTGAAACCTTAATGTAGGGAATTCATTGCTTCTCCTTTATTATTATTTGAAATAGTAAAGTTATCATGATTTAGCATCTTTGGTTGGTGGTGGAATTAAATATAATAATGGATAAATCAGAATAATGAAAGAATTAGTTTATGGTTAGTGACCATATATTCTTCCACCATTATAAAAATTTTCCTTTTTATTTTCTATATAGTGTTCTATTTATGTTATTAATTATTTGTAATGCTTATAATGGGTTTTTTCACATGTTATTTTGATAAAAATGGTAAATAACATAGGGGTGGTAATTTTTTTCTAGTTAACGACTTAAAGATGCAAATTATCCTTATATTCTTATAATTTTATTGAATTTAAATGATATTAATTGATGTATAGTATACGTTTTTCATCCATATGTTAATGGATTTGGATAAAAACGTTAAAGATGTAATGATTTTTGTAAGGGATAATAAAAAGGCATGTTAAATGAAAATTTATCTTCTCCTCATTTTTTGAAGCTCAGATTATATTCCCAAGAGAATGTTAAATAATATAAAAACATATTATAGATGATTCCTCCAGTTACCAATAGTTGTAACCTATAGAAGATTAATAATTTTATTCAAGATGGAATAAAAACATGTTATTTGATAAAGATAAATGTTTATGTCCACATGATTCCATTTACATGTGAAGGCTATATTCCATATCTTAGTGCCAAGATTTCTTTATTGACTATTTTTTTTTCATCCTTTTATGTTAATTTGGTTTTCACAATTTCTATGAGATGAGATTTGATCCTAAGATAGATATTATCCGATGAGATATGGGTGGGGAGGCCTAGGGTTTTAGTAGTTGTTGATGCCTCTAATGATGAGATGCATGGTGGGATACATAATGGTGTTGGGGATAGAACTGAGTTGATGAACCAAGTTGATGATGGGATCGCCAATTTTTGTTTTTAAGTTTACTTCTTTCTTAATAATAAATATTTTTAATGTTCTAGAATCAAAGTTTCTTATTTATCTACATTATATTCCCCACTACTTGAGACAGATGATTGTTCTTGTTTATGCATCTCTTTATGGTAGATTAGGATGTTTCATAGAGTCTTGTAATTATGGAATGATAGTGAATTATTAATGTTTAACCCTATTGGTTTGGTGCTTTATGTAATGAAATGATTTTAATATTGATAAACGATGGACTCAGTTGGGTAATGCCTTAAGGGCATGAGCTTCCATTTTTTTTGATATCAGAATGTATATTAGAGTAATGTTAATTAATGTATTATGAATCAATTAACATAACATAAAATTATTAAATGAATGTATTATATTAATTTATGTCTTTCAAAATTTCATGTGTGCTTAGAGAATATCTAGTCCTTAATAGTGGAAATTGGTTTTCAGAGAGATGATAGGTGTATTTGAGCCTAGGAATAAGTTAATTATCATATTATTGTTGTGAGTTATATTATATCCTATATGTTTTTGGATTTTATACACTACTCTACCCATGTTTGTAGGGTAAATGATACCCATTGGACTCTGGGAGAGTGTCTGCCCCAGTATCATGGTTGGAGAGGAATGTATGGATGACTACCCCTCAAGCCCCACTATCTTCTCTTTGTAGAATTTTTTGATGGTATGAATGGTGGTTAGTTTTGTATATATGTGTGTGGAGGGATGTAATGTATTTTTTTTTCTTCACACAAATGTATCTCTAGATATATTATACTAAGTATTATTATCAGTATGATAGGTATGAGTTGTGATGTACCGAGGTAAATTACATGATATATGGGTTGATATGGCTAGAGGTATAATACTTGATGTATGATAGTTGACATACATGCTACGGTGTCTCCGAAAAATAACTTGGGTACCATTTGGAGAAACGAAAAGAGACGATGAGATGATGTGATGCATGAGATGCATGCGGTGATACCTAGACTTAGTTTTTTCAGGTCAACTCCTTTTGGAGAGAGATGGATTAGGATGTGTGACATTAGGGTAGAGTGAAAAACTAGTAAGCAAGATGTAACAGGGTTACCATTATTAATATCATTATATAATATTTCTTATATGGGTTACTATGTGAGAGATAACCATGATAAGGTAAAGAATTTGTTATACGTATTTAAGTGATGAGTTTGTTCCACTAATTGTTTACTGTGATTTTGTATCCTCTCTTTATCTTTTGAACAAGTGGATTTATGGAGGATCATATTGAGGATACCTATTATTCTCACCATACATACCTATAATCTATTTTCAGGTCAGTATGAATAGGTTGGTAAATGGGCTGGATAATACTATCTCATGGGGTTTTAGGATCTTTTTTTGATTTGTGGTCTCTTTTGAGTTTATATTTTAGTACATGTAGTGTTTTTGTATTTATTTTATCTTTTTAAGACCTTACATGTCGCCAATTGGGATTTATTTTATCTTTATGAGAAGGATTTAATTGGCATACTATCTTTTATATTTCTTACACATGATCTTTTAGATGGTAATGCCTCCCATTTATGTGTATGATATACCATTGTTGTTTTTCAGTAATCTTTGACCTTTTAGTTGTGGGATTTGAGCAGTCACAATCTTATTTTTCTCATTGCTAGCTCAATAGGGGTATGTTTTGGTAGGGGGAGGGGGTTATGATAAAGTTGTTTCATAGGTTTAGGTTAAGGGATACGATGGTGTTTGTAGTTAGGCATTATTGAGACTGCATGGGTTTGTAGGGAATTGATATCATATATTTTTAGTAAGTGAAATAAAAAAGTGATACTAGCTGAGTTATGGCAGAAGATCCCTTATACGTATGCTGAGTTATACGAATTTAGGGCCATCCCTTTGAAATAATTTTAAATATGGATTTTTTGTATTTAGTAGAAAGTATTGTGGATTTATTCAAGAGGCAGGTTATGTTTTGTGATTTTTATGGAGAACATATTTTTTGGTTTGTGAACAAGACCCTCAGATGGGTCGTTGGTGTGTTCATTACTTATATTACATTTTAGCAGAGCTAATGATAAGTTAATTAAAAGTTCAAGAGATAGTGTTTGATAAGGGTGTAGAAGAGTACCCTGATATCTTTCTTGACGAGGTTATGGAATTACCCCTCAATAAGGGATTAATTTTAGGATAGATTTTCATACAATAATTCCACTGATCTTGATGTATTTGTATATGATGACACATTTTGGGTTACGAGAACTATGAGTATAACTTGATAATACAATAAAATCTGTTTTTTTCAACTGAGTGTGTCACCTTGGGGTACACAAATTTTGTTTGTAAATAAGATCGATGAAATTTTATATCTATATATTGATTATCACGACTTGAATCAAGTGACAACAAGGATCCAGTATCTTCTTCCATGTATTGATGATTTATTCGATTAGTTTAAAGGAGGAAGTTGCTTCTCAAGGATCAACCTATATTCAGGATTTCACCATAAGAATGTGAAAGATGAGGATGTTTCAATGAACACTTTTTGATGCCGATTTGAGTACTATGATTTAATTTCAATGTAATTTGGTTTAATGAAGTATCCATATGTGGTTATGGGTATGATGAATCTAGTGTTGATGGAGTTTATGGATTGGTTCATAGTAGTATTTTTTGATGACACCCTAGTGTAATCTTTATCCAAGGGGGAGTATGTAGATCATCTATTTTTCCAATTTGAGTGTTCTTTTCATTATAATTTTTTTAGAATGTTTTTAAAGTGTGAGTTACAACTGGTGATGTTCATTTCAAGGGGAATGTCCTTTCCCATTAAGGAGTAGTTATGGATCTTTCAAATATCGATGCAGTCATCTCTTGGGTATCCCCCAAGATAGTTATAGAGGTGTAAAGTTTCCTTGGATTTATAGGATATTATAGGTGGTATTTATCCAATTACTCTCAATCCGTGACACCTCTAATAATCTTGGTCGGGAAGGATTAGGTGTTCATGTGGACAGATCATTGTTATAAACCTTTCTAAAACTTTATGGAGAAGTTGGTTAGAGATTCCATTCTTCATCTTCCAGAAGAGGGAGTTCAGTTTGATGTTTCCTATGGCACTTCATTTCTGGTATTGGGTGGTGTTTTGATGTACTAGATTCCATTTGTTTCTTATGGGTCTCAAAATATTTGTACCCATTAGAAAAACTATGCCACCCATGATCTCATATTGGAAGCAGTCATGTTTTTTTTAATATTTGGTGATATTACCTCATCCGTGATCATTTTGTGGTTTTTAATGGTCAGTAGAGATTGAGCTATGTATTGTCATAATGTGACTTGACCTTGAAATTGTGGAACTAGATGGAACAATTGAAGGATTATGAATTCATGATTTTATATGCATAATAAAATAGGAATGTTATAGCTGATGTTCTGAGAAGAAAGTCACATAGTGATTCCATCCATGAATCTAGAGATTCATAGAGAGTGTTGGAAGATATCTCTATGCAGCCTCTAGATATGAGAGAGGTTGGTGGTAGATGATTTATTTTTTGATGAAAATTCTAACATATTTGGGGGAAAAGGTGAAAGATCCTTAGCTGGTGGATTATTAGGTAGGGTTCAATAAATATTGAGTCATCTTTGGTGATTCTCTTTATGGTTGTTATGAATATAAACAACACTAATTTTGATTTTAGGGGATTTTTGGGTGTGACTTTGTTGAGGTAGAAGATAGTTCCCAGTGAAATAAATAACTCACCCTTGGTAGTGAATCCTAGAATAAGAAGGATATACCAAGGTTTTCTACACTAAGTCATATAGTTATAGAGTTTGTGTCACAATGTTTGATATTCTAGAAATTGAAGGCAAAAAATCATGTTCCTGTTGGTTTTTTACAGACATTAGATGTTCTTATTTAGAAGTGGTAGGATAGATCGATAGACCATTACCACTTTACCTAATTATTTTTGAGTCTACAGTGATATATGAATGATCATACATTGTTTTATTAAATCACCCCACTTCATAGTGATCAATTATTTAATCTCAGTGAAGGTATTGTGAGGGAAATATCTGAATAATTTTTTGAGACTCCATAGAGTCCAAAGGATGATAATCTTGGATCATGATCCTCATTTTACCTCTAGGGTGGAGAGGCCTTCAGCAATATATTTTATTTTAGTTATGAATTATCACTAATTTTCATCCACATACAGATTATCAGATAGAGTAAACCCCAAAGAATCTTCAAGACATGTTGTGTTCTTGTGTTCTAAATTTTGGAGGTTCGTGGATGATTCAAATGAATTTGGATGAGTTTACTTATAAAATTTCTTTTCATACCCCCGTTGGTATGCCATATTTTTGATATTTTTCAAGAATGAATTTTCTACTATCCATTATGATGGACTGTGTTTAGGGAGTTAAAAATCCTAGGGCCAGAGCTAGTGCAGAAGTTGACAAAGATGCTCTAGTTAATTTTCTAGAGTATGGAAGAAGTAATTAATTTTTCAAAGAAATTTTTTGATCATATAATAAGTAATTTGGATTTTAATTTTGGAGGTCATGTGTTCTTAATGGTGAATCCTCATCATGGGTAGTGATGGTTTAGTTGTGGGAGTAAGATTTCTCCCTAGTTTTTTTAACCTTTATATGTGTTGGAGTCATTTTGTATTATATTATCTTAGCCCTATAGATGATAAAGATACATGATGTATTCCATGTGTTATATCTCTACTATTACCTTTATGATGACTCACACAACATTAACTGGGTTGAGATCGATGTTGAAGATGATAAAACCTTTAGGGAGCAGTTTATAGAGATCAAGGGATACCAGAAGAAGTTGTTTCATGAGAATGATATTCCATTGGTTCATGTATTTTAGTGTAATGGTGTCATAGAGGATAAAAAATAGAAAAATGATTCAAATATACACACTTAGTATCTTGAGATGTTTTTTGTTTACCACTTCCCTTGTAGTGTTTCTCATTGTGGATGTTAAATTTTTCTATCTAATGAGATTGTTTCCTCTTAGTGATTTTTTAGGAACGTTGTTGTTGTTTTAAAGGTATCTCCCCTAGAAAAGTGGTAGGATTTGGTTGTATGTTTTCATGGTTTTACACTTAGCTCCTCTAAGTGATATGGTTAAAGCTCTTATGATGAAGATATACTTGGGATGTATCTCACTACATGGTTGTTGGAACAAACCATTTTTCCTTATCTTATATTTGGGTTTGGTTTTAGATTTGTGAAGACTAAAATAATATGATAGGTATTTTATGTATCGTTTTAGATCCTAATAGCCGTTTAATTTGTGTGATTGAGGGGTTAGATGCTTTGAGAGGAGGTTTGAGGAGGAAGAAAGGGTTTTGAGTTGAAATATTAGCTATTGAGGAATTTATGGAGTAGTGAATAGAACTCCACCATAATGTTGGTCTCAGTAGAATAGAGAAACAAGATGTGGAGAAGGGTCCTAGAAATAATGTTTCTAGAGATTTTTTTATTATAGATATGACATGGAGGTAGGTGGAAGCATAGACTGGTTGGTGGATACGGTGTGGAGTGGCTGACTGCGACATAATTGTTTGAAGGGTAGATTTGGGAGGTTCTACCGATTTCAGGTTAGCTATTCCTTGGGGTTAGGCTACTGTGTAGTATACCATTTTGGTGAATGGTTTCTATATCATGTTGGTCTCAAAAATGTTTTGTCCCCTCCACAAGTTTATAGAATCTCTAGTGTGTAGGGCATAGTTATTATCAAATGAGGTTTGACTAAGACGATTATGACATAGTCCTTTACACGGTGCCATAGTTTATGTTCCTTTACAATGTATTGTAGTTTATCCTATTTCAGCTAATTCTATGGCATGGTCAAAGGTAATTTTCCAAGATTTTATGTTTTATCAAATTCCAATAAATACCCAAACCCCCTTTGAACTAGATTTTCTTATATACTTTCTATATCAAAACCCTTATTCCTAAGAGATATATTTGAAATAATTTGAAACCCCTTTTGATAGTGATTAATCCCTAAATTCTTTAGTTCGATATGTGGTGATCTAAGGTGAGTTCTACCTCTTTTATTACAGTTTCTTCTCTATCTAATCTCATTTACTTTTTTCCTTCATTCCATGTTAGGGTGTTTGGTCTCCATTTTTATAGGGTAGCTTACTTTGAGGTTGTTGGAATAGTTGTAGTGCAGTGACCTTGGTGGGATGTAGTTTTCTAATGGGAGAGGTGACAATAGATTGATGTTTTTTTCCATTCATATTTGAATAATTTTGATTCCTTGAAATTAAGGATTAATTAATGTTACTTTATTTTTTTGTTAAATCATAAAGTTATCATGATTTAACTACTTTGGGTGGCAGTGGAATTTACCATAATAAAGGATAAATTGGATTAATAAAATTACATCATTATGTTTACCAATCATCTGATCTTTTACCTTGATAAAATCTTGTATCTTGATTTGCAAGAATGTGTAAAATATAAATTATTATTTTTTTATCATGTTTATAACTCTATAGTTATCATGTTAGTATGATGAAAATGGAAAATAACATAAAAACTATAATTTTTTGGTTGGATAAATAATTAAAGTGAAAATTTTAATTAATCCCTATATTAATATAATTTAGTTGAAATCAGATGATATTTAATGTTTTTTAGTATATGTTTTTCATATAAGTTTTAGTGTATTTGGATAAGGAATTGATGATGAAATGGTTTATGTGAATGATAATAAAAAAGGAATGTTAAATGATAATTGTTCATCTCTTAGTTTTTTGATGCTAGAATTTTATATTAAAGATCATGTTAAACAATTTGTTAGATTTGTATAGATTATGCCTTAGGTTACCCATATTTTCAAACCACGATAAATTATTAGGTTACTTGAAGATGGAATAAAAACTGGTTGTTTAATAAAGATAAATGTTTAGGACTGAGAGGTACTATTTTTATGATAAGGTTTGATACCTTTTTTAGGGACTGGATTTCCATGTTATATTTTTCTATTTTCAGCTTCCTTTTGTGTGAATCTTTATGTGATCCTTATAATTTAATATTATGTGAGATTTGGATGGTTATTGTCTAATGAGATATGCATAGGGTGACCCGAGCTTCATGAATAAGTTGACACATGTGATGGTGAGATGCCTGACGATATACAAGATGATGTCATGGATGTAACCGGGATGATGAAATATGTTGAATATGGGATTAAATTTTTTTTCTTGATATAGATGGTTTATTGATAATAAATATGTTTAAAGGCTGGGTGGAAGAGTTTCTTGTTTAGGGTTTTACATTACCCACTACTTGAGCCAGCTAGTTAGGATTAGTTATACATCTCTTTATGGTAGATTGATATGTTTCCTAGAGTACATGAAATTATGGAATGTTAATGAATAATTAATTATTAACCCATGTGGTTAGTGCTTGATAGAATTAAAATATGTTAATATTGAGAAACTGTGGAATCTGTTAGATTATACATGTGGCAATAACCTCACCTTTTTTGGTTAATAGAGGGTAAATTAGAGTTATGTTAATTAATTGATAATGAATAATTAACGTAAATTGAAATGATTAAAATAAAGAAGTAAATTAATTTATGTCTTATTATATTTATTATTTACTTATATATGTTATCTAGCCCTTAATAGTGGAAAATGAGTGTCCAAGAGAAGATAACAATATTTTATCCAAGGAATAGTTTAATTCCTATAGTATGATTGTGAAATATATTAAATACTATTTGTTTTGTGAATTTATACACCAACCCACCCATTTAAGTAGGGAAAATGAAACCAAATAGGCTATGAGAGGTTGTTTTTCCCAATATATTGGTTGGTGTGGAATAGATCGATGAATTTCCCCTCTGCCCCTGCTCTCTTCTCTTAGAAGTATTATGTGATGGTATGCACATTGGTTAGTTTCACATATATATGTGAATAGGTATGTAATGGACTGGGTTTATTTCACACACATGTATATCTAGATACACTATCCTAAGGATTATTATATATATGATGTGTAGGTGCAGTAATGGTTCAAGGAACATTACCTAGTGTATGGGTTGTGATTTCTTGATGTATACTACCTGATGCATGCTACATAATTTACTATCCATGGTTGCTCCTATAAATTCATAGTTATTATATGTGAATATGGAATGATATTATGTGGTGATTTGATTCATGAGATTGATGTTGTGATACGTAGACCAAGGGTTTTTAGGTAGGCTTATTTTGGAAAGATATGGTTCATGAAGTGTGAAGTTAGGGAAGAGTGGCAAACTAGTGGGGAAGTATCATGGTATGAACCCCTACTCTCCTTCCCTTCAATTTTATCATATTTTCTCCCCCTATGGTATGATAATTTTTTATAAGAACCATAATGGTTCCATTTTGACATGATTTTTGGGGTTTCTTCATTCTTGGGGTGGGTAATGCCTTTTTGTGTTTTGTTTATTCCATATTTGAGTTCTGATGTGATTGTTATTGATTTTAAGTTCCCCCCATTTTTTAACATCAAATTTTTTGTTCCATGGATTTCTTGATTTTTAATTTATGTACTAATTATTTAATGGCATGATTAATTATTTTTATTGAATTTTAAAATAGGAAATTGGGTTTTAACCCACTTTCCGTAGAATGAGAGGGGTTTCCCAATTCCAATGATTGATTTAAATTTGAGTTTATTTATACTTAAAAACCAATATTTATTATGATGAGAAATTTACCTTTAAAACATATAATTAAAATTATAAAAATGAATTAGAATTTTGAATTAACATTCCAAAAATTTTTACTTGGAATTTGAAGTGATACATGAAATTCAAAGTATTATTAAATTATCTAGATAATGTTTTTGAATAAAATAATATTTATAAAATTATTTTAACAGTATTGGGGTCATGAGATAAAAATATAATTTAAATAATTCCTTTTAATGGGTTTTTAAAATGTGGAATTTATTTCTTAAATTATATTTAATGGAGATTCTAAATTCAGTGTTTTAATGTTTTGTTCCAAAATGTTTTGAAATCATAATAAAATATATCATAATTACGAGTGGATTTTTTAAAGGTAAATTTAACACATGAAATTATTTTCTAAATTTTATGGTGTGTATGAGACCCTCATGGCCCCTATATATATATTTTTCCACTGAGGGGGATTTTTTTTATTTGATATTATTTGTCACCCACATGGCATGATTTATGTTTTTTGTGTAAAAATTATATGGGGGATAATTTCTAATAAGTGTTTGAAAGGATAGGTGAGGTTTACTGGATTATTATTATTATTATTATTCATGGATTGTTTCTTATTCAAATATATTTTTTACCACCATCATTTTATTTTTACGACATAAACAACTGAGGATCGAGCCACAACGACCCCAATTCTACCTTTAATATGCCATGGGATAGTGACCAGTGTCGAGTAAGAATATCCCACACCTAGGATGCATTAGCCTAATGTACCTATAAAAAAACACTCATCTCCAAGCCCATACAATACTAAAAATTAAAACAACATAAAACCATGCATCCATACATCAATCATCCCATAATTAGATTATGAAAATGAAGTACTAAAAGAGATAAAGGGGCCAAATACAAGCCCAAAGAAACTATAGAGATTCTAACATTATTAGAAGGTATGAAATACTATCCAATGAAACTACCCAAAAAATTCATCGATCTTTATAACTCAATATATTCTCTATAAGTTCCCTATCCTCACAAGACACCATCAAAAGGGCCATCATGTACAAAAAACACAACACATGCGGGAATAGCCCATGGGGGGTGAGTATAACAATACCCAGTAGGGAACCCCAAAAACACTAAACTCAAATAATCAAGAATACACATTACATAGAAAAGATATATCAATAAAATGAAGAAATCCAAGATATACTCAGGAGGGACACTATTCTTCCAGGTGGTCTCAACCAAAATTCCAGTCATAGAATTCTTCTTGATGATTCAATACCCTAATAATTTATGGAGAACCCAATCTAGGAAAAATGATATCACTAGAGGAACTCAACCAAGAGGTAATGATCATTGGGTACTATTCAAGAACAATCACTGGTCTCTGAAGATCATGACACTTCGATAGGGGATCACACCCAAGACCACTAATGTATTGCACAAACCCAATCTGTATCAACCTGCAATGTTCTAGATCATATGATGATAATACCCAAAACCCTAATAAAATGGTGTTATATATGGTGGATCAAAACCATATGCATAGAGGTCACACTAATTCCACAAACCCTGCCTAGGTTATAAGAAGTAATGATAGAGGATCTCACTCTTTCCTCACAGTTGGACACCACAAACTCAATATGAGACTCATCCTCTATAGGGGATCATAATATAGTGAAATGGGAAAAATGATACACTATAACTAGAAAGGGATAGACCAAGGTAACACACTCAACTGATAATATTCCAAACATAAGAACAAAGGGCTCCACACACCCTTAATGGTGGTGCATTTCATGTACTAGGGAGTACATGGTGTGTCTATCCAATCCCTAATCTTCTTGTCAATCACTTCCTCACATAACATGAAATACTCAAAATTAATGGTGTGTAATTATGTATACATAGTGTGTAAAGGTCTTCTATCACCCTTCCATTGCCGTCTATCCCTGTTTGTATACTTATAGCAATGCCCATGTACTAACCCATGTACACTGGGACGTGTATGTGTACATGGATTTGCCCATATACTCTATCTATGTCTATATATCCCATCTTTCCCATGCATGTGTACCTTATAAGGTAATTGTTTTTCTGAAAACATGGTTCAAATGAATTGTGATATATGTCACATGGCATATGATATTTTTGTAATCTGTGGAAACCCTATCACCACAAAGAGGGTCCCACATGGTGTGTATCTTGGGATTATAAGCTATGTAACCCAGACTTTTATAAAACCCATGGGTTATTATCAAAGTCACTATCATAGATGTATCCACAATGATTCTAGATTAGAATCTCATATCTATGGATGACCATACCCTTCCATCATTTATCTCCAAGATCTAGTTTCAATCTACTTAGAAATTACGTATGTCAAGCCACTCATCTATCACATGTCAAACTAGCGGAAATGGGATTCATTGATCCATCTGATCTACCTCTGATCATCACCCATCATTATCTCACCTCAATCATACCCTCAATAGTAAATCATTCCTATAATATTGTTCCATTATAATGAAGAAAGGTTATGCAACAATCACAAACATGGTATTCATCGAACCAAAAGCCCAATAAATTACCCGTGATGAACAAGAAAAGAAACAGGTGAGAAATACATATACCAAAAACATGAGGAATAATCCTAGAACTTTTTTTCATTTTAGCCTCAAACCATTTCCTAATAATTAAATGAACGAAGAGGTAAAAAATCAATGGAAAATTAAATCAACCATAAATAAAATTAACTGTCAATGCATGAAAAAATTTGTGTTCATGGAACTGATCATGTTTGAATAAGAAAATAAATGATATGGAATCACACAAATGAAACATACTACTTGTAGTATGGATTGATCATAGAATATAAATGGTCTGGCATTTCCATCATTGGTTAAATCTATGAACTCAAATGGTGCAAAAATCCTTGATCCTGATCTGATCCATTGCCATCTGCCAAATATTTCCTACACTGATGGTCCTATAGATCTCCAAGGTTATGTGTCCAACCATGAGATCTCATCATAATCATATATTTATAGAGGAAAATAGATTATTGTATGAATGTTATAAAATATGTATATAAATTAATTTATTTTACTAATATTTTCTGTGACTGTACTTTAGTAAAACACCCAATGTTGACAATGTTTATTTCATGGATAGGGTAAAACAAAAACTCTAAAATTAATGAAAGCCTCAAATTTTCCATCTGATTATTTACATAATATGTTTTACACTCTTTAGGAAAATTATACATGCGTGATTTTAATATTTTTAAACATTATATATGGGCTCATCAGGCCTTGGGATCTTACACCATATCACCACCTATATCTAAAAAATTTCTTATAATATTATAATTGAATATATGAAAAAAAAGAGTTGTTACATTCCCCAACCTTAGGGTTTTCATCCCTAAAATGAAAAAACCTACTAAAAAATTTGATGGTACTATTATCGCATATAGGTCCCCAACTCTTAGGTTCAATCTTATAGATTCCCATGCTCCCACAAGACACATATGAGGGAAATAGATCACCCCAAAAATATCCTCTCTTACTAATCATCAATATCCACTCGGTAGTAAGCAAAGGTAGCTTCATCCTTGATGTATAGAACACCTTAGTTTATAACATGTGAGAGATCATTTACATACCTCCTCAGATGTGACATGTGGAAGATGTTATGTACCCAATCTAACTACATGGATAGAGATAAGAGGCATGCCACCTCACCAACTCTACAAAGTATCTGGGAAGGGACAATGAATCTCATAGATATCTTGTTTACCTAACCAAATATATATTATCCACGTCATGATGGGACTCTCTTGAACAAGTGGTATCCCTCATCAAAATGAATTTCCCCCTTCATCAGTCCTCATAAGACTTCTAATGGATCTATGTATAATTAACACACTCTTAGATTATCTGCACTTACTCTATCTTAGCTCACACAAACATTGGTCTCATGAGCGCTAACTCGCTTATATCAATCCAAAAAAGGGGTGACCTATTAGGTCACCTATAAAAGGCCTCAAATGGTGTCATTATAAGGGTGTAATGGTAGCTATGGTTGTCAAATAACTCCACCAAGGGTAGATGATCATCCAAAAAATATCCAAAATCATACATTTTTTCCCACTAAATTTCCCCCATCAAATGAATTCTCCATTCAGTTTAGCCATCATCCTGGATGTGAAACACCATGATCAAATTCAACTGGGTACCAAATGCCACATGTAATCCTATTAATAATCATGATTTGAAGTGATTATCATGTTTTGAAACAATCATTGATGGAACTTCATGGATCTAGATTATCTCCTCTATGCACAATCAACTCAAGCCCTCTATTGAAATTTTCTCTCAAATAGCTAGGATGAGGGTTGACTTGGTGAGAAAATCTATGATCAACCAGATAGAATCACATACTATGAACATACATGGTTACCCCATCATGAATTATATATATATTGAATTACTCTAATACTATGTAACCTCAAGGCGTTGAGCTAAATCCATTGTAACCTAGTGCTCAGCCTTCACCTGCTATCAAGTGAGGCATTGAGAGACAAACATTAAAAAAGATCTATTTTTTTTTTCTACCCACAAAAACTAGAATCGGATGTCCTAGTAAATATTTTACACACCTGGATGTAAAAAAAAAATGTTATGTATAAAACACACTCATCAAATCCTCCCAAAATGTTAGTATTACCATCACTCATCCTCTAAAAAGGATAAAATTATCTCTACCTTCATAAAATCCTTCAGGAGAACATCTAACATTTATCTAAGCATCTAAGGTCTCATAACCAGTATATCCTTGATGATATTAAATAACATGAAATAAAATAAATGAGGATATCGACTACCAAATATTGACATGAATAACCATCCCTTTAAACTTTGGAAAACTTCAACTTGGATAACTACTTGGATTCCTTGTCTAACAATTGAAAATAAGATCTCATATAGAGATCATATTCCACCACATTTGCATTCACATGAGAACATAAAATCACATTTCCATTGTCTTAGAGGAACTATGGACATCACGACTATATCATGTTAAGATATTTATGATAGAATATATAATTGAGACCCTTATGGTTAGAGTAGATGATAAACTGCTTTCCCATATGGTAGTGTCGCCACATATTCAGGGCAAAGAGTAAGACTTCCACATCAAGATCATGGGTCATGTACTTATTCTCTCGTGTTTTCAATTTATGAGAACCATATGTAATCATTACAAAAATATACATAAAAGTAAAACCACACTAGTCCATTAGGCATCACAAAACACTTCATACTTGAAATACTACTCCAACAATCTTTAGATGGGGGTACTCATCAACCACTGCCTTAACTCCTGAAAACACAAAGGGTTCTTTTCCATCCACATGAAAGGGTATTATTTTTCTGTCAAAGTAGTCAAGAGTGATGAAAAAATTGCGAAATTGAGTACAAAAATATGATAGTACCCTAGAAACCCATGGAAACTCTTCACCTTGGTAATAGTCTTCAGTGGATCCCAAGCTAGAATCAAATCAACCCTTACTTGATCAACATCCTCTCCTGCCTCTTAGATGATGTGTCCCTTGAATTTGACCTTTTGAATCCAAAAATTATAATTAAAGAGAATACCATAAAACTAGTTCTCTCAATGTGTGTTAAGGACCATTATCAAGCTTCTCACATTCTCATCTTCAGACACCGAGTATACTAAGACATCATCTCTAAGGACCACTATGAACCGATTAGGAAAGGATGAAGGATCCTGTTTAGGAGTCCCATGAAAACTACTAGGTTGTTTGTCATGAAGAAAAGAAGTATCAATTAGTCATAGTAACTTTAGGAATATTTGAATTATGTATTTAGTATATCCTCATACCATATTTGAAATTAGTGATATCCTGATCTGAGGACAACCTTTGCGAGCCATCATCCCTCTCTCATCAAATAAAAATGTTCATCAATTCTTAGTAGTGGATACTTACTATTCATGGTCACCTAGTTCAAGCACTATTAATATACAATAACCTCAAGCTCCTATCCACCTTCTTGGAGAACAATAATGGGGATTCCTAGGGGGAAACAATGGGTCTCATGATTCCCTTCTTCTATAAGTCCTCTAATTGGACCCTTATCCCATGAAGCTCTTTTAGAGTCATATGATATTCTAGTGAATATATAGAAGCTGTATTGGGGTGTAATTCAATGCATAAATCTGGTTCTCTATGGGGATAAAATCCTGGAACATCCTATGGAATGATGACCTCATACTCAACCACAAGCACATGGAACTGGTAGCCTATAAAGTCCACTTCTCAAATATCCATGTTTGAAAAATAATGAGTAATTAGAGGAAAATTACTATTGCATAGCCCATATTACTATTCTAGGATATTCTTTTCACCAACAAAGAAAAACCATGTCCCATAACTATAGACACACCACATTCTCCACTAAAACAATCAATTGGGGAATGAACTATGGGTAGAGAGTCCATACGCATGATGACATCATAAGGTATCATCCCTACTACCAAGAGATACCGTAAAATTATCTCACCTACAACCATTAGATCACACTATCAGAATAATTTTGAAATTTCTGAGTAACCTCTCATAAGAGTCTCCAAGCATAAGGGTCGAGCCAAAGGCTCAACCAAAATCGATATGCCCCGAAACAGGGAAGTGGCATGAAAGGAAAAAATGTCACCTGTTTCTATTATTACCGCATCTAAGGTAGTAAAAAAAAATTCCTGCCTTGTATAATAATTGGAGTCTTTATGTTATAGGCCTTTATAGACTACAACTATCCTTGCCCCTGAACACTAGCTATCCAACCCTTGTGTGGACTACTTGGGCGTGGTCGAGGAAATAGGTCAAACCTATGACCACCCCCCGCTTCTCTACCATCCCATCTTCCACATCCATTTACCTATAGATTCCCTTGATTATACCTCTTTCTATACATAGGTGGTCCCTAGAAATTCTACCTATCTTCTATACGATGGGTCATAAAATACCATGAATTGTGTCCCCAGCCGTTATAGGAGAAACATTATATCTCCCTCATCTAAGTCAAACTATTCAAAGATCCATATTCCACTGATCCTTTTTCATTGGATTGTCGATGGAAGATTTTTACATGACTTTATCTTTATACATTCCTTTGTAAACTTGATCTGAAGGTATTATCTCTTGGGTACCCACTACTAGATCCCACTATTGGAATCTTCCCTTCTATGAATCTCTCGATTACTAGGGCCTACTAAAGCACTCTAGAATAAGTGGTAATGGAAATAGATATCAACAAAGACCAGATATATCTATTTATTACCATAAAAAATGTTCATTATCAAAAAAATATCT
Organism: Viscum album; assembly: GCA_963277665.1. Classification (NCBI taxonomy): domain Eukaryota; kingdom Viridiplantae; phylum Streptophyta; class Magnoliopsida; order Santalales; family Viscaceae; genus Viscum; species Viscum album. The sequence continues at coordinate 1,445,981,141 of OY728132.1, read as the reverse complement.
CTCCCCATATCTATGGAGTATCACGAGAGATCAAAAAACCTCATTGAATACTCTCCCACAGTCATACTTACCTACTATAGATGAATAATCTCTTGGATGTGAACTGATCACAACGAGGATAGATAAAACTTTGAGCAAAGATGAATTCAATGTATAACTATGAGATACATGTCTCATCAAGTGAATGAGTCACTAGAATCCACCTTCTCCTAGTGTAGCCCTGAAAAAGACTCATTGTGGGGACTTCTATCTAATCGACAGGTTTCTAAACAAATCAGAAAACTCATGTGACTACCTCTAGCCATTTATCAACCACTTCTAAGTATGCATTACCATAAAAACTAATAGGATACAACTTTTAATACTCATTTAGTACACTCTGTCTCTCTTAATCACCAATTAGTACTACCAGGAATAACTACTGCTCAACGGGTGGTGGTATAGTTGGTAAACCACCCAGTGGTACTATTATGTGTACATGTCCCTATATTGAAGCATTTTATTTCAAAAAATCAACCTCATGATAAAACTTTGTAACACTATATTGTTGTTTTCACTAAGGCATAATGAATTAAATCAGGCATACCATGATCAAAGAGTATATATTGGGAGACAAATCAAGATGGAAATGTAAAATATAATCCATTCCTATACGAAGAATGTAAAAATGATTCCCTGAAATAAATATCTATATGTAAAGAGTCTAAAGGTAGGTGAACACAGTTATAGTGTATGGATAAATCAACCTATACACTAACACTAGAGTCCCTATCCAAAAATAGTAACTTGAAACACTTAAAACCTTTTATATAAACCCACACCAATATCACAGTATCTAGTCCCAAGTTAGAACCAAAACCTATGATACCACTTATAATGACGTAGGATTTTCAAGGTTGGATATTACATGTTTTATATGAATATTCATTACATAACAAAAAAAATGTCTCAGTACTATAATATTTTAGTTCATTTGGAAATGTGGAACACATTCTTCAATTTGGTGAAAGATCTTCATTATATCTTATAAAGACATTCCACTTTAGTATTCCTACATAAAACCTTTCCTTTTAACTTGAATAATGGAAATGTAATAAAGGGGTGAGATCATATGCTCAGTTAGGGTAACCAAGAGAGATATGTAAGAATAAACATGAGTAAAAAGGGATAGATAATTTTATGATAACCTTAAAATATCATACCCTGCATATCAAAGATCATAAACAATAATCATGGAAAAAATATTGGTAGTTCATAGGACATAAATCATAAAAAAATAAAATAACATAATCCATGTGATCATAACATTGACATAGTACATGGAACTATAACAAACACATACACATGTAACTTTGTGAACATGTATAAATAGTAGTTTGTTCACCCACAAACTTAAAGGAATTAAATAAGGCCTCTACATTAAAAATGGACATGAAAACCTGGTCCACACATAAAATTATGGAAATTAAAATGTGGTCCATGCATTTAATTGTGAACATAAAATCAGTTTCACGTATACCATATATACCATATGAGATATCCATCTATACACAATTCATTAAAGGGAGATATAGGTCCCACCCAACACATAATGAAAACCATACATGTGTGTTCCACATAAACAAATATTATTCATCATATCAGAACCCATAGAATGAAATTAGTTTCATAAATATCATTCCATCATAAATATAAACTATTCATATAAATAATAATAATTTTATCATTAGATTATATCCTAATAAAATATAAGTAAAATCAAATAACATTCTCTTAGATAGAAATTGATTTTGAAAGATCATTTGAAATAATTCTGAATGAAAATATGTTTTTCACTTTGAAAGATACTTATTAAATCATAAAACATTTATCAAAAAATTTTCAATAAAAACAAACTTTTAAAAAAAATATATATTTTAAAATGATTTTAAAAATATTTTAAATACTCGTATTTAAAAATTAATATAAGATCATTTAAAACACTTTTGAAACATTTTTATAAAACTTTGTTTTAATGGAACACATATTTCTAATCAAATAAAGAATAAAATTACATGAAACTTATAATATCATGAAAAGAGTAATATTCATGATAAAACATGTCAATGACTGTTATATACACCTCTTCAAAAAATATATGTTACTAACATAACATGTGACTCAAAGAAGGCAAATTGAGACAAATTATTTTAACCATTTTGGTAACTTTTGAACCATATAACCTATGAAAGAGAGATCATCAAATGAATATGTAAATACCCATAATATTTAAGGATAAAGATAATATATTACATTAATGCGTATTATATACACCATACAATAGAAAATAGTGGTGAATATGGCATATGTCTTGCCGAAATAAAAGTGAGATAAGAAATCCCTTACTTTAAGTCTTGGCTCTCGTCGTACTCATGAAAACCTCATATATAGTAAATATACGTTTATTATAAATAAATTATAGAACTTAATAAATATATAATACTATAAATGAAGTAATTATGACTACATATTACCCTATTATTATCAATTGTAATTTCAATCTATGTTTTGGGTAATGACCGCTTTGTTTCTCGTAAATTTTTTAAATTCTTCTTCTTGCTCCCTTTATTTGGATCATGATTTCATTATCTTATGATTGATAAAAATGATATAAATATCATATATATTCAGTATATATGTATTTATGGTTGTCTATAAAATATTTAAACAAAAAATAAAATACATGGTTCATGGAGAGGGTGGTCGTACGTACGCATGAACGCTGCATCCATTTCATGTCATATTGAAAGAAAGTAATAAATATATATATATATATACTTATAATATTATTAAAGTAAAATTATTATATCATATATATCATATAATTTTACCAAACCCATCCTTAATACATTCAATATTATGTGTGAACAAGTCACATCTCTTTGAGGTGTTGGTAGTCCACACATCCATAAACTAAGTTATCTTATTTACACAAAATGAAAATAATGAATATATGTTTAATATAATATTTAAATAAGTATAAATAAATCATAAATACACCATATATAATATAAAAATACATTTTACATTATAATTTCTTAACCATGAAATGTGGTAAAGGAAAAAGAGACAACATCGTTTCGTGAGGCGGTAGTTCACCGTACACAAGAACAGTAAGTTTGTTACCCATTTTATGGAATTATGTGTGATTTTAAGAAGAAAACATAATATAAAGACATAAAACTATATATATGATACCTAGGTAATTATATATACAAGAAAAAAATTTGGGGGTTTAAGGATGAAATAAAAGTACAACTTTCGTTGATTAATGTTACCTCTTCTTTGGTTATCTCCTTTTGATTTGGATGAAGTGACTAATTTGGTTGGATTTTGTCCAAAACCATGGCTTCTAAGAAAAATGTATAGAAGTTTTTAAAGATAATTATATAGAGTTTTTCCAAAAAATAGGATCTTATGTGTGAATAGAAGATAAAGAGATTTTTCCTTTTATAAGAGAGGGGAGGGAAACATTTGGTATTTCTCAAAAGCTTAATTTATAATAAAATAAATCTCAATAAATAAACCTATAAAATGATATTTATTTGAAGAAAATATATTATAAGGTTTTAATAATCTCAAATAGTAGAATTTATACAGGTGGTTATTTTATTTTAAACCCTATCATTTTAATTAACTCTTATTTAATCCATTTTAATTTTAATTTTAATTATAGTAACCTAGTTTTTAATATTAAGAGGATGTAATTTTTAAATATAAAGTGTAAATTGGACCATAAATGTTAAAGTAATGATATTTTAAAAAATATATTATCCCATTGTATTTATTTAATATTTTTATTATTTTTAAATAATTTGATAAACTAATATTTTCATAAAATATAATAATAGTCAATTTTGACACTATTCATAATATTGACTTTAAGAAAATCAATACAATAATCTTACTTCTAAAAAATCATTTAATAAACCCCTATGATTTTACATTCACATATTTGATTCATGTTTTTACTTAATTATTTAAAATTATATTTATTTTAATATTTCTTATATTATTTAATTGATTGTTTCATAAATTGATTAATTACTACATCATCATTTTTTAATTAATTTTTTAAATTATATATTCAATAAAAAGTAAAAATAAATTTCAATCCTGTATATAGAAATTTTTTGTTTCAAAATAATATATATATTTGAGAATATATTCTATTTAACCTAATGTTAAAAATATTATAAATATTAAAAATAAGAGTGAAATCTTGTCACTCCCTTTGAGTTTAACAATATTTATGTCATTTTCCAAATAAAGTGTCCATTAAATTGTTAAATTTAGATAAATATGTGTTAATATTTTAATTAAATCCATCAAATAATTATTTTACCAGTTTTAGGGTATTTTTATAATATTGATAATATTATTTACACCCTTAATTACACAATTCACCCTTAACCGTGGTAATAAAAATTACAAAAGTTACTATTCATATTATCAAAAAATAAAAGGGACCTATTTAATAAATCATTATCTTAATATTAAAAATATAGGATCTATTTTTTATAATTAAAAACACATAATTTTCTTTCATTTTTTAAAAATTAATCCCACTGATGGAATGAGAAAACGATTTTTTAAAGTGAAAAAGTCCAAACAATTTACATGTTTTTATATCCTAATTCAATATGAAATTTATTCCAATGAACTTAATTGTATTAAATGATAAAAGTTATACATAATTATAATTTAAAATCAATAAAATATATAATTAAATAATATAAGTTATTTTGATGAAAAATCGGTGTTCAATTAAAATTCATGATTTTTTACTATTCATCATAACATGAAACTTATCTAAAGAATATAAAAAATTATACAAAAGTAAATTATGATATCTAAATTTTAAATAATAATTTTATTTTTTCACATAATAATTACATATTATTCAAAAATTATACATAAAATGGTGTTTCCAGTGAAAGGCAGCAAAGTTACCGTTTTTGAAATAAACTTCTTTTATATATAAAATTGGATTTTTTCTTATAACATATCTAGAAAAAAAATTAATTTAATGTTAAAAAATAAATTGAAATATATATATATATATATTTCATTAATATAATTCAACAAGAGTTATTTTTTATTTATTAGTATAAAACTCACTTGTGCATATTTAAATAATTTATTAGAAAAGAATTTATATTTTTTCGAAAAAGGTTTTACTCTAATTAACAATTAACTAGTCAAATTATTATGTGTAAACCATAATTTAATAATTCAGTTCATCTTATTCATACATTTCATTCCAACGGCCAGGTCATAATTTTCTTGTTTAAATAAGTATAATAATAAAATGATGTTTTTTATAAACTCATTGTTGTGTGTAAAGAATGGTTAGTTGGTATTTCATGTAGCACAAATCATAATTTGTGTAGAGTATAAAAAAATACAGAAAATAAATTTAATTTACTATAAAAATGTTTATAAAAACATACATTCTACCTCAATTAAAATGATTTTCTCCCTAAAAATTTGTTAATATAATACAAACAAATGGTGACACTTCGACCTCATCATATCCTCTAGTTAGCAAAAATATTCTACAAACAGGTGGTTTATCCATATTAAATTAACTACATGATTGGTATTTTTTTAATAACTTTATCTCTATGATAAATAATTTATACCAGTTTCTATTCATAAGAAAGATCTTGTTTCCGCAGTACAACATTTGAGTTTTTTACAGGTGAAGGATTGGGTATGTAATTTTTCAAAAGTGATACATGGAAAACATCATGAAATTGGGAGAAATTTTGTAGAATCTCTAATTTATAATCTACCATTATGATATGATCAATAATTTAAAAAGGAAATTGTATCCTTTCAATTAGATATTTCACTTAAAAAATTAAAGGTGGATTATTTGAAAATTCCTCTGTGGAAAACCCATATCATGAAAATTAATACTAAAAATCCCTTTAAAAAAATAAATTTTTAAACATAATGGTTACCCAAAGTAACTCAAAAATAGGTTTATCATAGGAGAATATATGTGGTAAGTAAAAACATGAACATATAAGAGAAAAATAACTATCAAGTTCTTATGGAGAGTGATAGAGAACATAGTCAGGATAAAGTTAACAATCAGAAAGACATAACCTAAAGAGGCATGAAAATGGTCATTGATATAATAAAAAACTAATGATAATGAAACAACATTTTAATTTCAAGGATATTTCCAAAAATCTAAAGAATTTTCATGAGAAGATATAATTACTTGATTTCAGCACAATCTCACACTTTATTATTCCTTGATCAATTTCCACTTCAGATCTTATTCCAATAAATGATGGTGAATTTATCATTCATATAGAATTAACAGATCATGTAATTCATAAATAGAATGGTAGGTCATTCCATATTTATATATCAAAAAAAAAATATTTATAAAAAGTTATCAAATATGTATAAATATTTATATTACGAAACATTATTCTCTAAAACCTCATCTACATTTCAATGTAACCAATTTCTAAAATAGTTACCCTTACAAACCTTAAAAAATATTAAAATACAATACTCTCTAAATAAGGTCACTAAAAATAGAATTTATCCCTAAAAATCATGATTCATGTCTTATTTATCACATATCAAACATGTGAATTCCATTATCATGTTTTATCTGAAGCATGGTAATAACCTAAATTACCATAAAACCATATTAATACACCCATGAATCTTTATTCCTTATATAATATATTTTATTATAAAAATATATTTTCATTAGAGTCTTAGGTTCATCCTTGTACCTATAGAATTTGTGATTTCAATATTCTAGAATCCAAGTAAACAATCACATGAAATTTTAATAATGGATGAATAATGAGATTTTCATAGGGATTATTCATTAAAAATCAAACTTGAAATTCCCAAAAATGAGAGGAGGTTATGTATTCTCTAATTATCATGGTTCACTTAATCCATTATGATAATATAAGCTTTCAATTTTTCTTTGGTCCCCATTTGTTTTGTATATTATCATCCATATTAATATTTGGATTGTGACACTTGTTATCGTAATGCCCAAAATCCTTACAATTGAGTGCTGAATCAGGAGAGGTGCACTCTTTGGTGATTTATTTTAGTTACCATTACTTCAAAAGTAAAATGTTATATGACTTTATTTTTCTCACTTAAAACACTTACCAATCCCCTTATGATAATTTACTCTATGTTTTCTTTAAAAATTGGTGCATAAAGCAAAACTAATCATCTTATCTCTATAGTTTTTAGAGTTTCCATTTAATTCTATCCTTATTTTCTTATCACAACCATGATATAGATGGGTAATTACAATATCTCTATTTTTAAGAAGAATACGGGAGGATGTACTTACTGAAAATTATGTTTTTGTACTTATCCCAATCTATAGAGTCAATTTTATCTTGTGGCCTCTTATTTTTGATAAAGTTCCACCACAAATTCGCTTCACCTTCCAAGTGATAAGTCGCAAACATAATTTGTTTTCATTATGAACAATAAAAAATAAAAAATATCCTTTTAATTGTACTGATCCATTTTTCCAGAACTAGTGGATCAGTCATCCCAATAAAATAAGGAGGACGTTACCTTAAGAAGGATTCAATAAAATATTATTCCCTAATTTGGTCATTAAGAATTATATCATGATTTATGGCTATAAATGGTTTTGTGGTCATAAAAATTAGGGGTTTCATTGCATTTTATATAAAATTAGATAACTTAGGAGGTCCATCATTGCATTATCCATTATATTCTGGATGAAAATTGTTACTATAGGTTCCAGCCATTGACTAAAACCAACATAAAATATTTTGAGAAACACTAGTCATATTTTGAAAATTTCATAATGAAGGAAAATTACCTTTAATATATATAATCTTACATTTAATACTAGGATTTTCAATATCAATTCTGAAATTATAGGATTATAACATGTACTTAGACTTATTATTAGATACATATATATACATATCCTTTTAAATATCTTTTGGGATCCCACTAAAGTTTTCTCATCATAGTTTTCAATGGTCGACTAAACCTTTACTTTGACACCAACCATAATGACCATGGATTTTCAAATATGGATATTACATATTTTTAGATTAATATCAGTTACAATAAAAAAAATTATTGATTATCATAATAGTTTAGTTCCTTTGGAAACATTGAATGTAGTCTTCTAATCTGGTGAAATATTTTCAACATCCCTCATAAAGATAGTTCCCTTTAGTACTCCTACTTAAAAACATTATTTATCACCTGAGGAATGGAAACATAAGAATAAGGTGAGATCATATGCTTAGTAAGGGTGAAAATTGGAGATATGTAAGAATAAACATGAGAAAATAGGGTATGAGAACATGATCATAACATTAGAAGATCTAACCCAGCATATCAAAGATCATAAACAGGAATCATGGCATAAATATTGATAGTTTCTAAGACATAAATCATAAAGAAATTATAGAACATAATCCATGATATCATAATATTGAAACAAGACATGAAATTTTGGCATAAAAAAACTTGTAAAATTGTGGACAAGTATACATATTAATAGGTTTAATCATTAAATTAAATACATAAAATCATGCCCTTATATAAATAGGTGGAACGAAAACTAGGTCCATGCATAAACTTATGGAAATGAAAACCTATTCTATACATAAAATTGTGATCAAGAAATTAGTTTCACTCATAACATTAATATCTCATGATTATCTATCTTTACCCAATACATTAGAGTAAGATATAGACCCCACTCGTCACATAATGAAAACCATACATAGTTATTCCACAAAAACACAATTCATTCTCATATCAGAACCCATGGAGTGAATTTTGTTTAATAAATATAATTCTATCATAAACATAAACATTTAATAGAAATAATAAATTTTTTATCATTTTATCATATCCCCAGTAAACTATAAGTAACATCAAATTACACTATCTTAGATGGAAAATTATTTTGAAAGATCAATTGATATAATTCTTGAGGAAAATATCATTTCCTCTTTGAAAGAGAGTTTTGAAATCATAAATACTTTAGAAAAACATATTAAATTATAATAAAATTGAAAATTTATAATGTAATATTTTAACAAAATTTTAACATATTTTAAATACTCTTCCATGAAAATGAAAATAATATCATGTAAAACACTTTAAAAAATATTTTTAGAAAAATTTGTTATGAAGGAAAATAGATTTATGACTTGAATAGAGAAAAAAATTACATGAAACTTATAATGTCATTAAAATAACGTGATTTATGATACAACATGTAAAAAGTTAGTATATGCACCTTTTAAAATAATATAGGTTCATAACATCACATGTGTCTCAAAGATGGCACATTGAGATAAAATCACCTTAACAATTTGGTAACTTTTAACCTTAAACCCCATGAATGAGCGATCACCGAATGGGTATATAAATAAAAATAAAAATTAAGGATAAATATCACATATTTCATTGATGAGTATTATATACACCACACAAAAGAAACAAGTGGTGAATATGGATAAAGTCTCATAGAAATAAAAGTAAGACAAGAAATCCCTTATATTATGAATTGAATCTTGTGGTACTCACCGAATTTTCTTTAATAATACATATAAATTTATTATATTTATATTAAATAACCATATTGATATATATAATAATATATCTAACTTAATTATGACATTATATTACCCTCTTATTAATAATTCCATGTTTAAGTTTTCTTTTGGGTAATGAATGCTTTGTTTCTTATATATTTTTTTGAATTTTTATTCTTGGTCACAATACTTAAATAATCATATAATTATATCCATAATTATATACATGATATAAATATCATATATATTCATTATATATTTATTAACTGATATCTATAATAGATATAAATAGAAAATGAAATACACCATTCATAGAGACGGTAGGCCATACGAATGCATGGACACTACTTCCTTTTCATGTCATTTAGAATGAAGGAATGTAAATTAAATATATGTATATATATATGTATAATATAATTAAATTTTAATTTTAATTTGATATATATAATATACCTTTAATAAACCCATGCATAATACATTCCCTGTAAAGTCTGAATGATTCACATCGCTTTGATGAGGTGGTAGTCTACATGTCCACAAACAAAGTTATCATATTTCAATAAAATGGAATGAAAGAAGTTAGGTATTATATAATATTTATAGAAGTATAAATAAATCATAAATACCATATATATCATATAAAAAAAGTTTACATCATAATTTACAACCATGAGATGTGGTAAAGGAAAAGAAAACAACATCGTTTCGTGAGGTGGTAGTTTTCGACACATAAGAACTATAAGTTCATTACCCTTTGATGAATGTGTATGTTAGTGTTGGTTGAAAAATTAATATAAAAATATTAAAGTTTATTTAATATACTTATGTTATTGTATAAACATAAAATAAAAATAATTGAAGGGATTTAATGAATACATAAAAGAACATCCTTCGTTGACATACATTACCTCTTATTTGGGTATCTTCTATTGATTTGCATAAAAGGAATCGTTTTGTTGGATTTATGTCCAATGCATGGATCATAGGATTAATATATATATTTTTAATAATATTTAAATATATTTTGGCTGAACCAAATAGGTTATGAGGTGTGAAGAGAAGATAAGGGGAGGTTTCCTTTTATAAGAGAGGGGAGGGGCACTTTTGGAATTTCTTAAAAGATTACCGTATAATAAAGTCAATCCGAATCCAAATACCTCCAAAATCCAATTTATAATATGAAAGGATATTATAATTTTGTAATATCTTCATAAAATACAATTTATAATATTTTTTATTTTATTTTAAAACTTATCATTTTGATTAACCCTTAGATAAGCCATTTTAATTTTAACTCCGGTAACAATGTTTTTCATTTTAAGGGGATGTAATTTTTACATATAAAGTTAAAATTGGACCATAAATCGAGAATTTATTATATTGAAAACATATATAATCCCACTATAATTATTTAATATTTTTATAATTTTTAAATAATTTTATTAAATATTATTTTTCATAAAATATCTTAAGTGTCAATTTTGACACTATTTATAACATTGAATTTAAGAAAATAAATATAGAAATATTACATTAAAAATTTCAACTAATAAATGCATAACATGTAATATTCAAATATTTAATTATTTTATCACCTTAAATAAGTCAAATTATATTTATTTTAATATTTCTAGTATCATTTAATGGGTTGTTTCATTAATTGAATAATCACTACATCATTATTTTGTAATTATTTATGATTATTATTTATTCAATAAAAAATTAATATATATTTCTACGGTATACATACACATTTTATATTTCGTAATAATATTTATATTCGATCATATATTCAATTTAACACCACGGTAAAAATAGTATACCTATTAAAAATTAGGAGTGTAACATTTTATCACTCCCTCTGAGTTTAAAAATATTTAAGTAATTTCCTCTGAAAGTGTACATTAAATTATTAAATTTTTATCCTTATGTGTTAAGGGTATAATTAAATTCATCCAGTAAAATTTTAGAATATTTTAGGGTAGTTTTATAATTTTATTTTCACCCTTAATTACTAGATTTACCATTAACCATGGTAATAAAAATTACTAATGTTACCATTCATATTTCCAAAAAATAATTGGGATATATTTAATAAATTTGAAAATTAAGATTACAAATATGGGATACATTTTTCATAATTAAAAATAATTAATTTTCTAAAATATATTTAAAATTAATCACATTCATAGTATGAGAAAATGAGTTTTGTAAATTGAAAACATCTTAATGATTGAGATGTTATTATATCAAAATTAAATTTTAAATTGATTCAAATTAAATAAATTTAATTAAATTATAAAAAATTTATATAATTATACTGTAAAACTAATATGATATATAATTAAACAGAATAAATTATTTCTATGAATAAGCTATTTTAAATTAAAATTTAATATTTTTAAAATATTTATCAAAACGTGAAAATAAAAAAAATACAAATAATTCAATTGAAGTAAATTTTTTATCCTTATTTAAAATAATAAGTTTATCTTTTCATATAAAAGTTATAAAAGTGTTATAATTTATATTTAAAATGGATTCTTCTTTAAATGGCGAAAAAACTGCCTTCAAAATAAATACTTATTTTATGAATAAATTTTTTTTTTCTTATATCATATCTAGAAAACACATAAGATTAATTTTAGACATTAAATTTAACATTATATATATATAATTAATATAATTCAACATGATTCATTTTTTTTATTATTGGTATAAAATATTTTTGTTCATATTTAAATAATTTCTCAGAAAGACATTTCCTTTTATTCTAAAAATGGTTTTACATTCATTTATAAATAATTGGTTAAATAAATATGTATCAACCATAATATAATAATTTAGTTAATCATGTTCATAATTTTCATTCCAATGGTTAGTTAATAATTGTCTTCTTAAAATAAGAATAATAATAAAATGATGTTTCTTAGGAACTCATTATTGCATGAAAAGAGAGATAAGTCAGTATTGTGTGTAGAGTAAGCATAACATGGTGTACCGTATAATTAAAGACATAAATTGAATTAAATTTATTAAAAAAAATCATAAAAGATAGGGGTGTTACACCACTTGATTATGACCTGACCCCCTGGGGCCAGAGATGCAACTTCGGCAAGACAACCACTAACGGGCCAAGGGTTGGTGACCTATTTCAAGTAGGCATATTACACACATGGGAGACATTTTCTTAATGAAAATACACACATGTACACATATTCAAGCCCATAAAATTCTAAAATTTAAAATAAGTATAAACAATTCATGCGTTCACATATAATCCTACAATCAGAGTATGGAAATAAAGTATTGAAATCGAAAAAGTGGCCAAATAAAAGACCATCCAAAAAATGAAGATAGTCAAACCTATTAAGAAGTAAAGGACTAATATTAAATGAAAACACCCAGAAAAAACCCCATTCTATATTGACTAATCTATGCACTACCATTTCCCTATCCTCCTAGTAAACCATTAAAAGGGAATTTGTTTGCATAAGACATGACATATGCAGGAAGAGCCTATTCAGGGGCGAGTATAGAAATACCTAGCTGGATACCCCAAAATAATAACAATAAAGAATAGTTTTGTCATTCCAAGGATTTAAAAATGAAATAAATAAACCTCTATATACTCATGAAGGACATATCACCTCCAGATGGTCTCAACCAAACAACTAGCCATAGGATTATACCCGAAGATTCTAGGACATGATTGTTCTAGGAGAACCCACTAAATGAGCCCTCCTATCATCATAGACATTAATGCATGTGGCCTTGAGCATTGGTACCTAACCAATAAAACTCATTGGTAATTGATTATCATGATAACCAGATAGGTAATCACACCGAAGACTGCTAGGGGTCACAAAAAAAACAATCTATATCAACATGCTATGCCGGGAATCATATACCAATGATACCAAAAACACTTCTGAAATAGCCCTATAGATAGATGATCAAGAACCCATACATAGAGGTCACACATTATCCAGGAACCCCACCTAGGGTGTAAAAAGTAATGATAGAGGGTTAGAATCTGGTCTCATGGAGGTACACTACAAAATCTATCATAGATTCAACATTCATATGAGATCAAAATCCAAATTTTTTGTCATAATACCACACTATAACATAGAGTGGATGGACCAAGGGAACATAATCAACTGATACTAGTCTAAACTAAAGAAATAAAGGGCTCCGAACCCCCTCAATTTGGGTTCACAATATTTAATTCAGAGTAAAAAACGTGTCTATCCAACCAATTATATTCCCATATGTAACTGGCTCACATGACATGTAAGAAAAAAAAACAGCATGTGTGTAAGTGTAAATTATGTGTAGAGTTCTGTTGCCACCCTAACCGTGGAATCTTTTTGTACCCATTTACCTCTATCCATGACTACATACCTAACCATGTACACCTAACCATGCCTTTATAAACCTGGGAATATACGAGTAAACGTATCTTTTTGTGTACTCTCGGCATGTCAATGTATCCCATCCTACCCATTCTCTTATTCCCTAAAAGTTATACACCAACCCTCCATCATGGTGTAAATGACATACATCGTAAGTAGCATGACATGTTATATTTATCTTTTCTACAGAAACCCTAGTTTCACACAAAGGGTCCCATATAAAAGGTAACTCTATATTACATGCTTTATAACCCAATATTTCCTAGAACCCCACGTTTCTTCTACATTTCAGTATACACACCACAACATCCATGATTCTAGATAGTAATCATATATATGAGGCTGTTCATACCCTTTAAAAATCAATTTTCAAGATCTGAGTTTTTATCTTCATACAAATCACCTATGTAGAGCCACCCATCTTTCATATGTCAAACTATTAATAATGAGATCCATTAATCCATCGAAATGACCTCCGATCATGGAGATACCATAATGGGTTCCTGGTTATAATAAACTTGACGATTTATTTGGAAAACCATTCCCACAATCCATTTATTGATTTTAAAAAACTACCGTTTATCCCTTGTAGATCAGGAAATACCTTTAATACATTCCATGGAACTAGGTGGGTTTTTAGGTTATGGATAACCCATTTGGTTCATGAAAAATACCATTAGGTGTTTATTATGGTTTATGTTAATTGGTAAAGTTAATATTGATACATGATGACATTGTTAGAACATAAGAAGTAGGTGAGATGGGGTGTCTCAGAAATACTCTTTGTACCAAAATTTCTGTTACCATGGTTTTTAGGGGATGTTAGTTTATTATTTTTTATCAGACCCATGATGTATACATGCTTTTCTTAAGTAAGGTACATAGGATTTATAGACTGCACCTAGGTTTGAAATATTGGAAAAAATGGGTTGGTCATTTTTATTTCTTAATTTCTATTATATTTTCTTATGGTTACCCCATTTTATTTTTAATATTTATAGTTAAAGTATATATTATTTATTGGTTTGATGGTCTCCTTATTATTTGTATGTTTTATGTAGTACCCTAACTTATCAAAGACATATTTTTAACCTTCGGGTGGGAGTTGTAGATTATTTTCTTCAAGATAAACCCCATGGGATCAAATTATCATTGATGTAGTGCTTTGAATGGTTTGAGATGTGGACTAAGGAGTAGTCCCTAACCTAGCTGAGGTTATTTTTGAGTTTTTTCAAGAAACCACATGCCATTGTAATGAAGCACATTTTTTTTCCTGTAATATGTTCGAAGCCAAAAATGGTGGGAGGAAATTTTTCTATGTAATTGATATGAGAACATATAATAGAAGAATGTTAAGGTGAAATTTACCCTATATTTCTATCTAAGAATGATGGATCTAGAAAGGTATTTAGAATTTTTGTGCCATCTGTTAGAAGACTAATCCCACATGGAATATTATATCTAGTTCACTAATCTTTTTCATTTAAAATATGAAATTGATTCAAATAATAATTTTAAATCTATGAGTATTGAAATGGGACTTTATCCTGACATTAGATATCATGTCATCTTACTAAAGCTTCCAAATTATACTAAGGGTGTGGCCCAAGACTAGATAGTAATGATATATTAGGTTTTTATGTTAGGGTAGAATGGGGGTTCTTCTATGCATGGCATAATTAATGGTGGCATATTTATTAATAATAAAAATCATGGTAAACTGAGAAGGGGTGGGGGTAGTGTCTTTGAGTATTTTCCCTATACAATATCATGAACAAATGTTGAACATAGGTCTCTTATCTACTTTCAATGTGGAAATATTGGGACGATGATATTTTCAAGCCTAGTATCACCTAATTCTTGTAACTCTTACGTGTTCTTATCCAATCTATAAAAATTTTATAAATCCATACCCACTCCTTGAACCATCAGATTCTCTTTATCACATTGAGGAGTTGGAGATTAGACTGATTCCTCTAAGGTAATGATGAATATACCTCATTTGTGTGATGGAAGGACTAGTAATTTATATGGGAATAGTTAGTTATGTAATGATCTATCGGATAGAGGTAGGACTCAGAAATATTTATAGGCAAGAAGCTATATAAAGTAGAGTGGGTGCTTATGGAGACTGAGGTAGGACTAATGATGGATATAGGGTAATTTTCTCATTGCTTAATCTATGGTTAATACTCTATTTGATACTGGTTTATCTCATTTGTTTATATCTTGTTCTATCATAGAATTATAAAAACATCCATATGATCTTATGTCTTTTTTATGGATTTATAAAATCTATTTGGAAAAAGAATCAATGTAGGTTCTTATGTATTTACTTTGTTATATCCATATTTGAAGTAGAGCTATCATGGTATTTTTTTCCTTTCATATGGATATCTCTAACATCATTATCGGGATAGACTGGATGATTAGCTTCAGGGATCAAACTTTATTTTATAATCAAAAATTGCCTTTTATTACCCTTGATGGGAGATCTAATGTGTCACACAGGGAATGGGATATGTGATCTTTTTGGGTGAGACCTCCCCTTCATGAGGTTGGAAAATTTATATCAGCACACTTATTTGAGTCTGAATAAGGGGAATTTTGGATTGATCTTTCTCAAGTGTCCAAGGAGTTTTCCAATATTTTTTGGATTAATTTTTATGTTTACCAATGTATTGGGATATTAAGTTTTATATATACATTATTCCTAAGATATAGCTAATCTCGTTGTGATCATATCATTTACTTCCCAAAGAATTCAAAGAGTTTATGTTTTAGCTGGATAACATTGATGCTCAATGAATTATCCATAATAGTATATCTTCATGGTCTGTACAACCCTGATATTTTATAATATATTTACCTTTAAATAAATTTTATCTGCTCAATAGATTCATTGACACACAACACTGAGCTTTAAGAGAACTATAATAGTCTACAAAAATATTATTTAAATTTGAACACTATAACATAATCATTAAATTAGTTGTATTAATAGTAATATATATATATATATATAAATGTTTTATATAATTAAAATGTATTTATTAATTCATAATAAATATGTACTCAATTTCCAGAAAATATTTTTTTTCTTCAAAGATAGGTTTTATTCAATTTTTTTATTGTATTTTGTGTATAATTATTTTGCACCATTAATGAAAATTTTATTTGTGTAAATGAATGTCATATTTTAAATTATCATCTAAATATTATGTATGGGTGCATTTTTGGTATTTTTATAAAAGGATTTATTTTGAAATGAATAGCGAAAATACTGATTTTTTAAAATCTATCATTTAGTTTCTTTAAATCAATTAATTTAAAAGAACAATTATATTTTTGAGTTTTGTTTCAAAAAATAAATGAAATATTTTATTAAATAATTTTTTTAATAATACCACAATAATTAAAATTATATTTCACTTTGGTGTACGTTCATTTTTAGACATAAAAATCCATTTCTCTAAAAAAATTTCCTTTTTATTTTATGAATCTAAATTAAAATATATTTCTACCCCTTATATAAATTAAATATTGAAAATTTTATTCCATATTTAAAATCCATATTTTTAAATTTGGGAAATATTTTCCTTTTGTATAGGGTCATTACAAATAGTAATTGAGGTAAATATTTGTCACCTATGTATGGGAAAACAGGTAAAAGATGGTTTAAACTATGAGACATGGTTTCAAAATAAACCCAACAGTTGACATTATTTAATTGGATATGATGAATTTTACCATATTTATTATAACATTGAATTTATTGAATTTTAATACTATTTTCATTTGATAATGACATTAATAATATTTCAAGTAAAGAATAGATATAAAATATAACTCTATTTGTTTTAATATCTATAATAACTTCTCATACGGATAAAAATTGGATATGTTTTATGTTAAATAGTTTTCTAAATATGAATTAAATTTTTTATCACTTAAATTTATTTTTATATTTTTTGAGAATGAATACTTACCTTAAATGATTATGAAGCCCTGGTGCAATGCTTGTTCGAGTATTATAAAAATAAAATAAATTATTCTCAAAATATGAAAATAAATTTTTTGGATGAATAATTTTGTTAAAATAATTTTATAGATAAATATATAATATTATTGATGTTTTAAAAGTTTATATTCGAATTTGATATTTGTCTTTTTGTTTTTTTAATTCAAATTACTTGAATAGTCTTGAAAGTTACTTTTACCAAATTTAATGTTAAATAATATTTTATTTAATGATTTAAAATTTACAAAAATAATATCCTTAGACAAGTGAAAGGGGTATGGTTGATTATATCAAAAATTTTCTACTAACGGGTCAATTTAAATTTAATAAAAACTTTCATGACCACTAAAGAGTAAAAAACATTGATATTAAGGTAGTTGTTAAAAGAGTTATCTAGATGTTAAAACAAAGAGATATGAGTTAGAACAACACCTAAAATTGTATAAATTTAATTATTGGAGATAATTTAGACTCATAATCTCCCTATAATAATATATCACCTATTTGGAACTTTCACATGAAAAATAATTTATAATATTTAAATATTTTATGCAATTCTAAGTGACTCAATTCCTTCACTATAAAAGGACACCACACTTCCTCTTTCCCTCACAATACTCTGATCCACTCATCCTAACCAAAACCTAAAAAACTATTCAAACAATCCTTATTAAAGTTATTGATTTTTGGGTCTCTTCAAAACACTATCTCTAGGTTTCTTAAGAAGAATTCCAAAGAGGTATCTCAAAGAAAATGTAATCATTTTAACTGACTTTTTTCATTTTACATCCTTTTTTAACTAATTTAATTAAGTTATCATTATCCAAGAGATTATATAATTTATATTATCCATGGATTCATTTCATTCTCATGTGATTGATTAAATGATATGTATTTTCAATTATTTACCTTTCATTATTGATTAAGCCTTTTTTACTCAGTATAACTTCCATTTTATGCGACCCTTACTGAGAATCTGAGTATACCCATTATTTGTTTTATTTTCTTTAGTAAATTAAAAATGATATTATTAATAATATAAAGTATGATAAATTTTTTATTTTGATATATATTTTATATTTCTAATGTAATATATAAATCTTGTATGTGTCTAGTTCATCATGTTTGAAAAACTGAATGACCCTATTTGGTAAGATCCCATATATCATGTACCAATGTAATAAATAAGACATGATCTATGGGTTATTTGAGTGGTAAATTCTATACATAACCATTTTCCACATCCTTTTCTATCAATTGGGAAATGATATCATTGATCGTTTATTTGTGTGGACTGCCACATCCATGAAGCGATGTAATTTGTTTCATTAATGGTTTACATGGATGGTAATAAGAATAGATTTAATGAGTATATATTATATTTAAAATATAGTAATTATTCTTTAAAAATTTCTTATTTTATTTCTTTTTATTATTCCATCCATAGAAAAGAAGAAATGTTACTCATGAATTTGTATAGACAACCGTCTCCACAAAGTGTTGCAATTCATTTTTCATCACTGCTTTATATGAATGATCATAAAATTATATTTTATGAACAAATATGATACTTGTTTCATGATTATGATTATAGAGATGGTGAAACCATGACCAAGGTGGAGGTTTCTGAACTATGGAAATGAATCATGAATGGAAAATTAACTTGTTTTCACCCGAATATTCTTTTTAAGGAAGAAATTCCAAATAAAAGGAAAATCTGAAATTATAAAGGAATTATAAATTTTAATTTATATAATAATATGGTTCTATAATATTATTATTATAAATCTATATTGGTTATATTGTATATTTTAACACGTATGAAGTAATATGGGACTTGGGGTAAGGGTTTATGTTATAATCTAATTTCTTTAATAGATTGTATATGTTAAATTAATATTGAGGGTAAATATATGGATAATAGCCATTAAAAACAACACATTTTATTATAATATATTTATTACAATATTTATTATGTATTAGTACCATTCATGTCTATTTGTTACATAAAATGACCGATAAAATTTCTTTAAATAAAAATAAACATTATTTTCTCTTTGGTCAATGAAAATTTTCTTCCATGTCTGTACAGTTACAAATTATGTTATAAAATATTTTAAAGGTACATGAAATATTCTAAAATGTTTGTTTTTATTACTATTTACATTATAAAATAATGTTTTAAAAAATGTTTTTAAAGAAATATTTTTTCAATCAATGTTTTTTTACAGTTTTCAAAAGTGTGTAAAGGATGTTCTCTTTTAACATATACAATATGAATTAAGATTAATTTCATCATAACCATTATAAAATTTGAAGATACCTTCAAAAATTTCCATGGTTTTTTTCATATAAAATCATTTTCTCAATATTCTAGCTATTTTCAGTTATTATGTTACAAAAAATAAAGTGATATTTTAATCAGGTTTTAAATGAATGGTTGATGTGTTATTTTAAAAGTATTTTTCATCTTTGATAACACCCTTTAAAAACATTTTTCTGTACTAGGGATATGATCTTATAATACAATAATTTTTTTTCTCTTTATGCCTTATTATTATTTTTATTATTATTTAATGATGATTCCATGAAAATAGATTCATTCCCATAGGTTAATTATGTTTTGATAAATCCTTTAAGAAACCCATTTCAATTACATGGGTTATGCTATGAAGAAATGTTTATGTATTTATGAATCCTCTTATATTCCAATGGTTTATTCTATGATGAAATGATGAATGTTTTATGATCTTGATGTAGTCATATTCATAGATTATGATTTTGTGATGGGTGAGCCCGATGTATCTGATGATGATAGGTTGATCTGTTATAGATCTCCATTGTATTGGGAAATGATGAAAGAGTTGACAAACTTCTAATATAACATGGATTTAATAAAGTCCTAGTAAATGATGAAGTAAAATATATAGAAGTTACTCCTACGTGAATGTTGGAAATGACCGGGTAGGCATTTCCATTTTGGGACTTTGTCTACAATGATATCTATTGGAGTGAACCATTAATAGGAATGTGATTTTATATTATTATTTGTATGAAATAAACATTGGTATTATGATTATTTTTTTCTAATAGACCAGGTTTTATTATTTATGGTTTTTTACACTTGTAACTTATTATATTTGTTATGACAACCCATTATTCCATGATTTATGATTAGGGGTCATTAACTGGTTGAGTATGATAATTTTATGTTATGATCATGTCATCATACCGTTGTCCTAATATTATGATCAATTACTAACAATGATTGATTCCACTTAGGTATTCCATTACTGATCATTTGAGCTAAACTATTCTTATGTTTCCATTACCCAGGTCATGCAGAATGTTTTATAGTAGGGAATGACCACGAGGTTTAGTATTTGAGAAACAAATTGTGGGATATATTGAATATATTTAATTAATTTAGATGATTATGTATCTAGTATCCAAATACTATAATACTCTATAATTATAGGGTGTGTTTTTGTGTGTGAAATGTATTGAATATTTATCATTTTTTTAATATTTTTTTTTCTGAATGATCGAGTTGCTATATGGGATGCCCCAGTGACCTTTGATAAGAAATTGGATGAGTATATCCAATTCTGAATTGATTATAGAAAGATAAATTATGTGGATATTAACAATAAATATACCCTATGATGAATCAATTTCCTTTTTGATCAATTAAAAATAGAAAGGTGGTTCTCAAATATTAATCTTTAATTAGGATATCATCAAATTCGACTAATGGGGTCTTATATTCTTTATAATTATCTTTGGAGTAGGAATGGTCAATTTAAGAACCTAGTGATTTATTTTGAGTTAAGAAATTTAATATCACTCCTAATAGATCCTATGAACTATATATTTATTAGTTTTCACTTCACCCTCATTGTAGTGTTCATGGATGGTATTTTAGTTTACTTAAAAACCAAAAAGGATAATGATAATTATCTAATAATTATTTTAGGGACATTACGTGATCATCACCCATATTATATATCATCAAAGAGAAAGTTTTATATTCAATAAAATAATTTTTTTGGGTAATGTGTTATTAAAAAAAGAATTTTAGTTGATTATAAAAAGGTGAGAGCTGTTATTGATTGGTAGGAACCATGGAATAAATTTAAAATTAATTTTTTTTAGGTTTAGTAGGATTTTACCTATGTTTTTTGAAATAATTTATTAGGGTGGAATTTACTATAATTATTATCACCTAAAATAGGGTGAAATTATTATGATGTCTTGGGTTTCAAGAATCATTTAATGAGATAATATATTAGTTGACCTATGTTCCAATAATGATTATACAAGAGCTAGACCAGGTGTAATGACCCGCTTATTCTCATTGGCTTGAGAATAAAATTAATCATTATTAGGCCTTAGGTGACATCCCCAAGATGCTAAAGGTTGGAAATAAATGCCGATTGGTTTCAAATGAAAGCGGGTGATGATTTAACCTTTATGAACTAAAACCATTAACCCAAGAAACTATAACCAAGTAACTCACTATATGATTCATGAAAAAAATAAATTAATCTCAACCATTATGTTTATAACAAAAGATAAAAAAAATGCTACAATCTAAGACAAATAAAAACCCATGTAAATAGAGAAAGAACAACTAAAGACTCCAAGATGACTACAAGACCCCATGTTCGACAAGATCTAAGTTCCAACATCACTAAACAACCCATGTATCATGATGTGGTGTTAAAAATGTGTGAGACTTTAACTTTTCCCATGACCCGAAAGATCATATTTGCAAAAGAACCAAAGTTACAAGGTATGGATGAGTATAAAACTCAATAGTTTTTCCACAATGACTTAGCGAATACTACCATAGGATAGAATGGTTAATTTTTTTATATAAAACAGTTTATATAAAACAATTTCCCCAAAATGTTTATAACTAAATATAAAAAAGTCTCAAAACCATTTAAAACCAAATGAATACATGTTCTATTTTCAAGAAATTTTCCAAAAATTCACATTTTCAGAAAAACAACCAAACAAATCCTTAAAACCATTTTTCATTAAAGTTTTTTCATATCCATTCCTTTCCACTTATTCACATATCCAACCATGCATACTTTATTATGACAGTTCCATACACATGAGTGGTCTCTCATCGATCCACCATGTTGTCACATGATAATTATAACGCATGTTCAATTAAAAATTTTGTACTGTGTACAAATTTATATTCCAACCAATCCCTATAAATGTGATCTACACACACACCACTATTATGCCAAAACCATTTCAAATAACCATTTCAAAACATTCAAATAAAACCATTCATTTACTGAAACCCATTTAAAAAAACCAAATTCCAATCACCCGTTCTATTTAAATAAAATCATTCATTTTATTAGAAAACCTTCTTATCAAATCCATTCACCATTATTTAAAAAAAATCCTATTTTAAAACCCTCATTTTAAAATAAAGAATCAAACACTTTAATCAAAAGCATGGATTGTCCATGTTTTCCACAACCATCACCAAAGAGGGTTTCTAGAAATAATAAAGTAGACAATTCACAATAAAATACACACAAAGAAATCAATTTGAAACTGATCCATTTATTTATACTAAGAGGAGTTGAGAGTGAAACAACATACCACAACTGTTTTGTTGAAAACCAAAAATCGATGAAGAGCGCTCAAGAAAATCAGGTTGAATTCCACGAAACAACGTTAGATCTTTTCTTTTATCATGATGAAGGATAAATGTAATAATATTTGTCATTAAATATATTAGATCTACCCATAATATATGTTTATATGAGAAAATTAGAAGAGAGGATAAGTTGATCTAAGAAATCGACCAAGGAAGATGAAGAATGATCACATACCTCAAGAATCCAGCTTTGAATCCCCAAGGGAAGCCTTTATATTGCCTCCAAATCAATGGGAAAACATTCTATGTCCTAAAGAGACAAAAAATCCTATGTTAGATCCAATTTGAGGTAAAACATTGGATTAAAGTTACGCTTTACCTAGATCCACTTATTAAGGAGGTAGTTTCTATCTAGTGAAAAGCTAGTCTGCATAGTTATGAAAACCACATGCTAACTGTGCATTAGTCACTAACTTATAGATCACCCTAAATGGATTCCTCATATGGTATTCCTAAAAGTGTGCACCCCATACTAAAGCTCCTATCTAGAATCTAAAACTTCAAATGGTTTATACTAAGCTTTACCATGGTTTGGACAAACAATGCACATTCCATGGGCATCTACTTTGGCTCCAAAAACCTATTGAAAGTTCCAAAAACTCTCTTACACTCCCCTTAAAATTTATAAACAAAAAATCACAATGTAAGGGTTATATACCGGAAATTGGGGGTACTAAATTCTCTCCACCATTGGACTTTCCATCCTTAGAAAGTATAAAACCATCACTACCTTGAAAGAGTTCCGACCACTTCTCTTTCATTTCCCTCTCATGTTCCCAAGTCTCTTCATGAATCTAACCATGTTTCCATAAAACCTGAACTAGATTGATTCTTTTTTACATATAATACTTTATTCAACCTAACTAAAATCGGCACCAGCATACGTTCTAATGATGTATACGTATCTAGGTCAACGTGATCCCATCTGATCACATGGTCTATATTAGGTTGATAATTTTTTAACTGAGATACGTGGATGGAATTATGCACCGAATGAAACTATGGTGGAACTACAAACCGATATACCAACTCTCCAACGCATTCCAGTATCTCAAAAGGGTCAATATATCGAAGAGATAACTTTCCCTACTTAGAAAAACAAAGATGTCCTAGCCTTAGAGAGATCCTTGAGAACACATGATCACTCACTGCGAAAAATATTAGTCTTCATTGATGATACACATATAATTTATGACAACTCTAAGCCATCTCCATCCTTTTTCTGATGAACTAAATCTTATCCATTGTTTCTTGGACAAGGTTCATCCCAACTAGTGAAGTATCACCTATTTCCACACAACACAGTAGAGAATGATGAGGACTCCCAAAAAATGATTCAAAAAGATCCAAATTAATTGAGGCATGATAGCTTTTATTATATGAGAACTCCAATAATGGTAAATTCTCCTCCTATGATCCACTAAAATAAATTACACAAGCCCGCATCTTTTCATCCAATGTTTGTATCATCATTTTGGATTGCCCATCCATCTGAGGATGACACACCACACTTGTAGTCAACTGAATTATAAGGTATTTCTATAAGGATTTACTAAAATGAGATGTGAACCTCCAATCTATGTATGAGATTATCAAAACTGGTATGCCATGTCTTTTTTCCAACTATTGGGTATAGATTTTTGACAGATCATCTGCCATATGAGTTACAAGAATAGGGTTGAAATGGGACAATTTAGTGAGATTATCCTCTATAACCTATAAATCATCGTGTTTCTAGACCATTCTTTAAAGACTTGTTACATAATCAAGGTATTTATTCTCCCAATTCCACTCTGGAATAGGTAAAGACTACAAAATACCTACTGGTTGTTGATTCTTTTCCTTAAATTTCTGACAAGTTAAGCACTTTGAAACGAACTCATCCACTTTCCTTTTCATGCTTCTCTATAAGAAATATTCATTCAAGACCGTATAAATATTCTGTATGCATATATGAAAACCCACCTTGAATGGTGGTATGCCTTAAAAAATTGTTCTTGACAAACCATATGTACAACTATCTAATCTATGAAGCACAAAACTGAACTCCAATTAAGATTCTTTCCCTCATTGGTCTCCTACCATTGAGTTTTGAACTCATAAATAGGCAATCTGCATCATAATTTTATGACTCTTTGACCATATTTACCAAATCAAGAACTATAGAAACTACATAGAAAACTGTAACAACACCTATATCTTCACATTCCACATGCATGTTATCTAGAGATGACATCAGTAGCCATTAATTTGAATCTTCTTCTTCCAGCTGAGTTTACAACTTTCATCTAAGTGCATCTGCTACTGTATTGCCTTTACCTGATGTATAAATCAAGTCAAAGTAAAACATCTGGAGATAATCCATCCATCACCACTTCCTCACATTAAAATCCCATTGTTAGAAAACATGTTTCAAACGTTTTTAGTTCATGAAAATAATAAATTTCTCACCAAAGAGATAATGATTCCATGTCTTCAAAGCATGGATGACCATAACTAATTCCAAATTGTGTGTTGGGTAATTATTATCATGCACCCTCAAATTACATGAACCATAAGAAACCACATTATCTCCTTGCATGAGAACACATCCCAACCCATATCTCAAAGCATCATAGTAAACCACAAACTCGATTATAATTATGGAAAAAACAAGAAAGGTGTTGATGTAAGATGAACATTCATATATTGAAAAGTCTTTTTCCATTCCATAGTCCATTGGAATGGAGTGTTATTATTTTTCAAAGATATAATTGGAGAGGCTAGTCATGAGAAGTCATGAAAAAATCACCAGTAATAACTAGATAAACCAAGAAAACATCATATCTCAAATATATTCCTTGGGGGTTGCTAAGAGATAACAACTTATATATTCTCTTGATCCATAAAAACAACTTTTTTTTGATATTACATGGATGAGGAAACGTACCTATTGTATCCAAAAATCAAACTTAGATAATTTGGCATTCAAATGATGATCTCTTAAGATTTACAACACTATCATCAATTATTTCTCATGATTATCCATTTTCATTGAATACAACAATATTTCATCCAAAATCACCACAATAAAATAATCCAGATATGTCTGAAATATCCAATTCATGGTGAATTTGTAAGACCTAAAGGCATGACTATGTATTCATAGTGTCCATATCTGCTTGTGAAAGCTGTCTTCATGATATCCTTCTTCAGAAAAAGCAATTGATGACATCCCAATCAAAATTAACTTTTAGAGAACCACTGATCTCCCATCAATTGATAAAAAAGATCATTAATGAATGGAAGTATATATCTATTCATTATTTTAACTTGGTTAAGATTACGATAATCAAGGCACATATGAAGGGTTCCATCTACTTTCTTCAAGAATACGACTGGTGCTACCCACATGGATGTACTTTCCCGAATGGAACATTTTCTTTCTTGCTCTTCCAACATCAATTTTAGTTCCCTTAATTATATTGGTTATATCCTATTAGATGGAAGGGAAATAGGACAGGACCCTGGATGGAGATCAATTTTAAACTCCACTTCCCTTATAAGTTGTAACCATACAATTTTCTTAGGAAATACATATGGAAATTTATCAACGACTACAAGAAAACTAGTTTCCTTGATCTATTATATCAATTCCAATGTCAAATCCACCAACTTGTAAGAGATCTTGGCCATCGATGTTTCCAAAAAGCATATTCCACTTTTCTTCTAACCCTTTTTTCTCTTAAGAGATGTTTGATGCCATCCTCTTTTGTGAAACTAACTTTTCTACTATAATAGTTGATGTGAGACTTGTACATTATTAACCCATCCATTCCCAAGATTACATTATAGACATCCATCTCCAACATCGAGAAGTCCCATTTCAGTTCATCTCCACCAACAGTTATAGAACATGCTCTACAAAATAAGGCTATACATTCTCTTTCCATGAGAGGAGTTGAATTTTTATCAAAGAGGGAATTATCTCAAGTCTTAAACATAGAAAATACACAAGATGAGAAGGAATGAAAGAGTGATATGCACCAGTATCCAACAATAATTTCAAATGGGTATAATTCAATAGAATCATACCTCTCACCATACATTGTACGACCTCATCATCTACAATCATCTTCTCATCTATATATAATTGCTTTGTATCTATACTATGATCATTATTTCCTTGATAATATTGATCTTTCTGAGGAGTCAAGGGGTTCTTAGAATCACCATGGCTAGCTTTTCTATGTAAACAAGAATTATTCTTCTTTCCTTGTTTGGTCAAATCATATGATTCCTGTGACACATTTGAAGTCTCTTGAGCACCCAAACTTGAAGCAGTGTGACAATAGCACTAATGATGTCCTATATTGTTGAAATTATGGAATGATCATGGTGATGTTGTACACTCTCATTTCATGTGAAAAAAGGAACCACATTGGAAACTTCGCACCTGGCTCTTCGGTCATGCATGATGGTTCACTGATCCCATTGTCTGACTTTGCGTCCAACTCCCACCTTGGAAATAGGTTTCCATGTTTCGATTTCTCATGATATTAGAGTACCCACCATTTCTTGTTGGTATCATCATGCTTCCTCCTCCCATAGATCATGAGATGTCCCGTTCACCCACTATCACTCTGTTCACTATCTCTGCATAATCCGTAATCTAGAGCACAATAATCTTATATCTAATCTCATTCCTTAGTCCTGTTTTGAAGGTGTGTTCCTTAAAGGAAGCACTTGCTACATCCTTTGGGTAAAATCACACTAATCTCATGAATTTATCCACATATTCTGAGATAGGGATATTTTCTTTCTTTAGGTAGAAAAAGTCCATCATTCTCTAGATCCTGAATGTGTGATGATAGAATTTCTTGTTAAACAATTCCTTAAACCATACCAACTAAGACAGTGATCCATTTTATCCTACACCTAAAAATCCAACCACTAGTGTGAGATATCATTGAGAATATATATCACTATATTTAATTTCATCTTCAATGGTGTTCTGATGAAATTAAAGAAATGATTGATCCTATTAAGACACACCTCCATCTTTTCATGTTCAAAATCACCTCAGAAGATGGCTGGATTATGATTTATGAATTGGATGGAATGATCCACACGAAATGGGTCATCCCTTTGGTTCCCCAAATGCACAGCTTGGAACTATTTGATGATACTTTGAACCTATTATGGGTTCATATATGGTTTAGGTGAAACCATATTCTCAACAGCTTCTTTCGGATGTCTTCTATGATGTCTGTCAAGTTTCATTTTCTAAACAAACAACAAAATCTACAAGTCTCACTCTTTATAAACTGATGGCTTAGAATTTGAAATTATATCACATCAACTATCATATCATTTCTTTCTAAAACAACCTCTTCGATGATTAACCATGTTTGAAAAATTTTATTATTTATTTTGAGAACTAGCCTTTTTTCAAAATGGATCTACCAAGATCTTTTCAAAATCATAAATTTGAAAAAAATTGCAACATTTTTCAAAAACATTTCTCCTTTTGAAAAAAATCATATATCATTACTCAAAAAAATATATTCAATCCTAGTGGGAATAAATTTCTATACAATTCATGTAATTGTCATCTCATTTGATAAACCCATGAAAATGAAATTAGAAGATCCTATAAGTGTCTCCACAACACTTATGTACCCAACTCCCTAGTAACTTGTAGTTTAGCATAAAAATGTTAGATATTTTTTTATACTCTACATTTCTTATCCCAAAAATCCAACTCCTTTATAACATCATAACCCAAGGAATAGACAAGAACAACTTTCAACTCCAAGAGCAAGATAAATGATGACCACTTAATCCACAAGGGAAAGAATAATATGATACCATTTTTCTAAAATAACATTTAGATAGAAAAAATGCTAACATTTTTAATACCCTTTTATTGTAATTTTCTTGAGAATAAAATGATCAATACCAGGCCTTAGGTGATATCCCAAGACATGAAAGGCTAAAAATAAATACTTAAGGGTTTTCAATTGAGGGAAAATTTATCCTTTAGGAACTAAAACCATTAACCCAACTAACCATAAAAAAATACTCACTATATGATGCATGAATACAAGACAGACAACTCAACCATTATCTTTATAACAAAAGACAACCAAAAAGTGCTATAACGAAATCCCAATCAAAATCAAAGTAAATAGTATAAGAAAAACTAAATACACCAAGATGACCACAAGGCTCTATGATCAACAATTTTGAAGCTCCAATATCATCAATCATCCCACATATGATGATGTGGTGCTAAAAACATGTGACACCTTACCTTTTCTCGTGTCCAAAATGATCACATATGAGAAAGAACCAAAGTTACAAAGTAGGGGTGAGTATAAAACTCAGTAGGAATTCCCTAGTGACATCCCTACTTCCACCAATAGGATAGAAAGGTTAGAAACATTTATACAAAATAGTTCATATAAAACTATTTCCTCAAACCATTTATAATTAAATATAAACATGTCTCAAAACAATTTTTAAATCCAAATATAATAAGGTTACATTTTCAACCAATTATCTAGAAAGTAACATTTCATTAAAAACAACCATACAAGGTCCTAAAAACATTTCTCATTCATGTTTTGTCATATCCATTCCTTTTCACTTATTCACACATCAAACTATGCATGCTTCATTACAAAACATCCATACTCATGAGCGGTCTCTCATTTATCTACCATTTCATCACATGATAATTATGACCCATGGTCCATTACACCTTTGGAACTGAGAAAAATGTCACATTCCAAAAAATCCTCATAAATGTGATCTACACACATGCCACTATTATGACAAAACAATTTCAAATAACCATTTCAAACCATTCCATCATAACCATTATTTTATTGAAACCCATTTAAACAAACCAAATTACAATAACACATTCCATTTCAATAAAATAATTCCTTTTATTTAAACCATTTTTATCAAATACATTTACCATTATTCTAGATAAATCCCATTTTGAAATCCATATTTTAAAATGAAGAATCAAACAGTTTAATCAAAATCATCGATTTTACAGATTTTCCACAACCATCACCAAATAGGGATTAAAGAAATCATAAAGAAGAAAATTTACAATGAAATTCCACCAATGAAATAAATTTTAAACCTTTAAATTCAGTTCTAATAATAGGAGTTGAGAGATAATCCATCCACCTAAATCGCTTTGATGAAAATTGAAAACATATGAAGAACTCTCAAGAAAATCGGGTTGAATTCCATGAAACCTCCTTAGATCTCTTCTCCTATCATGATAAAGACCAAATATCATCATATTTGGAATTCATTATCATATATATACCCATAACATATATAGATCTAAGAAACTAATAGGAGTGGGGAAGTAGATCTATGTAGATCTAAGAAACCGATCAAAAATGATGAAGAACAATCATATACCACAACAATATGGATTTGAATCACAATGGGATGACTTTGGATTGCCTCTAAATATATGTGAGAATATTCTTATGTCCTTTAGAGAATCAAAATCCTGAGTTAGAGGCGTTTTGGGGGAAAAATCATGAATTAATGGCAAGGTTGACCTAGATCCACTTTTTAAGGAGGTTGTTTTTAACCCACACACAGTTAGTCTACATGGTTAAGAAAACCGTGATCTAACCACGTGTTCTCCATTCCATTATGGATAACCCCGCATAACCTCCTGTCATTATCTTCCTAACCATGTACACACCATGCCGAAGCTACTATCCAAAATTTTCAACTTCGTATGGTTCCTACTAGGCTTTCCGCACGGTTTGGAAAAACCGTGTGCATCCCATGCCTCTCTCATTTGGCCCCCAAAACTTATTGATAGTTATGAAAACTCACCCATACATCACCCATACACATAATAAACATAAAGTCGAGACATAACAGTTATATACCAGAAACTAGGGGTACTGCATTAGGGTGAGATTCTTGGTTTATTTTAACCATAATAGATTAAGTTAAATATTAAGTCTTAAATATTGAATCTAAGGTAGAGGAGATGGGTAGAGTATTAATAGAAATTTTATTTTGACCATTCATATATTATATAAAAAGGAAGCGTGGTTGCTGATTCTATTTGTAGGATGTTACCTTCTCATTCTTTAGAAGAGTCCTATGACGAATGGAACTTCATGGGTATCTGCTTGGATGAATTTGGAAGCTAAGGAAATGAGGGAGGATATATATCTTTGAAGTGTTTAGTTAACACGCTATCATATAAAGCTTATCCATTAGTAGAAACTAATAAATTAAGAGTCCCATTTCATATAGATAAGTACATATGTAGTTGGGGTTTGGATTAGTGGTAAGCACGCCTTAAATCTACATGAAAAATGGGGGTTCAAAACCCATTGGGCGCAGGTCACTGTAGCAGTACTGTAGTGTACTGTTACAGTGGCAGCAGAGCACTGTAGCAGCGGCGGGTACTATGCAGTACTATAGTAACACGGATACAGTAGCAGTACTATCCACAGAATGGGATTTGGGCCAAAATAATGGGCCTATGGGTCATGTAATAGGCTAAATGTCCACTGGGCCTTCGAGCTATGTAATGGGTCTCCCTCTACCCAGTTAAAGAGGTATTTGCTTTGATTTAATAATAAAATGATGCTTCGGCCCCAAGATTTTTAAAAAAATCTAGTGAATTACATATATTTAGGAGACCACCAATGGGTGGTATTTATCTCGCAAGGGTATAATAGGATTTTTAAACCATTATGTGGTCCCCATATCAATGATTAATGTAAAAATTAAGGATTTATATTACTCCTAGTAGGAAGTTCACCTATGTACCACTAATATCTATTATGATATGAAGCACCACTATTGGTATCCATGTATGAGGAAAGACATAACTGATTTCATGTCGTGTTTCTATACTTGTGAATAGATTAATGTTGAATACTATAAGCCTTACAATTTGATTTAACCTCTTACTATACCTACTGATAAATGGGATGATATATTTATGAAAATTATTATTAGATTACCTTCTATACATTGGGGAAGGAATTCTATCTTGGTCATGAATAATTGACCGAACAATCATCTCATTTTATACCATTAATAGATACCAAAAAGGTGGAGGAAATTAGGAATGTATAAGTGTATGGGATCCTGAAGATTCACAAGGAAACTTTAGATACAACTTTCTATAGACACCCCCACTTCATGTCCCTATTTTAGAAATTCCTTATAGAGGTGATTTAGTTCATTTTGAAGATGAGTACTGCTTACCATACACATATAGATGAGAATATAGAGTTGGAAAACTTAATTCTAGAGGATCTAATTCCTTATTATTTTAGGGACTGTGGAGGCTCTTGGGACACCTAGTTGGATCTTATCGAATTAACTTATAATAATAGTTACCATTAAATGAAATTAATGGATATTTTTGATTCATTTTTTTATAGTGATCCAAGTGAAAATCACCACAATTAGACTAAGGTGAATGAGAAATCCTTAGTGATACTAATCATTCTGTATGACATGAAAATAAATATTTAGACTATTCAATAGTGATTGGTGATGGATCAATTTCAACAAATATATTAATTTAATCTTCAAAATCTCCTTTTAGAATTTTTTGTTTCTGAATGTGGGTTCCATATGGTATCACAATGGTTAGATCACTAATGGATTAAGAAGTAGGTGAATATAAATATGAGGTACATGTGCCCCTTTCAGATCAGTGAATAGATTGAGAAGGTTGCTTATCGATTAGAATTACCTCATTTGTTTATTTCAATTCACGATGTATTAACCATATCCTAGATGAAGAAGTACAATCTATATCCCTCTT
This sequence comes from Viscum album, assembly GCA_963277665.1. Classification (NCBI taxonomy): domain Eukaryota; kingdom Viridiplantae; phylum Streptophyta; class Magnoliopsida; order Santalales; family Viscaceae; genus Viscum; species Viscum album. Next base: position 1,445,947,537 of record OY728132.1, on the reverse strand, counting down.
ATGATTTGAATTGGGAGGAGTTAGAGCTAGGGCCGAATGTCTTCGTGACTGAGAAATTTGTCTTGATTTTCAACTCCTAAGATAAGTTGTTGTATTATAAATGTATTAAATTGGTCTTAGTGTTATGGAAATATAAGAGTTATATTCATGAGACGTGGGATGGAGATTCTTTTATGAGGGAGAAAAAACCTCACCTCATTATGCAACATCTATCTTTGAGATCACTTTTTTAGGGGAATAAAGTGACATAGTGGAGAAAATTGTCACACCACCACCATAATTATTAGGTAAATAATTTTCTTTTTTATTTAAATTTTCACATTTTCCTTTGTTTCAAAAATTTATTTTGAGTTTCTGGATATTTGGGAAAGCTGCAGATCTTGATTGAAGTTGGTTCACACTAAGAAAAAAGGTGGCAATACTATGACCCAGACCAAAAAGTGATGCAGTCTTAAAAAACATTTGGGTAATCCTATGAACATGGGAAGTTGTTCCAAGACATAAAAATTATAGATATGTAGTCTTGGATAGTTAATTGGTCATTCCGTGTTAAGAGGAGTTCACATCGCAACCCAAGCAAAGAAGGGGGATTGATTTTTTGGGGGGTGCGTCACATTGTGGATAAGGATAGTCATTTCATGAATTGACATAGGATGTTAATGTGTATTTCCAAAGAATTTAGGTCACACCATAATAAGGTATGTCACTTTAGGACATCTACTTCCAAATTTCATTAAAAATTAAATATTCCATTTTTTCCTAATGTATTTTATCCTATTTCTCCCCTATTTTATTTCTTATAGGAACCTCCCATGTCCCTCCAATGTTGATATCTTATAACTCCACATATTAGGCTGATTTTAAGAAGTTATTTAACCTTATATATTTAATAAAACACTACAAAGTGGTTCCCCCTCCAATTGTGGGTTCATTTCTCCAACCTTTCACGTATTATTTCGATCCTTTAGGCTATAGAGGCCTAGGGTTCATTATACATAAATTTAATAGTATGGATTGTGATGTGTAGTGTCTCTAATTTTATTATAATGGGTTTTATTCTTCATTTAATGAGGATTAAAATCATTATAAAATAGTTTTATTGATTAATTTAGATGGATTCATGAATTCTCTTTTCCTGAAAATAAATATGCGCTTTCTTACTTTTTAAAAAAATTTAATTATTTTAAATCATTATATATGATCTTTAAAGGATAATTATATGTGATATGGTTGTTTTTTAATTTTTTATTTAATTTTGGAAATTAAAGTGGTTTAAAAGGGAATTTTTATTGATAAAATGAAGGTTTCATGTTATGTGTTAAATGAAATGACCCTTTGAATTAAAATTTGTCTAAATGAGAAAATTATGATTCTTTAGAAGGAGGATATCACATAGGAACCTGAGTTTATAGGTGGGTAGTATAGGAAAATTACTAAAAGGCAAAAAAAACTTACCTAGCCATGGATTAAATTACATTAACTAAAAAAACTATGACATAGATGTGATTTACTACTAAGAATTGAAATCATTCTCCCTAGGGACTATCCATGAAACTTGATATTAATGATTTGATCATAGAGATAATATGAGGATAATATGTTATTTGTAACCATATCCAACTTTTGAAATTTTTCCAGGGTGGTTGTTTTTGGATTTATTTTTTACATGAAGTTTTACATTCTTGGTTAAATTTTTTTAAAGTTATTCTAGTTACTTCGTGTCTCTAAAATGTTAAATTAATATTTTCAAATAGTTTATATTCAAAATATCATGTTTGAATTTAGATAAAAATGGTTACTCATGGAACAACTATTGGAATCATACTATGATAGTTGGGATCATTCCCCACATACACTCCATGACTGTATATATACATTGTTTTAACAGATATAGGTAAAAGTATGGTGTCACATATAAGCAATGAGTATTCATGTTAGTGGAGCTTGGGATGTTGAAGGTGAAATGGTGGGAGTGATACCTATTTCACATGGATACGTGTGGTTATGTTTTTTATATTTTTCCTTTAGGGCCTATAGTATCCCTTTGTGTATCCACTTTAGATTCCTATCCCATTACTTTTATATATGTATTGTTGGACCCTCTTTTGTACATAATGTTATAGATATAGTTTAATAATATTATATGTGGTTGTTATTATTTATATAGGTATTTTATGTTAATACATGTTGATGATTTATTTTTTTAATCGAAATTATTCAATTAAATGACCCACTAATTACTGGTGAGGCCATGCTCGGTTCTTAGTTAGAACCCACTTGATGATTCATAGGAGAACAATTCCAAATATACATTTCTTGATTCCCATGAACTTCTTTTTAGACCATGTTAATCATGAATTCCCTTTTGGAATTTCCATAGAATGACTTGGGTTCCTAATTAAGAGATAACCCAAGTTGGTTTATGACACATTTAGTGCCCATATATGTCTTGAAAACCGAAATTTGGAGGGGTGAATAAGTTATCAATATTATTTTTATGAATTGGTTCCTTTAATTAAAATTGTGTGACTAATTAATCAGTATTCCTCTATCTACTGTGTATCTTTATGTTACTCAAATAGTAAAATAAATAAAGGCTAGAACATATGCGATTTATTTTTTTTGACCTTTAAATATCCATTTATTCCAGGATTGGTTAGACACACTAATCATAAATTCTTCTATTATTAATGTAAGCAGTAAAATATCATAGTATCGCACTAGGAGTACATGAAATCCCATCATATTATATTATTTATATCTCACATAGATTGGTCCTCCTAACCATATCATCCTCCCAATAATTGTCTTATTGTTTTTCTCAACTCAGTTCCCATGATTGGATTTTAAACCTTATATTGTTTATGATTTTCAAGGTATTCCACAACCTCTATGAATATTTCTTCAACTATGTCTTTCTTATGATGTAGTATTATGTTGATTTTGTCTATATTCCTGTTAAAAAATCCATCCTTCTTCATGTTTTTAATATTTATTATACTTTCTCACTCAAGTAGACCAGTTGGAGTGACAATTATATTCCCAAAATTAATCAATGCATAGAAGTTATTGGATATAGTTGACTTGACATATATATATATAATTCAAATCACTTCTTTTGCATTTGTTTTTATAAATTATTAACCACAAAATTTCATCATTTATTTTTCATTTTTTTTCAAAAAAATATTTCATGTGAATTTTATTCAAGTAATATTTTCATATTCGATATGGAAATAACATAGAATTGCTGTAAGATCTTATCCTTTTTGAAATAATCAAATCATATTAAAATAGAGACAAGGTATTATTAAATAACAAAGGTTTCCATCTTCATAAAACATAAAAATATCCACACTTCCTGTCCACAATATATATGGATTAGAACTATTCAATGATTACATGAAAAATATGTATTTTATCGTTGAGGCTACATGAAAAACAATGTGATCTTGATGTAGAAGATACTAATATATGTCACCAGTTTCTGCAGTTCACAGTATCACATTATATATTCATGAATAGTATCTTGGATGTGTTAATAGAAACTTAAAAATAATTTAGCTGCATGATTTTTAGTTACTACAGCTTATCCTCACCACATTTTCAAATCTGTTAGGGCCTACCATCCCAACAGGTCATAGTACTACCCTATATGGTGCACTCTCATAGAGATTTCCCGTACTCTCTCTATTATTTTTGAACCACACTACCTCTTCTTATGTAATAATTTATATCATTTATTTTATATTGGTCATTATTCTCTGATGATTGGATACATGGGTGGTTCTAGCTTTATGACTAACCAATTTTTTTACATAAGGAATCCCAATATTCATATGAAGTCATTCACTTCACAGATCTAAATTCACTATTCATTAATCTTTTAAATTAAGTAGGATTACTATAATAATCATAGTGAAATGATTCCTCAAAATTTTGAATTCACTCATAAACACACTTCAATTATTCTTATAATATATGAGACTATATTGATATTCATGTTTCAGTAAAAAGAATCCAAAATTTACTCAAAACATATTAAACCTATTTATTTTGATACTAGGAATTTTGAAACTAAAACTAAACATACATAATTTTTTTTATTCATCCATAAAAATATATATCAGATTTTTGGGAATAAAAAAAATTCAATAATCACATTTAAAACTACCACATTAAATCTTTTCACTATAATAAAGAATTAATTTCACCTCCCACTATACCATGAAAATTAATTATAAGATGCATGTTAAAGTTTTATATAATGGAAGATGATAATATTCAATTTTATTTTAAAGTTTAACATGGAATATTTTCACCAATCTCTTCTCATACACCACACACATATTGGTAGCATCATTCTGATAGTAGTACCATCACCCATTGACAAGAAAATAATATTTTTTCACAAGAACTCCAATCCACCAATAGTATTTATTAGAAATCATATCACATTAGTTATAATCAATATGTATTCTAGTTATAATTTTTTATTCATTATATTATTTATAATAAATGAAAATATCCTTTAGGGGTGAATTTTAACTCATTTTATCCTAATTTATTTTGAAAAAAAGAATAAATTCAATGTAAACTTTCTATATCTTTAGATATAAATCAAAGAATGATTTAAAATATAAGAGATAGATGAAACCACACACAACATACCCCTGAGCCTTTTGATAATATAATATAATTCACCATGGGAAGAAATTTTATTAAAAATATTATATATTTTTACCAAGACATAAATATTTCAATGAAATTTCTTTGTATGTGATACCACATTCATTTTCTCATTTCTGGGGATGTTTCACAAATATTTATCAAGAAATGTAAATCGTAAAGACATCGCAAAAAATTCATAAAAAATGTTTTGTAAAATTCCTATAACTCCCTATTTCTAATTTCTTATCCACAAACCAACACTATTTATTTATTACCAGTTTTAATAAGATCAAAAATAATAATGAAATGTGGTATTGGTAGACCTTATCTTTAATTTCTAAAGAGATTTCAAGAAATTATAGATTCATAATAAATTAAAATTTTTCCTAAAAGAACATAGTATGGTTTCTTCTTCATTATATATACTCCACTTAAATGGGTGTACTCATTATTAAATCATAATTTATGTGATAAAAATTATAGATAAAGGAATAAAGAGTAGATTATGCTTTATCTTCAATGATAATATTAAGGTTGAATGTTTCCACTCAACTAATGGTTTCATTATTTCAAACTATTTCCTTGAATAAGAGTCATTTTTTTTCCATGGAACATAATGGTACCTAAAATATCTAATACTTTATTGTTATTATTTAAGAATCATTCATTTGAAACTATAATACCAATGCATTCTTTAGAATTATCACCAATATCACCACATCTACAAAAACTTTTCCACAAGTCTCAACATCTATCATCTCTTCTATAATTCATATCATTTCATTTGATAATTTATTAATCTATATTTTTAATGAGATATTTGTGAATTTATCACCTTTTTAATTTGAATAATTCTTTTCTTAGTAGATCTAAAATTATTTATTCATTATTACCAGTTTTAACATCTTATGGAGTCTCGCATGTCGACTTCTCAGTTGAATATTTTTTATTTGGAAGTTGTTTATTCTTCTCAAAAAGTAACTTCTTTTTACTGTTGGGATTACACTTTCTTAATACCTATTATAGGTTAGGGACATGGTAAACCAAAAACTATATGATATATCATCAACCATCTAGGGCCACCCATGATCTGGGAACCTGATCCGAACTTTAATATACATAAGGAACATTCTTGATTGCCAATGGATGGAAACTAGTACAAATGATTAATATATAGATTATAGGACTGAATTTTCCCAATAAATATGATTTAAATAAGGGAAATAACAATGTAAATCCATAAAAACCATTACAAATGTCATAGGTTCATAAGAAAAATCAATTTTTACAAATGAACATAAATAAAAAATCATTATAAATAAATAAGAAAAGTAATTCAAAGGAATAAATTCTTCTAAATATAGATTATGATACATGAGTGACTGAATCAGAGAATGAAATAGTAAATAAAAGTAATCTAATACCAATATGATCATTATATGATTCTATATGTAACCCACCACCCTAAAAAAACAATGCTCGATGAATGACTAGATATCAATCTCGAAAATTAAATGAAAAATAGGATTGGTCAAATGATCAATTGGAATGAAAAAACTACACCCCAAATGTATTCATTAATAAAATATCCAATTCAATATGGTTTTATATAAAAATGAAAATAAATAGGGTTTCTTCACATTTTTATATTAAATTAGATAACACTCAGTTACCATTGTTTATTTAGTAATTGTTATACATAAAATAAAAATTTTACAAATTTATGAAAACATTTGTTTGAGACACCCATATGAATTTTTTATTGGAAATAGTTCTAAAACCATTGAAAAACAGTTAGTGGTTAGTTTAGAATGGGATACTCTGGTCTATTTAAATAAAAATAAATGATAGAAATGATAACAATAATGATGACTATATTGGTAAGATAAGGGAAAAAAGAGTTACCAACTATATATAATACAAGTAAAAGAATCATAACTGATATAATTAAGTCATGTACTTATGATCATGGATACCCCGGATCTCAAGGTAAAATATATAACATACTAAAATGATATCCATCCAAATTGGTTTTCTTTGATGAAATCAAATCACTCTAACACTCATTCTTACTCTTCTTTTCTTAACTAAGGTGTAAAATCCCATGTCAAGATGAAGTGCACAATAATGGCTAGTAGCAAGGGAATAATTCTAAGGTAGTTTATCATGTGATATCATAAATTCTATTATCTATTCTTAGTTCCCCATGAAGTATAAATTTTATGTGATTCACTAATTAGTAACATAAATTGAGTTAAATATAAACACACACACACACACAAAATATAAGGTTGTTTGAAGAAGGAACCAGAAAAAAGGGATCACCCATGAGAACGTACTTTAAAAGGTATACCCATATCTATGAAGTATAGAAATATAAATTATGTGTCCTATACTAAGGACCATTTCATTATTTAAAAAACATCCAAGAAAATGGGAGAATACTATGCCTGTATTTTTAGTAATAAAGACATCTTTATAGAGTTATAACTGGGCCTCTGATACATCATTTATAAAAATATACATTGAAAACCAAATTATGAAAACCAAAGCTCATATACAAAAATAAAAAACCCTTAAAATAATGCATGCAAACTTTACTATTGAAGGTGAAAATTTTATAATGCAAATTGAATATCAAACACCTCTACCAGTTTCAATTTTTTTAAAGGATATTAATAAATTTTACTATGAACTTATTGTTCATGGTTAAAAAAAAGTTATATTCACGTCTTAATATTAGGGGAAATAATCTCTTTAGATTTAAATATATTCAACATATTTTCTTCTTCTATAAAGATAAATATAAGATTTTATTACTAATATTAGATACAAAAACCAAGAAATTAAAAAAATGAAGAAATCTTGGTTTTTCAATTTAATTAATAATAGAAGTGGATCCTACCTCAAATTGATTGAAATGAGTTTCATTTAACAAATCTTACTATAGAAAGAATTAAAACGAGATTCAAAATCCATAGATAACCAAACCCATGAAATATAGACACTACCATCTATCTAATGTTCGACTAAATAGGAACAAGGAAATGGGAGAAATGAAAAATGACATGAAAAAAGAAAGAAATAAGAAATTTAATTTTAAGGGGGTTTACATTGAAGAAAAATTCTAAAATCAGAAATTAAGTACATGAAAAATCTATAAGATAGTGGAGAATAAAACATGAGAGGATCCATGGGCCCTTGTTTCTGAATGAGGGGATAATAAATAGCCAAGGTTTAAAATAATAGGGGGGGCTGATATTTAATTTGACCCATTTAAAATTTTTGGTAGGCCACATAGTTTGGAAAAATAGTTTATTAATCTATGAATTAATTTTGTTCCAATTATTATAAATACCTAGGAAAAATAATGTTTTAGAATATTTTTAAGAGAAACCATGCACCAACCATGAAAAATATCACTAAAAAATATAGGACTCATGTTCCAACCATGATCCCTAACATAAAACATCATAATTTTCTATATATAAATGAATTTTGGACAAGATTCAATAAACATGATACGTATTGATATATACAATAATAATAATGAAATTTATTGTTGATGTGTCACAATTCTCACCAATATAAAACATTCCACCCCTATATAGTGCCATATATATAGGTTAATCAATGAATTAAAGGGGTTCCACTGTCTTAAGTATAAATCAATTATAAATAAAATAAAGTAACACCATTACCTAAAATTAAAAAATATCCTTGATTTAAACAAACATGATGTATACTAATACTCATCTTTTCCCCTAAATAATCTTAAGAACTGCAACCATATTCTCAGAATATCACGGTTATCATAAATGTTATGGTAACCAGAAGTTCCCAACTACATTTAACAAATGAAAACCATGAGTGTCTCTAAATCATGTTATAGTTAATGAAAAGGTTCTATAGGACTAACTCCATTTTTATAGAAGGTCTGAGTTGGTGAAATGGAACCTCACTATTTATAAGGATAAAAGTAATTCTTGATATAGAGAGGTCAAGTGTGGAGATATTCCAACTATATTTAGAACTCCAATAGAATAATAAATATCTAAAAAATGAAAAATTAATTCTCAAAATATAAGTGAATTATAAATGGATCAATGATATAATGCAATTTGATAAAAAACATCATTAATTTGGTCCATTCATTTACCAAGTAAAGGAATACCCACAAAATATGCCAAATTAAATGTCTTCACTGTTGGATCAGAATTCCTAGAATAAGTTACCCATAAAATAGGATTTAGATATACCAACAAAAAAGGGTTAATAGATAACAAACCATGCATAAAACAATTATAGAAACAATCTAAAAAGATATGAGTACATATAAACCCGAAAAACACTAAATTATAAGAGGTAATAAAAGATACCAAGGCACAAATCCAATCTATCCTCTATATAAGGATCTCACAATTATGATGGAACCAAAGGATATAATAATTCTAGAAAAAACACTAAAATTTCACCTATATTCAATAAATGATGACCTCAAAAATAATTTCAAGTAATTCACATATCTATTACTGAATGGAACCAGAATATTTCCCTGAATAATCATGTGGATTAGAATACATAAAAGACTAATATCAAAATTGAGAAAAGAAAGGAAAATGATGAGGGAGTTACAGAGGCACATGAGAAATATGCTTCCCCAAGGAATGAAAACAATATTTTTCCTTGATTTGAATGAACAAGAAAGGTTTGATCTACCACTACACTTAGTGTATAGTTATGATGAATGACCAAAAAGGTTATACTAAAATTATATGAGATATGATTTTAAATAAATTCTTATGGGACTAACACTCTATTGACTCTGAGGACTATCCTAAGAGGCATACTTTAAGTAATTAAAGAAGAAAAAACACAATAAATATCATATAATACTCTAATCACATTCAATTAATACCAAAACAAAAAAAAACAATCAAAAGATAGAATCATGATCACTGAAAACTATTTAAAACCATTTTCTAAACCATTTCCAAATTTATCATTATAGTTTCAAATCATAAGGAAAAATTTGGGAATAAATTTTTGAAATTCTAAAAGTTATTTGGGAAATATAATTTCATGTTTCCAAAAGATTTTTTGTTTCAAATTAATTAAAAGAGAGATTCCTCACGATTATCAAAACATCCATTATAAACTAATGTGAAGTTTTTAGAAATACTCTACTAAAATCCATTTTTAAATTTCATAACACCAAAATTATTTGAAAATATTTTAAAATTCATCTTCATAAATATAAAAACCAATCATTAACTATAAAAACCATGTTTAAATCTCAAAAAACTGACGAATTCCAATTAAATAAAATAAAAAATTCATAAAAAATTCATATTATTAATGTTAAAATTGACTTATACTATTAAAAATGAAATCACTATTTATATAAGAATACCCATTATCTAAATGTATCTCAAAATTTTTGAAATAATACCTTAAATTTTTTAAAAGCATGTTTTAATTATAAAATACCAATATTAATTCACTTTAAAAATTTCATTTAACTTATCCCAAATTATAACTACTCACAACCTGAAGCAATTCAGAATTAAATGGAATTAAAAATAAAAATATCAAGTTTCTAGTTATTTTCTATTGTTTTGAAACATAGGTTTATTGACCCAGAACCAACCATGAAAATTCCATTAAAAGGAAATATAATCACTTCTATAATTGTCATATGGTTTTACTATCTGTGTGGAGTTAATATCTTACCTTCATTTATTTTTTCACTTTATAACCCAAAAAATTGATAATGTTTTAATCACCCATAAAACATAAATATTATCTCAAGAATCACCAAAATTATTAAAAAAACCAAAAATAAATAAATTAAACTCAAAATTCAAGACGCACAATATATAATTTCCTAGATTTTCAAGGCTCAAAACAGGCAATATAAATATAAAATAGTCCCACACCTACCTCTCTAGTTATGACAGTCCTACATCCAATATATAATTACATCCAAAAAAATGGAAACTCTAGGTCCTAGAACCTATTAAGAAACTAAAAATTAACAATATTGTTTATGAACCAACCCCTATAACACCCAATCTAGGAACCCAAGATAGCCTACATAATACCCAATGTGTATTATCAATCTCTCTACGATGGAAAATAGTGCTAGTAAATCAGAAACTACTCATGAGAATGATTTCTCCCCAAAAACAAGATTCAAACATTGGTTTAACCTAAAAAAATAGATAATGGTCAACCCTTACATTTTAAGTCCATGATCTAGAAAAAAATCATTTCTTATCAATAAGAATAATAAAAAAAGTGTTACGAATAAAAATAAAACCAATACATAGTAATAAATACCCCTAAAAATAATGTATTGCACATGAGTGAACAACTTGGAGGCTGAAATATTAATATGGAAGTAAAATAATACCCAACATGATCTCTAATTGAATCCATAAGTCACATTTCAATATCAAAACTATAATGCTCCTTGACTGACCAAATGTGAAACCTAAAATTGTAATGTAAAATATGTATGAGTATATCATTTAGTAGGAATTCTAAAAACCACACCCCTTGTATTCCCATAAAATTAAAGATCAAATTAATGATATTATGAATTATAGTTTTAAATAAATAGTTTTATCTAAATTTTATATTAAAACCAATAACTATCTGTTTCCTATATTCATTCAAAATTATCTCCATATAAAATATATAGTTTAATAAATTTTGTAAAATTTTCATTAAAGTACCCATGTGCAAGAGTCATTGGAAATATTACTAAAACCATTCAAAAAAATTTATAGTTTTTTTAGAATGGGACACACTAGATCATTCAAGGTAAATAAATAGTATCAATGATAATAATACTGATGACAATAATGGTACAAAAAGGGAAAAATGAACAATATCTAATCATATACAACTCAAATAAAAGAATGATAAACCATATAATAAAGTCAAGTACCAATGATCATGATAACCCAAGAGAAAAGGGAAAAATCTAGAACATGATAAAATGATATGCATCAAAATTGTCATGCTTAAATAAATACAATCACCCTAACACATAGTATTACCATTTCTGCCTTAACTAGGGGGAAATATCACAATATAGGGTGAAATATATAATAATTTCCACTACCCAAAGCATGATACTAATCTAGTACAACATTTTCTATCAGGAATTACACTATCCACTCTCAGTTTACCTTCATGTATAAAATAAAGGTGATTTAATAATTTGTAACAAAAAGTGACATACATATAAACACACACACACACACATATCTATATGTATGATTAAAAACCATAAATAATGGATCACACATGATAACCCATTTATGATGGCAAACCATTATTAATCAAATTGAGAAATATAATTATTATGTCATAAAATAAGGACTATTTAATTCGTTTAAAAACATCCAATTATAGGCCACATCCGAAGGATGTATTTTTAACAAGAAATTTCACATTATAAAGTTCCAACCAAGACTCTAGAACACCCATCATAAAACCAATATTTGAAAACCCATTTAGAAAAAAAACTCAAATACTTAATTCAAACACCCTTAAAAAACCCCATGTACAACATTTCACTTTATGGTAAACTATTTAAAAACCCAATTTTGAAAATGAAAACATATATTAGAATAGAAATATCATTATAAATTCCATCAATTCATTTTAGGAAAAAAACTCAAATATGTAATTCACACACCCGTAAAAAACCCCATGTACAACATTTTTCTTTATGGTAAACTATTTAAAAACCCAATTTTGAAAATAAAAACATATATTAGAATCAAAATTCCATTATAAATTCCATCAATTCATTTTACCAAGTACATGGTGTGAATGAGTAAGTAGAAATTATTTTAAATCTTAATACAAGGGCAAGATCTTATATTTCGATAGAAATCAAGTGAACATCTAGTTTTATTCTTATAAAATACATAAATATATTTAATATTGAATTATATAAATAGAAATTGTGTTTAGAAAATTAAAAATTCATGGTTCTAGTCTTTAACTTCTAATTAAGGGGTAACATACATAAAATTTATAGAAATGTGTCACCTTTAACAAATCATTCTAGAGTGTGTCTCAAAATTATCTTCAAAGGAACTATAAACCAAAACTAATGAATTAGCGACATCCCCTTCCATCTAAGATTATGAAAAAGAGGTAAAAATATATAAAGAAGAGGAAAAACGAATATATAAGAAAAATAATAATAAATAGATCAAGAAGCAACTTACTATGAAGAATCGATCTCAAATTTAGAAGAAACCATATGAAATAAAAATAAGATTGAGGAGAAATTAATTGGATAGGATTTATAAGATATTTTAATAAAATTGAAGGATAATACAAGGTTTATGAGTTAATATATTAGGTGTTATATAGGTAATATCACACCTTTGAAATTTATGGAGTATTTCATGGTTTTTCTACAAGGATTACCAAATGTTACACCAATGGTGAAAGATACTAGACTTACTTAGGAACCCACATGGTTTGGATACACCATTATAAAGAACATAAATCAATCATGAATAATTGATATGCTAAAAACTATTGGACTATTCATGGTAAGATGTACTATTAGTACTAACCATACATCAACCATGTGACTTTACTTGAAACGCCAAAATATTGAAAATTGAAATGAATTCAACTTAAGACTCAAGTATGAGAATTATTATTGATAAATAAGTAGAATAATATGTAAATTAAAGATTGATATGTGAAATAATTTGTGTTTAAAGGCAATAAAACAGCAATTACAACCATTGAATCTTTGATCTCCATAACACTAGTTGATCAACCACTAAAAAACAAATTGTTGTTTTGGAGTAGTAAAATAGTGTTTATTATATTTTTTATGGGTTGTTATAACTTAGATTCTCAACTTAAACAATAATTCATGTTTGATAATTATTGTAACACCTTCCTTTAGCCTAAACACCTCATGTTATTTACTTTATAATTGATAATTATAGATGAAATAGATATAGTTCCACTACAAGAATTAAGAATATTTTGTACCATTTTCTTTGGGGTGGACTTCATAAAAGTCATAGATAACTCAACGTGAACATCGTTATATTTTCCATAAATTTATTTAATATTCTTCAGTGTATATTAAACATTAAGGAATCAATATTATGCCTCATTCAGTTCTTTTTATACTGTAGTTATCTTTACAGTAAGATCCCGTAGTATTTTATCTAATTATACAAGTATTATATTGGATGTATTAATCAAATTAAAGATATAATTCTCATTATCATTAACATCTTTTTTTTACTTTTATAGATCCTTTATTTTCATCTTGAGTTGAGTATTTTTCTCAAATAATTCTTCAAGTATAGTTCCATTCATGTATTCATTGTAGACATCTTCCTCTTATTCATGAACACTAAAAGTATCTGCATTTTTTATAACATTAGATATGAATGTTTTATATGTTTTAAAGATACATTCATCCTTAGATTGACTCAAAATAGAGGAATATTCAAACAATATGTACTCATCGCATTTTTGTTATCTTTTCTTGGGGATATTAAATTCCTTCTGGGGCTACCCATTCTTTTTTTTCCTGAAACTTCATCCATAAATGTTTTAAATGTTATTTTTTTTAGTTTTCTCTTTCAAATCATATTCATAATGCTTATTTTATGGGAAATGTTCAGAAAATATCTAGTTTTATTGGAATTATAACACATTGTGGAGTGTATCCCTATATAACTTCCTTTGGAACCTTATGAATATAATGGATATAAGAGATATCAATTTCTTATAATATTCATCTCCCTCATCATATTCATACCTATCTGATGTTTTATATTTTTATATTTTTATTTTTCTATTTTATTAGGGCCTTATATACCAATTCTTGTATTTGTTCTCAAACACCTAGATTTACTTATTTTATAATTAAAGAGTATGTTATTAACCTCATTTAGAGATATATATCAAATTTATTCCGAAAAGGATAATTTTATATCAAATACTTCAAAGAAATTATAATTCAGTTTCTTCAAAATTGTTTAGTCCTTTAAAGTATCACCAATGTCTCCGATACAACTTACTACCTCATAAACCAGGGTAAATTAGTCATCAAATATCTATTTATAAACCATCCAACTATTTTATAATTATTCAATAAATATTTTGAGTTTAGATTCAATGATTTTTATATTGAATTTATACACATCCTCAAGTTTTTCTCACATCTCCTAGGTTATTTTTAGTCCCATACCATTGTTTTAGACTTCATCAGCCAAGAATGATATGATGGTATTACAGGATCTCTCATCCACTTCCATATTTATTTTTCCATCATATTCATGGGGTCCCTCTTCCTTGTGGACTAAAATAAAATATAAATGCATCATTAACTTATAGTCTAAGACTGAATGTAGGGACCACTCTACCATTCATACCATGAAAATGCCTACACTAAAAGATATATACACCATAATTTTTTACTAATTTTTTGTCTTCCGTATTAATAATTTTTCAATATTAGATAATTTATATGAAACCTGGATTTTTTTAATTTTGTTTTTAGTTCCCATGTCTGGATAGATCAATTAGAGGGGGATAGGGTGAATTAGTTACCCCTTTTCTTTTTATGAATAAGTTCCTTTTAATTCAACCTCTTTGAATGATTAATGTATGATCCAATATCTATTATATTTCTAATCCTTACCAAAATAGTGAAATAGAAAAATGGAAAGAGCATAATACATTAAAATGGTTCATCCTCATACCCTACTTAATACAAGGATTGGTTAGATTTCCCAATAAAAAATTATTTAACCATTAATGTATGAAGATACACAATATAGTCTCACAAAAAACATAAATAAGATCCCATCATGTTCTCTTCTTTGTAAATCACAAACATCGGTCTTCCAAAAAATATAAGATTCCCCTAATTATATCATTTTATCACACATATTAGTCTTTTTGACAAGATGGAGTACCCCACAATGTTATGGATCTTAAAGGACCTTCACAACATCTATGAATAGGTGATAAATCATGTATTCATTTTAATGAAGTATCCTATTATCCTTTTCCTTCTTTAAGTCCACACATCCATTCATATTATTGTTTCTAGAATCAATTATCCATTATAAATCCATTAAAAATAGTTAAAATTATTGTTATTTTCTAAAAATTCATCAATATATTAGAGTTCCTATGTGTATCCATCTTACCCGTGATACACAACAATTCACTCTTTTCTACAGTATCAATTTATAAAAATTATATAGCCTAGTCATTATTATTTTAATATTTATTTTAAATTTAAAAAACAATTATTGTGATTATTATTAAAATAATATTTAAATATTTGATATGAAAATTACCTTGAATTTTTGCAGGATAATCTCATTTTAAATCATATCTAATACCATTCAAATCATTTCTAGGTTTTCTTGAAGTATTGATGTTTCCATAATCGCATTATATCAAGATATTATGGATTAAATTCCATAATATCCATAAAATTTGAATAATACAGATCAATGGGAGAAATATTTATAATATTAGGGTATCAAAATGAAATCCTTTTGCATGAAAAACATCATAAGATCAAGGTACGAGATGAATACAAACACTATAATTTAAAGTATCATGTATGATCAAATTTTACATGTGTTTTTTTTATAGTAGGAATTTGTGAATCACAAATTAAAAATACTACATCAGTGAAATTTATAATAAATTTGGCTACTTCCCACATTATTATTAAATATATTAGAGTATGCTTTTTTATGCAGGTTATGATGTCACCTGATAAAATTAAATTTCCTAGAATGAAATCACTCTCAATCTTCTAATTATGACCCACAATAGATAAATATAATATTTCCTCTCTGATATGCCCATAATATAGGTAGGTCGTCTCAAAATTTTTTCCTCTTAGCTAGTGTTGGATTTAAGGATGGTAAATTGTTTACCAAATGAAGTTAGCCACTAATAAAAAGTTACTTATATGTAGGATTTAACTATTATGTTCCATAGTCATTATCCATTCCTAGTTATAAGTAAGATGGATATATCCTAAAATCATGATTAAAAAAATCTTTTAAATTATCCATTCACTCATACAAACTTCTCACTTACTCTTTTAAAATGGGAATATATAAATTTTCATGCTTTTGGGCATAGAATCCAGACTTTACTCAAAACAATAAAAACCTATTTAATGAATCTATAAGTCATTTAAAACACACTAAAACTAATGTGAATAGTTTCACTACATCTAAAATAGGTATAATTAATTTCAAAAAATAAGAAAACATCAAACATCAAAGTTAGGATAGATAATTGAATATTTCCACTATAATGTAGTAATAATTTCTTTCATTATATGAGCTCGTAAATGTATCCTATTATGAATACTCAAGAGTTATTCAATGTTAGTAGCATCAACTTTATCTTCCATTACCATTCAATATGAAAACTCCTCACTCATATATTCTCACAACCCTTATACACATGGGAATATTCATTTTCACAATAGTAACCCCACCAATTAACGAAAAAAATACAATCTTATTCATGGGTGGTTCAACACATAATATTCAATGGTTCTTTATTACAGGAATTTTATTATTTTATATTAATATAATGAAAAATTAATATACCTTTTACACATTTTTTCTTAAACATCTTTGAATTTTTAGTATTCAATTTTATAGAACAAGTACCTCAAAATCTAATAAATTATTTCAAGAATGGAGACTTAATGTAATATATGTTTTATAGAATATTGTCAAAATATTTATAGAAAAACTATAGTTTTGAATCTAAACTACTAAACTAATTACTTCCCTTAAGAAAAATATATAAGTATCATGCTCTAAACGAATGTATTAATCTATTTCCCCAAATCTTGTATTCTTCATTTCAATGATCCCATTTTTTAGGGTATATAGTATTAAGAAATCAGGATTAAATTGGTGATTATCATGATATGAATTCAATTATCCACATGTATATTCTACACTATTTTCCATCCAAAATTTTTTCGAGGAGAAACAACCTCCACTTATACTCTTATATTGAAATTAATAAAGATTTTCAGGGCCTATGAGTTATGATTCACAAGAATAATGAAGGTAATATGAATGAATTGTTCCAAAAATGAAATAACATACTTATCTGTAAAGGTTAATTTGTTTATAATAGGACCACAAACATCTAAATGATTTAACATCATGTGGTGAGTTTAAGTAATCTCTAATTTTTTTGGGTGATGAATTAACTATATTCAACTTTTGGTATGTATACCACATAAAATTTAATTTTTTATTCAATATAATAATATTACAAACATTATTTATTTGGGTAATATAGCTCAAATTCCATTGAATAACGATTCCAAGACTTTGATGCCCAAACACATATTCTCTCTTTATGACCATGTTTCATGAAATTTTATCACCACTAACATGAAACATGTTTTCTTATATTTTATTTCTTTTAATCAATACACATCCATGTATTTTACTCCTCAAAACCAAATATATATATATATTTTTAAAAACTACAGCATTACCTTTTTAAAACATTTGATACACACTTAATATGTTGCATTTGAACCCATAAATAAATAGAGTGTTCTTCTACATCATCATGCCTTATCCGATAAAATCAAAATAGTAAATTTAATATTGTTTTTACTAAAATTATCAAAGGTCAATGATCCCTCCTTGTACTTTTTAAATTAATTCAATATTATCAAATATTCTATCATATATAAAAATTAACCATTTTAAAATATTTTTGGTTTTTCTTTCTATGACACTTTGTGTGCCACATCAACAACTAAAAACATCCCATTTCCTTACTATTTCTACTTATGAGAGTATTGAGTAGAGAAATTAATACAAAACTATGTAATAAGTACTGGGAGAAAATTTTCATCATGGTTAACTACTTGGTCAAACCTTCTAGAATCATCATCCAATGGATAGAACTTGTTTTCAATCTCTAGATTTTTTTTTAATTTTATTGATTTCTTATATTTTATTGGGTTGAATCCTCATAAAATGTCACCTCCAATATCCTTTAATATCATATTATTATTATTTTTGAACCAAAATATTTTTTCTATATTCCCAAAGGCTCCATATTTTTATCCATATCCTTAAAATAAATAATTATCTTTCAGAACTACTTATTGTATAAAATAATACTCATTATATTCTTATCATTTTTTGTCATTATTGTTGGATGCTTTATCTAAAAAATTATAGGAGACTCCAAAAGATTTATTATTCACACTATTTATCCTTCCTGGATGTTTCTTGTTACCATTTTCAACAAATATTTCTTTCATATACACATTCACAAAATTTTGTGATTTTGGATAATTTTCTTTATTTACCACAAAATCAACATTGTCAATTCATATCATTGAATTAAAATTTGAAAGCATATTATTATTAAAAGTACTTATAAATTATTGAATATAATTATAAAATTTATACCTAATTTTTTTTAATTCCTTATCCACTTATATGAATTTCTGTTGAATAATTTTGAAGTTTATTTTCTTTTCCTAGGTCTTATCTTCTAAGGTAACAATGAAATTATTTTCTTAAATGAGTAACTTCATTATACTAATATTTTAATTCTTAAACATTGAACCCTTTTTATTATGTTTGTTTTCATTGTTTCTGTATGATTGGACTTATATAAATCCCAACCACTCTAGACCACTGATAAATTCACTAATCGATGGTTACTACTATACCACATACACACCTCCTCAAATTCTAAAGGATTATAACTAGCATTCAAATTTTAGGACGGAACTCTTTTGAGACTATATTCCGTATATAAATGTTGAAATAATGAATAATAGAAAAAACATTATACTTAATCCTTAAAAATTAGAGTATGAATATAAATAACACATCCAACAACAATAATATTGGGTGGCGAATATATACATAAAGTCATAATGATTCAATCACCCATTGGGCCAATCACATATACATAATGAAAAAATAAAATAAAATATTAGGATCCACTATATTTATGAGCCATACCTTATCCCAATATTTACATACATTGTTAATCTATCATAATGAATGAATCATGGGCCTTATCCCAACCAATGCCTGTAACCATGATATTGCTGACTTAGGAATCTATGTTTAATGACCAAAAATGTCGGATGTGAATATAGAAAATTATAGGGAACCAAAAAAGATTTACTAGACATCAAAAATTATTGTGATATGTTCATGAAACATACTCTTAATAGATAAATTACATCCATAAATAAAAAAAATTAGAAATAAACCCCCATTGATCCTAATTCTTGGGACCCTATTCAAACATATTTTCCTTAACTAGTGTTGGAGCATCTCTTTTCATTCCACAATGACCCAACCAACCCATGATGTCACTAGGTTATTTCACCTTGGTATATATATAATAATATAAGGGCTACACTTACCCATGTATATATTATAATGACCCAGTGAATTCTCTATCCCGATATCAAGACCATGGGAATGTTGTATCCCAATATACAATGGTTTCTAGAAGTTGATCCATGACAATATAGAATGTTTTACCATGTCTACCAAAGACCGCATAACCCTCAGTAGCTATTAAATTGTATAAACACTATCCTTTAATGATAACTAATAATCATAGCCCTACATCCATTTTAACCACACCAAAAGTATCAAATACCCTTCTTTTGAGAGTTTTCATGACCACTCATATGGTAGTTTTTAATTTATGAAAAAAATCCATGTCATAATTTTCCATTTCATTATCACAATCATAAGAAATAAAAATAAATTAAAAATCAGACACTTGGGAGCTATCCCATCCCATGTATGCTAATTGAACAACAAAAACCCTCTCTTTATAGTCAGCAACTCCCCGGGGTACACCCCTAGGGTCCTATTATGTCTCATAAACGCCAAGAAACCTCCCAAGTATCCCCCAATTTCAAGAAATTATCTTATACTAATTTTGACACTTTAATGGTTTCAAAACCCTTGAAAACATCAAAATATCACTTAGGAATCACTAATTTTGAAGTAAATTCTTATTGAGGAGATAGTTTTATTCCCATTAACTTTCCAAGACACTCAAGGTTTGCCTAAACACTAAATCTATTTGTTCGTCTCTCCAATTTCTACTCACCCAAGTCACTATGTTTTCATTGGGGAAAACACATCTTATATGTCTCACTAGTCCGAATTCTCAAGAGAATATCTTCTTTCTCACATGGAAAAATCTTAATCAATTCACCAAAGATTTTCACAAACCTGTACATAGAGGTTTCTATAGGGTACTACTACCAGGAACACTACATTTATTTATTTAAGACCATTCATCTTACACCCCTCATATGGGTTTAGTTTTCTCAAGTATTGTGTCTATACGTAAGGGCTTGACCATCAGTTAAAAATAAATCAGTTAGTTCTCAAGTCCCCATTGGATTTGTCACTAACTCAGTCTCAGTCATCCATTTTATGTTAAGAACATTATTAAATTATCAATTGGTGATTAATTTTTTAATATGGGCCAAATACCTCAATTTTTTGGCCATAAATCACATACATAATAGAAAATTCAAAAAACCAAAGAGAAAAAATTAATAACCACTTAACTCAGTCAAGGAGGTTTCTCCTTCTTTAAGTCGTAGTCTGAAAATAGGTTTCTTGGCCCATCTAAGAACAAAAACATTCCACACACACCCAAATGGCCCTATATCAATCCACATAACCCTATTAATTAATCATATTAAAATTATAATTAATTTAAAATTTAAAATTAATGATATAATTGCCTCAAATTAGGAGAAAGCCTGATTAACTCACCAAATACCACCATCACACACAAATAGAATGAAAACAATAATTGGATGTTCAAAACATACATTATCACCAATCCAGGATATTCTCAATCATGAAATAATATTAATAAAGTTAATTTAATTTTAAATTTAAGTAAACCCATAAATAAAATCACTATGTTATTTTTCTCCCCCAAATATCTATGCAATGACTTATAGATGGTGTCACGAGACATCCTTGTTTCTACTATAATGGAATCCCTATGATACTCTGGTAATTCCATAATGCACTAGTGGAATCAAGTTCCCATATTTTCTTATGAGACATACCAAAGTTAATCTCTAACCATGTGATGACTATGAAACTCATCTGTACACTATATAAATTGAACTAAAAATATTTTAATGTTTTGAGTGTTGCATAATTTCTCCCAAACCATGTACACCAACCCATTTTCCCTAACTAGAAACAACCAAAAAAATTAAATCTTACCCAAATATATTGATAATCACCCATGTACACAATGAACCACTAAATCCTCAAACCTCATAAAAAAATATTATATTAGGATGCTCAAACTCACAATTTATCCCTATAAATTCTGATTCTAAAAAAACATTCACCAATTCAAAATTCAATTTTCCCATGAAAATGAATACTAAAAAAGGGAGAGTGTTTTATAACCTCTTCACCAAAATATATTATGAACTTAGAGAAGTCTCATCCATCTTTCAGCCAACTGCCCCAACCTATGTCAATCATCAACACACCATGGAGTAGTTTTGCTCCCTCTTTAATATTTGAATGTGATCACATAGAGAATAATTAAACGAATGGTTCTCAATATATAAAAACATGATACATCTATTACATTTCGCAGTCTCACACTGAGATGATGGTTTTTGAAATCCATATATCCTAAGAGACCATATTTTTTTCCATCTAATTTTTCATCTAGCTCACGGTGGTACAGACTATAGGGATTATATTAAAAGGGAATCCCAAAGTAAGGTGCCTCCCCAATATTATAATTTCCTATGTAAAAACATTATAAATAGACTAAATAACTAATTGATATAGTCCTCAAATAATCACACTCCATTAACCAAGAATTGTTTTGTGAAACACCATCACGACCCGACTCATGTTGGGGTTCGGCCTGTAATAACCAGAAGCCTGCCTCCAAAGGCCAGGGAGTAGAAATAAGGGCTAAAGGCACAAATAAACTTAGATAGGAATTTTACCAAGTACCTACACACACACACACACAAATCTAACTCAATGAAAAATTGTATAGGGAAAGGAAAAAAGATACAACACTTCTATAAAATAAAATTAGAGTGCATAAACATATAGAGAGTTTAAAATTATGGTAGTGTAAACAGAAAGTAAAGGAAAATATACACACCCTACTAGATATATATCCCAAAAAACTATAAAATTTCAAACAAATGAGAGATACAAGCTTATATATCCCAAGATACGAACACCGTAAGCATTCCAAGTAGTTCGTATCCCTAAGCTCTTATGAAGTCCTGATCAACCTATAAACCATATGAAAAAGACATGAAACATGTTGGGGAATGTCCATGAAGGGGTGAGTATATACATACCTAGTAGAATTCCCTAAAAAGGGTGAACGGGGAGAATTAATAGATACAAATAATGATAAAAAGAATTATATAGAACAAGGTACCATAAAAAAATACAGATCAACCCAACAAAAGAGTTAAAGTAATCTCCTATAAATACAAGGAGATAGAAACAGAGTGAATATAAACTTCTCATAGAGACTTCACTTCTTATTATAGGAGAGTATACTCGTCTGACCATGATAATGTTGACAAAGAAGGAACATAACATACCATACACATGTTCACCTCTCCTAGAAGGAGAGTAACCAAAACACAAGGTGTTGGAAATGAAAGAGAATATATATATATATATTCTCAATCGAAGAATCAAAAATGAGAGAGTAAGGGGATCTCTATCTCAAAGCTCAACCTAAGAAGGACAGTCCCCAACAGTTCCAAGTTATGTCCGTCTATGATTCCTAGCACGTCAGGCATCTTCCCAGGATAGAAAAGTAGCAGGGAATAAATCAACATAACTTGACACTACCTAGTTTGGGTAGAACTGACTCTTCTACATGGTTTTATGACACTTCACAGTAATATTTCTTGGTAGGGAAATCATCTCACTTTCTCATGAGTCCAAATGTATGTCAATCCTTGCCTAATCACTCTTCCACACAGTCAAGGGCTCACTAGTTTTTGGAAATTATCTCGTGACATGGTACGTCTAGATGGTCCTATTTTGGTAGTCACTGAGGAACACCACTGCCCAGCCCAGCTGGAGGGTACCACTCAAAAGGTCATTGGGGAACACCACTACCGAGTCTTACTAGAGGGTAATCTTGATGATACATCAAGGGAACTCCACTACCCAGCCAAACTGGAAGGTTACACCTAGAAGATGTAATCTGGGAATTCCACTACCTAGTCCAGTCAGAGGGTAAGTTTAGAACATCAAGGAACTCCACTACCTAGTCTTACTAGTGGGTAACTCAGAAAGTTCATTGGGTAACACAAATGCCTAGCCCAACTAAATGGTAATACCAGAACTACCATTAGAGAATTCTACTACCCATCCCAACTCAAGGGTTAAACAGGTACAACTCTAGTGATTCAGTATGGTCTCTTCCATCATCGGGTGTAGCCTTAGTGTGTTCCAAACATGTAAAATTTCACATCATATCTCAAAAGCCTCTTCCAAGGACACCGTCATGTTGTACATAAGAAAAACAAAGAATAAGGATTCTGTGGGCCAAAATCAGAGTTCAAACAAAGTAAATATATATTTTTGAAGATAACTTAGAAGATCTCAAGTAGAAAACAATGTGTGAGGGGACCCGTATGATGTATGGTCCAATGTTAAGGCCTAGTCAGGTCTCTCACCAATAAAGGGTCCTTTCCGTGTAGGGGTAAAATCCATTTATGTGGACTACATGTTGTTTCCCACCTTTCCTATGACCGAGATGTGTACGCTAGCCATTTTCATGTACTCAAACCCTATCTCTGTGTACAATGGTACACGATGTGTTGGTTCACATGGAATGCTACCCATGTGGAAAACTCGTGTATATTTACTCTGAACATGGAATGTCTCTGGTCATGTTGGTGGACTTTATGGATCATTTATATGTGATGGAACTACATGGTGTGTCAATGAGGAACACACCGTTCCATCATTATGGGTTCCAAAACCCTAGCACCACCATTGGAAAAGGGATACACACCATGTGTGCTTTATACTACATGATGTGTAGTCAGGAAATTTCCAAAAAAACCTAGGTTTCCTGATTCAACCTTTACGATAAAAATATCGTTAAATCACCATGGATCCTCGATCGTTTCTTCTATTATCTCATAGATGTGGTCACAATTCATGCTCTTTGGTTTTCATTCACAGGAAAATAGCTTTGGTGAGGATTTAGTAAACCCTCATTCATTCTTCTCTTGGTTGCAGCTTCCACCATCAACAATCTAGCCTCAACCATGATTTTTTTCATTCCCATCCATCAATCTTCCTATATCTAGGCTCATTTAGACATTACACTATCATTTAATCGATACTCTACAGATCCGAGAAAATGATCAGGCATGAGTTTCACAAAAACAATTAAACCAAGAATCACGGGGTTCCAATAGTAAAGAACACAAAGAACATGGGAATAAATTCTCATGTAAAAAGGGTTTTCTGATATTTCTCCAAGAGTTCTTGGGAAATGATAAATAATTTTTAATCTGAATTATAAAAAATTGATAAAATAATGTTTCATTACTTAGGCTCATATAACAGTTTGAAGATTAAAGTATATATATAAGAATTATGTTTGATCTACTCAGAAATTTTGTCAAAAAGGAAAAAACCCTAATTGGCGAGTCATAACTCATTTTGGATCAATTTTTTTAGAAACATTCACTCATGAAATGATAGGAAGAAGCTGGTGCGTCCACTTTACTTTGATCTGACTTGATCCAGAGGTGTTTCATTCATCATAAATAGAGGAGGAAGAGAGAGATCTTGTTGATGAAATATGAATTGTGATATAGAACCGAATGAAACCCTCTAAATACCTACTTATTGGATTTTAATTAGGTTAATGTTTGATTCTTCAAACAAAAAAATTATTTATTATTTAACTCAAACATACCACCAATGAGAGAGCCATCTGATTATCCCATGCCGACTCATTTTATGTGACACCTAGGGAAACACTTCATTCCAAACCTGACCATGGTCTTCAAAATCCAATCCTCTCAACCATTTCATAATTATTCTATTTTATTTAATTAACCATATGCATGTAAAATAAAATATATTTAATATGTTTATCAAATGATTTTGTGGCAAACCAGGCCTTAGAATCAAATTCCATCTTCTTGAATAGCTCTAGAAATATATTGAGAAAGATTTTAAAGTCTTAGGAAGAAAAACTAGTATATACATCAATAACTCCTTCAAAAGTTTTTCCCTGAAAATAAAAACTATGCAAAAAACATTGGATACTGAGCCCACATCAAGATATCCTGCTCCTAGAAACTCTCCTACACAATTCTATGTTACCACAACACGTGAACCAAATTGATGGTCCATCCTCACAAGGTCCATTCCTTTCGGTCCTCAATCACCACTGGGTTCTCTACAATGGTTTCTCTATCCTCAATTTCTTGCTCGCCCCAATCAAGACATGCATAGGGTTACACACGTATCTTCTCAATTGGGACACATGGAATATTTCATTAACTCTCTCCAGATGTGGGGGTAAGGTGAGGTGGTAGGAAACATAAAAAACTCTATGCGTGATCTCAGAAGTCCTGATGAACCTTGGGGATAACTTTACCCACTATTGAAACTCTACATTCCATGTCTTGGGGGGACTTTCATGAAAATATTTTCTCCCTTATCAAAATCAAAGGGCCTACATTAGTGATCTATATAGTATTTCTGACTACAATGTGATGTATTCATCCATTCATGAATGAGATGAACTTTATCCATTGTCACTTGTACCAATTCTGTGCCCATAATGGATGACTCTGCAGTCTATTTTCAACACAAGTGTGATGTGAAAGGTCTTCCTTATAGGGCCTAAAAGGGATCTAGGATGATAGTATAAATGTAGCTATTTTTGTACACAAACTCTAACATAGTCAGGTGATCCTCACAGCTTCAACCAAATTCAAACACGTAAGCCCTCAACATATCATCTTTCACTTGGATAGTGCACTTGACGTGCCCATTTATCTGGGGGTGAAAGGATGTACTAATCTATAAATGGGTCCCGAATTCCTCCTACAGGACTCTCCATAATCATGAAATAAACCGTGTGTCATGATTGACGAAAATCATCAAGGGTACTTTGTGAAGGAGGAATATCTCCCATACATACAACTTCCACAAACTCTCCACTAAACTATACTCCCTGAAAGAAAGGAAGTGAATCAAATTCATGAGTCGATCTACTATCACCCAGATGGTTTCATGGCCCTCTGCTGTGCCTGGATTCCTTATAAGTTAGACTATGGATATTTTATCCCATTTCTTCTCTAGGTTCTCAAGGAGCTGCAACAAACCTCCCTAAAATCGGTGCTCAGCCTTCACCTGCTATTGGTTAAGTCATCGAGCGACAAACTCAAGTATTCCTCATCTTCTTCTAGACCACCAAAACTAATAATGAAGATCTCTATTTATATTCCCACATCGGGATGTATAGCTAAGGGATAAGTGTGGAACTCTCGCATCACCTCTTTATGCATAATGATTGGAACCACAATTCTCCCCTCGAACAATATCTTGTGATTCCATCATTCATAATATCTATCTAGAGCATCTCTTGTAGATATCTGATCACACAAAAATTCATATGAGATGTCTCCCAACTTGTATTCTCTCACATGACAGATGATTTAAGGAGTCAACACCATCAACTGAAGAAACGTTTTACCCTCCTAATCCACAAGGGAAAGCTAATGGGAAACTAACTACTCCGAAGCTTCCTACGCTAAGAAATACCGAGACCTCCTAATAAAGGGAATCTACTACTATGTTATCCTTTCTTGGATTAAAGACTATATCAAAGTTGTAGTCCTACTTGAAATTTAACTGGTGTCGATGTCTCAGGTAAAAGTCTCTCTATGTAAATATGTACATGAGACTTTGGTGTTATGAGTATAACAAAAAGAACTCTCATAGAAGGTTGTGTCTCCACATCCTCAGGGCAAAGACTGCCTCTTCTAGATCTTGGTCATATATAGCATAGTTCTACTCATGGGATCTCAAATACATTGACTCATATTTTATAACTTCCTATCGTTGTATCAACACACAACCGAGCCAAGCTCCTGAGGCATCACAATACACCATGAACTCATTGACTTCCTATGGTAGCCTCAAAACCAGAGAACTTTTCAACCTATTTGTTTACTCCTCATAGGACCTTTATAACTAATCAGTCTGGATAAATAGTTGTCCCTTCAGAATCAGTGAGGTCAAAGGGATGCAATTCGAAGGAAGTCCACCAAAAATCTCATGTACTACCTTTCCATAACAAGGATTATCAACACCTATAGCACATTATTGGGTGGATCCAGAGAAATAAATGCCTTTATATTTTTCATTTCCATGGATAAAACTTGTTCGAAAATGACATGACATAGAAAGTGAACCTCATATATCCAGAACTGACATTTTGAGAGATTTTCATAAAACTGGTTCTATTAAAGTAAATCAAAAACCATCCTCAAGTGCTCTTCATGCTCCTCCTCTATTTCAGATTAAGCTAGCTTGCCTTTGATTAATACAAAAAAAAATTGGTCCAATTATGGTTGTAAGATATGGTTCATCAAATTCATAAAAATGTGGGGGGATTTTTCACACCAAAGGGAGTGTCCATAGCATTATCAGAAAGCCAACACTAGAACATTAGGCTCGTGAACATGCAACTGGTAGTAGACAAGCCTAAGATCGATCTTTGAGAACTATATCACACCTTGCAACTGATTAAATATGTCTTCAATCCTTGATTAGGGATACTTGTTCTTCATCATGGTCGGGTTTAGGCAACGATAATAGACGCAAACTCCCATTTACCTTCTTCACAAACAAAACTGAAGCTACCTTGGGGACACACTGGGTATGATGATTTTTTTTCATGAATGTCCTCCAACTACAACCATAGATCACAGATCTTGGTAGGTTCCATCTGATATGACTTAGAAAATATTGGGGTTGTCCTATGATGAAATTATAGGTAAGACTTTATCTCCCACATCATAGGTAGTTTCAGAACATCTTTGGGAAAGACATCCATATAGTCCTCCACAACTGAAGGATCCTAGATGCCTTAATATTATGCCACACTAAGGTTTATGATTTCTAACTTAAGGGTAATGGGCTACAACCTCTTTCTCACATCACCCTCTTGTCATACTATGAGGTCTCTCTCACCGAAAAAGGATAACATCATCCAATCATCACATAAGAATCTGATTAGTCTACAGTGACATTCGATCCGAGATAGAACCATGTAAATCCAATACATTCCCAAGATGACATCATACAGTTCCATTGGAATGACCAAAATTTCCTATGTGAATCTCTCTCCTCTAAGAGATAACTCACACTACTGGTATATGAAAGACACAGAAGAAACATTCTTTGTATGAACCACAAGGAAAAGATGTTGTGATAGAATCTATACTAGGGGATCCAACTACCACACCAAGAGTCAACTGATAAAATAATGGATAGAAAATGTGTATACTAATACTAAGGAAAGATTATAATGAACAAAGATTGTAACTTGAATAATATCTTGTGCTGCAAGATCATAAACATCCAAAGCTTGTAGCTATCCACGACCCCATCAGCCAACTCCCTATGCCTGACATGGTGCACCTGATGGTGGATGTTGGAGGACCTCATAGAATAATCCCCCACCTACATCTCATACTAATCCTAGGCCAGCTCTGCATCCCTATGAACCACCCTATCCATGATTAGTAGATCCCTGATCACGATGCTATCACTTTTGTGGTGGTCCATAAGCTATCTGATTGGGATGATTAGTACGTTTGATCAGGAAGTACCAGGCCATGTGACCCCACCCATCAGAATCATAGCACAAGATATCCCAGGGCTACCCTCATGTTATGTGCCACCCAGCACTGTACATCCACATCCCTAAGCCTGCTCAGAGAAGGGCCTCCTTATACGATATCTCTAGAGCCTGCCTGATGTTGTACATGAATCAGGCCTGTTATTCCCACTAATAGCTCAAACTGTCTAATTTTTCTCTAAATGAAATATATCTATCACTTGTGCTAACTCAAACACACTGACATAGGTGTGGATGAACAAGGGAACTACATTATATCATATCTCTCTGTGAAGCCACTACTCAAACTTCCATGTTCAGAAGTTTCCATCTAAGAACATGTCGAGAGAGTGTCATATAAGGTTTTTGAACCTAGTCGCATTCTCTAACACTTACATCCAACCCTGCAGATTCTTCTGAAACTCTTGAATCTGGATGAAGCCTAAGTAGGAGGGGTAGTACTCCTCATGAAATAACTGTTGTAAGTCATCACATGAGAGTGCTGACTCATCATGAATTTGAGTAAAGAATCTAAAAAAACTCCCAAATACTCCATGGAAAATAATTACTTACAAATATAGAATTCGGTATGTCAAGTTACAAACAAGGTTGAAGATTCAGACCACAGACTCTAACCAATCCTCTTCTACCTGGGGATTTGGATCACTAAGGAACCTCAGCGGTCTCTGCTACTGGAACTCGCAAAGTGAGATTGACCTAAAAATATTCTCATCATGCTCTATTGGGACTATTTTCTACTCAATAGTTGTAGGTGATACTACCTTCCCACCTAGAGTAAGGGGATTGTAGGATGAACTCTAAATTAAGGCCTCATTTCTCATAGGGTCGTCTTCATGAACCAAAGTTGGTTTCATGGATGGTTGTTAATGTAGAGGCATAATAAACGTTATCATGGTGTATTAATGTTAGATGATGGTATATATATATATATCAACAATAAATGTGATCTTACTCAAGAAGGTTAGTAAAATAATCAATCCTACATGATATATATACCATTGATACCTTCACCAACTGTCTTAAGGTGCTGAGTCTACAAGTAGGTTGCTAGGGTCTTGGTGAATGGCTATGTCAGCCGCCACACCATCACTGAGTTCTATAGCCCGAGAGCCACAGTCAGGACACTTTGAAACTATTTTACTAATCTTAAAAAATCCAGCTAAGGGAAAATATCCACAAAATGTCCCACGAAATGAACTTTATCTAATACCAATATGTCATAACCCGACCCATGCCAGGTATTGAGCCACAAATACACCAAGCCTACCTTTATAGGCTTGAGGGTGGTGAAAAGTGAAAATAGAACAACTAATATCATGGAGTCCTTTACCTAAGTACCTATACATAGACACACAACAAAATCAATGAAAAATTATATAGATAAAGGGTATAATATGGAACACGGTTATAAAATAAACTAATCATGCATGAACCTCTAGAGTGTACAAAAGTATAATAGTGTAAACTGAATTTAAAGGGAATAAATAAACTCCCCACAAGAAGAATGTCCCAACCGAAAAAAACTAAAAATATTAAATATCTAAGAGAGGCTAGCTCTTATATCTCAAGATATAACCACCATACATGGTCCAATAGTCTATATCCCTTATTTCATAATAATTCACAATCAATCTGTTCAACATCTACAAAAGTCACAACACATGTTGGGAAGATCCCATGTAGTTGTGAGTATATACATATCCAGTAGAATGCTACAAAAAAGGTCAAGGGGGAGTAGTAAGAGATACAATTGAGGAGAAAAGTGTAATATAGAACAATGTACATTAATAGAGCACAACTCAACCCAACTAGAGATTGAAAGTAAGCTCATCAAAACACAAGGATCTCGAAATGATGAGAAGATTAAATTCTCATAGACTCTTAGCTACCTATAGTAGGGGAGTAAACTCGTTTAACCATTAGAATATAGATATGGAAAGAACAGGAAATATCCCATGTGTCTTCTCCTATCATGGAAGTAGATTAACCAAAACCCATGGAGTGGGTACTGAAGGAGGATACATATATGATCAGTCAATGAAGAAGAAATAATTGTGTAAGGGGATCTCTATCTCCTAGCTCATACCAAGAAGGAGAGTCACCAGCGGTTTCAAGGTAAGTCTATCTATGATTCCAAACACCTCATTTGTTTTCCTAGGACACACAAGTTGATGGGATTCAATAAAAAAACCATGATACTATCTAATTCAGGTGGCACTGACTCACCCACAAAGTTTAAGGTCACGTCACAAGAATGCATATGGGTGGGGAAAGTGTCCCTACTTATCATGAGTCCAAACATACATGAAACCAAGACTCATATTTATGCCATAATGTCAACATGTCAACAGTTTTAGGAAAGGATATCATGCCTTGGTATGTTAGAAGGGCCTTATTCTTGTAGTCACTAAGGCACACCGCTGCCAAGCACAGTTGGAGGGTACCACTCAGGAAGGTCACTGGGGAACACCAATTCCTAGTCCTACTAGAGGGTAATCTCTATGGGTCATTAGTGAAACACCAATGGCCAGCCCAACTGGAGGGTTACCTCTAGAAGATGTCATCAGGTAACACCATTTCCCAGCCCAACTAGAGGGTAAGCTCATAATGTCGAGGAACTCCAATGCTTGGTCCAACTAGAGGTTTACTATAAAATATCATCGAGGAAAACCACTACACAACTCAGATAGTGGGTATTCCCAAAAAATCCATTGGAGAATTCTACATCCGAGTCAGACTAGAGGGTAATCCTAGTACTACTTTGGTGATTTTGTGATCACTTTCATCATTGGACATTTCCTCAATGCCGTCCAAAATTGGAATATTTCACATCATATCTTAAAAGAAGATTCCAAGGGAACAATCATGTTCTACATGGAAAACAACTTAGTATAAGAATGTTATAGACCAAAATTTGAGTTCAAAAGAATGAGATACAGAGTTTTGATGATCACTTAGAAGAGATCAAGTAGAACACATCATGTGAGGGGACCCACACATCGGATGTTCCTTCATCACAACCTGACCATTTCACAAGTTAATAATTAGGTCCCATCCATATAGAGGTACATACCATGTAATTGGGATAAATAGTATGTACCACCTATTTGGGGACCATTATTTGTTTTTTGGTCATGTCCGTGTACTCAGATCTTGTGTTCGTATACTATGGTACACCGTTTATTGGTTCACATGGGACGATTCGTGTGTGGCCAACCTGTGTCTATGTACTGTATACATGGAGTGTCCATTTCCATGTTTGTGGAATACACAACTCATTCACATGAGAAAAAAATACACAGTGTGTCAATTAGTTACACATTGTTATATCCTTATGGGTTCCCAAACCCTAGCGTTGTCGCTGGAAAGGGGAAACACATTGTGTGTTTTTTATACTACACGGTGTGTAGTTTAGAAATTTTAAAAAACCCTAGGTATGTCGATACAGCCTTCAAACTTCATGTATGTTCAAGCCTCCATAGACCTCATATCATTTCCTATTGTATCTCATGGATTTGGCCATGATTCAGGCTCACCGACCATCTTTCACTGGAAAATGGAACCATTGAGGATGTGGAAAACCATCGTTCATTCTTCGGGACACTGAAGATTATACCCTTTATGATCCTACATCAAACCATTTATATGTTCATCCCCATCCCACAAGCTTATCAGATCTATGCTCGATTCCACATACCACTTTCGTTTCTACAATGCACCATGAA
The DNA here is from genome assembly GCA_963277665.1 of Viscum album. Lineage (NCBI taxonomy): Eukaryota > Viridiplantae > Streptophyta > Magnoliopsida > Santalales > Viscaceae > Viscum > Viscum album. Next base: position 1,445,914,112 of record OY728132.1, on the reverse strand, counting down.
TTCAAGCAGCTGATCAAGATCGGGTCAAAAAAAATATTGAATCGGGAACTATGGGGATCCAACGGAAAAGAATGTGATCAAAAGGGGATGAAATGTAGAATAAAAAAGGGTTTGATGATTTTTGGACAATTTTTTTTGGAAAACTATCAAGAATGTGTAATCTAGATTACAAACAATTGATAAATTAATGTTTTATTAGTCAAGCTCATGAAAAGGTTTAAAAATAGTAATGAAGATCAAAGAATGACATAATATATGCTCAATCATTTAATCAAAAGTGAAAACTACCAATTTTAGCGTCCCACTTTTTTGGATAGATTTCTAGAAAAGAACACACTCACTTAATGATCGGAATAAGCTGGTTCACCGGTTTCACTTTGATCTACCTTGATCCAGAGGTGTGTCGTTCGTCATCAGTGGAGGAGGAAGAGAGATCTCTCACCAGAAAAAGATGAATTGAAAGACAACCTTGGATGAAACCCTCTAAAGGGATTCTTATGGAATTTTAATTAGGACAATGTTTGATTAGTCAAACAAACATTTAATTAAGTTATTAACTCAAACACATCGCCAAAGAGCAAGGTGTATGGACATCCCATAATGACTCATTTTCTATCATGACTAAAGAAAACACTATGTTCTAGAGCTGCCTATGGTCTCAGATTTATGATACAATCAACCATTTAAGAGTTATACCATATTATTTGATTAAATTGTGGAAGCATAATATAAAATATATTTAATATTTTTATAAAGTTAATTCCAGGAAAACTAGGCCTCATAATCTCACACTGTCTTTTCTCCTACCTCTAGAAATATATTTAGGAATATTTAAAATTCATACAAGGAAAAAAACATTTCTATACAAACACTGATAGAAAAATGGATTCTTGATATCAAACCGAATTGATGATCCTCAATTTCTAAAAAGATGTAAAAAATACGTGAACCCTTCCCAAGTGCTCTTATCAATCCTCAAGCATCACATGTGTGTCTCAAATGACTTTCTTGACATGGGATCCCTTAAAATGTGAAAATTTTTATAAAAAAGAACCATTTAGATATCTTCTAACCAACCTCGGTAAAAATAATATGACTCATGCACTAATGCATCATCTATAGCACAAAATCATGATTCATTAACTACAAAGGGAACCCATTGATCATTCAACTAAATACATTATGGTCAAATTGAAATCCTAGTGAATATTTTTTTTTCGATCCTCTACAGAATGAAAACTCTCATCAAGCGCATTCAAAACCACATCTATATCACCTATATGAAATATTTGGATTTTATTTAACTATTTTGATATCAATTCTCACACATTGAATCCACTCTCTATAACATATGAATTTATACCTGGAATTAATCATGTGGTCTGATATAATTTAGATACATTTATTCATCAGTATTAAAAATTATATTAAGATCTCTGATAGAATGGTCTCATGAAACCAAAACCCTACTAGAATGATGTTCATATCACCTATAATTGATGGGGAACTCCCACCCTAGGTGTGTAAATAACATATATCGACTAGATCCAACACCTTTTCCTTGAACTATATCTTGTTTTTCACCAAATTGAATGGTTATATGTGGAAAAACTAACCCCAACCCATTGAATTTACATGAATGCCAAAAAACCCCATATTCATAGATCACCAAAACATCACTAATGCCATCCTTCACAACCTAATTCAAGATGGGTGTTTCTCACTCTAATGGATGATGGTACACTCTCCACCTCCAAACATAATTCATAATACCCCTTGTGTGAAGCATCCTTATGGCTATCATCAAACATGGGTGTCTCTCCTCCCGAGCCATGTTCTATATTCTATCAACACCTGAACATGATGAATTTATAGGATTGATCATGTCAGCAAAAATATGTCCAATTATATGTCTCTTATACAATAGAGGGATGATTAAGTACTCATCCAAAACCCTAGGATTATATGCTTGTAATTACATGTCCGATTCCTCAGCCCATGTCTCATACATGGCTGGTCAAAAATTCAAAATTAAACAAGAACCATGTGTGTCCAATTCATATTTTGATGTTATCAGATAGACATAGAGGGAGAACACTCCCATAACACCCAATTGTAAAACAATACAAATAATCATGGAAGTCTCATTGTGTTAAAACTAGAATCATACAACTAAATCATAAACTAACATGCCTATTTTTTTTCAATTCCATAAATCCAAGGATCCTTTGAAACTCATATTCATAATTATCACTTCACAAGTTACATGGTATATAAAATAATTTACCACCAACTTGATCATAATTATAAAAAAACATCATCCATCCATGTAGTAATAATGACTTTAAAATTCATTAAGGATCTATAGTTCTAGAAAATCTATCGGTCTTATCCTTGAAAACAAAACTATGATACTAAAATAGATCAAAGAATCAACATGATTTACTTCGAAAACCTGTAAGGGTATTCTGATACTTAGTGTAAAACCCAATTTTTTTATATGTATTTCCTTTTAGGTAATACTTTAAGTATTATAATTTTTTTTACATGCAACAATGAGATTATTGAAACTATGATATAATATTGAATTATGATTATTAAAATGTTTCATTTATAACATAGATATTTAAATTGGTGGAATGATTAAACATAAAAAAATTATGAAAAATATTTATAATGGTTTTATATAATGAATATTAATTAATTATTACATAATAAAGGATAACCAAATTTTCAATAATGTAATTTTATGTTTGAAAAATATGTTATTTAAAAAATGGGTTTTATTGAAATTTGTGTGAAGATATTAAAAATAATTTAAGATAATTTTATAAATTTTATTTTATAAAAATTATATCCTTTTGGAAATCATCATATCAAAATTATCTCAAAGTTAAGATTTTTGATTTTTCAAAAAAATTAATTTTTCAATGAATAGTTAAAAACTACTAATTTCAAAGATAATTTTCATTTTCCATAATGTATTTAAAAAATTAAATTTTTGTTTTGAGTTGATTTTGAAGTTTCATTAGTCCATTTTTACTAAATATAATTTGATAAATTTCATTAGAATCTATATTATGTTTATTTTTTGTATATAAACATTTTTATATTTAAAATTCATTTTTTTGAAAATCATTTTTATAATGTTGTGAAGATTTATTTTAAAATAAATTTATTTCAATTACAGAAATTTATTTTTTAAAAAATTAATATATATTAAAAATCATCATTTCAAATTTTTTTAATTTATTCACTTTCATTTAGGTTCATAATGAATAGGAAATTATTAATTTTTTTTTACCACTATTAAGGTTAAAACGAGATTATGAGGGGTGGGTTAAACTAAGTGATAAGGTTAATATTTCAATATAAACCCATATAAATGATATTATATGAATATATTTATACCCTATAATATATAATATTTATATATGACCCATTAAGAATCATTTGGATTGAGTAATACATTAGTATCTTTTAATATTTTAAAAAATTCCAAGTGTGCCCTCTCCTTCCCTTAAAAAATGTTACCACCACTCTACTATTCCCACACTTAATGTGAATGTTATCATAGAAAAATTCTGACCCAATAATTTACCAAAATCCTTCCCCATATACTATTGGACCTATTTTTGTTACAATACCATCCTTTCAAGGAATATGGTGTAAGATAATGGAGTATTCTTAATGAAGAGGTATAACTTCAAAATGAGTACTTTAGATTTCATTTTCTATTACTAATTCCCTAAAACTATTTTATCAACCAAAAACTATTATTATAGTATAATTAATATACTATTATGCTATTATGATGATTTAAAAAAAATTATATACCCTCTTTTAATCAAATTGGAAATAAAAGTATCACTCGTGTAAACGGGTGGACAACTTCCTTAACATAGAGATATAAATATTTTTCCATCACCATAGTTCATGATTAGTTATAATGATTGATTTAATAAATACATATTATATTTATGATAAATTTTTCATTTTTTAATGATAAAATATTATATATCTTTACTTCCTTATTTTTTATTACAATGTGAAAACAACATTCATGCATACGTACAAACTACCATATCCATGAATAATGTAATTAAAATTTCAATATATACCCTTTAAGGATGATTATAAAATTTTATATATTTAATATATATGATATAAATATCCTTATTAAAATATTATATATTATGGAACAAAAATAAATATATATGGTCAAGAACATCAAAACTAAAACTTTCAAGAGAAACAAAACAGTTAACACTCGAAAGCAAAACTTTTAATTAGAAAATATTAATAAATGACTATTGAAATGTTAAAAGTGGATAAAATATGATATTACAATTATATAAAAGGTTATTTTATATAATGATAATAAATTTAAATTTATTATACAACAAGTTCGAGTAGTTACAAAGCAATAAGGACTTGATGTAAGGGTTTTATGTTACAATCCATTTTTTAATGAGATTATTCAGTCCTAAATTTATAGTGATAAAATTATATGTTATATATATCCTAAATAACATTTAATTTATTCTCATATTTTTCTTTATATTGAATACATGTTTTCCTTTCATTTTACCCTATTTCATTACATAATAGACAAAAATATTTTTTAATGTAAATTATCTTATTTTTCTCTCTTAGGATAGAAATCTGTTTTCTTCCAAATAAATATTTTATGAAATGTTTTCAAGATTTTTAATTTAATGATTCCAAATGAATTTTTAAATTCATTTTCTCCATTTTTTTACTTTTACAAAACTAAATAAAAATAATATTATTGTTTTTTTGGAATGTCATGCTTTTTACCATAGGGTTGAACAAATTATTTGTATTAATAACTATTACATGAATGAAATTTACCACCATCATTCCAAGAAAATATCTTGAAGATTCCATTACATGTTCCATGTCTATTTTGAAGAATAATTTGTTCCTTAATAATTTTAATTTTTTTATAAATATTATTTCAAAATATAAATGGTATTTTTATTATAAACATTTTCTAGTGTTCTTTTGAATGAATTTCATATATAAATACATCCATGGTTGTCACCTATACTTAACTAGGGATATAATAAAATGATAATATATTTATTCTTTGTCCACATGTTTTGGGATTATGAGTAGGACATATTGAATTTTTTTTCTTTTACATGGGATAAGTTATGATGAAATGATAAAAAATTTCAATATCTTGTGATATAGATATGAATAGATAATGATTTTGTAATAGGCGGGTCTATTATATACCTTTAATTATTTTCTTAAATATAAATGATTATAATATTAAAGTATATATGAGAGGTTATTCCAAGCCTAAAATGGTGTACATGAGAGGTTATCCTATTCCAAATATAGAGTGCATGAGAGGTTATTCTATACATAAAAGAGGGTATATGGGAGGTTATCCCAAGCCCCAAATAGGGTACACGAGAGGTCATCCTGATCCTAAAAAAGTTACAATGGATTTTATCCCATGCCTAACATGTGATTAAAATCCTGGTGGATATCCTTGACCTAAGATTACAATGATTATGATTTTGACACACTTTATTCCACTCTTTTATCAAATAAAATTATGAAAAATTTAAGATCACATGAATTTTACTTTTTTATTCCTTAATGATTCATGTCTTATAAAATGACAATATTTAATCCATGGCTAATGATTATGGTTTATGATTTGACGGGTATGGTTTTTCAAATGTTGACCCATATTTTTATAACTTAATGACATATTTTTCTTAAATGGTCATTGATATATCCCTTGTTTACCATTAATGAGCATCTATGCTCACCCTTTGATACATTTTTTCTATAAGATATGATGTATGTGTATATTTATGATCTGTATAAGAAGGGTTCTAGTTTTGAATAAATTAATGGGAGATGATGTAGATATTTTATGAAACATTTTTTATAAATAAATGTTCCCAAACCCAATATAACATTATAGTTCTAGAATAAATAATAATGATATATAGTGAATATTCATATAATAATATAAAAAATTTATATATTAAATTATTAGGTCACCTCAATTTGTATCATATCATGGTTTAGTTATTTTTTGAATCCAGGTTAAGGAATATTTTGTGATATCCCATAGGATTAGCCTAGTATTAGAGTAAAAGTCTATGTTATGGTAAAGATAAGACTGCAATTTTTCTAGAAAATACATCAAAACCTAGATACCTTAAAGTTGATGTTACTATGGTAAATATTCACTCTGGTGTAAAAAAGTTTAATGAAGTAGATGGGGTATTAACCTTACTCTCACCAAAGCATGATGAGTTGACTTAAGACTGCACACCATGTTGGAGACTCTTGAGAATATTATTAGGATATTTAAAACATTCCTTATGAACCATTATTAGGGATTAAAATTGATGATATACATGGATGACCTTGGTTAAATCTAAGGTGACTTAGATTTAAATGATGGAGTATTGATTTATATATACTATGAATTATTTTTCATGGTTGATCACTCTAATTAAGGATACCTGATGATCATGATCACCATTTTGGTTTTAGTAAGGGATTTAATATATAATGATAATGTTTAGGTGGTTATAGGTATGCCCACATATTACAGTTCCCTATTTGAGTGAAGTTATATGAACTTTTTTATATCATGATTTTTTATGGGGATTTTGTTTAATCTCCTCAATGATTAGATGTTGAGTTATTAGTGAAAACTATAAATGGTTTGATGAATTATTCTCATTTATATGATTATAGATCAATTAATATTAGTGGGAATGTGATTCCTATAGATATTGTTATTTCCCCTAGTATAATTTCATTCTATTTTTGGTATGGATTGTATTTATTTATATAAAAACCATAGAAATTTACATGGAATGGAATTCACATTTGATACTCTAAACCAACCTATGTTCATGTATTAGTGAAAATAAAAATATGAATTTATAATATAAATTATGTCCATTTTATAGTTATTCATTAATATTCAAATCGGGTATTTATCTCATATTGGGGGTGATAAACTCGAAATTAAATATATTCCTATTTTAACTATGTTTTTTATTATCTTTGAAGAATATTTTACTTGTTATCCTACTAATTATGAGGTTCCGTTTCCAATATAAATCATACCTGGTGCTATACCTATTTTAGAGACTCCATATAGAATTTCCCCAATTGAGTAGTAGGCATTAAATAATAAACTCCCTAAGAGTCTTGATAAGGTATTCAATCACTCATGTGTGTCACCATGGGATGAAAATAATCATTTTGTTAAAAAGAAATTTGGACCAATGAATCTTATAATTAATTATTATAAACTTAACAAGATAATAATCATGAATAAGTACCATATTCCTTATATTGATGATTTATTTGATCAATTACATTGTGTCCAATATTTTAACTTGAATGATTTTTAATACATATATTATTAGCTTAGGGTCATACATGAATGCATACTTAAGACACCATTTCATATGAGGCATAGAAACTATGAATTTATATTGATTCAATTTGTTATTATTAATTCCACTGCTATCATTATGGAGTTAATTAATAAAGTATTTAGTAATTAATTTGATCAGTTTGTGGTAGTATTTAGAAATAATATAATTATATTTTCCAAGCATAAGTAAGAGAAGGAAAAATATTTGACTATTGTGTTAAAAAACCCCCAGGAAGGATCTATATCCTAAATTTAGAATGTGTGTTTTTTGGTTATAACATGTTACATTTTTGGGGTATATAATATCAATCATAAGTATATCACTTGATCCTTTAGATATGGAACTTATCGAGCAATAACCTAGTCCAACCCCCATAACTAATAATAATAGTTTTATTAGGTTGGATATATTCCTATAGTTCTTTTTGGGGGGATTAATCATGGATATATAACCCAACAACCACATTGACTCAAATGAGAGAATTGTTCCTTCAGATAGAGGAATGTAATGATGATTTCAAGGATAAAAAAATATGGTTTCCTATTGTACCTATTTCCACACTAACTAATAATTTAGAAGGGTTTTTTTTACAAATAATGATACTTAAATGAAGTTAACAGGATTTATTATTATGAAAAATGATATTTTTATAGCCTCTGATTTAAGCCAATTTATTTTTTATGTGAAAAATTACAAGATTATCGATATAAAGTTAGATGTAGTATTTTTTCATTAATTATTCAGAGGAACTGTCTTTAAAGAAAATAATATATACTAAAAATACAATTTTAATGTATATATTCACCAAGAAAGAGTTTAATATGCTCTTTTGAAGCTATTTGAAATTAATTAATGATTTTGACTACATATAACAACAAAACCCTCTAAAATATAATAAGGTGGTAGACACTCTATGTCGAAAGGATAATTATATATTATCTTTATTGTGGATAAAAAAAGATTCCATATTTATGGATTAGGAAGATATAGAAATTGAAATATTAAAATAATGGGGTTGATATTATCTTTCTGAAATGATTATACAATCATATATCAATGTGAATTTTATAGATTCAGAGAGGGAATATGTAGAGTTATAAGAGAGAGTAATAAATATTCCTAATTTCAACCATAATTATAATGGAATGATAAGGTTCATTAATTTAGTATGTGACTTTTCCATACCATATATGATGAAGGTGTTCTTGGGTGAATATCGTAGTTCATTATTATCTATTCATCCTAGAAGTTCAAAGATTTAAAGAGATATGAAGAAGTTTTTATGGAGGAACCACATGAAAATAGATATTTTAGAGTATATATCTTGGATCATGGAATGTTATAATGTTAAGGATAAGACATATAATTATATAGTTATTTTACAACCAATGAAAATAATAAATTTAAATGGGAAAATATCACCATGGATTTCATCATCAGACTCCCCAAAACATCTAAAGTTGGTAGTTTTATTTAGGCCACATTCGATCACCATATGAATCCAAAACACTAAATTAAAACAAGAAAATATTTCTCTCTTTATTAGGATTATATTATATAAATTATGGATTTATAAAGGTTTCATAGATTTCCACATAATATCTTATCACATCAAGAAATGAAGATTAACATGAAATTCAAGAGAAGTGTTCAGTAAGATTTCGATACAGAGTTGTGTTTTGATACAACCTATCATCTTTAGATATATTTTTAGTATAATAGGACCATTAATAATCAAGATGATATGCTATGATTTCAATATTTTGATTTTAATTTTTGTTAGTACCAACACCTTCCCCTCTTCAAATTCTATTATAACAATAGATTTCACTCAAGTATTCAGATAAATCTTTATGAATCCTTACATGGATAGAAGTGAGGAACTCCAACATGCTAGGATGAAGATAGAGAGGTAAGGATATTGGGACCTAATGAAGTTGAGTAAATGATAAATAATGTTACATACATTTAGAAACACCTGACGAAATCTCAAAGTGGAATATAATTTGTACCAAAAAACTTTAGAAAGATCTATAATTCAAAGTTAGTGAGAAGGAATTGTTAAGGATTTCTCCCTATAAGATGCCTATAATATTAATAATAAAGGTATATATGACCACTATGTATTGGTCTCTTAAATATTCTTGATCAATTAGGTATGGTATCTTATCGCATTGTTCTTCCACTGAACATCTCTCAAGTTCACAATGTGTTCATATATATCTCCTAAGGAAGTACATTACTAGTCTTTATCACGTATTTAACTCATAGGTTTTACCACTGGGGAATGATATTTCATATGAAGATATTATTTTACAAAACTTGGATTGTTTAGATAATGTGATACATAATAATACTACTCACATGTTTATAGTTCTCTAGAAGAATAATTTTTTTATGAAGCTAGATGGGAACCTAAGGATGTGATAAAACAGAGATATTCTCATTTTTTATTAGAATGACATAATATTGTGTTAAAAATTCATTTTAAAGGTGGTATAATGAAACACCCAAATATTTTATAATTATTTCAATTGAAATAAATCTTAAATTATTTAATTTATTACTTTACACATAGCTTCTGAAAATTATATTTTTATTTAAAAATAACTTTTGAGGAGAAGGTGGGAAACCATAATGACATTAAAGAAATAAGGCATAACCATGCATCCATGACCAAAATCATCAAGACCATATACAATCCAATTTAAAAGAAAGGAAGTGCTCTAACTAAGAAACAAAAACAGTACGATCAGTGTCCACCTTCCCATCGCTGCTTGGCTAGCTATCCCGTGTAAGAATACAGGGGCCCGATACCGATGGAAAATTCCATACCATCTCAAAACATACAATTAGGGATAGAGATGATGAGGAGAACACTCCATGATATGAAAATATGTTGTACAATTCCCTTGAAAATAAATTGGATGTACTATCTCATATGGACCAAGTATATAATGCCACAAGATAACACATGAAATTTAAACCACAAAATACTCCCTAATGCATAGAAAAATAAACCAAAACAACCTCCCTCAAATCCAAAGAAATCAAAATCCGCTTCCACCATCAACACCTGATTGTAGAATACCTTAGAACCATGACCTACCAAGACCAAACCGATCACTTCCAGCATATCACCATCATCATCCCTCTATCTGAAATCAGAAAAATTTACAATGGAAAATCAACCAAGAACCAAACAACACACAAGATTTGTTGATCATCGATTTAGCAAATGAAATAACCAAAACCAATGCATGGACTTCATAGAGAAATCAGTATATCCCAAACATGTCAACTCATCACCGTATCCAAATCTCACCAGAGGAGCCTCGCTGATTCCATCACGAACACACGAACCACCAAAATCAACCAAATCCAAAAATTAATGAAAATAAAAATGAAAACAGATCATCAACAATATGACAAAAAGAAGTCCGAACACAACTATGTCCCATCTCTGCCAACCAGGATGCTCATAGAGACCACGAAAAACCACCCTACACAACCACCAGAGTCAAGGTGGTATCCCAAAGGTCACTGAAGCTGGAATCTGACTATGAAGATTCACCGTGCCGCCGATATAGTCCTATCCAATGAAGAGGGAATATAGAGGAAAAAGGCCATCCACGGTTCAAGGAAGTCGAGATAGCCAAGACCAGGAACAACGCCACAATGACAGGGGACTGCCACAACGATCTCACCGAGAAAGAGGAGGATCACCACACCAGTCCGAGGTGGATGGAGGCGACAACAATGAGATGGAAACCCTAGAGCGGGGTTCCCCTTACGGGCTCATAGCATATGACCTTATACATAACAATATGTTTAAATGAACCTCTATATACTATTGAATTATGAATATTTAAATTTGATAGTTAAAACATATTTATTAAACTGGAAGTATGGATAAGAATAATAACATTATGGAAAATTTTTATAATGGTATAATATAATGAATATGTACTTATTCGTTCCTTATAAGTAATTACTCAATTTTAAGTAAAGTTATTTTATTCTTCAAAAATATATTTTCTTAAAAAATGGTTTTGATTGTATTTTTTGGGTGGATATTATAATTAATTTATACAGATTTTAGTAATATTAATTTATAAAAGTATATCATTTTTAATATTACAATATCAATATTTTCTTAAAGTATTTTTTTTGGATTTTTCAAGAAAGATTAATTTTTAATGAATAGTGGTAAAATACTGATTATAAACAAAATTGTAGTTTCCATTCAAGTATTGAGAAAGTTATATTTCTTGAATTTAATATAAAATTTTATTATCTCCATTATATTAAAAATAATCTAATAATATTCATTATAGTCAACATTATGTGGAATTTTTTTATAAAAACATTTTGTTACATAAAAGTGCATTTTTATTAAAAAAATATTTTTATCACATTTTGTGGTAATATTTTAAAAGTAATTTCTAAAACTTATAGTAATTTAATTTTATAAAATATATTATATATTTTTAATCAAAATTTAAATATTTTTTAGTGATTCCACATCTATTCTTGGTCATAATTAACACGGAAAATACTAAAAGTTTCATACCGTGATTAAGGTTAAAATTGGATTACCAGGGGGAGGGGTTAAACTAAGATATAATTGTAATATTTTCTCATTAAAAATTTTAAATCCAGTTTTATAGTAATATTTAGATGCTATCTCAAATAATATTTTAATATGAGTCAATTGGAAACACTTTTTTGAGTATGGGATAGATATATTTTAATATTTTTAAAATTTCCAAATGTGTCCTCACCCTTCTTATAAAAGGACACCACCACTCATATTTTCCCCAGAAAATGTTACTATTATCTTAAAAAAAGATACCAAAATGGTTTATTAAAATCCCTCCCCATTTTATATATGTCTCGGTCTGATAGAAGACCATCCTTTCAAGGATTAAGGTATAGTTCAAAATAATTTTCCCAATAAAGAGCCATGTCTCTTAACTGAGTAATTTTGATTTTATTTCCTCTTCCACATTATCTAAACCTTTTGTTTCAATCATAACATGATTAATATTTTATCATAAATATAGTATGATTTTAATATGATGGTTTCCCTACCATTTTACACGTTCTTTCCAACAAATGGGAAATGAGTGTGTTGCTCGTGCATATATGTAGACTATCATATCCACGTAGCAATATGACTAATTTAACATCACCATATTTAAAATTTGGTAATAATGATGGATATATATATATATATATGTAATCGATATTATTATTGTTATTATATAATTGAAAAATGTTATTTATCTTTCTTTCCTTATTTTTATAAGAAAATTAAAACGACATTCATGCGTATGTATGGACTACCGTCTCCATGAATAGTGTAATTTATTTTTCTATCTCTAACTTTTATGGATGGTTATAAATATTAATATAATTAATATATATTATATTTATATCATTATTAAAATTAATGGAGATGATTGAACCAAGATCAATGCATAAGGACCAAAACTGTCAAACAGAAACTTTCATGAGAAAAAAAGTAAAAACTCAGAAAAGATGATTTTAATAAGATGTTATTAATAAATAGGTGATGAAATGTTATATGTGAAAAATATATGATATTATAATTATACACACGATTCTATAATAAAATAAAATTAAATTAAAATATATGATATAGGAGGTCAAATCACTTACTATGTATGTTAGAAATGAGGTAATTTTTTTATGTTTCAATATACTTTTAACCGAGATTGTTTATAATTAAATATTAGATGATAAAATTATAAAATATATCTCTCACAAAAATCATTATTTTTCTTCTCATACAGATATTTCTAGAGAACAAATTGTTTATGTTCATTTTCTACTCTTTAAGTACACCAGTGGCTGAAAAAATATTTTTAATGAAACTCAAATGATTTTCATCTATATATAAATGTATTATAATGTGTTATAAAGTTATTATTTAAAAATATAAAATGATTATTAAAATTCATTTTTACCCCTATTAGTTTTCTTAAAATGTTTAAAAAATATCCTATTTCGATTTTTAGAACGAGTTACTTTTTACCAAAGGTGTAATTAAAATATTTGTCTTAATGATCATGACATGAAAGTAATTTACATCCATAATAAACAATCTATGTTTGGAATATTACTTTTTAATATTCCATATTTTTGAAAGAAAAAATTTTCCTTAATAATTTATAAACTATTTGATAAGTTATTTTTAAATGAAATTGGAATTTTCCTCAATATAATGTTCGAGTGATATTTTAAAGGTATTTTTATCAAGGAAAATTTCCTTTGATGTTACATATGATTCACTTGGTATATGATCTAATCACACGGTCATTATTTTATCTCTACATAGAATTGGATTTTGATGATTAATTATGATTTAATCCTATTAACTTTTCTACTTGTTAGGCCATGATGAAATGATAATTTTTTTCATGATCTAATGGAATAAATATTAATGGATTATTATTTTATAGTGGGCATGCTTGTTATATCCCTCTAATTCATTGGGTAACTATTAATGTTTTATGATATCAAAGAGTACATGGGAGGTTATCTAAATCCCAAAATAGGGTACATATGATTTTATCCCAATCCCAAAAGAGGGTAAACCCAAAACCAAAAAAGGGTACACATGAGGTTATCCCAAGCCAAAAAGATAGTATATGGGAGGTCATACCAAGTTCGAACTAGGTACATGAGTAGCATGACAATGCATAACACATGATTAATGTCTTTTTGTGTAGCCTTAACATAAGTATCCTATGATTATTATAATGAAAAACATTAGGCCACATTTTTATGATATGATCTTATGAAAATGTTATTCCCTAATGGCTTTTGTTCTTTGGTTCCTTTTGAATTAATGTCTTATAAAATAACAAGATTTATTCCATGACTCATTATTATGATCTATAATTTTCTAGGTATAGTTTTTAAATGTTATTTTCATTTTCCTATACACTTATTATTTTTTTATCATTATGTTATCATTGACATATCTCATTTTTACCCATGTAGATCATCTAAGATTGCCGTTTATTTTATTTTCTTTTCCCATGAATATGAGTAATGGTTTTAAGTGTGATATTTCAAATAAGGGTTATTATTATGATGAACAAAATGGGATATGATGTTTTCTTTTTTGTACTAGTTTTTTATGCAATAATGTTTACAAATACACAAAAACATTATAATCTTGTCATATATTCTAATGTTATATAAAGAATATTCATCTAGTAAGATATAATGTTATTATATGATATTATAACATCTCATTAGTTAGTATTATAGAAATATTTATTTATTTTTGAGATGTAGGGAAAAGATACTTTATTGATAACACATAAGATATTCATATTTATATAAGAAAATCCAATGTTATGGTAAAGAAATAAGTGCAAGTTACCTATTAATACATCACTTTTTGGGTACTTTCAAGTGTAAGAAGTTGTGGCATATATGAAAATATAGGTAACAATTATAAATGGAATATATTTTGTATTAAATTTATCATCACTGGTTATTAATGAGTTATACTAATACTTGACACCTAGCTATATACACCCAAGAGATATTATTGGGTTAATTAATATTTTATTTATAAACAATTATAAAGGATTTAAATAATTGATTACACTCTATAACCGAGGTAAAGTCTAATATTTCATTGATTGAAAAGTATGTATCATTATTTTGAAATCCTATGAATTATTTTTTATGATTGATCACTCTGATAAAAGATGAGGGATGGTTATGATAACAATTTTAGTATTAGTGATGGATTGAAGAAGGAATAATAAATTGAAGGTGGTTATTGGTATTATAAAATTTTAAGTAACATACTTTAGATTTGTTTTATCAATTCATATATATCATGAAATGAATCAAAGAATGTTAATTCCAATCATCAAAGATTATATATAGAGTAAGTTGTGAAAATGCTTATGGTATGATGATCATTTCTCAAATATATGAATCTTCCCTGATTGATTTTTTTTGGGAATGTGCTTCCAATAATTCTTCTTATTCTACCTATGGTTGATTTTTTTGTTATACTTTTCATGGATTTTATTTCACTATATAAAGCCTATATCAATTACTAAGGAAGGAAAGTCAAATTTTAAATTCTAAACTAACATATGATTGTCTATCCATGTATGGATAAATATGAGTTTCCAATGAAAACTAAATCCATTTTATTAGTCTTGATTTCTATTCAATGAGGGTATTTATCTAAAATGTTTGGGATGAAACTCAACATTGAAGATATGTCTATTTTTTGAGAGTTTTTATATATCATTGGAATATTTTAATAGTCTTACACCAAATCCCAAAGTTAAGTTTTCAACCGAACTCATACATGGTGTTGCACCTATTTTAAAATCTCTATATATAATAGACCTGATTGAGTTGCTAGAATTGAAGAATAAAACCCAAGTAATTATTTATAATGGATTTGTTCAACTAAGTTCATAACTATGGGTGGACCTGTTTATTTTCTTATGAATAAAGATGGGTTATTCATATTATATATTTATTATCAAAAATAAAATAAGATTATAATAAATAATAAGTTTCCTCTCTTCCATATTGATGATTTGTTCAATAAATTACATGGATTTAAATATTTTTCTATGGTTAATCTTCTATCTGGATGTTATAAATTGATGGTAAAAAGGGAATAAATACCTTGGATATCCTTCCATAAAAGGTATAGGCACTATGAATTTATTGTTATTCCATTTTTTCTTACTAATTCCCCGAATACCCTCATGGATTTAATGAATATTTTATTTAGAGAAAAAATTGACCAGATTTTGGTAGTATTTATAGTGATATTCTTATATATATGAAGAGAAAAAGGATCAGAAAAAAATTGAGGGTTCTTCTACAGTCACTATGATAGGATAAGTTGTACTCAAAATTTAGAAAATTTTAATTTAGGTTACAAAAAGTTTTATTCTTGGGTTATATAATCTCAAGCGAAGATAAAACAATAGATCCTTCAAAGTTATAATCTATTGAGAAATTGTTTATAATAAACCTGGTAACTGAGATACATTGTTTTTTTGGGTTGGGTGTACATTATCATCATTTTTTGGGATTTTTCATAAAGAAATAATCTAATAGAAAAACTGAATTGGAAGTGAACAAACTTCATTTGGAAGGATAAATGTGAGGAAAATTTCACGGAGTTGAAAAGAAGGTATGTTAATACACTTATTGTCACCCTACCCTATAGTGGATAAGGTTTTGTGATATATAGTGATGAATCAAATAATTGAATGTTTTGTGTTCTTATGTAAAATTATTTGGTGATAGATTATCCCTAATTCTAGTATAAGATTCATGAGGAAAATTAACCGAATCCTGATTTGGAGTTACCTACATTATTTTTTTTCATTAATGGTATGGTGGAATTATCTTTACAGATAAATGTGTAACATATATTATTATCATAAAATTATAAAGAATAGATTTAATCAAAAAGAGTTGAATATTTTTTAGAGAAGTTGGTTTGAGTTGATTAATGATTAGTATTTCTCTATACATTACCACCCTAGGAAAGAAAACAAGGTGGATGATTCTATGAGTTGAAATGATCATGTTAGATTCTCTATGAGGAGGATCAAAAGATATAAAATATTTATTGATTTTCAAATTACAGAATATGAAATCATGAAAGAAGGGGAAAAATATTATATTTCTCAAATGAGTGTTAAACCATTTATCCATGTGATGTTTGAAGAGGTACGAGAGGAAGATGTAGAGCATTAAAATAAATTTAAATGTATTCCCAATTTAAACATTGATTATGATGGTATAATAATTGTTAAGAACTAATAATGTGTCACATCAATACCAGACATGATGATTGAGATACAAGATGAATCTCATAGTTTATCATTATTTATTCATCCCAAAAGTACGAATATTTATAGAGATATAAAAGGAATTTTTTGATGGGATAAGATGAAAAGGAATATTAAAGACTATATATACAGGTTCTTGGTATGTCAACAAGATAATATTGAGATAATGGATTCTAATGTGTTGTTAAAACCATTACCCATACCAAAATGTAAGTGGGAAATCAACCCCATGGATAAATTAATGAGACTCTTAAATCAGCTAAAGTCCATAATGTTATTTAAGTTATAATAGATCACCTTAAAAATTCATCACAATTCATTGTAATCAAATAATAATTTTATCTTGATCAATTTGGTAGTATGTTAATTAAGAAATTGGTAAGGTTTCATGGAGTATTTAATTCTATTGTCTCTGATCATGATCTGAGTATTACATCAATGTTCAGGGGAATTCATTATAAATATCTAGATACAAAATATTTTTTTTACTAATGATAATATTGAAATGGATTTTTAGTCTAATAATACCATTAAAACCTAGAGGATATGTTGAGATACTATTCATTGTATTTCGAAGGTGGTCGAGATAAATACCTCCTCCTATTGAAATTCCCATATAATAATATCTTTCACACGGGCATTTAGAGTGATCATTATGAATCCCTATATAGATAGAATTTTAGAAATCCAATGTGCTAGGAAAAAGTTGGAAAAAGAAAAATAATTAAAACTAAGATAACTAAGGAAATGATAAAAAAGGTGTGATCTATTTAAAATCACATTTAGGAAACATAGAGTTGATAAAAGAGTTATACTAAAAGTCATCGTTGAGTTTTTTGAAATATTATTTTGGTGAGAATGTATTTCCCTATATTTCCCCATAGAAGAATGTTATGAGATCCAAAAAGAAATAAAATATAAGACATATCTATATTGGACCCATATATATTCTTGATAGAGTATTTATGGAAGTTTATCATTTAGTGCTTCAAAAAACCTCTCTCAAGATCACAATGTGTTCCATATATCTCTTACAAGGAAGTACATAACTGATATGTCAAAGGTACTAACATCATAAGTTTTATCACTATAGAATGATATTTACTATTAAGAAAAATTGATATAAATCTTGTATCATAGAGAAAAAGTGCTATAGTTAAAGATTAATTACATGGTTACAATTTTTCGGAGGAATCATGAATTTGAGGAAGCTACATGAGAACCAGAGGATGTGATGAAACATATATATCCACATTTTTATGATAGAGTGATGTAATTTAATAGAAAAAATTAATTTTAAGTGGATATAATTTAACACCCCTTCATTTATATGAATTTCCTTTGAAAAAAATTGGATAATTCTATATCTTTTTTTACACACAATAATAATTTTAAACAAAAGACAGTATACTATTGAAGTATGATTATTTAAATGTGACAACTATAATATAGAAATTAAATTAGTAGTATAAATAATGACCATGATATCATTAAAATAATATAAAAATGGTATTATGATTATAATTTATTGATAAATGCATAATAAATAAGTAATCACTTTCCATTAATGTCCTATTATGCTTAAAAAATAAGTTTTCTTCAAAAAAGGATTTTATTGCAATTTGTGCACCCATATTATAATTTATTTACGAAAATTTTAGAAAATATATTTTATAAAGATGATATATTTTTTAAAATTATTATATAAAAATTACAGTGAGGTGAAATTTCGATATATTTCTTAAAGTATGATTTTTTACTGAATATTGAAAAATAGAGATTTTAATGGAAATTGTATTTTCGATTCTTGTATTGAAAAAATAATTTTTTGTTTTGAATTTATTTTAATATTTAAATAGATAATTTTTATTAAAAATATTTAATAAATAGCACTAGAATATCCATTATGCTTAATTTTTGAATAAAAACATTTTTATACATAACAATTATTTTTTCTAGAACACAAATTTTCATTGCATTATTAGTATTGTTTTAAAAATAATTTCTATGACTTATAAAAATTTAATTTGATAAATTAGATTCAATATTTGAAATATTATTTTCCCAATTTTTTAATGATGGAACATTAATTTTTTTTATCATAGTTAATAATAATTTTTTTTTAATTTTGTTACCATGGTTATGGTTAAAATGAGTTTACTGGGGGGTTGGTTAAACTAAGAGAGAATGGAAATATTATAACACAAACTTTTTAAAACAAATTGGATAGATAAAGTTAGACCCTATCTATTATAAAATTTAACTATGACTATGTTTGAATAAGTTTTATCTGGTAATACATTAATATACATTTATTTTATGAAAAATTCTATGTGTCCCACTCCTACCTTTATAAAAGGACACCACCTATCCTCTATTATCAACAATTTTAGAGCTTCTTATATTTGAAAATATCATAAATATACCTTATAAAATTCCAAAAACATTTCCCATAGGTTCTATTTTTATCATAATACAATCCATTTAGGGTATGTGTAATCCTAATGACGCTTCTCAATGAAGAGGTACAACTCTGAATCGTGTAATTTCAATTTTTTTTATCAATACTCCTTATCTGAACATTAAATTATCCATAATAAAGATATTATTATAGTATCATAAATATAAATAGATGTTATTATGATGACAGAACAATAGTTTTCCACCTTCTTTCTATCAAATAGAAAATTTAAGTATCCTTTGTACTTAATTTTAGACAACCTCCACAACCAAGTTATACGATTGATTTTCCTTGTCCAAGTTTAATTATTGGTTATAATTATTGATTAATAAATATACATGATAATGATAATTTAATTTTTATTATTTAACAATGAAATTATATTTATCTTTCTTTACCTATTTTCATTAGAAAATGAAAACATTGTTCATTCATATGTACATACTACTATCTCCATGAATGATGCAATTCATTTTATTATCTATATATTTTAAGGATGATTAAAATTATTTTTATAATGGATATAATTTATATTTTTTTAATGATTTTATTTTTTTGGATATGTTGTAATAATGATCAAAGTAAAATGACTATAACTACCGAATCAAATCTTTCACGAGAAACGAAAAAAACTAGAAATGACAAATTTAATAGAGAAATCCCAATAAATGGGTGTTGAAATTTTATAAGTGGATCACATATGTTATTAA